>OZ010736.1:165542638-166192638 GCA_963932295.1 Tipula lateralis | reverse complement strand
TTGAAAAGCTAATGGTTTTGTTTTATTAGAATAATTTATAAAATTAATATAATATCAGGTTTACCAGTAAGAATGATATGATTTCCATAAAAAATACACACTAATTGTAAAGGAAATTGAAATGTTTGTTGTTTAATGTGAAGTAGACCGCTCAGGTGGCGCAGTGGTTATAGCTGCGGCAGTTGAAGCGAGAGGTACTGGATTCGAATCCCGATCCAGGGCAAGATGCAAAAAGGGATTTTTCACCATCGATCGTTTGGGTGGTGGTGTGAATGAACACATCTGGATCCTCTGTAGAGTTTAGAATCCAGGGACCATGCCATCGTTCATGTCAGTACTATAGGCTGATATGGAGCTATGAAATACGCAGATGATTCTACGAAAATCGGACCTATAGCCGTACATAAAGTGGTATTACAACGGACCATCACCGGTCTAAGTGTGCGATAGCAGCCACCCAGCAAAAAAATGTGAAGTACAATCGATACAATTAAGTTCTGAATAAATGTCATTCAAATGGCATCCAGGAATTCTTCTGCAGGAACGAATTCGAAGAACACAATTTTCGAGCACTTTTCCACTAAATCAACTCGTTGTCACGAATAGCACAATCAACATTGACTTGTAAAGCTTGAAAAGTTTGGTTTATTGCTAAGGACGAATGAATTCAAATAGGCCCACAATCCCACAATGGCCTCCACATTATCACAATTTCTTGAAATAATCGATTCTCCAAACTTTTCTCGCAATATTTCAATTGTTGCACTTGCTGTGTGGCACGTAGCTGCGTCTTGTTCCAAATGCTGTCAAGATCAAATTCTTCCAATTTGAGCCAAAAAAGTTGGTTATCATCTTACTATACCGATCTCCATTGACAGTAACGGTGTTACCAGCTACGTTTCAACAAAATTCGGACCGATGATTCCACCAGACCAAAAACCACACCAAACTGTCAATGAAGGTGAATGTAATGGTTTTTTATGAATAATTTGTGGATTTTCTTCGCACCAGAATCAACATTTTTGTTTATTTACCGCACCAGTCAGATAAAAGGGAGCTTCATCGGAGAAGATGATTTTTTTGAAAATCGATATATAGTTTTCAATTTGTTCCAAGGCAAAATCAGCAAATTCACGGCGTTTATGGTGGTTCAATGGTCTTGAGTGGGAACAATTTTATACGGATGCAAACCCAAATCCTTTCTCAAAAGCTACCAGGTTGTGGTTTGTGATGGTCCCAATTCTTGAGAACGTCTTGGAATCGACAAAGTGCTTCAGCAAAACTTGCCTGAACGGCAGCAATATTTGCATTCCTTTGTCTTATGGCACTTGAATATTATGTAAAGAAAATGTAGGCTCAAAATTTTCAACAATTCGACGAATAATGAGCACAAAACTTATTACGACTATAAAATGGAAAAAGCGCACGAAAAGTTGCAATTGGAGAACGATTATTTTGATAATAAAAGTATTACAAGTTCAGTTACAGGGTTGTATAAAAAATTATTTTTTAAAAAGGCTGCAGCTCACTTATATACCGATTAAGCCTCATAATATCATATTAAAAAACTAAATGCCAACCTGAACGTACAAATGTATCATAAACACATTAAAGGATCACATAAAATCTATAGTATGGCATCTTGCCACTCCCTTCATAACAAACAGAATGATTGTATATGTGGTCAGAGTCATTGAGAGGGATTTACTATTTTAGTTATGATGATTTGAATGAACAATTCCAGAAAAAAAAGGTGGAACAGTTATACAACGTTATACGAGGTATTCCTGTATAAGAACAATTTATTACATTAAAACACTTCAAAGCTTTTAACAACTAAACGTTGTATATATGAGTAGGGTATGTTACTTACTTTATACGAAAATACAATCACCTCGAACAGAGGTGATTGTATTTTCGTTTTTTATTGACATTGATGCATTAAACATTTTTAAGTTTGTAGTCTAGTCTGGCAGTGGATAGATAATAGCACAGGTGAAGATTGGTTGCGTGTTAATAAAATTAAATTTTAATTAATTACAACAGGATTTAAAATAAAATGAAAATTTTTAGGTAAGGAAGGAAACAAAATTAACTGTTTCTTTTGTGTATATGTATTTAAATTCAGAAGCTTTTCACTTTATATACAGACTGTCAATCATACATATATAGTAAACACTCCCAATTATTTTTAAAATACATTTTATAATTTTTTTTTTTAAATATTAAAACTTTTATTATTTCATAAAAATAAATACGAAAAATTCAGAATTATAATTTAATGACATTATTTTATACGACAGAAACAACAATCAAAAATAAATAAATAATTATATAAATTTTTCGTTTGTGAAAATTTTACACTCGTATACAAAACATGTATGATGTAGAAATTTTTATGTCTGTTTATCAAATGAATAAAAGGATAATGAAAATTAATTTAATTTTCCTTATTTAAAATTAAAAAAAAAAATACGAAAAGTGTTAATTAAATTTTGAATGAGAACACCACCGTCGTCTTGATATATACACATACACATCGTATATATGAGAATTTGGAATGGGAATTTTAAGCTGCTTAAAATGCATGCATATGAAAAAATATTATAATATAATATATTATCGGGTTGTGTAAAAAGTTTTCGTTTTGTTATCGAAATGATTTATAGTCCCACAGACGATACGCATATTTTAAGACAGTATGTGATATTGCATAAATTTGAGATATCACAAAATTGAATTCAACAACACACAACACAAAAAAGAACAGAGTTATCTGTCACATTATGTATTCATAATGTTTTTTTTTTGTTGTTGTTCAAAGGCGATATTCTTTTTATTTATTTCAAGTGATATCTATAAATAATATATATACATAATACCAACAATGAGTGACAAGATAACAAACAAATAATTCCAAGAATATGATGCAAAAGCAACAAAATGTGTGTCAGTAAACATAATGATTTTTTTTGGCGGTTTTGCAGCTTTTGGATCGTGTGAGTGATAAAAAGCGATTAGATCAATAAATTACTTCGTATATACTGGACTCATCACACTGTGTTATTAATGTGTGCGGTTTATGATTTTCTAAATCTATTATTAATCATAATTTTTGCTTTTTAATTATGTCAAATGCACACAATTTTACCCTTTATGTGTCTTCTATACCCAATTTCTGTACAAAAGGATCCCTTTTTTCAGTGTGTGTGTGTAAATATCTTTTCTTGTCAAATATTTCTTCTAGTTTTTATTTAAAGGAGGATGAACCCAACATGATTTTATTTTCTTTGCATAAAAATGTTTTGCGATGTCATGTTGACAACAAAATTGAATATGATGTTTTTGATTGTAATCGCATATAATACATAATGTGATAAAAAGGATTTAACATGTTTTTTTTTGTTCATCCGCCACTGTGTTTAACAACAACATCAAATATGAGAGATGATTATAACACGATAATAAAGTGACATGACAATTTGAGAGACGAATAAGAAACACGCCCTACATATATAGTAGATGGCAGGATTTTATATTTGTAAATCTTTTCTTATGCGACATAGAAGGATTTCTTATAAATAAATTATATTGTGTATAGTTTAAGAATGTCTAAGGAAAACGAAAATCTACTGTGCTATTTTATGGTTGCGGAAATATTTAATAGATTTAAAAACACAATTTTATGACACGTGTTAAAAAATGTGACAATTCATTCAAAATGTTATTGTGCGAAGAAAAAATATGCTGTATATGTTGTTAAGACAAATTGATTTTTTTCTCTTTGATATCTTAAAGATATGAATTTTTTGATGATTTGCAGTCTTTATGTCAAGGGGTTGATATGTAACGGAAAACGAACTTATGTATGCCTATTTAATTCAAGCTAACTTAATCAGACAGATTGAACTTAATTTGGTTAGTATAAACGTATTGTTTGATCTATTCTATTGAGTAAAGTTAATGGAAAGATTTTGTCTTAAATGAGTTGTATTGCATTCGATTTGATTAAGGTGTATACTCTTTCTAATAGAAGCAATACAAATTGAGGGTATAATTAGTTTCTAAAGTAATATGGCAAGTAAAGCAGACAAGAGGATATAGAAGAGGTAGGGCAGTACCACTCGAACGTATGACTTTGACTATATATAGGGAAAGTAACTTTCTGTAGTTGAAATAAAGTCAACTAAACTTAGACTCAAAAGTACCATTGACTTTATTTCCCGTTGTATGTCTGTCATTGATTCTTACAAACAGGATACGTTTTTCGACTTCCATGAGTATGAATGTTCCATGAGTGCGCAGTGAGTATGAATATTTTTTGTAGATATTTTTTGTTCAATATTTTAAAAATAATAATTTAACCAAAAATATATGATATTTAAAATATAATAAATAAATAATGTTTACAATTTTTAGCGTCACCGCCATTTAACCCCCATGGTTTTTAACACTTGCATTAACACATCTTTCTGATTCACTTATAGTTTTTTATTTTAATGTAAATAGTTATATAAACAAATCAGTTACCTGGTTTTTTCTAACGCTTTATCTACTTGATAAACATCAAGCACACACAATCTTTTTTATTTGATTGAAAACGAAGTCAAATGGTTGATGACAAACCACGGGCTTGTTTTGTTCATTTAATTAAGGAAAATAGCTGACATTGTTTGTCAGAAAACAGCCATTTAAGTCAACTGTATTTGAAAACGACTTGGACATTAAATCATAAGGACCGACCCCTAAGCCATTCAACTGTAACTGGCGTCTATGCTAGTCACATATTAGACTTTCAAATAAGTTTTTGGTAATTGACCTAAACAGTCAATAATCTAACATACTCTTAGGGCAAATATAGGTAATGAAATCGGCTGTTCGTTGAGCGATTCACTTTTATGTTATAGTTAGATACAAGTCTGTTGTAAAACTAGCTTAAATGTAGTAATTTCATGAGGTGGTGTTTATTTCTGTTATATTATTAGCACTTACGTCTGAATCAAACCGTTTTGGTGCTCTGCTTTAAAACGGTTTAGGAAGATAACCAGAAAGCTGAAGAACAAGGCCAGAAGATCTTATCTTTAGCCTACGATTGGGATATCTTTCTATAGCTGCACAAAAAGTGTACAAAAAAGAATTAAGAACATCACAGAGATTATCCTGGGTAATCTTCTGTGGTGAAATTAATATCTTACCTGCTGCAGTTAGAATTGACAAGTCAATGAGCAGAAATAATACTTATAGACTTGATTCACTTCGTCTACCTAATGGCAAGTTCACTTCTTCTAAAAAGAAAGTTGGCGACTTACTTCTCACTACCCATTTTTCGGGTTGTAAAACTATTCCAATCGACAATACTGGTGTAGTCACCAACGATTTGGAGGTAATTCCCAATTCGGACCTAGCTTGCAGGTTAATTAATTATTAGGTTCTACGTTGGAGCTTGTTCTCCTGCAAACCCTTAAAATCTGCCGGTCCTACTGTGTTCCTACTGTTTTACAGCATGGATATCCTCCCATTAAGAAACATTTATTGAATCACAATCTTGGAGCAGAAGTAAAGTAATTTTTTTTCCAAAAATTGACAAATCGGAATACACCGACCCCAATTCATTTCGGCCTATATGTCTGTCATCAACTCTTCTGAAATCTTTGGAAAGCATTGTTGATGGTTTCATTAGGGACCAACATTAAGTTACCGCTCCACTCAGTAACATGCAACATACTTATAGAATGGGCAAATCCTGTGAAACTGCCTTACACGAACTCGTAACGAGGATTGAGAGATCCTTGAACATTAACGAGTTTCTTGTAGGCACCTTTCTGAATATTGCAGCAGCCTTTTATAATACTACATTCGCCTCGATCACGAATGCATGTACTAATTTTGGTATCGAACCCAACATCATCAGATGGATTGAACGTATGCTTGAATCTCGTATAGTGATTTACGAGGTTGAGGATACCCACACTTCGGTCAAAGCTTCCAGAGGATGTACTGTCACTACTGTTGTGGCTTCTGGTCGTTGACGAATCTCATGTTATTCTTCGTGAGTCCGATTCTACCGCTCAATGTTATGCTGATGATTTGGTTCTGATAGTTTCCGGCAAGCACCTAAGTGTCTTATCAGATTTTACTCAACACGCTCTTCTCATTATAGAACAGTGGTGTCTGGATAGATAAGGGTTTACATGTGAACCCGTCAAAAACCAATTTGGTTATTTTTACAAGGCGTAGGAATACTGAAGCTTTTTCTGTACCATCACTTTTCGGATGCAAGGTTAATAGCTCAGCCTACGTCAAACATTTTGGAGTTTTTCTGGATAATAAACTTTCTTGGAAGTATGATCTGGATTTCAAACTACAATAAGCCACTGCGATTTTTTGGCAATGTCATAGAGCTTTTCGTAATTCCTGGGAATTATCCCCCAAAATGCATTATTTTATCCACAAATCACTGGTTCTACCAATGCTAACTTATGCATCTATTGTTTGGTGGCCAGTGGTTAAAGTAAAATTTCATTTGGCAAACTCAACTATTTGCAAAATATCGCTTGTCAGGCTGTTACTGGAGGAATGTCTTCAACTCCGCTCCTGGCTATGGAGCTCATTCTCTCTTTACCACAGTTACAATCCTTCATTTTAGGTACTGTTTGTTTGGCTGCCTTGCGCTTGAGGAATTCTGTGACATGGAATGCTTTTAGCACAACTTCAGGTCATACATCAATTCTTAATGAATTTACACGAGCTAAGCTACAAATCAACCTGATAACTGATTGGCTTCTGCCTGTTTTTAATTTCCACAGATCATATGAGTTGGTTTATCCATCCAGGGATATGTTGTTCTCACCAGACTTGCTCAAACAGATATCTGATTCGCTTGTATTCTTTTCAGATACTGTCCATCCCATGATTTGAGAATCTCTAGCAGTTTGGGGTCCTACTGTACTATTCATCAAGCGGAATTAATTGCGGTAACTCATTGTGTGATTTCAGCTTTTAATCTCGCTGATGTCAACAAAGACTTTATATTTTGTACGGACAAACTGTCCTTAACTCATTGAACAATCCTCGAACTAGCTCGAAACTGGTTGGGGAGAGTAAGAATTTGCTGAACCTCCTTGGTTGTAATAATAAGCTAATGGTCATGTGGGTTTCCATCCATTGTGACATTAATGACAACGATGTTGCAGGCAGTTTGGCTAAAACTGGTACTCGCTTATTTTTCGTAGGCCCTGAACCATCTGCTGCTGTACCTTTTCACATAGTGAAACAAACAATCAAAACCGTTACCATTTCGAACCTAAAACTGACGTGGTCAACCACCCTTGCTTGCCGTAAGGCAAAATACTTTATAAGAGGGCTTAACCCGAAGCTGACCAAATACGTTCTTTCGTTGAAAAAGGAAATCTTATAAGAATTTTTGTTTCTTAACTTACAGGCCATGGCCGTTTTAAAAGTGGCATGGGACTTGCCAGTAATGCCGTATGTGTCGAATGTCTTTAGAATATTGATGACAGCCTTCATCAGCACCTGTCCGACTTTCGACCGCATTAGGTCCCTTGTGTTCAACTCCAGGAATATTCCTGTTAATCAACTGTCTTCTTTGCCCTGGTTCAAACTGCTCCAGTTTGCTAAGGTTGCAGAACGCACCTGTGCGCTGTGATTAAATCCTAATGGCATTGAGCGTAGAATCTTTAAGGGTTCCTTAATAATAATACGTCTGAATTATATGTGTTACTATTATGTTTCTTTAATGTAAACGATCAACAGTAACTCAAGTCAAATAGGTAATTTTGACGGTACTCTCATTCCTAACATCAACATTTCAAAAATATTTAAACTTGTGGTTTACCGGGAACTATTAATATGGACCTAAGAACTAACTGGTTTTGCAAATACCCATTTATCTTTGTTAATTAAAAATGAGCCATAAATTTTTGACATTTTAAAATAGATGGCGTTGCGAATGATGTTGTCTTCGTATTTTACATGTAATTTACGTTTTATGTAATTTACACTGTTTTTACATTATTTACATAAAAGATGTAAAACGTTTTTTACATGTAACATCCCAACAGTAGCTACAGCTGCAATAATTTTCAATTGTTCTTGAGCAACGCACACGGTCCCAACAATTTTTGCGATAAAATTTTTGAGGTTGATTTTAGCCAGCCTCAAAATCACGATATATTCCATGTCTATTTCTTATTTATATACAATATAATCTTGATCTTACATGCGGTGGCGATCTATATCGATATAGTTATAAACCCAAAACCACTCGAAAATTTAAATTGGAAAATCTAATTGAATTTTATCATTGTTTTTTGTAAATAATACATTTTTAAATTTTTGTTTGACGAAATAAACTTTATAATTAATTATTTTTTGTTTGTTTGTTAATTTGGAAATGTTTTGTCGATTTCCACTTGGTATATATACTTTTAAGTAATACAGTGGAAATTTATATAACTTTTATTTTTTTTTTTATAGACTTTTGAGTTGATTCCACTTTTCGTTTCTGTGGACTTTTTATGATAAGTTTCCCACAAAAATATAATTAACCTTAAATGTAATGCGACATTATCTTTTAAGTGTATACTCATTCATGTAGTTAAGTAGTCACCCTCGGTCGAATTGCCTCCCATTATACATATACATTCACGTGCGATAAACATCAGCCCTTATATAAGGTCAAAAGTGTTATCTTAATTACAGATCAGAAAATACATCATATAAGTGAATATGCGGCTAATAATTGCATTACTTATGTACAATACATGGTATAAACTTATATATACAAAACCATTCTATCAAAGTCAAAAATATAAATAATATAAAAAAAGGGAATAAATAAATAATATTATATTTTTTATGCATTTTCATGGAAAAATCATGTGATCACAAGAAATTTATATACTTATAAGCAATAATTACTTATCATCATTAAAAATTAGTTTTTATGCAAATTAAACTTAATATATCATTCTAATTTGCTGTGTATGTATATAATAATAATAATAAAAAAATTGTTTAGTATTTTCTTATCTATCAGAAATTAGACATGGAATATAGTTAAGACACGAAAAGTAATTACGAATAAGGTCATAATTTTTATAAAAAAAAAGAATGTTTTCTTCGGGGTACGAGTATATATAGTTTATTACACATAATGATTGCACATATAATTGCATAATTAATTGATTTTCTATATATGTATATACAGTACACACACACACATATATATATATTGTTCATGCTATGAATCAGAGCTGTACTACAATAAATGTGCCATTAAAACCAGGTGTAGAAACACACCATCGTAAAATCTCAATTCACATAAACATTCTATTATCATTCTAATGATTATATTATATTATCAATTCACATATCTTATATGCGATCTTTGTATATATATATATAATATAATGTGAAGAAGACGATGACGACGTGTGTTTCTTGTAACAGATTTCCTTAAAGAAAACAAATAACAAAAACTTGAAAATTAAAGTGAAATTATATGATATGGCACGCGCTTCTATCCAATTGTTTCCAATTTAATATTTTCTTTTTATTATCTTATGTTACATATCTTCACTGTCAAAAGAAAAAAAATCGTATTGTATTTGTTGTCATTTAGACGAGTATATATATATATATATATATATATATAGTATGTTGGTATAATCAGTATACGGGGAATAAATAATTATGTAACATGATATTATAATAATTGGGTAAGAAAATATTTTTGTTGCTTAATAGATCAAGGACATGATTTTCGCGTATAATTTTCTTGAAATTCTAGTCGAAGCAGGAAATTACAAAAAGGTTTGAGGGTATTTTATATATAAAATATATGGGGTGACTTTGTTGTTCCTAGTTTGTTTGGAATAAAAGGACAGATTGCAATAAAATTGGTTTGGTTTTTAAACCATTGATTTTATGTAATAAACTATACCATGAGATTAACAGGATGTAGTTTAAACTATATACAAATTCATTATACTCGCGGTTCCTATTTTATTTGTACCTATATATCAATATCGTTAAACTAAGAACTAACAATTTAAATAAGAGTAATTATTACTGAAGTAAAACTTCTTTAAGCACGCTTGACTTAGGAAGAATGCGTGATGAGACTGTTACGAAAATTGTGATCGGGCGAAGCGAACCATCTACCATTGCCATATGTATGTGAATTTGGCCCACAAATCAACCCAAAAAAATGCTATGGCAACACAAAATTATATTACGACATATTATTAATGTCAGCCCAAAAAACTATATCTATCGTGATATATAAAAACTGTCAGCCCAAAAAAAATTGTATCACGACAGTAAAAATGTACAGTCAAATACTCTGAACCAAAATTAATAAAAGTACACATCGTATGTATTGATTTCGGAATAATTTTTTGATAGTTCTGGTCTTAATCATCATCAGTGCAAAGTGTTGGACGATTACAATGGGGATCTCATAGCCGCAATGGCCCATATATAGCAATTCTAAAAATGTTCACTTCATTTCAATTTAAGTGAACATTTTCAGTTTTGGTCATCGGTCTCGCTATGATGTTTTGATAGTTGTGGTCTTAGTAGTGGGCAAAACGAAATCAGTTTCCTTTAGTATGCTATATGTTGCTAGTTGCTCTATCACGAGCTACCAGTATGGATGGTCGAAAAAATGACACATCAATCATATCTTAACAAGATGATTTTGGCCGTTTATCGCTGAATACATTGTCAACAATAAAAAGAACGATTCTTGATTTCATGAATGACATAAATAAGTTTGCCATGATTACTTTCAATTGCCAAAGTCTCAGAAAACACGTCTGTAATGGTAATTGCTTACATATTTCGCCCAATTACACAGTAAATAATAATTTAAAGTTTTTATATCAAAGATTTATCATTAACGGTTTATATAGACTTTGAAGAACTAAGATAAAGCTATCATACATTGCCACTACTTTTAGAGGAGATTTCAATGTTACTTTCGGGTACAAAGATGAACAACTCTTGGTATACTTTCTACAAGATAAATTTAAACTACTAATGAATAATAATCGAAACCAGTCTACCACAAGACATGGAACAACAATCGATGCAGTTTTCTCTAGATACCTTTCTAATTTTCATTCGAAAATATATTTCTCATACCATAAGCCTATATTGTCTCGGATTTACAATCTACCACAGTATATATATATATATATATATATATATATATATATATATATATATATATATATATATATATATATATATATATATATATATATATATATATATATATATATATATATATATATATATATATACATATATATATTAATAAAATAAAAATACACTTGAGCCTCGAGTTGCGTCGCTTCGACTTGAGCTGTTTCGACCTGCATCTCGAAAAAAATTAATACCATAATTCCTATTTGCGTCGCATTATGGACGCAACTCGAATTTATTTTTAGTAAATATTGTGTTTTTTCAAAGCCATCTCGAAGATGGATGTCATTTTGTACAAACCTTAGAAAACGGTGCAGTAAAATATAAAGAAAAAATTGAAAAGCAAATATGTATTTCCCTTAAATGGTTTTACTATCATTTAGAATGAATCTTTATCATTCATTTCCTTACTTTGGTGCGCTTCGCGTCATATTTGACCTCACGCTTAGTTCTTTTACCAAATGATTTTGGTATGTATATACAAACATACGTTTCAATATCTGTTTGTGTGGTTCAATAAATGCAGTTAAACGTGTTTTTCTTCAGAATATAGTAAAGAAACATTCTATATAGGTTTCGAATTGCGTTGCTTTGAGTTGAATCGCATTTTTTCTGGAACGTATTAGCGGCGCAACTCGAGGTTCAAGTGTAATATATAGCTTAGAGGCCGTAAACGGCCTTACCGCGACTCAAATGAGACCTTATGAACCATTTCAAACAATTGGTGCACATTGTAGATGGCCAGCCAAACGGATGTTTTCACACACAAACGCGTTTTAATGTCATCCGGTTCCATGTTAAGTTTTTGGTCAACGGCAGGAATCGAACGCGAGACCGCGGCGTGATGAGACACTCTCTTAACCATTAAGCTACAATCGGCGACATATATATATATATATATATATATATATATATATATATATATATATATATATATATATATATATATATATATATAAATATATATATATATATATATATATATATATATATATATATATATATATATATATATATATATATATATATATATATATATATATATATATATAATATATATTTATATATATATATATATATATATATATATATATATATATATATATATATATATATATATATATATATATATATATATATATATATATATATATATATATATATATATATATATATATATATATATATATATATATATATATATATATATATATATATATATTGGAAAGCGATAATATTATAAAGGAATATTTTCACCTTCACCCGAGTCAGTTAAGATGATTTAACCAAATTATCCTGATTAATTATTGTGAAGTTCAGTATGTAGTTGAAGATAATTATTTCAAAATTTTATTCATATAATAGTACGAAGATTTTTTAACAGATGGTGTTTTAGTAACAATTACATTTAATAAGAGATAGCGCGTCAGTTGTTTTTACATAAAATCTTTTTTTACGTTTTTTACATATAAGAATGTAAATAACACGTTTTTACATGTACAAAACCGTGTAAACTACATCGTGTAATTTACACACTCAACAATGTCCTAGCCCGTAGTGTTGAAGAAAACCCAGGTTAGTCGATTTCGCGTTGATCTTTGGAATTAGACATTCCACAAACGATATTAAATTGAGGCCTTCATCGAAATAATCAAAAGATCAAGAATTAATTATATAAATAAGAAATAGATATGGATTATATCGTGATTTTGAGGCTGTGCGTGTATTATTATTTAATCGGTGTAAAATCAACCTCAAAAATTTTATCACAACACAAAAATCATTTGTCACTCAACAAAATGTCAAAACCCGAATTTTATTTTATCGTATACATGAGTTTGTAGCTATATATGTATGTATATATGCGACATGCATCAATCAATAACTTAAAGTAAGTTAATTCACTTGTATATAGGCGATTATATTTAATTTTGTGCACCGTAAAACATATTTCCCTTGTCTTTTCCGACCCCACTTTGCAAAAAGGAAAATCATAATTCTCAATTTTTTTTTTGCAAACTTTTATGAGGGTGGAAAATCTATATATATAATACGTATGAGTATTACTCGGATTTTCATTTATGTGTGTATTTATTAAAAACGAAAAATATGTGATAATGGATGTGTGCAAGCATTTAAAGATTTTATTGTGATTTTCCCGTGACATTTTAAATAAACGGAAATATATAGAGATTTTTAGATATATGTACGATAAAAAAAAAATCGGGGGATCATGCAAAATGAATTTTTAAGAGAATTATGATTTGCAAAAGTTTTATTGTTGTTTTGGGAAATGCGGAAAATGATATTTATTGAATTATATGGCAGATAATCTGATGAAAACATTAGTTTTGTTGTTGAGTAAAATATTAAGGTGATTTTTTATTATTATTTTTTTCGTTTAAATTTGCATATGAGGGTGCCTTATTTGTAAAATATGATTAATTGGTATGGGACGGGATGGTTCATATTAGATATCTTTACAATATGTAGCAAATATATATGCATATGAATTATATATCAGTCACTGTTATCATATTCATATAGCTGAATCAAATTCTTGGCTGAATAAGAAGATTCAGTTCTAGAGCAAACTGAATAGCAAATCTAGTAGATTATCTTAAAATCCTGATCAGATGTCAAGACTATCTGAACTATTTCTTCGGAATGGCTTTAGAATTTATGGCAACTAAAATTGAATTACTGGAAATATCACATTCAGATAAACCTCAGAATGTGGTATTTCCCGATCGGTCTGTTAAGACCAAGTACTTAATTAAAATATGGTTGTATGAAATGGTATATGGACGGTCCCGAAAAGGACGATGGGTCATAGATATGAGTTTGGAAAACGCTTGACCATTTTCATGTCACTGGACTGAGCGCTATTGTTTTTAACTTTATGTACTCTACTTCCAATTTTAATTTTTAATCGATCGAAAAGAGCAAAAATATTGATCTCTGAATCGTTGGGTGAGTCAACCGAAACATAGAGCTTTATGTGAGGTCCTAGTTAAAATATGGTTCTATGATACGGTATATGGACGATCAAAAATAGAACGGTGGAGCAAAGATAAAAGTTTGGAAAACGCTTTGTCATTTGTATGTCCCTCGGCTGAACGCTACAATTTTTGAAGCAGAAATGAATTTTAATTACTCTACTTTTCATTTTACTATCTTAATCGGAGAAAGCAAAAATATTAAGGTCTAAATCGAGCGTGAATGAGAATACATGATGGCAAACTAATTAAAATATTGAATGATATAATTTAGAATCTTAAAATTAATTGATATACGAATTTTTGATAAAACTATTGAGGGTACAACTCTGACTATATGTGCTGACTATTATAAGAAAAGATTAAATATGTGATCAAATGGTTACGTAAGCCAAAATATGGAATTTTTATAATTTGATTGGTATGCAATAAAACACCCTACAAAATTGCTTATGATACAAGCGTGTATAGATAATAGGTTAATGTTGGCTTTGAAAAATAATACATGTTTAGAGTATTATTACATACATGTTTAGAGAGGTTACACATGTACTGTGGCCATGCTGAATTTTGAGTGCGAATTTTGTAAGAATAACCAATGCATGAGGCAAGCAAGAAAAGGATTTGGTTTTATTAACTCATTTCTTGGGTAAATTTGAATGATTAAAACGAGATGTAGTGCGATAGGACAAATAATATGGTTCAATTTCAAAATGTTGTAAGTTATTCACATTTTGCCAATGAGCACCATTTATACACTTATGAAGTAAAGATAACGAAATATAGGTGAAATGCAAACTGGAGAAGTTCTGAAGAAAAAGGAGAGTTCGTGAAAAGACTCAGATGTTGATTACAAATTATAATATTTTTTAAAATACTCTATATACCAACTTTACACCAGAGCCTCACAAAATTCCTGATATTTATTATAAGCACTATACCTAATTACATTTATAAGGTAGATTATTTTAACAACCTTCTGCGTACTGATCGAAACCGAATGATACAGCGATTTTTGAAGGGAGAGCCGCCTTTCGGTAGGCCAAGAGGTCGCTGTCGGCGACGATGGCTCCACGGCGTAGAGAGCGATCTGGCACCTTCTGGTTGCTTGCAGAAACAATATAAAGAGGTGGCTCGTGATCGAAACCGATGGAGTCAGATTGTTGACACGGTACGGGCCAGTAATGGCCTGTAAAAGTCGTTAAAAAAAAATTTAGAAAATGCTTGTATCGTTTGATTTCTTTAGTGATATTGTACACTTTAAGTGTCATCTATCACTGGACTCATGAACTATTTCCTATTTAGAAGTTCGAGTAATTGAGTCCATTGAATTTATGCCTTTTTGAAACAAAAGCTCAGCATTATTATGTTATAAAATTAAAGACTACAAATGGTTGATACAATTTTTATCACATCACAGCTTGTTGACTATAACATACTGTTTTGGGAGATCCGTTCGTAATATAATTAATAAAGTTTTCAGCATATTTATATTCCAGGAAACCTTGAGTATTTTTAAGTTCAAATAACTCGTCATTTTCAAGATTGTAAAGAATTTAAGACGTCATATTTTTCTTATATCATCGACCAAAGCAGTGTGCATACTCGAATAAGTAATACTCGAATTTTTTAAATCCTCTCGTAATATCATTTTATCTATATATACTCATATATGTGACAACTACAACAGTATTTTTGTAATGATAATTGAAATTGTGTGGGAATCATATTATATATACATAATTATAAAATAAGAACAAAAACTATTTTTTAAATAATTGATAGATAAGTCGCCTATATTCAGTTAACAATTTATAAGTTTCGTATATTGTGTGTCAAGTAGTTTTTGAATCTTATCTTATACGAGCGAGTCTTAAAAAACGAATAAATTAAATTTTCAGTTTATGTGTGCGGTGAATCTGTTAAAAACTATTTCCCAGATGCTATATTATGTGTTGTGACTATTTTGGTTTTTTTTTTATGTTACTCTAAAGTAAATGGTAAACATATAATTACCATGTAATTAAAAAATATGTACAATATAACATAACCACATATTTATAATATATGTAGATGGTTAGATGTGTGTGAAGTGAAAAAAGGGAATAATATAACCATCTTGTTGAGGATCTGTGTAGTAGAATATATAATATACACAGTTTGTGTTTATTGGTTTTTAATAAGTGTGAAATTTAAAATAAGTTTGTTTTCTAATATATTGTGTCTGCAAAATATCCGGTTATGTGATAATATCTATATAGTCGAAGCGAAGTAAAATACATATTGCAATGGATATAGAAATAATTTTGAGGTAAGATTTTATCCGGTCGTGTGCGCGTATGCATTTCTTATCGAATCATGCAACAATAAGTTTTCTTATTGTTCACGGAAATCTTAAGCGATATCATAAACTATATAGTATATTTTCTATATATTCCTTCCCCAAAGATTACTGATTAGAAATAATTGTTATTATACAAAATATATACGTAAATCATAAACGTATATCCAGATTTCTTTATATACTGTGCACAGATTATCTGAATTGAATGTTTCTTTTGTGTACTTTACAAATATGCTTTATATATGATATTGTGTAGGCGACCCAGTTTCATAGAATTTACACAATTTCTTACTTCGTCATAATGAACAAAAATGATAACAAATTATGTTTTCTAACTAACCTTAAACATATATAATAACTGAGATTTATTAAATATATATTATTTATGTATGTTAAAATAATGAACAAAATCTAGGTTCTTTTCCCATCGCGCGAGCGCACACAGCAAGTGATTTCCTTTAGCCAAAGATAAAATGCTACAAAAATGCGAATTTACAAAACAAAAAAAATGTTTTTATCTATCAACTTATATTTTAGTTAAGTTTTAAGAAGAGATACGGGTTAAGCATGTTTTTAAAATATAGTAGATATATCATTGTTATATAAACTATATGCATATATATATATATACTTAATATATATTTTAAAAAAGAATAAGAATATTTTGTATATATGTATGTAGAAAAACCCAAGAGATTTGGTATTATTTCAGAGGATGTATGCGGCTACAAAATATTTGGAATTTTTTATGTAGACATATACACTCAATTTTTAAAGATTCATTCATCTATTTGATAATATTTATAGTCAGCTAGAGGAAATCATTATTCTATAAAACCACAATACGGCATAGATAAACAGAATATAGTAATGTGGAAAACCATTTTTTGGAATCCTTGTAACTATGCGGTTTACTGGTCATATCTTCTCGAACTTCGTCTGACAAAACATTTGTATATTTGTGTTTGATGATCTCATATATAATTACAATGCCTTTAGTAACTCAAATTTTTTTTTACTAATCGAATACCCTTCGTTCTTGTTTTATTAGTTCTGATATCAAATATTGAATGACCACACTCATGCTTAGTTGAAAGCTATTGATAAATCTAATCGCCGTAAATTAGTGAAAAGAGTTATCTACGCACAATCTATCATCCAATCAAACACATATGTCGGATGTGAAGTACTTGATACAAACACCGTGCTAACAGTGTGTATATATGTATATTAATGTATATATATATATACATTTATATATATATATATATATATATATATATATATATATATATATATATATATATATATATATATATATATATATATATATATATATATATATATTTATATATATATATATATATATATATATATATATATATATATATATATATATATATACATATTTAACCGTCTTTTTTCGAAAATTAGGCATCCCTCGAAAATCAGCGCTTCCGAGACTTTCGGAACTTGTTTTAATATAAGTCCTCCCCCTAAAATAAGCCCTAGTTAAAATAATGTGAAAAAAGAATTCATTAAAAAATTCTGTAGATTTATTAAGTATATTTAGCTGCCCTAATAACTGTTTATGGCACTCGTTTGTGGCATCGATTTTTCGAAATACCACTCTCCAGCATGATTGCTATGGATGAGACCACGGTATTCCTAGGTAAACGTCGGTTCACCACTAGGCTTTCTCGTCAGTTTACGTTACTTCTACCGGGTTACGATAGTGCACATGTTACCTGTTTTTTTTCGATTCTTCTAGATGGAAAGAAAGTATCGCCATTTTTAATCACTTAAGGTAAAAAAGACCAGATTCAACGCGTTTCAGGAATTCATGTAATTGAAAGTGAAAAAGCCTGGTGTATCCAAGGATTTATAAGAAAGTTGGTTGATTTTATGCTGCCACCGCTGATGAGAGCTAGAAATAGAGGTTTATTAGTTTACGATTCAGAGAGAGGATCTTGCTGAGAGGAAGATTGATCAAATAATGATTACGGCAGGAATGACTGGTTATACCTCCAGAGACTTGACATTGTAATAAACAAGCCATTCAAGGATCATTTGCGGATGGAAATCAATGAATATATTAAAAACAGAATGGTGAGAAATCATCAAGGTAATCTTGTAAAAAGCAAGCCTACAAGAAGTTGTAAATTGGGTAAAAAATGCATGGAACAAAAGTGTTTAAAATGAACTACGAACATAACGATAGTTATATTGCAAGACATGAGATCAGAGAACACCACGTTATTTTTCAACTCCGTTGTCCAGTTAGAGTGCTCTCTGGCCCACGGAAACCGACACATTTTCGAAGATAACTTTAGGAGCGGCGTGCCCTAAGATTTTCGTTTAGTAATCTTCTCCGAACAGTTGAACTGGAAATTTCAATACCTGTTACTGTAACAAGGTCGGCTTGCAATTTCGATGAAGTTTTAAATCTGCTCCGCTTGGAACGAAGAACCAGGAATTGATCTTTCACTGTTGTGGTTTTCCTCGGTCTGCCTGACCTTTGAGACCGCTCTGTGTTCCCCGTAGTCTTATCTTATATTTTTTTCTAAGCTCGGCAATTGATGATTTCCCACGTCCTATCCTATCACCAATTTTACGCATGGACAGCCCTTCCTTTCATAACGCGATAACAACACCTTTTTCTTGGTCGTTTAGTTTAGACATTTTTGGTACTTTGTCGGCTTTTTTATACTAAAAGCTCTTTTTTCATAAACATAACTTAAACGACTTATACTATCATAGTTATAGTGAATTACAAAATGCAATCTACAAATTGGAATCTCAAAAAATTATAAAACACTAGGTAGTATTTAACATTTTTAATGAAATTCAAAGTGTCCGGATTGTTTTGCACAGTACTGTATTTATATATATATATATATATATATATATATATATATATATATATATATATATATATATATATATATATTTATATATATATATATATATATATATATATATATATATATATATATATATAAATGCATATATATATATATATATATATATATATATATATATATATATATATATATATATATATATATATATATATATATTTATATATATATATATTTATATATATATATATATATATATATATATATATATATATATATATATATATATATATTTATATATATGTATATATATATATATATATGTATATATGTATCTATCTTTATATATATATATATATATATATATATATATATATATATATATATATATATATATATACAGAGTGAGAGAGTGAGTTTCCTAATAAATGCAGGGCTTTTATCTCGAGAACGGTGCTAGATAGAAGAAAATTACTCATGATGAAATTTATTAAAAGAGTCGTGGGGGGCGTCTAGTGGTGATCTTCAATGACCTTGAAACTCATTAGTTTTGGAGATGTAGGCTAAAGTTAGGTTTTTTTTAAATTAGAACCTATACTTTTGAGTGGTGTTTGTTTTTATTAAGCAATTAAAAGTAAACACTTTTTGCTCACACATCATTTTTGTAAAGTGTACGATTTCAGAGATTTGAGCAAAATTGATATTCACTAAAGCAATCGAATTTTCACTAAGTTCTACAAAAATAAAATAGAAAATATCAACTTTGAACGCTCCAGCCTTGTGTTTCATGACAGGGCGGACACAATGCAGATCTTACAAAGGATATTGTATGTATTTTTTGCTTTGTTGATGTGTTCGATAATGTGCTCTTCGGTTCCACCTATTTTAACTATAGTTGCCTGTTTTCACCAAGGTTTACAAATCTATCAACATCCTCGTTTGTTACTTGGTTGAGGTAATTGGTGTACTAATGTTCATGCGTTCAGTCTCATAGCCTTTGTTTTATTGTTGTTAATTTTGAGACCAACTTTTTGGGCTTCCCATGCAGGAGTATTTATACGTTAGAAGACATATGTCGTCCGCATTATCCAGGTCGTTGAGTTGGTTGCGCTCTAGCACTATTAAGAACAGTATTAAGAACAGTAATGGACAGAGTAATTGTTTAAATTACTTGATGTTCTGTTTGATATCATAAAGTTGTAAAATGTTGGTTATAACTTTTTTATACAGTTTCCTATTACTCGTATTCATGGTCTTTTATATGATTGCGCTCGTTAAATTTGTCTGTGCAGGTATTATTTCACTTTTTATTATTTCTCAAAAACAAACATTAAAATACTGCACAGACTAAATATTTCTAGATAGTTTGTAGGCGGGAGGGTTAAAATCTCAAGGAGACAATCATAACCATAAAATGTCGCTTTGTGAGTAGAGCGTAATTTTATTGAAAGGTACAATAATTGTTAAATACTGCTAGCAATAGCAGCTAAAAACAGAACTATTTACCCTTCAATGGCCGTGTTTAGTTGACTTTTATATTTGGAGAAGCAACGTCGTGGCAATAGAATATATCTTCCCAGAAACGTACAATTAATGTATAACAAATTGAAAAATATGATAAATCACAATAGCTCCTGGAAAATTAAACAGAAATATTGTAAAAAGTAGACAATTCTTGGAATTTGCAAGTATGCGATTAAGCTTAATTAAACCTATTAAGGTTTAGTTCCATATAAAGGGTGTCTTTTAGAGGTTCATAACATTGATTTGGCCACACTGCTTTATTGGACAACCCATTTAATAGTTGATAGTTAGGTTGAAAAATTGTTGAAATTTTTTAATCAACATAATGGTTCTGTTTGTCAAATTAATCGTGCACTTCGTCCATTATATGGCGTAAATAATCGTCTTTCAGAGCGCCTAATTCGAATGACAATTGACCATTTTCGGACCAAGTTTACCCTAATGATAATGTACATCCCGTGAGATGCCGAAGAGTGTGCACTGAAGAAGCTGCACAGGAAAGCATTGAAGAAGATCAATCAATTTGTTGCCGTTCTCAGCAACGAGATTGTGTTCTTCCACGCTATGGAACAGTTTTAGAAAGGCTTAAAAGGTATCAAGATTCAATATGTGCAGGAATTTATGCGCCGCCAATTCGTTGAATGTGCTAAAGCACAAATCGATAATGATGTTCAAAATTTGTTCTCCGATGAAGCACCTTTTTTGGTTGAATGGGTACGTAAATAAGCAGAATTGTCGCATTTGGATAGAGGTCAGAGGGCGGGGATAGAGCTCAAGCTTTTGTCGAAACACCATTACATCCACAGAAAATTACTGCTTGATGCACTTTATGGGCTGGCGGAACCATTGGACATATGTCTTTAAAAACGATGATAGCTGAAATCTTACTGGTCAATGGTGAGCGGTATAGGAACATGATTAAATATTTTTTGTACCTCGTTTAGCTGGCATTAATCTTGCTGACATGTGGCTTCAACAGGACGGAGCCACATACCATATACAGCACACGCTACAATTGAAACTTATTATGAAAAAATAATTTCGCGTAATGGTCCATTTAATAAGTCACAAAAATCGTGTAATTGGTCACAAAGATACAATTCATTGGATTTTTCTTTGAGGTTCTACTCGTTCTACTTAAGTTTGTACTGTTTATTTGCACTTCCATGATTGACGAACTTAAGTCTAAAATATTTTTCATGTGATTCTGTTCCAAGTTGAAAATTTCACGATCTTAAGTCTAAAATATTTTTCTTGTGATTCTGTTCCAAGCTGAAAATTTCCTTTAACGTTCAGCTAACTATTTATGGTCAAAAATTTAGTTTTTTCTATAGGTAAATTAATTTTTGTAGCTCTCGTAGCAGAGAAAGTACCGTGCTTGCTCCTGTCATTCGGGAATCTCGGGTTCGATTCCCGGGGTGATGACCAAACATCAATCACGATTGGGTGTTTTTAATTTGTAAGTGTATGGGGGTTTTATAGAGGGTCATAGTGGCATTGGGTTCTGGAATAATTTCCGACATGACACATTTATAAAATAACTGGAGATTTGCTATTTCACCTATTTTATGGTCGAACTCGTTTCCTCAGAGAACAAACTTTCTCGATCTTCTGACCCATTTAATGACAAAAATGATGCTTCGTTACATATATTAATATGTTAAGTGTTTTTCAGCCTTTTTTCCGATTATTTTTTTTCCGAATTCATAAAAAAACTTCTCTCCTCCACGTGATTTTTTATTCCATTCAACACGATAAATTATGTATTTAATTTATCTTCCGCGTCTGACTGATAAGTGATAACACTCGAATTTAAATAAACCACTTCTGAAACCTCCAAGTACACACATTTTATATTTTATGTATATCCGAAATGATAAATCACCCATAAGTTCTCCGCATCACATCAACAACTTTATATATGTATTGTGTACCAGAGACTACAAGTGTTAATGTGTGTGTAGGTACATATATCGTAATATAAAATTTAAGATAAAGTCTTAAATGAATTTAATTTTTTTTTTTAAATAATGGTGTAATCTAACTTCGTATGTGTGCTCAGCTTCAAAACCGCAACGGATGCGAAATAAAATTTGTTTTTTTTAATGAAAATAGAATATAATACTATTTTAATTCATATAGTAATTAGTAATCTAGTTGTCGAAACGGTTGTGTTGTAAGAAATATCAATTAATTATAATTAATTTTATGGTGCTTCGTAAATATATTAAATTAACATTTAACTGTCTCCTTATAAATATTGTATCAACGTTTGATCGATTTGATACTATTTTTGTTGAACTTGGAATTTTAAATTAATTAAATTAGTGATTCGAATTCATCACAATAAAACTGTCAATTATGTGATGTTAATATAATACTCGTTAGGCTATTGTTGTCTTTTGGAACTTCATAAACACGTAACTTAAAAGGTATGTTGAGTTAATGCTTGATGATTAATTGATTGAAATAAATTGTATGACGAGTATAATAAAATGTTTTGCGGTCTGGCCTACACTTAAAACTATCTTGAAGATATGTGACGCTAATAAGAATATATAAGATAGCGGTTAGTAATAGTGGCACCGATCAGCCAACTCATTTATAACAATTATATTCCTCGCTGTTATCTGATGATCCAATCAAAGCACGAACAATTTAGCACGTGAACAGTGTATAATCGATATATAATTAACATTAATTAATTAATTCTAATTATATTGTGTGAGGCTGATAAACTCTATGTATAATATAATTATAAGACAATATAGGTATGTTTATAAATAATAATGTAAATAGACAAAGTAAAAATTGATAACAGACAGCACACGCAAAACCAAAAGTCCAAATATATACGTTTGTGCGTTATCAGTAACGAAAAAATGAAATGTTTAATAAATCATTAATATAATGATAATACTAGTATGTAAAATATGTGTTATGTATGCGCGCTCAATTATGACAAAGATGACATTTTAAGGTGATTGATTTATAAATAAGCAAAAACATAATATTAAGTTACATGATTTTTATGAATAATTTGCGTTATCTATTCTCTTGTATAGGTACAATATGCATACAAGATAATAATTCTCGACGATTCGCTTTATTTTTGAAACGTTTTGATACACAAAATATGTTAATATTTAAATTAAATAAACACTCGATATTTTAGCGATGATATCTTCGAATTCTTAGGAATCCGTATTTATTTTGGCATTATCATATCAGAGGTGTAATAAAATCGAGTATATCAAATTATTTCACATTGATTGGGTATACTTGAGATTTTATTTTTAAAGTTGTAATTTGGTCTGTCAGAAATAAAATTGGTTGTATCTTACAACAATCTATACATATGGTATATACAAAACCACTACTTAAGTTGCCGCTGTGTACATGAAATAGTTTGTTGTTTATAGATCCAATCAGGTATTCTATTTACATAATGTCAAAGCTGTCATCTCGATCGACGATAACGGCAGAAAGCTTGTAAATCTATCATATCAATATATATATATATATATATATATATATATATATATATATATATATATATATATATATATATATATATATATATATATATATATGTTATATATATATTTATATTTATATATATTATATATATATATATATATATATATATATATATATATATATATATATATATATATATTATATATATATATATATATATATATATGTATATATATATACATATATATGTATATATATATATGTATATATATATATATATATATATATATATATATATATATATATATATATATATATATATATATATATATATATATATATATAATATGTATTAAATATATATTAATTTGAAAAATTATAATTTGCTATAGAATTAAAAAAACTACTTCATTTCTTATAAAAGTATTAGGTACATATAAAAATTCAAGTCATATATCAATGTTAAGAGACACATAAACGTACACATAAACAAAAATAAATAATCTACAAAAATAGCATAGTATTGTAATTTTCCATATTTCAAAAAAATATACTAAAATTATCTGAAGGCAATCTGAGATTTTTGGTTGAGTCTAGTTTTAAGAAAGAATTGGTCAAACTTTTCTTCAATTTTCTCAATTTCTTGAAATATTGCAGGTTTGGAATTTTACTGCAAAACTTTTCAAGTATGAAACATAAGAGCATCCTGTAACGAAACTCGTCGGTTTCTTGGATTAATTCCCGGGTTTCTTCTTCGAGTTCAGCTACCTCATCTTTGTCAACAATTGAAATTAAAATGTCGATTTCATTTGGTATGTAACAAATTGTAATGTCATCATCTGTATAGTCACATATTACTCAAACTCTATCGCCGTAATTAGCAATAATGGATTCAGAATAGTTAAAGAATGGTCTTGCTCAAATGTTGTGCCATTCGCCGATGGTTGAATTATGAACCCTGCTTTTCGGAAACAATTAACAACACAATCGCCCGAAACTTGATTCCAGCACATATAACCCAAAGAAAAAGCATCTAATATGTAAATTTTATTGGATAGGTCTGTCGAAGTAAACGCATGCGCTGACACTACCTCCAACTGTTTTCAAACACATACAATTTTGCGTTTGTTTACACGCATGATGTCGTCAATACAAGATTTTGTTTTTTTGTATTGTGCAATTGCGTTAGTAATGCGTTTTGCAAAAACTAGCTCTCTGTTAACATATAGAGTAAATATAACAAGCAAAATTGTTTTATCATCAAGAAAATCTGTCCAACATACAAAAGGAGGTTGTACAAAATATAAAGATAAATTCGATTTAAAAAAATATAAATCCATGTTTTTGAAGGGACTTTTAGAAATGTCCAATATATAGAAATGTCCAAGTTAAAGAGTTGGCCAACTTTGGAAGTTCTACTGTATACATATATACAGTCCTTAACAAAATTATTTGTGCATCGCAAAAATTTAACAATTCACTCGAGAACATTTAAACTGTTGACCTAAAAATTAACTTTAAAAAAATAATGATGGATTTGTTTTTTAAAATGGTATTTATCCTGTATTTAAAAAATATTCATTATTTCATTAAAAACAAAACTACATAAATCACAAAATTGTGCATGATAATTTTATCACAAAATTATTTGTGCATAGTACAAATAATCTATAAAATTGACTAAATAGCTAGGAATAAAAATAAATTTTCAAATTAAGTCAATATGAAGTATTCCCACCATTGTTTCCAATAACTTCATGAAGACGCGAGAATGTGGAATTCACGAGATTTTCTACCATTTGTGTTGGAATTTGATCCCAGACATTTTTTATTGCAGCAACAATTTCATTTGGCTGCTACCAATTTCTACCGCCAATTTTTGTTTCAAATAATTCCAAATGTTCACAATTGGGTTTAAATCCGGACTTTGGGGTGGCCAATCAAGCGTTTGTTGGTCCAAATCATGTAGAAACGTCGTAATCATTTTGCTTTTGTGAATTGGAGCGTTGTCTTGCTGCAGTATAAAATGCTGGCCGATTAGTTCACATTTGTTAGTTCACATTATTTGGTTTATGAATGTTTTTTTTGAATGGTATAGACTTTGACATTTGCCTCGTGTAGTCGTCTTCGTACAGTCATGTGAGAGATTTTGACTTCTCGAGTGATATTTATATCATTTTGGATTTTTTCTTGAGGGTTCCGTTTTAGAAGATTAACTCTTCTTTTGTCTTCTTTTGTGGATGTAGCTCGTTTTCGCCCTCTCCCTTGCACATTTTTCAAGCTGCTCTTTACTTTTGATTTTTTTATTTGATATGCAACCGTATTTCGATGGCAGTTGTACATCCGTGCCAATTCTATTATAGGCATACCGGCAGAATAGCCCCCTACAATCGCAGATCTGACTTCCAAAGATAATTCCTTAGTTTTAACCATTTTCAAAAATATCGACTACAAAATTTTGATGACAAATAATAACTAAAATGATAAACTGTAACATTTTTGTCAAAACATGAAAAAAAATCGGGGTTCACGTTATGAGAGAATTTTTCTTGCGATGTACAAATAATTTTGTGATAAAATTATCATGCACAAATAATTTTGTGATTAAGTTTTGTTTTGCTTTTAATGAAATAATGAATATTTTTTAATTTTTTTTCATTAAATACAGAATAAATGCCATTTCAAATAACAAATCCATCATTATTTTTTTAAAGTTAATTTTTAGGTCAACAGTTTAAATTTTCTCGAGTGAATTGTTAAATTTTTGCGATGCACAAATAATTTTGTTAAGGGCTATATATGTATATATTTATATTTATATATATATTCATATACATATATATATATATATATATATATATATATATATATATATATATATATATATATATATATATATATATATATATATATATATATATATATATATATATATGTATATATATATATATACATATATATATATATATATATATATATATATATATATATATATATATATATATATAAATCCATTAGGTACTCCGAAAAATTATTTTTTTCAGTTGAACCATATTCCTTTTCTTTTATGCAGTACATTTTTCTGAACCAACTACATAGCCAGTTCTTTCAAAAAATTCTTCTTTCCGATGATTTTCGATTCGCATATAGTTGAGGGTTTAGCACTTTTGTGTAAGTTATAAGCTGCTACACCAGCAACATCAACCATGTTAAAAAATAACAACATTGGCCTGTCGTTATTTTTTATTTTTTTTTTCGTTGGCAAGTGTAAATGTCCTTACAAACTTATCGAGATTATCCGCTATAAATTTTTTTTTTAAATGAAGATTACTTGAGCTAAATAAAAATGCGAAGAGTTCCGTTCTCTTTTTTCAACTCATCCTTGTTTGTAAATTCTCTCGTTAAATCTGGTTTTTTGTGTCGAATGGGTTCAATGATGGTTGTTTCTTTCTGTAAAAGTGGTTTGGCAAGGATGCAGCTAGTAAAAAAATTGTCCATGGTAGTTGGCCTTTATTCAAGAATGGTGCCGATATCCAATGAACAAAATTAGGTGCACCATCAGTTGAACGAGATTCATTTAGCTTAAATAACCTTAAATTCTTTGTAAAAGGTATATGTTGAGGCTATCTAAATTATACGGACATTTAAATCACAAGAATATCGTTCAACATAATTTTCAACAAAAGTTGGTTTGTTCTTTAATTTTACTAATGATAATCATACAAGTTCAATGTCCTTAAGTGCTTCATAGTGTAAGTCAAGGTGAAAATAATTTCCCGAAAAGATGAATCACAATAAATAATTAAGTTTATATAATAACAAGAATACATTGTATAGGCTTTAGTAGAATATGTTTCTCAATTCATTACAATTGAGAAGAAATAGTAAATATTCCGCAAAGCACATTTAAGGTATCAGCGGTAACAAATGACCGAGAACTGAAGTTTCGGAAAGTATATTAAATGTTATGACAACTTTGACAATACTTCTTGATTTTAGCCGCTGATTTTTTTTCCTTTTCCAGGAGTTGGTTGCCTATTTAATCTGCTAATAGAGTTAAAATCATAATTTTTATATGTAACATAGAGTACTAATCATTAAAAGCTTTCATTGAAATATACCTGAAATGCAAATAAATAATTTGAAAGCTCAACTAGTTTGTAGTGTTTTGTACTTATCTTTTATAAAAATAATTAAATATTTATAAGGGTAGCTGTAGACTAAGAGAGCATTAAAATCTATCGTTTTATTATGAGACCTTTTAAGAATAAATCAATATTTTTTGTAAAAGCTCATCCAAACAATCAATTACAGATTTCATATTTTACATACAACAAATGTACAGTGGTGCAGACGTTTGAAAGTGAACTGCTGTTATTGTACGGTAAGGTACCATTCCTACAACAAGTTTTGTCCCCCGCAGAAAACAATCAATGGTTGTGAGATTGCAAAATCTATTAGACCAATTAATGTTACCAAAATTATTGAGATCACAAAAGCGTTATTCGAAAAGTAAACAAATTTATATTGGTTTCTGGAATGAGTTGGCTTTAAAACGAACTCAAATTGAAACTAACTTCCCATTGGAACACCCTACATTGTCTTTATGTACATACGTTTCGTTTACGTACATGCCTATATCGGCAAAAGTAAATACGTGATTGTGACAAATATAATTGAAAGATTGGTCAAAAATGATAATTTTTGGTATTTAAGCTCGTAAGGAAATGGGCACTTCTAACGAGAATGAAAAAAATACATATATAAAGGTATTCGACCCAAAAAATAAATTAATTAATTTAGTCGATGGTTTTATTCCTGTGTAGATTAATCGATATCGTTATAAATAATAAAAATTGCATATATATACGATCATGTTTACTTATTTAAGCCTATACACATGAGCATGTCTTATCATTTACAGATATCATCTATCGTTTGAATTATCATTTCCTAAATTATAGACGTACATCGATAAAAATAAGCTATCTGTACATGTGTCGACGTTATAAATGTATAATTTCTATCTATAAAAATTTTCCGATCAATTAACACGCTATTAACATGTCAATATTACCTTTAATTTCACTTTTATTTTCAATACAATTCTATGCGTTTTTCCTTATCATCCTCGAGCTGAACTCATATCTTCCATCCTATATAAACATTTCTACTTGAATGTATTTTGGCTTTGAATTTCACTTCGCAGTGTGCTTATCATCATCGCATGCCACGAGCGATTAACAATTTATCATATATACTCGTACATATAAATATATAGCGAACTTATACAAAAATACTGATAGTAGATATTAGACTTAATGCTAACAAATAAATAAAAACTGGTTCGAATTGGATTTTTTGGTGGATATCGTCGATGACTATTGTATATGGAGGCGTGAAATGGGGGCAAAAACGTTTGTTACCTTGAAGCATGACGTAATTTTAATTACATTTAGTATTTTTAAGTACATGTGTATGTAATATATTAGGCGTTGTTTATCGGTTTGTAATTTATTATGGAGCATTAAGCTTTTGCCGACACTTTTAAATATATTTTAATCGCACCACAACTGAAACCTTTCGAATCATTTAATTTAATAAGTATTGGTAAGCTTGGTAAATACTTTTGAAGTTATCAAGTGTCTATTAATATTTTGGTCAACGTTCGATGTGAACTCAATGTACTATACAAGTATTCCAGAAAAAGTAACTGGCCGCAGTCTTGTGGCATCATGATTTACTATATTATTAGATTAATTTTAAAGTTTTTAATATTTCGATATGTATATATATATATATATATATATATATATATATATATATATATATATATATATATGTATATATATATATATATATATTTATATATATATATATATATATATATATATATATATATATATATATAAATATATATATATATATATATATATATATATATATATATATATATATATATATATATATATATATATATATATATATATATATATATATATGGTTTCTTTATTCCATCTATCTTTTAAAACTTAGTCTACGGCAGTAAATTTTCCTAACTAAGCTAACTATGTGTGATAATTTCAAAATTATTTTATCTAAACAAATTGAAAATTTCCAATAAAATGTAGGAAGTACGAGTACGTATGAAGTACAAATAAGAACTGGCATTACGTAATTATAATTCAAAAAATTTATCACAAAAGCTCAAAATGATCACCTAACTATTATACATTTCAAACATCCCTTCATCTCTTCATTTTTGTCTCGTTTGATTTCGGTGCAAGCTTTGAATATTCGAGCAATCAAATCTGAATTTGAAATATCTGAATATCAAATCTGAATATAAATTCAATTCTGAATTTGAAATAAAATTTGAAATAACAGCAGAATAAACTTTAGTTTTTAAATGACCCCACTGGAAAAAATCTAATGGATTTAGATCCGGTGATCTTGCCAGTCAATGTATTGGTCCTCCGCGTTCAATTGAATGACTTGGAAACAAATTATTTCCATGAACATTTTTTGTGAAATATGGTGGAGTACAATCATGCATAAACACATAGATCGCAGATTAATCAATGCAACTTGAAATTTAAATATTGTGGACCATCAAATCTGTCTAAAAGTATTATCGGTCCAGGTAATTCATCTTCAAATATACCTAACATTAAGGGTGAATTTATGTTGATAGCTGTTTATAATTTTCAAATAGGGATTGCTTGAAGACCAGAAATGTGTAATGGAAATTTATACATCCGTCTCGGGTAAATGCAGCTTCATCAGTGAAAATGATCACAAAACATTTTTTTTTGAAAATGTTATCACTATCCAAAATATTTTGGTCCGGTTGGTAATGATAATGATAAGGTTTTCCTTTTTAATTTGCCTGTGAACTACATATTTTGCAATTCAAGTTATTGCCGCAATTATCCTAACACTAGTCGTTGGATTGTTATAAATTTCACGAAAGTCTCTTTTGATATTATGGAATGTGATGTTGCTGTACGCCCTGACACATCCCTCCGATTAGTTAAGATTAGTTAAGAGCTGTTATCCCACAAATTCCGATCTGCATTTAAAACGTGTTAACAGATGGCAATCTGCAGATTAGGGTGTCAATCTCGATATATCCGTTGCGCAAGTGTCGGAGCTTCATTAACTTCGTATAAAACACATGCCACATCAACATATTCACTTTTAGATGACCGACGATTATAGACTAATTCATATTCGATTATTTTATGAAATATACCAATTTTTTTGATTGAACATGTATGTATAAATATTCGTAATAATTTGATTAATCCAAATTTATTTTATAGCTACTTGTGAAATTGTGGCTGTAAAATAAAAATTAAAATTAAAAATTTATCGGAAACTTTCAATATTTTTAGATAAAATAATTTTGCAAATATCACACATAGTTATCACACAAAGAAAATTTTAGCTTTTTAATGATATGAAACTTGTGAAAAACAAATGGTTATACAATTTTAATACAAGGTGCTATGTAGAAAGGCGCCTCCTCAAACGTCTATAACTTAATAGGGGGCTTCACAGCGCGAAGTGATAAAAGTAAAATCGTCTTTTCTCTGATAAAGGAATCCAACCGTACCATTCGTGTCAGTCACTTTCGCGACACCCTATATATATATATATATATATATATATATATATATATATATATATATATATATATATATATATATTATTATATATAAATATATGTATATATATATATATATATATATATATATATATATATATATATATATATATATATATATATATATATATATATATATATATATATAAATATATGAACTATATATATATATGAACTACATGAACTATATATATATATATATATATATATATATATATATATATATATATATATATATATTTATATATATATATATATATATATATATATATATATATATATATATATATATATATATATATATTTTTATATATATATATATATATATATATATATATATATATATATATATATATATATATATATATATATATATATATATATTCGATTAAAATGAAGTGGAAGTGAAATTTAAGTTGTAATATTGATGAAACGTATAACTATGAACACTTCTAAGGTCTATAGAACAGTAATACTTCTTAGCAATATAACATAATAAACCGCGAATAATGAGATTGTTAGGTTAGGTTAACTACTATCCTATAATCCTATAAAAATTGTTTTACCAAGACGGCTTCCTCAATTATTGATTGCCTACAAAACGGATGGGTTGGTACGTTAACTCAAGTAAATGAAAACACAAGTATATATAGTGTCATATAATCTGTAGACGAAACCCGAATTATTGGAGCTGATTGGATTGCTAACAATTACTCAAATTGGAAAAAAAAGAACAAATTATCTTACTTCCTATTATCTTTCTATTTTAATATTTCTAATTTCTTAATTATATAAACAGATTTTAGCCAACATTACCGTTTAATTTAATATACATATTACATAATGTATATCTGTTTTAAGCAGCGATAAGTGGCCGCAATTATGCAGTGCTCCTTCATTTACCATAATTTAATCGTGTGTGTCAATTCCGAAATTATATTTGGGTGAACAACACTTTTGTTTGGAGTTATTTGATTTCTACATTAAGTACACGAAATCTATTTTTTATTGAGCTTCTTGGAAATTGACGAATAATACACTCGCATATACCTATATACAGATAATATTTGAAGTTCTAAATTTATATTATATCAAATAAAATATTAGTATCTTAATTTTTATATTTTCGTATTATCAATTATTATTATAAATTTTTTTACACATAAGTCAAGTAGATATAATGATATATACAAATAAGTATATTTATCAATGACTTTATACGACAACAACAAAAATATATCCAGCAAGTCGAATGAAATGTGTGTATACTATCTATCTCTAATGACAAACATTGTGTTCTCATATCGATAAAAAAAAATGATAGATTTTCGAATCAACAAAAATATCAAATTTAAATTAGTACACATTGAGTAATTGTTGTTTATTCACGTGAAATTATATCGTTCGTTTGTAGCCGGCGAATAATTTCCTTTCGAAAATGTGATCATTTGAGAGATTTAAAGTTTTTGTGCAATTTGGTTTTAAAAATTAAAACACATCGATATATAGGAATAAAAATAAAATAATAACAAAATTAAGGTTTATATAGTGGTATGATGATGTTTAAGTGATTTTTTGTTATAAACAATTTTTTATACTCGTTTAAAAAAAAACACTCAAGCGAAATAAAATATATATATATTTTTTTTGGTTGTTGGGAATTTTCACTTTGTTTCCCAGTACCATATACAGTATAAAATGGAATAGCTACTTCAGAATTAAAAATTTATATAGATGTATATGTAGTTTTGTTATAGTGTTGTTGTTATAAAATTATATTTTATTATTTCATTATGTAATGTAATATATGTATGTGTATAGAGTTGAAGAGATTTGTTTAAGCACCGCAGTACTAATTTTTTTTTTATGATATCGAAGTGTTTTGATATTCCCGTCGTGATTCGACCCTTTAAATTCACTACCACACCTCCTCTTGATGATTTCCGAAAAAAATGATCCGCAATCGTTAAACTCACGAAATTCAATTCAAATAATTTTTTTATTTGTATTTTTACAATTTTATTGTTTTTAAAAGGCTTTTCAATATAACATTGAAAAGCTAACCCCTAACTTTATAAAAAAAAAAAATTTTCATTGTTTTTACATCGAAATGAAATTAAATGAGTTTATGTTGAGAGAAAACAATAAAAAAAATCGTTATATGTTGATCATATCTTTTGCTTATATATAGACTTGAATAGAATAAAAAAAAGTTACTGAGTGGTGGTTTGGTCTGATTGCGATTTAATGTAAGATGTTTTTATATTTTTTTTGAAGTGATGATTAAGGGTTATTTAAATTAAATGATGGTTGTATATATATGAATGTGGTTAAACCGAGGGAGTTGCTGAAAGATGAACGTATACCGTTTAAATACGTATATATGATAAGAGGTTTGAATTCGAATTTTGTAATAGGATTTGAAAGTTAAATTAAATATTGAATGGTAGGTTTGTTTATAATTGCTCTCTTTCAACTGTTGATGGTAGAATACATAGTGATGTATTATACATATTCTAAACACTTTATTGCATTTCCAAATAATAATCAAATAAATCTGATTATTTCCAAATATAAGACATATCAGCTGCAATTAGTACCACTGTAATATTCCCAAATTTAAAGCTCTTATAGAAGCAATATTTTAAATTTGGCAAAACATTATTTTAATGACGCTGAGGTCGTTTTTTTAGAATATTATATCGCCTCAACAATATATTTGTTTTTCCAAAAGATTTTGATACAAAATTGTCATTTATATAGATGTCTCATTGAAATCTACATTTCTATGCGGTATAAGCAATATTTCCAGTAGTTTTGACAAGCGACAATAAATTAAACACAGGTATATATCAAATATAGTAGGCACTATGAGCTTTTACATCAAAATACATGTATCAAAAGCTGTATCTATATTAGCACGAACCCTTAGACTTTGTTGGCTTGGCACTCAAGTTTTAGTTAAGGTTGAGACTCATTTTAATTGTGGTAGTTGAAAAAGCCTCAAAAGCTCTTTGATTGAAATTTGCGTAAAATAACTTGAATTGAAGCTATTATAAATTTTATTTCTATCTTATCTTGATATAATATTATCCTGAAATCACAGTTTATAATTTTATAAATATATTAGTATTGGTAGTTAGTTTCACTTTGCAAATTGAGATATTTTGTAAAACAGTTTGCATAAAATTTCCAAATACTAGTCGCATTTCATGACAAAATATGATCTGATTAAGGTCAATTAGTGTCATGAAATACGGCTTATATTAACTGCCGGAGCCCTAGACATACTTTTTGTTATTTTTCAGGCATAATTTCTTCCCAAGCTTTCTGAATTTGGAGCTTTAGTTCTAAGACTGTCATTATAGTAGACTTCCCATTCCATAATTTCCCATAAAATGGATTAAGATCTCGACTGCATGACGATTAATCGAAAACCATAATGTTTTTTAAACCAACTATAAGGCCTAATAAAGTTGTAGTATATTCTTGTATATTGATTTGTGGTAACTCAATGTAATCTTGTGATTTGATGTTCGAAGTAAGACAAATGGAAGATTTCCATCAAAAATTTTTGTAACGTTTATGCCAAATCTATTCAAATCTATTAGAACTATCCGATAATATTTGTTTTAGTCACTGTAGAGTGTCTCTTGCTGTTATTGTTCAATTATCATCAGACTTAGCTTCGAAAGCTGCTGCATGCTTTTAATGGGTTTAATAGGAAACTGTAAATCAGCATGAATTTGAGAATTGGTTCGTATTATAGACGTTTAAAAATCTCAATTTCTTAGTTTATAAATGTTTTATCGAGAGGATCTAATTTTACGGATGTTTTCGTTTAAATTATTATTTTTTGAACCAAGTACCAGGTTTAAGTTTATAAAGGCAATTTAATTACCTTCACAGTAAATTATTGGATATTGGTTTTCCAAGTATGTTTTTATTTATTTATAAATAAGTCTAGAAATACAACTGACATTAATAAAAACGTCATATTCAGAGACATAAAATATTAAATAATAATAATTAAAATCAGGAAAAAGCAAAGTGTTGATTCAATCTTCGTTTTAAGGTATCCTTACTAGAGGTGAAATCGAACGGGGAACTTATTTGATTAAAGCTTTTGCACATCATGTTAATCGGTTCATTAGAACCATATTTGGTTCTATGGACATCAACTTACTAGAACTCATTTCTTCTTAGATGTCGACTGGGTACTTTGATTTGTAATTTTTTCCAGTATTAATGGTGCGTCAATGTGACTTAATAAAATATTACCAACAAACGAGCACTTAAAAGCTCACGTCTATTTTCCAGAGCTACTATGTTGTTTGTTTTAAAGCCATATAGATATGTTGATATGTAAACACTGCAGGTTTTCATGGTATGGTAATTCGTGATCATATTCCCAACCACTATTCTATGTTAAATTATAAATATCTCCCGTCCATCGTTTAATGAAACCCCTAGAATTAGGTCTAGCAACACAATGTTCCATATGATTGTTACTGCTCAAAATCAAACCGAGGTATTTCACCTCAGACACTCGTTTTAGTAGCATATTGTTTCTTTCGTAATGTTTTAAAACTGGCTTTAATTTTCGGTGGAATGCCGAATGATAAAGTCTTACACTTATTGATGTTCAGGCTAAGAAGACATGATTCACACCATTTCGCTAAGTTGAAGTTTCTCGGCATTGCTTAAGTTCTCAACAGTTCTGTATATTTTGAGGTCATCAGCAAACATTAAAGTTTTTGAAATAAGAATGACTTCAGTGATTATTTCGATGCAAAATAGTAAAATTCCAAGGGCAAGATGGAAACCATGTGAAAAAAACTTGTGACTTTCAATAACTTTGATTGTGCTGGTGATGAGTTCAATAAGGTTTGTAGATGTTGATCTATTTGGCATGAACCTAAGTTGGTACAGAGAAGTATGTAAAAAGGTATATTTTCAAACTGGTGTAATCTTTAAAAAAAAAGATGGTATTTGGTTAGCCTTGTTTATTTCTTCTATTATGATATGTAGTACCTCAATGGACAGGTTCCATTTCGAATATCTAAAACACAGATGGCGAAATCTCCATATAGATAAAAGACAGGACATATAACCTGCTCTAATCTTATATCTCTATAGATTTATAAAAATTCTAAATGAATAAACTTGCACCCTCATTTCGTATACCTTGCACAAAATAAAATAGGAAAAACTAATTTTTCATCCCAAAATCAAATGGATACATTTTTCTCGTGATAAATGAAATCAAACAAAATTCTAAAGTGCAAAATGCGGTTAAGTCACGTGGCGGAGACAACTAAAGTAGAAAAAAAATGAGTTTTCCTTCTTTTCACACTGATGCTTCATTATTCTAAAATGAACCATAACATTTTCATGACAATTGATGGTTATTTTGTTTTGTTTGTAAAAACAGATTATAGAAACACTTGACTCTTTCCACTTGTGTAATGCGAGTCGAGAAGGATGTGGTTACTTTATATATGTATTTATTTTTAGTGTACTTACAAAGGTTATTGACACGTTGAGACAATAATAGTGAAATTTTAAGGTTATAATGTTTAACAAATCTATAACTAATTTTAAAATTTGTCATTTAATTTCGTGGAACTTAAAATTAGGACAAAAAATCGATAAAAGCTTGATTTATATAAATATACAATACTATAATTGATGTATAAGAATCAATATTATAAGGCTTGAACAAATTCCAAGTATATAGTTGTATATTATAAAAAGTGATTTAATGGAAGATATTATTAACAACGCTTACCGTTCCGAGAACTTCACGTTATTTTGGCAAGATAAAATGGGTAAGTCTGATAATTTCATAAACTAGTGTGTATTTTGTATATCCACGAAACATATTTTTGTGTATATTTAAAATATGAATAAACAGATAATTGTATAAAGAATTTCTAGTGTATATAGATTGTGAAGAAAATTGTTTTCGTGTGCGTTTTTGATAAGTAAATTCTAGGAAATTTAGAATGGAAAAATAAAAAAAAACTGAAGTATTAACTTCGCCAGTCAAACAGATAGGGTAGGGTTTATAAATTATAATAAATGTTAAATTGAAAAATAATTTTTGTACTGTGTGAAATATGAAAGCAATTAATCGTATACCAATTTTATCGGCTTGTGTTATACATTCATATGTATGCATGGATTTAATTAATATATATAAGCTTTTATGAGACTCATCTTATCGTTTATCTATATTTACAATATCCTTCAATATTTTTTATCAAAATTTTATTTTAATATGGATTAAATGTCTATACAGCCAACAAAACACAGTTTGATCGATTGATAATAATTCTTAGAAATAATTTTATAATAGGCATAACCGAATTTAATTTTTGATACCAACCAGACAACCAGATAATGTTGTCAAGTAATATTAAATGTATATCGTATAAAATAACTTCAGAAATTCGGAAATTTTTATGTATGTACGTGTATATTATCTGAAGTATAGAGTTCAAGAGGGACAGCAATTTTTGTTGATTATAAATACATACTTGTAATTAGATTAAAATAAAAACAAACCTATGCACTATTCATTCATTTTATACAGGTACTTCACACTTTTATATGATGACACCAATCAAGTATGTATATGATGTTCCTAACTCAAATTAGGTACAATCATTATATTATATAAAATAATTTGATAGATAATTATATTTTTTGCAAACGGAAATCTTATCAGCTGCGTGTTTGTTAATTTTATTGCCAGTCTATATTTAATTTTATTATGTATATTTTTGGATATCCTAATATTTAAATTATTTAAATTTTGTGATTGATAAGAAAATAATTAGTATATACTCTTATGTACACGTGTACTAGGTATCATATAGTATCTGTTTCGGAACCAAACCATGTTTTCTATGGGGTATATCATCTTTAATTTTAAGAGACAATAGTTTTACGGGTTTTGCTGCTTCCAAAAACAAGTTTTAAATCTAAATGCTCCGTAATTTTATCAATTTGGTGTAATATTTGTTAGATTCTTCTGCCTAAATAGTTGACTATAAATAATTATAAATTGTCTGATTGCGTTGATTAGTTAGTACAAACATGGAACACCCTTTCGATTGACATTTGCAATATTTGACAGTATACTGTATAAGAGTTCTGTTATTTTCGAAAGTTGAATGATAGTCAGATAATCAGTGGCTTGAAGAAACTCGCATATGTTTGGCTCAACTCATTTTATTTGTTAATGCAAATGATTACTTCTAAGATTAATTTCTTTAATAATTGTCATCTATGGTTCTAATAATTTATATCTAACCCTGTGTTTATTATATTCGGGCCAAATTATTTACTTAAAGGATTTGGTGGGCCAAACTACAATATATTTAATGTGTTAGTAATATTTTATTGAAATTTGTACTATTCGCTCCCAATCAATGAGTTCTGATGTCTTCGGTTGAATTAAAATATTTTTCCTTCAAAAACTTTAGAAAAGGATGATTTCCACTACTTAATTGTATTGACTATTTTCGTTATCGCTTCCATCAGTTTGTGTTCCATGTCTAAATTTATATTTAACTGGAGAGTGACAAATGATATTCTCATCTCCGATCTCATGTGCATTAATATTAATCTAAAAAGAAAACCGCTTAAAGCCTACCGTTATAGGAAGCCTACTAACTGGGAAACATTTTTTCTTGCTTTTGTTTCCTTGCTCAAATAGATCTTCAGTCTTACGCGCTATCTAAAGAAATCACAACTGGGTGTGAGATTTCGTATGGCCACTTATCTCTTACCAAATAATTCGCAACAAACCTTACTGATACTCTTCTCTAAAACGGTTAAGGATATCGACCAGAAAGCTAAAGAAGATCTAACTTTCAGTCGGATTGGGACAACTTCATAGTCGCACAAAAGGTGTACAAAAAGAATTAAGAAAATTATCCTAGGTAATCATCTGTGACGAAATGAATAACTTTCCTGATGTAGTTAGACTTAGAGTTACTGATCAGGAATAATAGTTGTAGACTTGATTCACTTCGTCTACCTAATAGTAAGCTTACTTCCTCTAAAACGAAAGTAATTAATCTACTCACTATCCATTTTCTGTGCTGTAAAACCATTGCAAACGACCTAACTTGTGTAGTCACCAACGATTTGGATTTAATTCCCAATCGGGACTAAGCCTATACAGATTAATTATTTATTAGGTCCTACTTTGGTGCTTGTTCTCTTTCAATTCGCATTTTTGGAGGAAAAGTAAAACCAACATTTAGTCACCGTTTCGCTGAGTAATATGCAACACGTTTATAGAATAATAACTCGTAGCTACATTTTACGAATGCTTGTACTGAATTTGGTATTGAACCCAATATCATCGAATTGATTGAATGTATGTTTGAATCTCGCATAGTGTTATGCGAGGTTGAGGATATCTTTACTTCGGTCAAAGCTTCCAGAGAGTGCCCGCAAGGAGCTGTCATCCCTGTTGGAGCTTCTGGTCATCGACGAACTTCTTGTTATTTTTTTGTGAGTCCGGTAGTCCGGTATCTTGCTCAAAGTAAAACTGACGATCTGGTTCTGACAGAAAGCACCTGAATGTCTTAGAGTTACTCAACACGTTCTTCTCATTGTAGAACAGTGGTGTCTGGATAAGGTCAACATGTGAATCCGTCTAAAACCGATTTGGTTGTATTTACAATCGGTAGGAACACTGCAGCTTTTGTGTAGTGCTTTTGGTAATTCCTAAGGATTGTCCCCCAAAATGCTTTATTTTATCTACAAATCACTGTTTCTACCAATGCTAACTTATGCATTTGTGGTTTGGTGGCCAGTGATTAAAGCAAAATCTACTATAGTAAACTCAGGTATTTATAAAATATCGCTTCTATAACTGGAGCCATGTCTTCTACTCCGCTCCTAGCGATGAAGCTTATTTTCTTCTCCCTTTCTCAGTTGCAGTCATTTATTTTAGATTCAGCTTGTTCGGCTGCCTTTCGTTTGAGGAGTGTTGGGACGTGGAATGCTTACGGCACTTCTTCAGACCATAGTTAAATTCTTAATAAATTCAAATGAGCTTTATGCCAGAAATCGGCATTTTTATTGATTGGCGTCTGCCTGTTTTTAATTTCTACAAATTTTTAAGGTGGTTTATCCATCCAGGGATATGTGGTTCTCACCAGACTTGCTGAATAAGATATCCGAATCGCTTTTATTCTTTTCAGATGGCTTCATCGCTTGATTTGGGAATCTTTGATAGTTTGGGGACCTACTGTGCTACTATCAAGCGGAATTAATTGCGGTTACTCACGACAAAGAGATTATATATTGTACGGATAATAAAACTGTGCTTAACGGATAGTAAAACTGTCTCTCCTCAACTCAGGGGATTGTAAGAAATTATAGAACCTCCTTGTTTCTAATGATAAGGTAACAATTATATTAGCTCCTGCCATTGTTCCATTGAGGGCAATGAAGTTGCAGATATATAATTTTCGTAGGCCCTGAAGCAGCTGATCCTTTACCTCTTCACAAAGTGAAAAATACAATTAAACGGTTTAGCCCTATCAAAACTAAAAATGAAGTGGTTGTCCACCCCTACTTGTCGTATGGCGAAATACTTTGTAAAGGGGCTTAACCTGAAACTGAAGAACTACTTTCTTTCATTGAAACTGAACAGCTTGAGAATATTGGTTTCTATACTTACTGGTCATGTCTATTTAAAAGTCATCTTCATCGCATGGGACGTACAAGTGATGCCGTATGCGACGAATGTCTTGAGGATGTTGATAATTGCTTACACTTCATCAGCAGTTGTCTAGCTTTCGACCGCATGAGCTTTCTTGTGTTCAACTCTAGGACTATTCTTTTAGATCTACTGTCTTCTTTAACTTGTTTCAAACAACTTCAGTTTGCTAAGGTCGCAGAGTGCGCCTGTGTGCTTTCATAAAATCCATGGTTTGCACCCTAGGTTAGAATGCGGTACCTTAAAGGATTCCAGCCAATTTAAATAATAATAAAGCTACACTGAAAAAAAAACCTAGGTAATATTAACAAAAATCGTACTTAATATTACAAAAGTTTTGGGTAAAGAGAACATTTAGTTGATATAAAAGAATAAGTTTTGTTAAAAAATAATGCTTTTCAAAATAACGAAAGTATCGTTAATAATAAAAAATATTTTGTTGATCGCCTGTTTCGCCATTTTTAATGACGTCATAGTATAAAAAATTTAAAAAAAGTTTTTTTATGATAATAAAAGAATTTTGTAATGCCAAATATGACTTTTGTAAAATTAAAAAAATATTTTTTTTCATTAAAAAATCATTTATTTATATTTATATATTTTTGGTAATTGTACATTTTTTACAAAATATTTATTATTTAAATACAAAAAATGTGTTGATAAAGAAAATAAAATAAACTGAATGCTTCACATGTCAACTTGTCATTACTTTGTATGTTTGTGGTGTTGATTGAATTTTTCACAAGACCATGTATACGTATACCAATTTTATCGGCTTGTGTTATACATTCATATGTATGCATGGATTTAATTAATATATATAAGCTTTTATGAGACTCATCTTATCGTTTATCTATATTTACAATATCCTTCAATATTTTTTATCAAAATTTTATTTTAATATGGATTAAATGTCTATACAGCCAACAAAACACAGTTTGATCGATTGATAATAATTCTTAGAAATAATTTTATAATAGGCATAACCGAATTTAATTTTTGATACCAACCAGACAACCAGATAATGTTGTCAAGTAATATTAAATGTATATCGTATAAAATAACTTCAGAAATTCGGAAATTTTTATGTATGTACGTGTATATTATCTGAAGTATAGAGTTCAAGAGGGACAGCAATTTTTGTTGATTATAAATACATACTTGTAATTAGATTAAAATAAAAACAAACCTATGCACTATTCATTCATTTTATACAGGTACTTCACACTTTTATATGATGACACCAATCAAGTATGTATATGATGTTCCTAACTCAAATTAGGTACAATCATTATATTATATAAAATAATTTGATAGATAATTATATTTTTTGCAAACGGAAATCTTATCAGCTGCGTGTTTGTTAATTTTATTGCCAGTCTATATTTAATTTTATTATGTATATTTTTGGATATCCTAATATTTAAATTATTTAAATTTTGTGATTGATAAGAAAATAATTAGTATATACTCTTATGTACACGTGTACTAGGTATCATATAGTATCTGTTTCGGAACCAAACCATGTTTTCTATGGGGTATATCATCTTTAATTTTAAGAGACAATAGTTTTACGGGTTTTGCTGCTTCCAAAAACAAGTTTTAAATCTAAATGCTCCGTAATTTTATCAATTTGGTGTAATATTTGTTAGATTCTTCTGCCTAAATAGTTGACTATAAATAATTATAAATTGTCTGATTGCGTTGATTAGTTAGTACAAACATGGAACACCCTTTCGATTGACATTTGCAATATTTGACAGTATACTGTATAAGAGTTCTGTTATTTTCGAAAGTTGAATGATAGTCAGATAATCAGTGGCTTGAAGAAACTCGCATATGTTTGGCTCAACTCATTTTATTTGTTAATGCAAATGATTACTTCTAAGATTAATTTCTTTAATAATTGTCATCTATGGTTCTAATAATTTATATCTAACCCTGTGTTTATTATATTCGGGCCAAATTATTTACTTAAAGGATTTGGTGGGCCAAACTACAATATATTTAATGTGTTAGTAATATTTTATTGAAATTTGTACTATTCGCTCCCAATCAATGAGTTCTGATGTCTTCGGTTGAATTAAAATATTTTTCCTTCAAAAACTTTAGAAAAGGATGATTTCCACTACTTAATTGTATTGACTATTTTCGTTATCGCTTCCATCAGTTTGTGTTCCATGTCTAAATTTATATTTAACTGGAGAGTGACAAATGATATTCTCATCTCCGATCTCATGTGCATTAATATTAATCTAAAAAGAAAACCGCTTAAAGCCTACCGTTATAGGAAGCCTACTAACTGGGAAACATTTTTTCTTGCTTTTGTTTCCTTGCTCAAATAGATCTTCAGTCTTACGCGCTATCTAAAGAAATCACAACTGGGTGTGAGATTTCGTATGGCCACTTATCTCTTACCAAATAATTCGCAACAAACCTTACTGATACTCTTCTCTAAAACGGTTAAGGATATCGACCAGAAAGCTAAAGAAGATCTAACTTTCAGTCGGATTGGGACAACTTCATAGTCGCACAAAAGGTGTACAAAAAGAATTAAGAAAATTATCCTAGGTAATCATCTGTGACGAAATGAATAACTTTCCTGATGTAGTTAGACTTAGAGTTACTGATCAGGAATAATAGTTGTAGACTTGATTCACTTCGTCTACCTAATAGTAAGCTTACTTCCTCTAAAACGAAAGTAATTAATCTACTCACTATCCATTTTCTGTGCTGTAAAACCATTGCAAACGACCTAACTTGTGTAGTCACCAACGATTTGGATTTAATTCCCAATCGGGACTAAGCCTATACAGATTAATTATTTATTAGGTCCTACTTTGGTGCTTGTTCTCTTTCAATTCGCATTTTTGGAGGAAAAGTAAAACCAACATTTAGTCACCGTTTCGCTGAGTAATATGCAACACGTTTATAGAATAATAACTCGTAGCTACATTTTACGAATGCTTGTACTGAATTTGGTATTGAACCCAATATCATCGAATTGATTGAATGTATGTTTGAATCTCGCATAGTGTTATGCGAGGTTGAGGATATCTTTACTTCGGTCAAAGCTTCCAGAGAGTGCCCGCAAGGAGCTGTCATCCCTGTTGGAGCTTCTGGTCATCGACGAACTTCTTGTTATTTTTTTGTGAGTCCGGTAGTCCGGTATCTTGCTCAAAGTAAAACTGACGATCTGGTTCTGACAGAAAGCACCTGAATGTCTTAGAGTTACTCAACACGTTCTTCTCATTGTAGAACAGTGGTGTCTGGATAAGGTCAACATGTGAATCCGTCTAAAACCGATTTGGTTGTATTTACAATCGGTAGGAACACTGCAGCTTTTGTGTAGTGCTTTTGGTAATTCCTAAGGATTGTCCCCCAAAATGCTTTATTTTATCTACAAATCACTGTTTCTACCAATGCTAACTTATGCATTTGTGGTTTGGTGGCCAGTGATTAAAGCAAAATCTACTATAGTAAACTCAGGTATTTATAAAATATCGCTTCTATAACTGGAGCCATGTCTTCTACTCCGCTCCTAGCGATGAAGCTTATTTTCTTCTCCCTTTCTCAGTTGCAGTCATTTATTTTAGATTCAGCTTGTTCGGCTGCCTTTCGTTTGAGGAGTGTTGGGACGTGGAATGCTTACGGCACTTCTTCAGACCATAGTTAAATTCTTAATAAATTCAAATGAGCTTTATGCCAGAAATCGGCATTTTTATTGATTGGCGTCTGCCTGTTTTTAATTTCTACAAATTTTTAAGGTGGTTTATCCATCCAGGGATATGTGGTTCTCACCAGACTTGCTGAATAAGATATCCGAATCGCTTTTATTCTTTTCAGATGGCTTCATCGCTTGATTTGGGAATCTTTGATAGTTTGGGGACCTACTGTGCTACTATCAAGCGGAATTAATTGCGGTTACTCACGACAAAGAGATTATATATTGTACGGATAATAAAACTGTGCTTAACGGATAGTAAAACTGTCTCTCCTCAACTCAGGGGATTGTAAGAAATTATAGAACCTCCTTGTTTCTAATGATAAGGTAACAATTATATTAGCTCCTGCCATTGTTCCATTGAGGGCAATGAAGTTGCAGATATATAATTTTCGTAGGCCCTGAAGCAGCTGATCCTTTACCTCTTCACAAAGTGAAAAATACAATTAAACGGTTTAGCCCTATCAAAACTAAAAATGAAGTGGTTGTCCACCCCTACTTGTCGTATGGCGAAATACTTTGTAAAGGGGCTTAACCTGAAACTGAAGAACTACTTTCTTTCATTGAAACTGAACAGCTTGAGAATATTGGTTTCTATACTTACTGGTCATGTCTATTTAAAAGTCATCTTCATCGCATGGGACGTACAAGTGATGCCGTATGCGACGAATGTCTTGAGGATGTTGATAATTGCTTACACTTCATCAGCAGTTGTCTAGCTTTCGACCGCATGAGCTTTCTTGTGTTCAACTCTAGGACTATTCTTTTAGATCTACTGTCTTCTTTAACTTGTTTCAAACAACTTCAGTTTGCTAAGGTCGCAGAGTGCGCCTGTGTGCTTTCATAAAATCCATGGTTTGCACCCTAGGTTAGAATGCGGTACCTTAAAGGATTCCAGCCAATTTAAATAATAATAAAGCTACACTGAAAAAAAAACCTAGGTAATATTAACAAAAATCGTACTTAATATTACAAAAGTTTTGGGTAAAGAGAACATTTAGTTGATATAAAAGAATAAGTTTTGTTAAAAAATAATGCTTTTCAAAATAACGAAAGTATCGTTAATAATAAAAAATATTTTGTTGATCGCCTGTTTCGCCATTTTTAATGACGTCATAGTATAAAAAATTTAAAAAAAGTTTTTTTATGATAATAAAAGAATTTTGTAATGCCAAATATGACTTTTGTAAAATTAAAAAAATATTTTTTTTCATTAAAAAATCATTTATTTATATTTATATATTTTTGGTAATTGTACATTTTTTACAAAATATTTATTATTTAAATACAAAAAATGTGTTGATAAAGAAAATAAAATAAACTGAATGCTTCACATGTCAACTTGTCATTACTTTGTATGTTTGTGGTGTTGATTGAATTTTTCACAAGACCATGTCTATGGAAGGCTCGGACAGTTTGGCATGTACTTGTACAATCCTCTTCTACACATCGGAAAATGTGATATTTAATCTTCTTTTCGGAAAATGTGATAATAAATCTTCTTGGGCAAATGTTATGCGAACACTGAAAACACTTTTCCTAAATTTGTTAACTTCACTAATGAGGATGTGGTTACTCTAAATTAAAATGGAAAATGAAGTACAATAGATTAAAATTTGTTATTTTATATTTATATACATAAATCTACATTTATGTAATATAAATATTAAATTTATACTTACGGTATTACTATTAAATTTAATTTAATTATGGTTTATTACTTCACTTTTTATCAAATAAAGTTTTACTTTTGACGGCACTTCCCACAGTTTATCAAAGATCGATGCTACTTCAACCACACTCAAACGGAACAGCTGTTAAAAATATGCAATGTCCAATTTTTCTTTCTTTTTTTATTTTTGTACATACAACAAAACCATTTGTGTATTTTAATAAATATTAATTTAAAAAAACACAAAACATTTGTTAATAGTAAAAATTAGTTTTTTAAAAAAAAAATTTAAATGATTTGTTTTATTTACTAATAATTTGTTTGTGCAAAAAAAGTTTTAAGAGTTTTTAACAAATATTCACATAACTTACGATTTGATTTTAACAACTTAGTATTTTTTGAGTTAAATAAAGGTTCTCTTAACCAGGAAAAACAATTTTGTTGTATGAAAGAAAAATTTTAAAATGCTACAAAATTATTTTAAAAAAAGCTATTTTGTAAATATTAAAGCAGGATTTTTTTCAGTGTATACTGATACAAATCATCATTAGACAGTTCTAAAGTCATAAATTGTACCAGGTCTTTTCAATTATGATTCCCATTTGCTAGCAAACGTGGTTATTAATAACTGGAAAATTGATCGTGGAAAATTTATTTTTATTAATTTTTATAAATTTAAAAATAAATTGTGGACCTAACCCTATAATCAATATATACAGAAATACATCCTAAGGGCTGTAATCAATCCCATTAACTTATATTCCGGTATAGTTCCTGTACATAACCACATAAAATCACTAATTAATAAAAATACGCCATCCTGCGTTGTCGATCTATGGCTTAATACACACACATATGAATGAGTATAAAGAAATCAGTTGATCTTTGTCACAATTAAGTCACATCTGACAATTAGAATTCTCACAAGATATTTTCGGTTGTCGTCTTTATATATATATATAATATTGAATTGAAATAACCATCAACTGAAAAATTGAAAGTTAAGACCCCTAATGGTGATAATAATAGTTATTATACAAAATTGAAGAAATAAAAAAAAATGAAATCACTTCACATCACTATTATTGTAAGAAGGCAAAATACAATAATAATACACAAAAAATCTAATCAAACATAACCCGAGGGTATTTTTCAAGGTACACGAATTTTTTGGCGGGAATATTTTTTTTAAACTTATATCTTATATGTGTATCGATATTTCCACATCATATATGACATAATTTGCATGTTAACAACATACACAAAAAAAATCAATCAGTTAACAATACATAACCCTTTTGATTGTTGTTGACTAAAATTATGATTGATCTTATTTACATATACAGAAGATTATTATTATTATTCTTATTCACTTCTCTATAATATTTATTTCTGGTATATATTACTGGGTGCAACAACGAAGATACTTGTCACTAATTTAATTTAATGTTTTACGATTTTATGTAGCCTGTATATGTGTATGAGTACGAGTAAAATTGTTTAAAGTCACGTTTCGACCATTACTTACTACGCAGAAAGTCGTAAAATTATGAAAATTATGGTCTGTTTTGTTTTCTTCGTCTTATGTTTGTATCGTCTTGTATTGTGCTCTAAATAAGATAAACTGGACACCATATAACATAAAGTGAATAAATAACATAAAACATTATGTATTTATGTATATACAATATGCAGATAGAAGAATTAATTTATGTGCATTATTGTGATATGACACCAGCTGTTTAATGTATTATATATATATATATATATATATATATATATATATATATATATATATATATATATATATATATATATATATATATATATATATATATATATAATATTGGTCAATAGCCTACTTCAAAATTGAATTTGACCAAAACATGCATTCCGCCTTATAATAACTATATTCGTAAAACGTCTCGTAAACACAAAAGAAAACAGAAAATTGCAGATGATTTTCCTCCCATATGTCTAAAACTCGTTTTACAAGAATTTAAATTCGTATATACAATTTAAAATTGCAATCGAAGGCGTTTCACGATCCTCACTCACTTAGTCTCGAAATAATAGAAAAACTACTCCACTCGTATCTTTAAACAATCATATTATATGTACATTAAATTTTCTTCATGATGATGAAGAAATATAAAAAGGTGAACGGAAGTCCTTTCAAAAAATTATAATTCAAGACTCAATAATAATAATGACGAGGAATAGTATAACCAAAAAAAAAATAGTTTGCCGGAAATGAACTGGCGTGCGCCGTGTCATTTCAACAACATAATAAAGTTTTTTTGATTTCATGATAATTTTTTTTTATATTCTTATGTTATAAGAAAATCATATATCGTCTTTCTATTATTCAAATTAAAATATTCCAATTGTTATACAATACACACACACACAGAAAATCATATGAATTGGAATGAAAAACTGCAATGTGTGTTTTAAGATAATCACCTTTACTTATATACCTTGTAAATTGCAGTTATAAATATCAAGCCAAATGGGTTGTGTATATAGCTATATTAGACGGGGTACATAAAAATGAAATTAGTGGGTTGAATTCACACAACAATAGTGTATATAGAAAAGAACTATATACTATATTATCTTATATTTTAATCATTATTTCATGATGATCATTATAAAGCTTTAAAGCACGAAATTTTATATTTTCTAATTATTTTAAATTAAAATAATAATAAAAAGCTCTAAAGAAATATGTCACCCTATATATGCATGCACATTTTCTTGACTTTTTACTTTTATTATGATTGTGTTTGAAAAGTTTTATGATTTAAGTTCTATTCGTACATGATTCTAACGTTAATCACGCTACAATTCTAATCTATATATACACTTCGTTAAATGTACATATAAACTCAATGCGCAACATCCGAGGTAAAATAAATTATTTGTCAACTATTGCGACCCTTTCACTTAGACTCATATTATAACCCATCTTTACATGATCTTAAACCGCGCTCGCACCGAGACAATATAGCACAAATTGAACATACTTGCTTGTACAATAAAAAAACTAATAAATTTTAATTAAATTATCTTTGCGTGATCAGAATAATAACGTATATAGACATATATTAATTTAATAAGGCTAAAGGATTTGTACCTTGTATGTAACCCCTTTGATGGATATGTCACGAACCCTTTTCATACAAAAAAATTTTACATTTTTTTGGAAAAATAAAAATAAAATTAAATGTCTTAATCTGAAGAAGATTGTTATTTAATTTGACACAAAGAAAATCAATTCTTATTGATTATAACCCCTCTTAATATTTTTTTTTTATTATCTGCTACTGTAACTTGTGTGCGCGCCTAATCTTAAAGAAACATGCGATAATATATAAAAGAAATATGTTTAAAAAAATCGGGATTGGTTATAGAAAAGGGCTTAAATAATTGATTCGTGTGAATCCAATTTTTGTGTATAATTTGTGGATTTTTAGTGAAGAAAAGGGTTTTATCGATAAAAAAAAAATTTTTATACAAAGATAGAGTTAATTTAGAAGGATTCGTACATTTCAGTATTTATTGACAAATACCGAATTTAATTAAATTTAGATTTATTGAAGAGTGTGTGACAATTTTACTTTGGGAATTAAGATAGTTTGAAGATTTTTTTTATGGGGTTAATTTATGGTTGTATGAAGATGTTTACGATTTATTATGGTTCTTTAAGGGTTTAGACTCACTTTAAATAACTCGACCTCCATTTTAATGGAGTGTTCCTAATATTAACATATTGTAACAAAAATCATTGCAACGCTTTAAAAATTCAAATCTTAATTTTAATTAAATATAATTTACAAATTATTTCAACGTTTGTATTTAAAATTAATATGATTTAAAAAATTTAATTCTAACTTATTTTTTTCATTTAATGTTTAAAATTTGTATAAGAAGGAAGAAAAGCACATATGGAAGCAACGTATATAAAAATTATTGCTTCATGAGGCATTAAAACCTTTTGTTTACTATTAAAACCACCATCATCATGCACATATATTCCATTTTGAGTTCAAGCTCATAAGCAATGGGATGAGCAGCATGGAGCAGACAATATTAAAAACATCTTTAAAATTATTTTTAAACATCTCAAACTCTGAATGAATGGAACCATAGAGATATACCTCTAACAAAAAATGACGAATTTAAGGACCTAGAAGAATTTCGATCAGGGAGCAACCGAACATTGGCCTAATGTGACTTGCTATATGCTATAATAATAGCATTTTGAATAGATAATTTGGTTCTATATTTTGGAGTATAGCTTTCTTTTAAAAAGGAAAACCCGAAACTAGGACAAGCCTAGTATAGAGTGACATGTGGTCAAATTTAATAACTACGGAAATAAAGTACAAGCATGCAACTTTTTCGAATAGTCATATTCTTCTGAAGTATACCAAATACGACAACCATGGTGTTAGATGAAATGCAGAAGTAAATAGGACATAAAAACTCTCTTTTTAAACTAACTATTTCCGTAAACCCTATCATTTTATACGTATAAAAATAAGTAAACCAAAGATCTTCTTACTTATTTTAACTAAACGGTCACCCCATAAAAAAATTTAACTTTAAACTGTCCCAAATTACTAACAGTACCTGACACAGAAATGTGTGACCCATTAAGTTAAATTAAAATAAAATAACACGTATGTAACGATTTTTTATAAATAATAATAGATGGCGATTTAGTTTCATTTAAGACGAGCCCATATTGGAAATCGACCAATTATATATTCTATCTAGATCCTCGTTAATCAGAGTGGTGTGGCGTTCACAGCAAAGTACAAAAAAAATACAAAATTATCATCATTCAAATACAATGAAAAACCACGCCACAGTAGAAAATTATATAAATCGAAAAACAGTTTCGATTCAAACTATATCTGTAATTCGCTAGCACTGTCATCAGATCAAAATCGGCAGAAAACAACAATATGCCCTTAAACTTCAAAAGACTTTTAAACGTCTTCAACCGTTGGTTGATTCTGAGCCCTAGCTGGCAATTAATGCCACCTCCGAGTTTCAGTAAAACTCCCATAAGCTGTCACGTTCACATGATAGCTATGTGCGAGCATCATTATCATATTCAGTGTTGTGAACAATACTATACGCACTAATAATATGTGTCCTAGCATTGAGGTTACCTATTTGTTTCAGTTGGTGAGCTTTGCAATCTGTGCGATATTATACTGATGACATTCAATGTATGATGCTTCTTAATAAAACAAATATTGGGGTAGCTTGATGTTAAAGTTTAAGCCATACATTCGAGCAACATTTTTTTTGCTACACTCTTAATTCGACAAAATGGACTGTTCTATGGCCACTAACATATACATATAACCAATAATTGACGAACAAAAACAATAAGTTGAACTGACAGCTTATATCTCTCTAATTCTAGACAGCGCATCTTGAAATAGCTTTGCCAATGTATTATATTTTGTGCCCTTAATCTTAACTATATGTTTAATACAGCGCGTTGGGTGCAGGAGCTCTGATAGTTACAAGGAGCTAGGTCAGTCTAAAAGTCCACCCTGCACCCAATTAAAACTAAACGTAAAAAAAAAAAGTATAATCTGGTAAAACGATTTGGTAGGGTTTTTGTCCATTTTCAAAATAAGAGAGTACTTTGCGATTTTACTATTTGGACAGTGAAACCTTAAGTTACTTAAATCCCTCCAATGATTACGGTTTGGTTATGTATTTGAACTCTAGTATATCTCATGTACCTTTCTCATAGCCGAGAATGATCATCGACAAATTACATATAATATATTCGACCAACATAATGTCGATTTCGGTAATATACCCTGCACATTATACTAAAATTATAAAATCTATCGATATAAAGATAACTGCCGTGCTAATCACATGAGTTTCATAAATCAATAAACTTTTATCATGATGAGCATATAATTGAAAATATACGTTAATCGTTGCAATAAATCTCAACAGACGCCATAATCAGAATTTGGACTTCTTGTTTAGGAAAATTTACAATATTTGAGCCAATCAATGCTTTTATATAAAAATTTCAACCTATAATTATATATTTTTGGCGGTCATTATCTATACAAAAATTACAACCACAAAAACATTTCTTTTACTCATTTTGTGTTATCATATATTTGATATTCAGCTTATTGGTTGTAAAATCACTATTTAAATATGTACTTGAATCGACCAATCCCTATTTAAAGACCTACTAATAGATAAATAATTCGCGAGCGCTCTATACATAATAGATTATATACAAATCATGAATCACCACTAGACACGTTTTTAAACGCACCTATATATACATGTCAGTACTACAAGAGTGCTATCAGTGTAGCCATACCAAAAAAGGTAAGAAATTTCGATTTCGATTAAAATCATCAAGACCTTGATTGCTTGAACTCGACAATATATAACAATTAAAAGTAAATTCAATGTCTCAAGTATTTATACACAGCGAACATATACACATATAATTTGTATTCGGTCGTTAAAACCATTATATTGTCTTAGAGAGCATAGAAAAGAAAAATCATTATTGAAAATATATAGATGCTGTAAAACAAATCTATATACATACTCGTACATACCCAAGTCTTTAAGACGAGAAAAAAAAGAAAAGGGCGGTTGATTTTTGTTGTTAACAACAATAAAAATAAATAAAAATATTGTTTGTATATATGTATGTACATATAGTATGACATATGTTCTGAGATGTATATAAATATGTTTTTGTTGAATTGGGGAAGCACAGCATAAAATTCGATCGTTACAAATCCAAACAGATTTTTTTGTCAAGTACCAATTTTAGATGAAAGTTGAAAAAAGATCTTAGATATTGAATAAAGACGACGAAGGGCCAATCATTTGTATTTTATATATTTAAATTTTATTTATATACACAAAATATTTGACTTTATGATTTTATATTCATAAGATTGAATGATTTTTATCAATAGGAATTATTCTTAAGAAATAAAGTAAATGGGGCATAATAATTAAGACTATTTTTTTTTTGGTTTATTTTAGGTAAGTCAATAATGGTTGGTCTGGAATCTGTTTAAGAGTGGAACACTACACATTATACTATAACGTGGACGGGTTTGTACTTAGTCTTTTATATCACAAATATTTTATCGTTTAAACCTAATTTTGATTTACAAAAAGCCACAAAAAAATGGCGGCATCTTCAAACGCACTATTATGTACAAAGCTATATTATCCCATAAAATAGAAACGTTTATATATATTTATATAAATAATATATCGATTAGATATAATATTTTAAAAGTAAATAACAGTTTAGATAAATAAAAACTTACGATTTTGTATAAATTAAATGCAACGAGCACAAAATCCACCATTGAATAACGAAAAATGACATAACATTTGAAAAAGGCCGGTTTTACGTGTAAATTTGACATATTTAAATACTGTCGCAGTTATAATTGGCCGAGTTGAGCAGGGGTGTGAACTTTAATAAAATTTACGAAATTGTTAGTACTTTTTTCAAAAATTACTTATTTTGTAGTGGAATTTGGTTGTATGATATTATAGCCGTGTTTTAATATTCGCTCTGGGTAGCAATACCGGAGCAAACGTTTTTCTCGATATAAAATTCAATTTAATGCACTATTTATAGGTAAACACAATTCATTTAACAGTAAACTATAATATTTCATTCACTTAGATATCAAAATTTGTAAAAATAAATATTTAGCTCTACTTATTTTATAGAGCACTATCCGGAGCCGCTATCCAGAGCAGCTATTATTTGATGGTAAATTTACGAAAAATATGGGTTTTTTAATGTTCACCTCTGAAAACGAAAAATTTCATTGTATTAAATGTCAAAATTAATTTTTTGTACGTATTTATTTTGAATTAACAGTGACACTAGTGAATAATAATAAGTTTGAATATAAATTTCCCTAGCTCCGGATAGCATGCTCTGGATAGCGTGAATATTAAAACATAATTAGCGGCAGCTCGACTTTGGTTTCTTCGAAAGTCGTGCGATCTACAATTAATTATAATGTTAGCGCTGCAAATATAATACAACTACAACATATGTCTCTATTTTTGTTCAGATATGTTTATGTTCTCTAATGGCACTTAGAAGTTTCTTAACTACAAAACATTGTTGATTGTGATATAGTTCATGTGCCTGCTTTTCCCCGATATTGCCATTAAAGTAGATAGTTTCACTGCATAATGATGACAGTAATGATTCTATGCATTTGATTTATGTGCGTATATGTAGATTCTATGTATAAGCTTTTACTGATATTTTGGTAAAATATTTCGTTTATTGGACGATAGATGGCCGTCCTTCCAGATTTATATGTTGTTTAATCTATTGATAATATGACGAGCAAATTTTATCTAACTATTATTTCTACTGGCATTTCATTTAACAATCTGATAGATTTACTTAAGCTCGTTGGCTTTTTTATATTTACTGATGTGTTCATGATGAAGACTTGACTTAATTATTATTATAAGATCAAGTTTTATTTTTAAATATACATTACACTGTATTTTAAAGACGTCAAGACAATTGAAGTGGTTGGTGCTGCAATGATCAGTTTTGGATGCATCATATTTCTTTAAAAAGCTTTAAATAAATTCTATGTTTATACATTTTTGAAAACTGACGAATTGCACATCATTATTACGAATGAGCTTGTAAGCTTAAAATTGAAAAGTGCAGTTTACCCCGTTTACGGGCTCTAAGCCATAGATTATTATGATTAATGAACGATGAATGACCGATAATATGAAGAGGGAACTGAATTTCGAAATTGCAAAGATTCCATTTGGTTCGTTTATTCGTTAATTAAATTATTAAGTTCACTAATCTTTAAAAAGATTAGTTGATGGTTACAGTTATTTAAAGCTTGTATGCATATATGAAGTAGACCTATCTCTATATATACTGCGAACTTCATTAGGTGAACTTCACACTCTTATATCCAGTAATTAGATATGAATATTACTTACTTATTAAAATATATATAGTTAGCACTTTTAGTAATATTTTGAATTCTCAAACATGAAGAAGATCAGGTAAATATTCACACCAAGCACGTTTTGACACATGGGTTCATGCATTTATGATATTTATATTCAGTTATACCTTCTTCTACTTTTTTAGCATGAACAGCATTTTTCCTTCCGATTGTAAACTAAGGGTATATCCTTCCAGAGATCCGAACTGATCTATATTTCTTACTCGATTGTATCTAAAAAATATTCTAGTTGCGCTTTGAGAAAATAACCAAACATTTTCTATACCAACTGTTGTACTCAATAAAAGGGATTTTATTTTTATTTTTTGGGACTTACTTCAATGATAGGAGTCATAAGGCCAAAGCACTTCTTTCCTTTTGCCTGGTTCTTTTCAACCAAACAACTCCGTTTCGCAAGCATATCAGCATGTCAAAGCACTTCTATGCTTTTACAAATAAAAGGGAGGCTATTATGAAATAATTCGATATCGGATTTTACTTGTCAAATTAAATCTTGTCCCTTAAACTGTTGAGCATATAAACATACTAATTCGGTAAAACAAAATTAAATTCGTCTACTAAATAGCAGTCGGATTTTGATGTTCAATTTTCGGAAAATCTGATCTCGTTTTGTCTTTTTAGTTTCATAATAGCGGATTTTTCGCTATCGGATTTTCAAGATGGCAAAATCCGTTTTAGGATCCGATACCGAATTGTTTATAATAGCTCCCAAGTCGGGCTCTATGGTCATTCAATAAGTCCCGAGGATCATTAAGAAAAAAACAGAATTTTGACAAAACTCGATTTTATTATTCAACATGTAGTTGCCTTCTGGGGCGATACAAGAAGTATAACGATTTACCAACTTTTTAATCCACTTTAACAGTCCGATTTCTCTTTCTCGCCGAAATATGCCTCACTTTCCGCGATTACTTCATCATTGGACATAAATTTCTATCCAACAATCATTCTTTTGAGATATAAAAACAGGAAAAAGTCGCTGGGGGCTAAATCTGGAGAATATGATGGGTGGGTAAGCAATTCAAAGCCCAATTCATTCAATATTTCCTTCATTTTCAACGATCTATGACAAGGTGCACTGTATTGTTGCAACAACACTTTTTTCTTTTGCAAATGTGGCTTAGTCTCATGTATTGTCACATATATAGGCGATAATATTTTATTATATTGCGATTTAACAGCGCTAAACACTTCTCTAAATCATCGATTCGTTGTTGTTTTTGGTCGACTGTGTTCGTGTAAAATGGTAAAAACACTACCCTTTGATATCCTTATACAATATCAGCTAGCTCGTGCAATTTGTAGATTTTTGTGAAGTTTTCTGGAATAATAGCCTCTGCATCATTTCTGCTGGAACGACCACATTTAAATTCAGCAACCCACTTCTCTACCATTTGTCTCAATGGAGCAGAGTTCGAATAATGTTTATCAAGCCATTGTTTGGTTTCCACTGTATTTTTTTCATCAAAAAGCAATGCTGGTATTTAAACTTGAAATTCACTTTTTTCCATTTTTTTTTTCAAAAACAAAAGATGCTTCACATAAAATGCTATAACTCACAAATTAATAGTCAGATTGCTGTCAAATGTATACACGTATCGTTTGAAGGTTAGTAATAATTAAAAACCATAAAATTCTAGTAGCGCCATCTATATGTCATCCTACGGACTTATTGAATGACGCTGTAGAAAATAAATAAATTTGGCAGGCTTTAATATAATTGACAGGTTGGATAATCCTACCCTTAAGAGGAGTCTATAGCCTTTCTCCGAAGAGGTTAACACTTCATAGATACTTGGATACTTAGTGCTATTAACAAAATATTGCTGTAAAGTCCATAATGACTTTTTTATATTGATCCACATCGTAAATATTCTATATAATCACTATCAAGTCTCCCAGCACTACGTGTTTGAAAAAATACATATACAACACAATTTATCGTTAAATCATCTTTAAAATGTCATCATGCTCGAGTCCCAATTTTTATTTTATCTCCCATCAACAAACACATGTACCAACTGTGTCAAACACCCGCGTGTATTCGTTATTATTTCATCAACGCTTTTATCTATATTATATATACACAAACACTCACACACACCGAAAACGGGATGAAAAACGATTTCCTTCTTGTTATAGGTATGTAATAATTTTTAGGTTATTTTTTTTTTCAATGTAACATTTGCCAGAAAGTGTTGTCAAATGTCAAAAACATACATAATTTTCATTTTTATGTTTCTATAAATTTTCTCACTTCTTTCCATATACGCACACAACCCAACATTACAATTTTCTTTTTAACCATAAAACAGATATTACTTAGAATCACGACGACGGTACGGCAAATTGAGATCACAGACAGATTGTAATCTAAAAAAAAAAAATTCATTTTAAATTGAAAGTCAATTTGATTTATGGTGGAAAATGAAAAATAGATTAAATCGGAAAAAAATTTGTTTATTATATGCTACGTGTCGGATGCGTGTGGATTTGTATGTTCGGTTCATGATAAAAAATCAATAGTTCGATTATTCATTTCGATTAATTTTAAAGGAGATACACTTTATTCTAAAAAAAAAAAACAAATGCTATTGTGTCATTAATAAGGTACAACAACAATTAAAATTAATTTATTATTTTTAATAAAAGTTATTCTTACTAAGGGGACTACGTATATACTTCGAATTTCAAGAAAATTCTTAATTTTCTATTTTCATTTGAAAGATAAATTTAATCAGAATTTTTCATTTTATATACGAGTGAGTATATTCTTTATGTCCTTATAATATAAAATAAATAAAAGCTGGGAAGGAAGCAAACAAAAATTCTTTTAATCATAAAAGTTTTGTTGTTCTATTTTCCAAAAAAAAAAAAAACAAAAGTTTATGGAAGGTAAAATGGAAAATGGTTTTTCCTGTTTATTATTATCGTTTTTCTTCAATTGTGGTGTTGTTATGTGGCTTTTTCTCTTTTTCGGTGTTTTGTGTGTTTGTTATTATATTATATTGACAAGGTAATTACATAGAAATTGTTGTTGGGAAATGTTATAACAGAAGAAATCAAATATAATAAGAAAATTATTTTATATATTTTTTTTTTCGACTCTGCAGTAAATAATAGACTGATGTCGTTTCGGAAGAGGGGCATATAGGATGGTATATGGTTTTATTATTGTCACACTCAAATTATCAATTTTAATCTCAAAAACAATTTATTTTTGTTATTGTTTTTGTTATAATAATTAATTTTCTTCATTGGTGGTCTCTCGAACACAAAAAGTACCATCACCAAGAGACAAGAAAATTAACTTTTATACTTTCAGTGTAGAGTGAAAAAAATCCAATTATCGAGGAATGTACGAGTATTTATAAAACTGAGTGGCTCAACAAAATGTTAGTTAGGTTTTGATAGCACTGCTTCAGCATCATCATTATTTATTCATGAAAAAATAATGTGCTGAAAAGGTTTCTTTACTTTTTTGGACTCTCCTCTATAAATATATACGCAATTTTGTTGGCGTCGTTATGTTGTTGCATGAGGTGGTGGGTTATATCATTGAGTTAAACAATACAATTGACAAAATACAACAAATAAAAGTTTCATATATTGTTTTAAGTACATATGCGTGTGTATTCTAAAATGTTTGCTACTCAGAAATGAAAGGTATTATCATTTATACGGACTCCTATTGTTTATGCAAACCGTAAATAATAAGAATAATTCTACTTTTTGGATAACAAAAGGAAAATTGTGCGTCTTAATTGTAGAATCATTGCGATGAATGTGACATTGAATATTTTTCGACGAATATTATTGCGTACATGATTTGAAAGTAAGAATTTAGTCTAGTTTTAGACTAAATGGTTCAATTCACAGAGGATTTTTCATTTGCTAAATCTCACCGTAAAGTCAATTATGTTTTTCTAATCAATATCATCATCATAGACGGAAAAAGGAAATCAAAGAACGAAATCTGCTCGCAGCATCCAAGAAATATAACGAACCACCAATCGGAACTATTAGAACTCTAACAGAAACTAGAATACTAGTAGCACAAACAATCGACATATAGGGTCGCGGTGAAATGAGATAGAAAACTAGTAGAGATTTAATAACAGGCACAGGAAACTACCTAATGTTCTCTGGTCGTATCGAATTGAAGCCGATCAGTAGTATTTGTGTTTCAAAACATGTATATCATTGGAATGGTATGAACATGAAAGGAGGAAAGCCAAAGCAATGGGGGTTTTCTACTAAACTGGGCATAAATGACTCAGTATAGAGGACGCACTATGCTGTTATAGAGGACGCAAAATGCTATTATCTAGTAGTTTGGTTATTTGTTAATCGTATATTTGTCAGTAAATATTTAATCCATTTTGACAGTACGAATACCATATTCGATTTCATAGAACATACTGGTCCAGTTAAATTTTTCATACACAAATGCGAAATGAGAATTTCCTTCCTTGATGGCTTGCAGAACCATTGTCCATCCACTACATTTTTGTATGAAGATATTCAAAGGTAATCCTGTTATTAGTAATGTATGGGTCAATGGGTCAATTGAATGTGATGAACGGGGTTTCCAAAAATTATTATAGCTTAGATAGCGACAACAGGGTTTTGCCGTATTGCTTTCACGATATTGAGTAATTTTAGAGTTATGCATTTTTATTGAGTTGATGGTAACTATATATGTCTACAGTCGAGATTTTTGTTTGGTAGGGTTGGATCATAATAAGTTTATAATTTCATCTACATTCGTTGTATTAAATTTTTTATTATTTTTTTTCAATTTTTTTTTGTATCTCTACAATCCGTTTTGGGGCTCGAGGCACTTCCAACTCTTTCGCGGTTCGCTTTTTTACGTCCTTACCTTACGCCATTACAGTCAAATCGAGGACGTACGGCTAAAGGTCCGATTTTCATAGAACCATCTGCACATTGCATAGCTCCATGACAGCCTATAGTACTGACATGGAACATGGGTTGGCCCATGAGTTCAGTACTTCAAGAGGATCATAGATGTGTTCATTCACACCACCGATCATAATAGTATGGTGAAAAATCCCTTTTGCAACCTGCCCCTATCGGAGTTCGAACCCCGTACCTCCCACTCCAACTGCCGCAGCTTTAACCACAGCGCCACCTGGGCGGTCGTATTAAATTTTCGTAAGGGCTATTCTTCTTCGTCTTAATTGCGAAAGCTTGCAGAAACATCTTATTAATACTTTTGCAAAACTATACGTGAGGCAACATATGAGTTCAGATTTCTATATAAAAACTGACAGAAATTAGAACTCTAAACCGATCGTTTGGTTCAGAAAACTTCTTTAATGGTGATTTACTGATATCAACGTCACAACAAGAAGGTGCAATAATCTCTGCAGCTGAAAAACATGGCATAGAGATCACAGTTGTTCGGTGGTTTAGCGCCATGCTTAGTTCAAGGAGAATTACTGCAGACTAAGGTAGTGTTACGACAACGGTGACCACCTGAAAAGGGTGCCCTCAGAGTTGGGTTCTGTCTCCGCTCTTGTGATCAAATTACTCCTAATCCAACTAAACGACTACGGATTTTTCTGCCAGGGTTATGCTGATGACATTGGTCTATGAGTTAAACCTAGGAAAACTGAGATGGTTTTTGTTACTGAACGTATAGGATTTTGGGAAACTTTAGTCTTCCAAAAATTGAATCTCATACGATCCCGCTCTCTTCAAAAGTCAAGTCTCTGGGGATGTGGTTATAGATCGGAAGATTACTTGGCAAAAACATATATAAGGGAAATACAACAAAACATGCAACATTTACTGGAAATGCAAGTCATTTGATAGATCTGAAACTCAGACGCTTGATCAGACCAATAATCTCGTTTGCCGCACTTATATGGTGGTCTATAATAATGAGCGGGGTTGAAGGGAGACCTCTAAATCGCCTTTAATGATTTGTTTGGCTGGGTAATGCAGGAGCTATGCACATCACTTCTACTGCAGTTCTTGAAATGGCTGTGGGTCTGGTACTGATTGATATTTACATCAGAAGGCAGACATATCGAGCGAGATAGGCCAAACACATTGACCCACATGCCTTCGGACACTATGGTGACGAAGCACGCGTCTTCATTTTGGGTAACTATTACCGGAAATCACTCATGGGCCTATATTAGCACATCCTACCTCTCCGGTGACGGTATAATTATCTTTACTGATGGATCAGTATGCTATAACCTAGCTGGTGCCGAGTTATATACATACAAAATGCTGAGGTCGAATTATATAACTCCTTTTTTAGGTACGCTACTGCCTCTCAGGCGGAAATTGCTGCAATTTCGAAAGCAGTACTCTTTGCAAAGGAGATGAGCTGCAGAGATCCTCGTATTTGCCTCCTTTCTGACAGCCAGGCTGCTCTAAAGGCGATTGGTCCAATACTGTTTCATCGAAATTTGTTTTGGAGACAATAATTGTCTTAAATTGACTAGGCAGCCTGAATAAAGTAAGACTTCACTCGATTCCCAGTCACATGGATATCAAAGGAAATTAGGTGATATTAGGTGATAAATTGGCCCGTTTGGTGGCGGCTTCCAGTTTTGTTGGACCTGAGCCCCATTTTCAAATGAAAATTCGGAACACCGCAAACTGCGAACAATGTAATGGAGGAGAATAAAAAACTGTTGAGCACTTATATTGTGATCTTGTTCTTCGTACTTATTTGAAACACGATTCCTGTTTGATGATGAACTGGTGACCTTGAGAATACCATAGATATTTTGGATTTCGTTAGAAGAACAAGCAGGTTTTAAGTCTGGGAGTGTAAGTCTGAGAAGTGACGTCACAAAGGGCCAATCAAGCCTGAGTGACTAAGAAAAAAAGTTATGGTGTTGCCCATATATTAACGATGGTGATCAGATATCATCTTATATACCAATTATAAATGCAAATATATATTCCGACAATAAAAAAATAATCAATACAAGGATAATACAAGAAATCCAATTCATTCACTAACAAATTATTTAAATAAAAAATATCGGGAATAAAAAATCAAATTAAAATGTCTTACTCGCAGCAGCATAAACACAAAACATAAAAATTATTATTTCATTTATTATTCATTGGAATTATTATTATGATTATATTTTCAATAATGGAAAAAGCATAAAATAATTTTACTGATTCCTATTGTACATGAATATCGGGATATGATTTCTCAATAAAAGAAAAATCCTTATTTCGTATTCAAATTATTATTATTGAAAAATAATTTACGTTTTGATTGAAAAGAAATCCCGATACACGGTGAGAAATGTGACATGACTACTCGTACAAGTCAATAAGGGTGGATATATGTATATTATGTCCCCTTGACTATACACATTATTCGTCTATATCATTTTGACAAATATTATTTATGTATGTGTACGTCACAATAAAGGAAAATCACACAGAACAAAATTTTCACACAGTGGGTGATATTGACCGCCAATTGAAAATATTAAATCTTATAACAATAAAACTAAAGTAGGTTCATATATCGTGACATGTTTGTTACATTTTTGTGTGTACACATGTATGTACGAATCGATAGCGTACCCCTGTATTTTTTTTTTTTTTGTATCACTTCAGGGTGTCAATTTTTATTTGATGTTTGTAAAATTGATAAACAGTTTTTATATTTTAAAATGAAAAGTTGTCACCTTCCGAAATATGTCATTTGCACTGTGTATATGTACATAGGCGGTTATATGGTCTGTTTGAAATGTTTGTGTTTATAAAACCAAACTTTTTGATCTTTTCAAAATTATTAATATTATTGCATCACAGTTGCAGTTCGATAACACATTTTTGGCCTATTCTAACCACCCAATTTCAATCACACTTAGATCAGTCCTCGAATTTTAGAATCCAATTTCAATATAAATTCTATACAATGTACCTTATAGATTTCGACCCTGTTATTAATTTAAGAATGAGTAGCTTTTATAATTTTATTCGCAGAACTTACTCAAGTCTAGTCAGCTACTGAAAATCTTGGGAAAGTCGGACACTCTGTCAATTGGTTTTGTTAATAATTATTGGAGATAGAAACATGAGATATATTATAACGCAATTCCTATCTCAGCACTGCTCGGCAATTGAATTATTTCTTCTGATCATATATAGAAATTTGCCACAGTGGCAGAATATTGAGCTATTAGGATTGTGGTTAAAAATTAGATTGTGAGCTTAAAGCTAAATTGACTGCTTTTTAGACCGCCCAGGTGGCGCAGTGGTTAAAGCGGTGGCAGTTGGAGCGGGAGGTACCGGGATCAAATCTCAATAGGGGCAGGATGCAAAAGTGATTTTTCACCATGAGATTACGATCTGTGGTGTGAATGAACACAACTATGACCCCCTGTTGGAGTGCAGAACTCTTAAGCCGACCCATCTTCCATGTCAGTACTATAGGCTGGCATGGAGCTATGCAATGTGCAGATGGTTAGGAAAAATCGTAGCTATAGCCGTACGTCCTCGGTTTGGCTGTAATGGCGTAAAAGTAACGTAAATAAGCGAATCACGAACCCCAAAACAGATTAAAGATAAAAAAAAATTAAAAAAAAAAAAAAATTAGTAAGACTGCTTCTTCAAGTCCGCAATTGAAGCGTACGCAATTGAAACATCATCAACAAATTCAGTGTAAAATTATGAACAGTAAAGAACCCATAACTGACTCTTGAATTGATGAAACTCTAATTAATGTTCACCACGAAGAGCGAATGAGTTTGAGAATGTTCAGTTCCAACAGTACCGCTATATAAAAAACCGTGCTCATATTTCACCTATTCAATCCAGGTACTGGCGCATATTTGTAGGTGGATATATGAAAGAATACGAAACTATTCGTCCTGTTAGAGTTCAGTGATTAAACGATTTTGAGGATTTTTATCCATATTGAACTTATTGAAAATATCGAGTGGATTATTAAGGTTTCGATGTTAGATAACCCATATTTTGTTCTCTATTTGGCCACTTACAAGCTATTGAGCAATATACTGATATTTAATGAGATATTATGATGATAGGCTGATTCATTCAGTTTGATGATAGAAACTTTCAACCTCTTGTCTTAGATAATGTTTACTCAAATTGCCAATTTCAACACTCTTTCAGACATCCAAGACGTCAACGTATAACTAATTTTCTGATTAATCGATTGAACTAAGATAACCACTAAAGATGGTCAAAAAGGCCATATTCACATTACTATATATAGCATTGTTACAACTTTCCTAGGTTTGTATCCAGATTAGTTACGCCTCAGATACCGATTTAAATTCAACTGATCAGGGTTTAGTCTTAACTTATAATTTTATTTTATTTCACTATAAATTCAATAAATTTTTTAGCCATTGGTAAGGGTAATGGCATCATTTTATTCGCCTTAACACTTCACTGATTGGAAGAATACTTATCCGAAAATTAAATGCCGACTAGGCAATTTGTGAATCAATTTGTCAAGCGAGTTCGTGAAACAGTATTGTTACTGGATAAACGTACACGAGTATATACAGAATGTGTCTGAGCAACCTTGAATTGTGCCTATTTGGGCTATGGGACGCTTTGAGCGAAAAATCATATTTTCCAACAAATACCATTTTTACTATGTCAAAAAGTCAAACTATCGCATTAGTTGGTCCAGAAAATTCAAATGTAACCATGAAGAAGACGATGAAAAAAGAAAGGAGCAGTACAGCTCCTAGTTAATAAGGAGCGTTACAAGTCACGATAAACGACTTTTTGTTACGTAGAGTTCATCCGACATTTAGTTTCAACAGGACGGCGTAACTTTCCACACGAAATATTTGGATTTTTGCACACTGTCTTCGGGAATCGAATAATCAACCATAACCGACAGGCCACCACAGTTGCGATTTAACTTCGCTAGATTTTTTTATGGAGCACTGTTTAAGACAAGTGAAACGCTTACCAGGCAGTGACTAATACTTGAAATATCAAATCGAAGTTGCCATTGATAGAAGCCCATACAATCATGGATGTTTCGAAAAATTAGGTGGGTGAAGTTATCCCAGGATTCGATTCCAGAAAAAAGTTAGGGATTTCTACAGGATTTTTAAAATTATTCCAGAGAATTATGTAATTTATCAGAAATAAATCCTAACGTCTATATTCAAAAAGTGAGGATTCACCATAAATGAGATTGACAATGCAGTTCAAATTATTTGTGGAATAAAATTTAATGCATCCAAAAGTAATTGTTATTGATCTTACCCAGGAACTAACCGCCCAGGTGGCGCAGTGGTTAAAGCTGCGGCAAATGGAGCGGGAGGTACTGGGTTCGAATCCTGATTCAGGGCAAGATTCAAATAGTTTTTTTACCTTCGGTCGTTTGGGCGGTGCGATCGGTGTGAAAAATGAACATATATCTGGATCCCCTGTCGTGTTTAGAATCCATGGGCCGACCCATCTTCCATGTCAGTACTATAGGCTGACATGGAGCTATGCAATGCGCAGATGGTACTACGAAAAAACTCGGACCTATAGCCGTACAAAGTGGTATCACAACGGAACGATCGCCGGTCTAAGTGTGCTATAGCAGCCACAACAACCTTACCTAACCTACCCAGGAACTGTTGGAGTAATGAACGATCTCATGTGATTTCGATTTGCTCTCATATCGTTACAAACATTTTGATTCAATAGAAATTGGATTCTCCCTGAGATGGGATGAAATTAGTATTACCTGATGAACATTTTATTATTTTCTGGGATGGAATTCTGGGAAAAATGAAAAATTGGGGTTTACTGTTAAGCCAACCGTGAAAGTTTTTTTTCTTTTTTAGCGGGTTTTACTGGCCGGTTTATTACAGTACGCGGAACAACTGCATACTCGATGTCCTTTGATTTCATACACGATATCAGCAAATCGCATTCTAGTCATTGAAAATAACTCGGTATGTGCCATCAACGTGGCGTTTTGGGCAATATATTCCACGCATGATTATTCTCTCGAATTCTAGAAGTCATCTTTGGTACTCACCCGTCAAGGTGAGTCCAACTCTTACATCCATACATGACCACGGGTCTGATTGAAGCTAGGTACAATTTCAGCTTATCCGTATTTGCAAGATATTTGATTTCAGAATATCCTCTACGGTATAAAGCCCGATTGCCAGCGGCAAGGCAAATATCCTCTCCCACACTGTTATCGTGAGTAATGAGAGATCCAAGATACTTAAATCTGATCACACCGTCAAACGTGGTTACCACTATACTGAAATCAGTTGTGTCTTGGCCTCGAGCACCAGAGATCAGATATTTATTTTCAAACTCGTTGATTTTGAGACCAACGGGAGCAGAACACTGTTCCAGTGGATCATGTATCTCTTTCACTCAATTGCCACTCAATTCAATCACACAGATATCATTTGCATAATGCAAAAAATATTCGATCGAGTCATTTTGGCTTGCTTGAAATCTAGACGTACCTGGTGTACATCGCGATATGTTTTAAAGTACTTAGAAAGAATCATCCGTGGAAATTTTTGAATGAGATTGTGTTCCACTATTTAGGTAAGGTCAAAATATATTGTGAATTTTTTTTTCAAATCGTGTCGAATGAGTGTGCACTGCACATGCATAAATCTTGTAAAACTCATTTGGGATTTAACAGCACTATCGTTCCAATTTTATCTCGCAAAAAAAAGTAATAAAATTGTAAAATTCAATTTAAAATATTTTTTTGTGTAAAATCGCCAAATCCACTCCGAACGCTATCTGATCAAAACTATATATACTGTAAATAGTTTTAATAAATACGGGTACCATATACACACACTCGTAAATGCAATGTTTATCTTTTGGATATATTTTCGAAATTGATTTTTTTAAATTTTCGTCTATTTATTTAATTTTCCAATTTTCTGCTATCACCAACCAAAGTACAATAATAACCACAATATAGCACCTTCAGTGATCATGTATGTACATACTCGTATATATGTATACAAAAGCATAATAACATAAAATTTCCATTTTAAAATTGGTGCCGTTAAATACAATAAGAAGGTTTTCCGATTTTCCAAATCGTGTATTGTGTATCAGGCAAGATTCGATTTATTTAAAATAAAAAAAAAAATAATGTTGGGAAAATTGAAAAATATTTCCAATTCTTATCAATTCTTTTCAACAATACCACACCACCATCGTTCAATTGTGCGGATATACAATCGAGAAGTTGACCAGGAAAATAAATCGGAAAACTCAAATACTTTTAATTCGAAACATTAAGAGGGTTGTTTAGCATCATATACTGTATATACATATGTTGAAATAAAATCAATTTTCGATATAAAGATGGACCTATTTGAGATGATGGGAGGTGTTAATCTTATATATGTATAATATACACACACACACACAATAAAATAATAGCAAAGCAATTTCGTGTTTCTTCTCCGTTTTCCGTCGAAGATGCGGGAACAATAGAAAGCAAATCGTTAAGCATTTTTATATACGTACTTATGTATCGTCGATGCTGTGTTCATGAGTATATACCAATATGGTTTGATGTATAAAACGTGTTTTGTATTTTAAATTGAAGACAATTTAAAGTCTTGTGCAAAATTATAGTCTTTTCGATAAGAAAGATTTCGAATTTTAAATTGGATTCAGACAAAAGTTTCGCCAAACGAGTCGAATTTTTCTTCTATTGTCCAAAAAAAAAAAAAAAAATGGGAACAACAAACAGCAGCAGCAGAAATTGGATGGAACATTAAATCTTAAGTGTTTTGTTTTTTTTTTGGTATAAATAAATGAGCCAAATTATGGAATGGGGTGGTTGGGAGGCGGTGGATGATGAATTCGTATATATCAAGTTAACCAATTTCTCATCATTTAATCAAAATGTCTATATTTACATAATTTGATTAATTTTTAATTAATTTTTTTTTATTGTACTATGTACATAGAACAAAATGTCTTGAGGCCAATATTTATTTTATAACAACATCCCATTATTTATTTACGGTGTTGGGCCTTATACATAGTGAACATAAAATATGAATTAAATAATAAATTTTTGATAAGATCATAATTTTTGTGGTTTGATTATGTTTGATACAACATTGTAACAATAACGGTTTATGTTTTGTTATATTGTTTCATGTTTGTCTTATATACCATGGAGGAATGTTTGACACACTCACGAGTTCTATATATAGACAAATGTTTGTGATGTGATTGGAATGTATATATCGTAGGGTTCTTTCAAAATGCCTGATAGTGATTACATTTTTATATAGTAGATTTTGAGACAACTTTCCAGTCATTAGCACCCTGTTACGATCTTATCGTTTCTATATGAATCTATCCATTTTCATACCTACCTACAATAATTCATCGTCCTAAGACGTATTATTGAAAATGACGGAAGAACTGATATTTCATGGGTATGGTTTTATTTGGTTTAGATTTGGTGGGTCTTGACTTTGGGCGCGTCATGACTTTAAGATTTTTGTCGGGAATTAAATTTTGTGTATTGACTTAAAAGGTTCAAAATAAGAAATAAAATATTTTTTGAAAATCAAGGAATGTGACAAACACTGATTCGTGGCCTTACTTTGTTTGGAAGTGTCAACTTGTAATGTAAGTATATACTTGGATTATCATTTTAGGACATTAGCGCAGGCGTCGTAAGCGTTCTAAACGTACTCCACCGTGGCCTCTGTTTAAAATTAGTATTCGTTTGGAACCGAAACCTCAACTCAGTCTCAACCCAACTATAAGAGGTTTGGGTTCCAAACGAATAAAATTGTTTTCCTCTAGTAAACTGAAGTTAGAGAAAGTTTGTGGAATTTTCCTTTATTTTTGAGCGGAACTGATGTTATGACAGGTCCTGTAAGTTATATTGTTTTGCCTCATAAGCCATTGTAAGGTGGTTTTGTCCATAATTATTCTAAACCTATAGCCTTTTATGTATGGGTGAAATTTTTTAATGCTTACTATAACAGCTAGGTTTTTTTTTAATGATTACGAAGCACTTATGATAGTATATTTATGCTTAATATGACTGTTCTTGCACAACAAACACACAGCACTACTAATAATAAGGATGGAAAAGAATTAGGAATGGCTATGAAAGTATTTGTAGAACACACATAAAGCTCCCACATTCCGCTTGTGGAAAAGAGAATCGAGATTTGAAGATAAATTTACATCCGCGACCCAGTCCAAATGTAAGAATTATACTCTAGTCTGGGTCTTATATAGGTCTCGTAAATTGAAAGTGTTTCAAATGGTGTAAAATAAAACTTACATCGTCGTAGAAATCCAAGACATCTAGCTGCACAAATTGCTGCTTTGTTTGCTTTGTTTCTTTGTTTATTCCAGGACATTTTCTTTATTAAATTTAAGCCGAGAATCGAAAATGAGTCAAATGTAACCAAACTGGATTCGCCTATTAGTAAAGATGACGAATAGCCCTCATTTCGGCCAGAAAAAACTCAGGATTGAAATTTGTTGGGATTGAATTCAACCCTGTTGGATTCACCCCATTCCAGAATTGTAATGAGATCACGCTTAAGGCGATCCTTCATAGCAATACTTTCTGCGAGAACATCGTTTCGCGATGAAAAAGAAGGTTAGCAGTATGAGGAGGAGAGTGAGCTGTCATCAGCATAAGAATATATTGGATTGAGCGTTGATGATAGAAGATCATCAATGAAAATTAGAAAAAGAGTTGGAGAAAGGACGGATACTTGAGGGACACCAGCGTTTAAAGAATATGGAGTGGAAGTCGTGCCATCCACCATAGAATTAAAGAACCGTGAAGGCCAACTGCCCTCAGTTTGCACAGTAAACCCTTGTGCCACACGCGATCAAATGCTTTCGAAATATCAAGCGCAATGACTTGCGATTCACCAGATTGATTGATACTCCTGTTCCATTTTTCAGTGATGACGTTAATTAAGTCTCCGGCTGAGCGTCCTCGGCGAAAACCATACTGACGATCTGAAATTAGGTGGTGATCTTCCAAATAATTCGTTAGTTGAAAGTTGATTATCATCTCAAGTACTTTGGAAATCACCGAGACAATAGCGATTGGACGATAATTCGAAGGGTCCGACTTGCACTCCAAAAACGTACTCCAAATGAGTGACTGTGAAGTACCGTTGAGCATTCAGTTTCCGTTAAATAGAAGCGATTTTTCATTCGATTAAATGTATTTTGAAAAAGAATTTCATTCAGCCATTCCATTCGTACAGGGTTCCATTCGATCTGTTTAACTGAGCTTGGAGGAGGAAAATTTATAATAGGCTCGACTTTTGAAGTTGGTTCGTAATCCATGCTCACCAATAAAAACCCAGACATCCCGTTTATTTGACCACGTAACGTCTTTTCTCGATAGTTATTCCTTTTTGCGACGATAAATCGACTAAGACTTTTTGGGAGTACCAGGAGTTCGTCGATACCGCCTGAGATAATCAATAGATCGTCTAAATATACAAATACTCTATCTCGAAGCCAAGGCGGTATTATTTGATCTATTAGTCTACACATGGTTTGGGTGCATTACACAATCCAAACGGATTGTGGGAGTACTTCCTGAAACCGTAAAGCCGTTAACCCTTTCGCGCTTTCAGAAAAATCTCTTTAGATCGAGGCTGATTATACATTTATTTTTATGTAGCCTTCCAAGTAGGCCATCTATAGTCGATATAGGTATCCTTTTTGGTGACACTATTTATTTTCCTCGAATCCAAACAGCCGAGATTCTCCGTTTGCCTTTTGAACGAACACCACTCCGGCGGACTCCATAAAATGGTGCTTTTTCCCGGAAAAACAGGAAATATTGGATAATGTTTGGTTGGTTTACAGATACCGACATCTGGTGTCGGTCTAAATATACTTATTGGTTTTATTTTTACCCCCAAATATTTAAGTCAATTTTTAATATCTTTGCTTAGGATACTTACACTCGCCCCACTATTTAATTGATTCAAAAAAGAATTTACTACGAGTTGTTTTAATGATGACATTTAGGTTTCTTTTATTGGTGGTTTGGGCGAAAATTGGTGCTCCAAACATCTATCTCAAGCCACTGTCATTACTCGCATTAGTATTCCGCTACATGTTTAGGTCGGCGATCCATGCCAAAAGGATACAACCTTTAGCTGGGTATATGAATGAAGTCGCAAATCAATTTCAGTGTATAGGGTAAATCATTTACTGTACCAAAGTTGAATTTCCATGTTCATATAAGATATTGAACGCAAACAAATCGTCAATCTCCTAACTTCATTGTGGGTTTGTTGTCTCTTTATTCTCATGGTTTTGATCTCATGAAGTAATAATAAAAACATTTTGAATTCTCTTTAAGCGAAATATCAGTTTAAGATTACGTTACACATCGATTAGAAGATGGAAGACTATCTATTGCTTTAAAGTTATCGTTAAGCAGCAGATAAGGTTAAGACTAGTTTGACAGTATACCGTCTCAGTGTAATAAAACGTGTAGGCTAATAGCTTCTGCTTACGCTCTTAAATAGGCTGAGCGGTTAATTGTCCATGAAGCCAGTTTTATTTATAAGCTAGAGTAATTTCTGATTACAACGTAATGTTAGGTTAGGTTGAGTGGCTGCTACTGCACACTTAGGCCAGTGACGGAGCTATTTATGTAGCGTGATAAGTCTCGCACCTTACAGTTTTAGAGATTAGAGTCTTTTGTTTGCCAAACAAAGCATATATGCATGAGCATAGGAGGTGAATCACCGTCTCTTCCTCGCCCTCGTCCATACAGCTTCTGCAAACATCATTATCTTCTAGACCTATAGCCTCCTCACATGTTCTTCAAGAAGGCAGTGTCCTGTGAGTATCACCACAGTTCTAGTTCACGCCTTTGTAGAGAGATCAGTCTTTCGCCAACTGTGCCCTTTTCGGTAGTAGTTGGATAGTTTTACCATGCTTCACTAATACGCCCGCCTTGCAGTTCTCCATGACGCTCGAGTGGCCGAAGACCCAGACAAGTGGCAACCTAACGCCACTCTAGACGTCCAGCGACTTGATTGCCGCCTAACTGTCCACATAGATTGCGATAGTATGCTTTACCATTTTAATCTATCCGATAATGTTAGGACTTAAAACAACTGAGCTGTTCTAAACAACGATACTAATAGTTGATCAACGGTCTAAATGAGAACGGTTACAAGTACTTGTTGACTGAGTCATTCAATAAGCGATTAAGATATTTTGGATAGTGGTTACATCACAACAAGCTGGGATAACTCTAGCATCCAGGTAGGGTTATATCACTAATGCCTCCTTAAATTTTCATAAAAGTTCATTAAACCAACCATTGCGGTCGACAAAAAAGATAATCAGAGCATTTCGAGAGGCCTCTCAATTATTGACTAATTCACCCACACACACACACATACGCGCAGGCATATTGTCCTCTAAGAAATATGTTGACTTAACATGTTACCCAAAAAATCAAATGTTGTACGCACACACACACACACACACACACAAACACAAATAAATATTCCACCTTCGTATGATTGCAACCCCACATAATAATTTTTCCAACCCCTTTTCCATCTACATTTTCCTAATATGTATATAATATAGATGTTTTCATTCAATTTTGAACCAAAAAAAGATCAACAACACAAATTAATATTTCATAGCATTAACTTTAACTCAGATGATAAGCCCACAAGAAAAATTTATTTTTCATGTGTACATATGTGTGTGTATGTATATTGTTTGTGGAAGGAAAAATATGTTTTTTTTCCTGAAAATCAAAAGCATAAACGGAAAATGTAAATAAAACGAATATGTTTATGCTTATACATACATACATACATGTACATGGATATCAGTTTGATTGTTCAATTTGATTGTTTGATTTTCTCGTGGCAATAAATATTGATTACCTTTAGGCTATGCGATGCTATACTATGTATACAGTGTATCATTAACAATACAAACCCTCCTTATCGTCTTAAACGCAGCATAAAATTATGTAAACTGGTGCAAGCACAAAAAACCATATATAATTCGACTTTCACATAAATTTGCATTATGCAAAAAAATTTACGTTTTATACACTCGGATATTCCGTTCGGGACAATATGTACGTACTCGTGTGTATATAAGACAGCGGGATTTTTTGTGTGTGTTCAGCGTATACAAGAATAGCATTTATACAACCGGCACAGTATATTTCTTAATTTATTAACAGTCAAATCGTTATATAAAAGAATTTATTGTCATTTGGAGTCTATTAAAATACAAAATGTCGTGTCTATTCTATTGTGTGACGCTTTCAACATCAGAAAAAAAGGTAAAAATATGAATTTATAATTTTGACATGTTTGAATAATAGTACGTTCCAAAATTAAATTTTTTACCCTTTTTTTTATCTATATCTTGTGTGTACGTTTATGTGTCGGGCTTATGGGATGTCAACTGAGTCTGTGTTGTCAATCTATAAGTATGGCTGCGAACATGAGCCAGCTCTTCATAATCAATTAGAAACCATCGACCGCCAACAGCATCTTCTTTGCTTAACGAAAGGTGGCGTTCGAGCGTTCAACAAGTCTGATCAACACTCTGTACAATTTAAGCTATACTTCTTCTTCCGATTGTAAATCGTGCTTCATTATGGGCTGTATTTCTTTGCTCAACAGCAAGACCAATAATTACTGGGCTTGGGATTCACTACACCGAGAGTTTACTGGGGCGGCAACGAACCGAGGTTTTGAATATTTCCATCTTCGGCCGTTCACTTAATCAGACTGGTTATTAGATCACCAAATTCTACTGCTGACAAGATCTTGATATTTTCGTTTTGTTTCTTCAGATATCAGACCTTAACAGGAGAATCGCATTGTATATCCACCCAGTCCTACCTGATGTATGAAAATTTCCGTCGTAGCTCTCCAATGGCCAAATAATGGTCGCTATACAAATTTTGTTAAATATCAAGGATAACCCAGTCCTTAGTAGGATGTAGCAAGAATGTAGCGATCGCAAAGTATACCATTCTTTCTCCATTTACGATCACAGTTTCGTGCTGGGAGTACAGAACTACATTAATACATAACTCGGTCTGATTTCTGCCAGCTCTAGCATCAAAATCACCAATCTGATAGCATGGTCAGATATAGAGCCCAGCAGATTATTTAAATTGTTGGCTAACATCAGTGAGCGTGCTTTTAGTGGGCCTACTACACGGTCTTTATTCTTTTGGCCATCAAGTTTCTTGAATAGCCACCCGATACTCTTTCTTCCTGCAGATTCTTAATTTTGTGCTCGGGTGCTTAAGTGGTTTCTTGGTTTTTGGCGGTATCCGATTTTGTTTTTGTTTGTTGGGTGGCTACCACAGATATTAAATATTTGGTTTTTGACTCGTTGATAACCACGAATACCAAATATCGTTCCAATGGGTCAAGGTATACCTTGTTACCACTTTATCGAATCACTCAGATATCATCTGCACATATGTATAAGAAGAGGATTAGATTGTCGGATTAAAATGTCGTCCTGAGGTTTTTAACTAAGGTTACAAAGACTGTATTCCAGTCATAGGTTTTCCGAGACAAATGTTTGTGAAGATTGTTATCTTCAACTGTACGTCAGTTGAAAAAACTCGTCCATAGTGAAAACACTGGTTCGATGGCTTTGGCCGGAATTCTTCTTGGTGTATAGGATTACAGCGATAATTCTCGTATTTTAAAGTGGTTGCCCTTTTCGGAGACCTTATTATTTGAAAGACAGCTGAATACGAAAAATTGGCTTGATACGATCAATAGTGGATCACTACTAATAGAGTTTGTATTTAATTAAATCTGGGGGAGAATATCGTGGTGAGCATTACCAACAGTAATTGCGTTTGGCAAATGCAGATTACACATACCCAGTGAACATGTTTAAATTTTCGGATGGAGGCATTGGACAATTTAGTTTGGAATCATGCTTGTTATGAACGCAGTGATTATGCTGATTTGGATACCTTTGAATAAAGTGTCGATAGTGGAGGCTGTGCCTTTTTTATATCTCAGATGTGTTTTATCAGTGGAAAGGCTGGGAAATTTATGAAAAAAAAAATCAAGATGAATTAATATTGGAGAGCCTGGAATTTAAAGGTCCAAACGATATATTTGGAACTGAGCTTTAAATATATTTGTTGTAAATCTCCCATGTTCATATTATTGTGCGTTCAGCACTTGGAAAATTTTAGCCATTAAGGCTACGTCATGTGTTTAAAATTTACGAGATTGTGTATCTTGATATTCGTAAGACTACTGAGATTACAGTGGATCAGCGGATTCCTTAGAATCGATTGCTGTTCAGCGATACAAAAGTCAAGTTTTAAGGTGTCATTCAGTATGAACCTTATAGTATAACTGGTAGGGTTCTGTTAAAATCAAAATTTTGACACGATCAGCTCTGGTTGTGGCAGCACATCGTCGAGCTGGGCCGACTGCTATATACTCTCTGCTATATCACCGAAGTTATATAAATATAATTTTATGGGGTTGAACAGAGATGGGGTTAAATCAAACAAACATAATGGAATTATTTTCATTATACAGCGTTCGTTACCATTGTATAAGATGATGAATACTTATTATGGAACAATTTTTGTTATCGTTTCTGTGTGGTTCTGGTTATATCACTTAGTTGTTTTATAACTTATAAATGTTGTTATGTTATTGTTTTAAATTAGGACAAAACAATTGTTTAATTTATTTTGTGTTTTTAAGACAAAATTTATTTGAATGGCATCACTATAAATACCATCTAAGTTAAAAAAAAGTTTTTTTATAAAATTATTTATTTTGTAAGAATAGAACCCCTAGAAGTGATGCTGTTTTATATGTTCAATGCAACTTGGAATGCGATTATGTAATTGTTTATGTAATTGTTTATGCGATTATGTAATTATGTGCGAGCTTGTCCGAATGTTGGATCTCGATGGAATCGAATTCTTATCAGAGATAAGACAGCGTTTATGATTCTTGGGCAGCCCTTCTATCTGCTCAAGATCAACCCAGATTACGCACCGGGTGATATCTTATGTATTGCATTACAAAATATTTATTTACCTAGACGATCGTTTTTAAATTTTGAGCATTAAAGGTTTGAGCAAAATTCATCGTGTAGAATAGTCCTTTTCGTGTTGAGCTACGTAATATGAAGCAGTTAGAAAATAAAGCTGCAAATTTGCTCTTGCACGGAGAAATAAAGCAGTTGTTGCTATAGGAGAGCAGTCTTTATCTTGTGGTTACCACTATTGAAACCAATTGCGTCTAGCCTCGAAAACAAGAGATCTGATATTTGGTTTTTGATTCGTTTTGCGACCCGTGAGTACCGAATACTGTTCTAAAGGATTAAGTATCTCGTTAACCTCGTAGTCACTTACTGCAATCACAATTGTCTGCACATGTAATACAACATTTATGACCAAATTCATCCCATGAAGATATCTTCTTGGTGCTGCTGCTGGACTTGTGTAGAGAAATGCATTTCTCTCCACTCTGCTGTTTCTCAAAAATATTTATTTACCTAGACGATCGTTTTATAACGTCATAAACCTTGTCAAAAGCTTGTTTATGATATGAGAGGTAAACCACCTTGGATTTTTGGATGGGTGATGGGTAACGAGTTTCACCCTAACTCAAAAAAATACAAGGTTCAGAATTAAAACCAACAAGGGATTCACTTTTCTTCTAGGTGATTTACCAATCAGAAAATCTTATAGCTATGAGGGGCTAATCAAAGGATCGACTTCGTTTGGGTTTCTTGTGCTATTGCTGAAATAAACGCGTATTGAATTAAAGAGAATTTAGATGTCAAAGCTTTAGTTTTGGTAGATAATGCTCCTGGCCGCCTAGTAAATGTATTTATGACCCGAACATCACATCTCTGATACAGCCTAAGGACCAAGCAGAAATATCAAAATTTCAAAGTTATTATTTCCGACGAATATTATAAGCAGTTTTTAAGTCCCTATAAGCCTACAATGCAAGATTTTTGGAACAAACTTAATTCAGATTCGTTGGTTGAAGTTAAATCGTCTTGCGTGAACGGTGTTTGATGTAAATTGTGGCATATGTTAAAAAAAACAAATGATCCTTCAGTTTAATAAATTAATTATATACACCTGAAGTTTGTCAAGACTGGACGAGGAATTAATGCAGCTTGCAGCCTCATATATATAAATATATATATATATATATATATATATATATATATATATATATATATATATATATATATATATATATATATATATATATATAGTTCATTCGATTACACAGAATAGGTCAGAATAGATCACAAAAATAAGAATACGAGATATAGTTAACTTTATGTGATAAAAGCTACCATCAAAGGTCAGTTTAATAAAATAGGGTATTGATTACGAAGATAGATGATGGGTCTAGAAATAAATGATCGCCGTTTCATAAAGAGGTTTTGAGTTGACAAATCTTCCATACTTGTCGGTAAACGGTTTCGTTTCTGCTAGAGGCAAAATGTCTTGTTCTATTAGTACCTTACCATTAAGTTGAATGTCTTTTGCGACAGATAGTAGCATATAAGTAAATTGTATACCTATTGGTATACGCAAAGCAAACACTTCCTAAGAGTCGAGAGTGTATATAATATTTATATATACATGCATAATTATATAAGTTTATAGCATATACGTGACTAATTGAGTCTAAATATGAATAATGGCGAAAATATGTCAATTGAATCATCCAATTTAAATATTTATCGTGTATCACCGCCATAACAACACAGATATCACAATTATATTTCACAGAAATCATAAATTATATTCATGTATGAACGATCTCATTTCCCATACGTCTAAACGATTTCCAAACAATCAACAAAATCTCATTCGTACACCCTGGAGTATATATATACCGCCACCACCACCGCGCCATATACAACATATATGTGTATAATTAACTATATGCACACATCATATATAGTGTAATAAAAAATAAAAAATAAATTTAATATTCAATAATTTAACGACTGAAGCTTTTGTGTTTAACTGGAAACAGTAAAAATTATTATCGTATATACGTATTAAAATAAGATGTCGTGTCATAACCAACATAAGATTTAATTTTTTAATTGAAAATACCGTATATATGCACATAAAACACTCTATGATTGTACAGATGTTGTTCCGGATCTATCCGTCGACACAACCCTTTATATCGATATATATACATATATGTTATACTGACATAAATCTTTACGGGTAACATCCCAATGTCATACTCTGATATATAATTTGTTAATAAGGTTTTGTTTGGAAAACCTTTAACCCTATATACTCGTATATATGGGATCATTGAAAACCCATTCAAGTTAAAAAACCATAAATAAATTAAAACTGTCTCGTGAATCCTTTATAAAATAAATTATGCGTGTATTTATCTGTTTCGCTCAGGTATCGAGGATCTGTGTATACCGAATTAGCATAATCGCACCATTCAAATTTATTGACTCGGAAGAAGTTGAGCACATATTTAAGGAGTTCTGGTATAATATGAGAAATTGCAACCGATTTTTGTTGTTGTTGTTGGTGTAATCTCATTAAAATTAAACATGTTGTGTTGTTATAAATCTTATCGTTCGTGTATATCTGTTATCTGAATTTTATATCAGGAGTGCAACAAAAAAAAACATATTTATTTTATAATTGACTGGAAATGCGTATATATAATATTATTATTTTATCATAAAATATCCCCCCCAAAATGTTGTGTACAAAACCCAACTTCTCAGAAGAAAACCACAGAGCACGATGAATAATTGAAAGATTAAAAATATATTTAAGAAAAACAATTCTTAAGAAAACCATTATTTGGTGATAAGACTGAAGAAAATGTATATATGTGTATATAGGATCGCGATCGGGAGATCAGGTCGAAGATCAGTCCGCGCCTCCACTATAGACTCATACTTATATATAATCAATAACTATAAGTCGTTTTAAGAAACACCCGACTAGAGTATATATAAACTCAATTCCAACCCTTCCCAAACCCATATCATCGACCACTCGAAATACACGCAAGTGTATAAATTTTGTTATCTACCGCGAAAACATTAATATTTCGGTCACATTTTTTGAATATTTTGCATTTCGCTTCGTCCAAAATGTTCGTGCGGACACACGAAAACCACAACAACCGATGATTAAGTTTCGAGATTAGAAGAAAAATATTTTTTTATGGAGCTTGATAAGACGTGCTACATGGTGCTAATTAACAATTTTTTTTTTGTGTTCTTTCGGTTCTTTATTTAGTTTATTGTTTTATTTAAGACTTATCAGTTCTCATGGAATATCTTAGACCATACGGGATGGGGTTAATATTATATGTGTATTATATATATACAGAGGTTGCGCAACATCGGAAATTACGATATAATATCGTTTGTGTATATTGAAACCACTTTAACTGTTGGCAAGATTTGCCATGTTCAGGAGATCTAGCAATGTTATCCTAAATTTTGAGCAACAAAAGGTTTGAGACAAAATTCATCGTGTAGAAGAGTCGTCTTGATGTTGAGCAACGTAATATAAAGCAGTTAGAAAATCAAGCAGTAAATTTGGTCTCGCAAGGAGAAATAAAGCAGTTCTTGCTTGGAGGGCAGTCTCAATCTTGTGGTTACCACTATTGAAACCAATTGTTTCAACCAATCGTTTTGCGACCCATGAGTACCGAATACCGTTCTAATCAGTTAAATACCTCGTTCACCGCGTTGCCACTTAATATAATCACTCAGAGATCATCTGCAACACAATTCCACGAAAGGGCCCCGATTCAACCCACATTCACACACATATTTACACATTAAAAACACCCAATGATTGTTGGAGACAACCAGGAAGCGAATTCGAGACTTCTAAATGTTGGCTAGATTTACCTTATATGCAGGACAGTTAGCAATGCTGGTCTAAATATTTAGAAATAAAAGGTTTCAGACCCATGATGGTACCTTCTGAGTGCTTCTGCTAGACTTGTGTAGAAAAAATGCTTTTCTCTCTACTCTGCTGTTTCACTCTAAACCTGATTCCAACTTTATGATTTCTACCTGATTTTTCACATTAAATCTAATGTCCTTCTTGTGACTACCGCCGCCAATGCATGTCAAGATTTATCGTTGGCAGGTAGCTGCTCACATACTAACGAGCTCAAACGTTTTCGTTCTTTTCAGTCTCCTAACCAAATGTCAATTAACAAGTAGCCGAGAGGCTTTCGCATTTACATGTTCCATTGGCCTTGATTCATGCTTCGTTACAAATCTTTTGATTTCGTGTTTTATATCCGAATCCCCGAATCACGGTGCAAATCACTATTACGAATGTACTAGGATGCATTGACGATACTTCTTAGTGCAATTCCAAAGTTGAAGGTCATATAGCCAAGTCGGCTTTAGAACCTGATTGTAAATCAGTATTTTGTTGCTTTAATTCATTAAATTTGAGTTTCCATCGCTTGGTCCACTATAGCGGTATCGTGCTGTGAAATATCACTTATGTATAAAGGAGGTATAGGACTCGACCCAGAACGCCACCTTGATGGACTCCTGCACTTACCTATTTCAGTCCAGAATACTTCTGGTCTTACTCTAAAAAGACTTTCAGATTAATACCATATGTTCTCAAAATATCAACATATTTTGAGCCCCCGAAACTAAGCATAACATTTTTTTCTGTTTTAAGCCCTCGTGCATAAAGGGCTTCATTAATTTTTATCAAACGGTCTGTTCGAAGATTTGCTTCTCAAAGATATCCGGAAAACAATTAAATAAACGCACCATGTAGGTTTCACTATGTTGCATTCCAAGCGCTCTATTTTCTTTATAGTGGGAGATGCTGGTATTAAAACCAATACTGATAAAAAGTCATACCATCTGTCATTCGAGTCAAATCAAACACGTATTGCTTCAAAGGTCGAAAATCAATGCCGCGAAAGGTCCCGATTCAACCCACATTCCAAACGAAAGAGCTATTCTTACTCCTCCAACGAGAGTAAGTTCTGCATATTGTAAACCAGCATATAGTTTCTTCGAAACTGGTATCTCCCGCTTCATAGACACAATTGTAACCACTAAGCCATCTGGTCGATGAATATAAGTGTATAAACAGCCTTATTTATTCTATGCAAAATATTCGGCTTCTAGCTAAGCTTACTACTGTATATATACAAGATAACCAAAATTCCCGTTTTAACAGTTAACGATGTTCTGTACTGTGCTTAATAAGATGAACCTTAAATTTTCTTCTTGTACAACCCTGTTCAACAAAATTATCATCAAAAAGCCAATTTGGCCATATTCTTATATAGTAAACCACGAAAGCTAGAATTATGTATAGAGCATCCCCCATTTTTCCCACTTTGTATGTATATGTGTATGGATAAAGCTACCGAACAGAATACATAAATACCACAACCAACAACAAAATATTGATAAACTTTTTTTTTTTTTCATATACCATAAAACCATAGATTTTCCGACATACCACACAATCTAACCTCCATTTTTTTCACAACTGTCCTCCCTTCTATATAAACATATGTATGTGTACATACACACCAGATCTCCCCAACAACAACAACAACAAAATAATATAAAGATACACACAGCATCGCATCTCGTCCAATGATATTTTTTTACTCGGCTATCTCTCTGTTTCGGTTTTTCTTATTTTTGTATGTACCAAAATCACAACAACAACAACAATCGGTAATGCTTAAACATAAAAAAAAAAATGAAAAATGATGGATTTTTCTCGTTGTGCGCTTTGTTGTTGTACAGTAAAAATGATAAGAGAAACAAGATTATATTGTGTATGCGGGAGAGAAAATCTACTTTGTATGTACGAGTATACGGAAAAATATTATCTTTTCAAATGTCGGAAAATACTATCTCACTCTGTGTACACATATATATATATACTCGTATCATGTTTGGGGCTCATACCAAATGAAAATGTTGTACTGCGCCAACTCGGTCGAATCGATACGCAAAGATGAAAAATTTGATTTCTGTTTTTTTCCACATTTTCTCTTTTTCTTTTAACATTATTGTTGTTGTGTTTCGGAAGACAGATCACATATATAATCATGTCCTCCCAACGAATACACAAACAACAAAAATATATATATATTCTTTTAATCTCATCTCATCTTCGGGATTTTCTCTTTTTTCTTTTTGGTCCATTGTTTTCTCGTCGTGCATGCAGCATCCCTTAAATCCCGCCTTGTTGGCTCCTCCTCTTTTTGTGGATTTATATTCAGTTTCGATTTTTTTTTTTTTGCCTCGTCGAGATATCACACATCAAATTATTTGTTTTGTATTCAATTTCGTGAAAATACAGAAGAAACAAAATCAAATCATATCTCGGTGTTGTTGGGAAAAACTGTATGGGGTAGGGGTAATATTTGCCCCTTTTTTTTGTACCAGATATAATATAAAATAAATTTATTTTATTTTATTTTTTTTTTTTGCTTTTTGCTGGCTCGATGCAATATGTGATTTCACAATACAATGACAATATCATATATAATATCATGTACACACAGGCAAAGCATTGAGAAGAAAACACACAAAAAAATAAAAGAAAAATATATTTTCAGTCTACCCTTAGCCATCCGTGTGCTGTAGACAGACAGACGAGAGTTGAGCTATCAGTTTTTAATTTAATATTTTATATTTGAATTTTTTAAGATTTTGGAAAATTTTGGCTTTTGTTTAAATTTCCACTGTGCACAGTTATAGTTTTAATTAATAATATAAAATTGTGTTGTTATTTAATTATTAATAATTTAAGTGTTTTTATAGAGTTAAGAAAATATTTATATATAATATATTGTGAGTGTGTGTGTGTTTTTGTGCTTCGGTGTAAAAAGTGAAATAAATTGTGTGTAGTGCCCTATCGAGAGTGATTTTTCCGAGTTAAAATGAAAATTGGATAATTTATTTATTTATATCTCTAGACTAAGTACGATATCTACTAAATGGTTGATATTGATTATAGTATAATGCCAGGTAATACATTTTCCAAAAAAAAAAAATTTAAAAAAAAAAATTGTGTGTCGAGCGCGCGGGAGGAAACCCGAAACACTGTGTGTATAATAAACAAAACCACAAATTAAGAAATTTATTTTATTTTTGTTTGTTTTTGCAAGCAGCGTAAGATTGGAGATTTATTTTAATTAAATTTACTTATATAAAATCTTAAAAAACCACTTTGACCAAATTAAGAAAATTCAACACAAAAAAAAAAAAAAAGTTGTGATAAAATCTTCATAAAAAAAAATTCTTTCAAATTAGAGGTTTCACTATTTCGTAAAACGTACACACATACAGCATTCTCAAAAGTGTGTTTTGGTCTATTGTTAGATAAGAAATATCTTAATCGCGTGTGAAATTTTTGGTTTCGGTTTGCAATATCCGTTTCTTATATGTACGCGGATTTCTTATTCTTATACATTTTCTTTTCGTTCTTATAACTTGGACCAAGTTATTCTGAACCTAATTAATTAATTATAAAGCACACAGTTTGATTGTGCTCTTTAAACGGGCATCATATACGTGTATATAATCTCATTTGTGTATATATATAGTGAAGTTTTGTGCAACATTTATAGAAACTCATCTTTGTTGGATAATAATTTTATATAATTTTGGTAAAAATATTTATTTAACACTTAATAATTATGGGTGTGGTGGTAAAAAAAATAATATATCTTCATTTCGAGTGTCTAATCTATAATCGAGTGTCGTATGACTTTTTTGTGCCACGCTGCGTGTCACGCCGAAAAAGCGCACACACAAAATGTTTTTTTATGATATTAATGAGATCAGTAACCTCGTATGCAACTGTACACTATCTATTTTATGTTATATGTTTTGGGAACATAATTAATTATTTTAATCGAAACCACTTGAAATATTTTTAACATTATAAACACTGATAAAGGCGCGGAGTCTCAAGTGGCATATAAAGTCTTGTAATTTATAACAAACAAACTATGTTGTTGTGTGTGGCTATACAAAGTCAGTTCACACATGATACGTTGTACTACTCGCCGAAAGTCGTATTTACATATATTATGTATGTGTGTGTGTGTATGTTTATGTGTACAAAAGGATATTTATTTAGATTGTCTTTAAGACGAAAAGGTATCCGAACAAAAACAGGTACAGGGAAACCGCTTTATACTTTATATATTGTATTGTGTGTGTGTGCTAAAATTTCTACTTACTATTATTATTTATTATGATTATATTGTTGGTACTACTACTTCTTATTTACTAGATCCTCTTTGTAGTTTTTTTTTATAATCTTTTCGTTTTTGTAAAATAAGGAAATACAATTTTGTACGAGATAATCCGATATCTTCCGTTAAATAAATATTGGATTCAATTGTGAAATGATCTTTTAGATGATTAATCTGATTGATAAGTAATATGAGATTTTCTTTATATTGTGTAAAAGACATTTTTTTTTATCAATCCGGATGATATATTTATAAATGTGCGACCAGAGACAATGAGTCTGGTTTGGTACGAGTTCGATATATAGGTAATTTATATATGGTGTATATGCGGTTTTATAGGATGTTCGGATTAGCGACGGTTTATCGAAAATAAATTTTGGATTTAATGAAGCTCAAATTTTTGAGATAAATCCCGAGTAACGATAAGGGGCCGAATTAGTGAATCAATGATTGAAGTGAACGCGTTTTTGCTAACACAGTTCCATTTTACTAGGCTTGTTGAATATTATCCCACCGTAAGAGGATAACTCATAAATTGATCATAGAGTGAAATGTATGTTGGCTAGATTGTAGGGTACATTTTATAACAGTGTGCTTCCAGATGAGCTTTGCTTTTCACATAAATGATAACTTTTTCTTGTTTTGAATGACGGTTGAGTGAGTGTGGTAGAATCTAATATTTTTATAAAGTAGAGTACCCATGGATTGAAAATTGGCAGGTCAACGGGCAATCGAGCGTGGTTATGTTAGCAAGGGTCACCGATATTATCTTAAAATGTTACAATCGATTAGGATTTTAGAAACAATATTTGCTCAAATCATGTAAAATATTTTTTTTACTTCTTAATAGATGATTTGCGTTTCATGATTCTATTTACTTTCAATGTACTAAGCCATTGTATTGGCGAAATGAAAGATTCATAACTAAGCCAACTTCAAACAGACTTACATTTTAAAGCAGAATTTATTAGAACCTTTGAGCGAATTAGATTTCCTCCACGAGTGGTTTTTAATAACAAAAAAGTAAGCACAATAGTAGAGTGGTCGGTATATGGTAGCAGAAAGATTCTGTGAATTTCAAGTATTGTATTCAGATGGTTGCTATTGTTGACTCGGAATCAAAAGCTTTTTGATTCTCGATTGATCTAAAAAGTAAGAAATTTGTTTTCCAATTGATGCAGTCAGATGAATTGAACTGAAAGACTTCATTCAAATTTCTTAACATTGGGTTCATGATTTCCAACCTCGCTATCGATCGAATCTTATATGAATAATATTCCACAAAGTTGTTTTTCTAACATCAACGCAAATGTCTCTGGCAATAACATGGAAGGTATTTTGTACATCACCATTCATTATTTAGGATCCACCTATTACCGAGAGCACAGTATTTTTTCTTTGCATCATGAGTGTTTTTCATCACGCCGTGGTCTCGGCTAATCAACTACAATGTGCACCAAAACGTTAAAATGGTCCGTAAGGTTTTAGTTGAGACGCGGTAAGTGCTTTTTATGGCCTCTAAGCCAAAAAATACTTCGTACAGTTGCGGATAATATTTTTATACATTCACTGTTCAATATAGTTTGTTTGCTTCTATCTTTCCAATATTTATTGGGGCTTAAGGTACTTCCGAATCGCTTATTTATATCATAATTTTCCAAACCGAGCACGTACGGATATAGATCCGATTTACGTGGATTCTGGAGTACTGGCATATAAGAGAGTCACAGATGTGTTCATTCACACCACCGGTCGTAAACAGATGGTGCCCTTATCTAGATTCATAGCACCATGCTAGCCTGCATAGCACATTGCATAGCACCCTATACCAGCCTGAAGTACTGGTATAGAAGATAGTTGTATAGATCTATTCGTTCACATGGCCGCTCGTTATCAGATGGCATTGATTGACAGCTAGGGCGCTAAATCAACCAGCCGATGAAGACGTTTGTCTTATGAATGTATGGCATCTTTTGTATGTGATCTGTAATGTTGACGTCATTGATTCGTTTTGTGATCGAAAACATCAAATCCATCTCATCAGGCATATGCGACCGGACTTGATGTTTGTTGCATTTTCATTTTTATATATGTTGTGAGGCTTTGCTCCAACAGTGCTAGCGAATTACAAAGTTTTCTGAATCGTAATCTTTTTTCGATTATTTTGTTGTACTTTACTATTTTGGCGTGACTATTCGTCGTATTTGTGAACGCCACAGATTCGAACGCTGCGTTTGTGTCTCTATATCTCTTTTGCAACTCCCGAACGCCAATTCATTTCAAATATTTTGAGCGTTTTAAAATGAAAAGATTCGGTTGACCCAAGAACTCTGTTTAGAACGGTTTGAAAAACGATTTGGATCCTACTACATTACAGGATGGTCATAGATGAAAGACCATCGAATATAGAGTATAGTCTTTGTTCTAATAGCCGAGACTGAATGTGAGTACGGAAAAATATTTTCGTTATTGAGTCTTTACTCATTTGAAACTGGCTTAAATTCATTGGCTTAAATCCCAAATCCAAACGTCAGTTCTCATTATGTATCGTACATAATGACAACATGCAAACGAACTGCGATTTGGTATAGTGTTTTGCCGTTAAACCGATATTAAAGTACACGACAGTTGCAATTCTGTATAATTGACATAGTATACTTCACCCCCGCTAGCTACGTATCATTAGACAGATAAACCCTATTTGTTAAAAGGATGACAATAATAACCATGAAGTTATCAACAAACCGACATATATATACAAACAATCATTATCAATTTATGCAATTGACAAACAATCATGATCATAATTATGTATATTATCTGTTATCACTTATCACTTATCACTAATCAAATATTTATAATCAAACAAATTTTATTATATAATTGTGCAGGTGATATATACAGATTAGCTTACTAATACACGTAAATATTGTTTTTTTTTGTTTCATTCATTTCTCAGGTAGCAGTAGTGACGAACTAGACAATTCACGCGATCTACCAAATCATTGTGGTATGCAAACAAATTTTCATGGTACACCGCTGAGCAGTAGTAGTCCCACAATGGATATACCACACAAGGAGCGAATCAAAGTAAGTAAAGAAATACATATATGCAATTATTGTGAGTGGATGGTATATAAAGGTTTATGTTTTATAGGTGCGCGAGGCTGAGCAGTTGTTGAACGAGATGGCGCGATTACAATCACCGCCCCAAGAGCTAGACATACGAAATGGTTCGGTCTATGCTAATTCGATTGTGCCGCGTGGCCGACGTTTCGGACCATTTCTAGGCAAACTAACCAATGAACCGATAGATCATCGGTTTGCATGGGAGGTAAGTTTTTTTTTTTTTTTTCTAAATAATTCTTGTGTTTTATATATTATTGTTTTCCACTCGAATTACAATTTCCACAAGAAGAAAAACACAAAATTCAATTATTTCATATTTCTGTTGGCTATATATATACGAGTTGTGTAGTCGAAAGAAAATTGATATTGTTAGTTTTTATCACGATTGGTTTTTATGGTTTTTCCAATTTTCTCAATACATATTGTTTCCATCGTCTTCCTATGTACCGGAAGTAATTGCTATACACACATATAAGGGGATAGTTTCGTTATAATTTAATTAAACCATCAGCTTCGTCGTCGTAACCAAACCGTATCCCAGATTTATACACAAATTATCTGTCATTTCATCACTTTCACTTCAAATCGATACATATTTATGGGAGACAGGGCACACAAAAGAAACTTGTATGTCATGATGATGTCATTGCGAGGATTTAATAAAATGTGTGAATATTAGATAAAAGTACAAATTACCCCTATATATATATATCGGTTGTATACAGCCAAAATGTGTTAATCTCCAAACATTCTTGACTGAGTGTGTGTACATATATATTGGCAATATCGCAGGTAATAATCCATAAATTCGATTTTCAGTTTGTCCAGGTGTCTATATACATATACATACAGTGCGCTAATTCTAAGTACGAGTAGTTACACATTTAGTGTAAATATTATATCGAGGAGATAATTTTAGATAAAAAAAAATGTATATACAATCCCCCTGTGTGCGTGTATGACACATATTTTGATTGACACAAAAAACATTTTATATAGGTGATAGCTCTTTTCATACCGATCACAATACCAATTTGTTACCTGAGGTTTCATATATGTTATATACGTTTTGACACCTTAATTTAACCAAGAGGCTGCGCATACTGTATACATATATGATATAGGGAGCACATACCGAAAATTTACGACTCAAGACAGAAATAAATCTTTATAAAGGTGGCAAGTCTTTAATATTTTATGGTATATGGTATAAATACAATTACCTCATTTTAATAGAGGACTTTATCTATATGTACATACACACACACACAGGTAGTTGGTGAAATGATTTATTATCTGATGATATGATTTATATAATTATAATGATTGGATTGTGATTGTTTGGAAAATTTATGTAATTTATTGTGTTTTGTAACATAACAGGTACAAGTGTGTGATTTGTTATCGATATAATATGATGTGACACTATATATATTTACTATCTTGGATAGATAATATAATGTTAGAGTTCCTGTCACTAGTAGTTGAGATATATATTGAGTAATTTGTTAGATATGATTCGTTCAAGCTTATCATCTCAAATGCCAAGGATGGTGTTATTTTGAGCTTATCAATTATGAGCTCGATGATTGTCATTATCTAGAAATTAAATCGCTTGATGAACCTCCTGTAAGGGTTTTAATTCATAAGCTTTGGTCACAACTCGTTTTGACGTTATCGCATTACGAATTATAAATTTGGTATTGTATCAGCCTGATCAGGAATCTAAATATCTTTCTTTGTTTCCTATGCTGGCTTGTGGGGTTAGTAAATTCGAATCAGAGCTACCTTTTGCCATAATAATGTGTTGTGATTTACATGATCTACAGGTGGCGAAAAGCATTGTATTCATGAAACTGTTTTGCCCAAACACGGCAAATTTGGAATATTGACGTGGCCATTAAGCTAATGAAATGGCGACGGAAATGAGGGCCAGATCTGGCTCATTTTTTGCACGAGCTTGGTGATATCGGCTATCGATTCACATGGTGATAGTGTATATACGAGCTACAGATATGGTCTACTTGGTCGCGTATCATCCAATACTTATTGAATCACGCGTTTTGAGTATGCTCTGATACAGATAACTTTTTTTAGTAAAGCTGCATAATAACGATGTCAAGAACGACCAACAACATGATCCATTTTTTCCCTATGGTTACAACTTTGATCACAAACCGTTTGAACGTTTTCGTTACGAATTACAAAATGGTCCCAATATGGAATCAAAATCTCTATTTAATTAGCAGGTTTGAGAGGCTAGCGCGTTCAAATCAGAGCTACCGTTTGTCATCCTCATGTCATGTGAGATCACATAATTTATAGGTGATCAATCCGATTCGTGAAATAAACTGATTACTTAAATAGGCAAATAGCACCGTCACATTATTTTCAGGCAGCAAATAGTCCGGTACAGGGATGCGGTAATGAACGTCATTCACACAACCAAATCATTGGGTCATAAATCACACCAAACCGTTATTTCTCTGAACGTATAATGGCAACTTTTGAAACTCTTTAGGTTGCTCTTCAGCCCAAATATAGCAAATTTATGGGAAAAATGAACTAAATCGTTGGTTGAAATTGGGCGAGAAACAGTGGATCGGCTTGTAGTTGACAAGAGTTGACAAGAGTGATGCCAATGAGTGCTCGATCAGCTTCAATTGCATGTGTTTGATTTTGTAAGCTTTTAAACCAAAATCCTTACTTAAAATACACTAGATTGATGGTTCCGAATCAATTCATCACGGTTAATATATACATACGAGCTAGAGGGCCCGTCGTCCAATATATACTTATTGGAGTTCAAGGGTTTTGATCGTATAACATTAGAACGCTCAAAGAATGTTGATTTTCGCGGTAAACCTGAGTAATTTGCAGCTGTGCCAGTTTAAGTCCTTTCATGGTGAACTACCATGACTGTTTGACACCCCTTACAAACCTGTATGCACTGATACAGATGACGTTGTTAAAGGGTGCATAAAACAGTTTTTTTATCAAGCCCCTACTGTCGCAGCTTTGATCAGAATTCGTTTACTAATTAAAAAATCTCTACGTTCCGTAAGCAGGTTTGATAGCCCTTCAAACCTGCTTACGGTTACGTGCGTTCGAATCTGAACTATCGTTTATCATTATTATATAGGTGACCAATCCGAAGCAGGCAAATAGCTTCGCCTTTCTTGGAACCAAAATATTGTTGATATCACCGATTTCAGTTTCAAGCAGTGGCTATTCAGTTCAAATATGGCAGTTTTAGTCAACTGTTGTCTCAAGCTGGTCAATCTGTATGCTCTGATACAGTTATCGTTGAGTCTTTGATCAGATTTCATCATAACGCTGCCACGAACGATTAACAAGTGTAGTGTTGATACTTGCCAATATCGGTGGGTGAATTAAAATCGAACCTTTCACGTAGAAGTACTTAAATCCGTTAGACTCAGGAACTATACAGTTGGTTTAAGCGATCAAATTCTTAAAGTCCATCCTCTTAAAGTTAGGGATGACATGTGATTCTTAAATACAAGTTTACTTTGAGCAAAGTTTGTATTTTTGTATCAACCCTGCTTTCGGATGCAATGGTCAAGAAGATCTTCTCTGGTCGTATCTGGTCTCGAAATTGACACCCTCAAATTTTTTGTCTGCTTGTTACCAAATCGTACATATCGCTTATCTCTGTATATTCTAAATGCCAAAAATAGAAGTTATCTATGTCATGCCATACACTCTATACATGCGTACATATGTCTAGTATAATGACAACCGGAACTACCAAACAAAATTGTTTTAATAAATTTAACAAAATTTATCAAATTTTTTTTTAATGTCGTAAATTAATTTCTATAGGACAAAATGTGTTTGTGTCTTGATGATAAATCTACATTTTTATGAATAAATTTATGTATATGTATGTACACATAAAGCATAACTGATGACCAATCATCAATTTTTGGTCATCGCATATCGTTATGTATAAAACACCCCCTTTTATTATTAAATAAAAAAACACTGTGTAGTGGGTATATATAGTCGACTAGAGTATAGTGTACTTGACTTTTAGTGGGCCACTCTAGTGAACCCGATCGATTACAAGTTTCCAACCGTTTTTATTTTGGCCAAACAATCAATTAAAACTCATAAAAATGCGGCAAAGTTAATCGCTCACCCTCCGATTATGCAACTCAACGAGGATGACGATGACACTCGTTGAATCAGTCATTCGGAAAAACGACGAAATTAAGAGGCCCTTAAAAATATAAAAATGTAGAAAAATCGGGAGATGCGTGATCCCTTAAATCATTGATTGGTTTTTGTTGGATAAAATCGAATCGACCACATGATGTTATACAACACCTACCTACCTAAAAAAAATGTGTCTAAATCTGTATAAAGATTCTTTTTTATTTCGAAATTATCACATACGACTTAACTTAATCCGTGCAAATAAGGATACAAAACGTATTTCGTATAAAAGGACACACAGACAATTGACAACTGACAATAAAATCATCATATAATCCTATTTTTGTGCCTGGCATAACATCGTATATATAAACGACAAGGATTTTAACACGTTCGAAAAGGTGTTTTGTACGTGTCGATCACAAAAAAAACGAGGATTCGAGATGATATTTGTTGTTTAGCCGACAGGATGTGTAATATAATTGTGTATACGACAGATTACAATCCCACTTTACACCTAATTACACCCATCCCTAAGTATATTTGAAACAATTAAGTCAATTTATTACACAAAGCCATCATCATTAATTGATATGAACCGCACACATCTTCTTCTTTAGATATATATATAGATGTATAAGTCGTCATATCAACCCCCTTTATTGTAAATAGGAAAACAACTTAAATAAATAAATTACATCGTATTTCGTCGGAGGGAGGGTGAGATGATCAAAAGAAAAGTGAAAAATTGTGTGAACATTTCGTGTGAGAGGGTGGAAAATTGGGTTTTTCCTGTAATCTGTGTTATAGTTGTGTTTTACAATTCCTCCCTTCTCAATCATAAAATAATCATCATCATAACATAATAATAGTATTAGTTTGTTGATCTATAAAATTCACTTATGTACAAGGGATGAAGATGTTAAGATTGATTTGGCTTATAAGAAGGGTACAAGTTAATATATAAGAAAAATATGTTATGGTTCAAAAAGGATATAAGGGCGACGATTTTAATTACTTTAAAATCTGGCTACCGTTTATTTATATTAATCGTTCAAGATACTAAAATTATTTTTAGGTGTCATCACCCTTCATCCCTACATAAATTATATAGTTTAATAAATTGAGACTGATAAAAATTTTCGACCCATCCCTCGCTCCTACCACACTGTGGAACATGTGTTTCAATTAAATGAGTTTATATATGTGTATAAATCATAATCCAGTGTGTGAGGCCATAACAATCATATATAAGATGAAAATCATATATTTGTTATGATTCAAGATCACGATCAGAATTCAAAATGAATCGTGTGTTCGCGTATCTTTGTTCATGTCTATATATACAGTATATATATATATATAGAGAAGATCTGATTATATATTTTGAGCTCAGTTTAAGCAATACAGAACATCGACACATATAGGTTATTGTACGAGGTGTCAAGCATCACATATGTATATAAAACCGGTCAAGTTTCTCATCCATCTCGTCTTTCACAATCGCGCCTTTCACATCACATATCTTATATACTTCCCTAATTTTCTTGACGACCGATCTGGGTGTAAACAAAAGAAAAGTCAACTATATATACATGTCGCCCCTCATGAGAAAATAAGATTTAACCCGTTTTGACCATTCACATATATATATATTATCATCATCCCTGGTCACTTCATTAAAAATTCATTTCTTCTTTCTTTTTTTTTTTTTGTGTAATTTATTCAACTGACCATTCGAGACAATCGGCTCCGTTTACTTTCCGTCGAGTGTGTATTCAATAAATAATCAAAAATTTAAATTTTTTGGTATAATTGAAAATTATGTAAATTAACAAATTATTTGACATTTGATTGACAATCATCCATACATTGCACATTGATTGAAGGGTGCAATTGATTTCCCAGGGATATTGATACTCGGTCTTGATTGGTAAAAATTTAACGGATATTTCACAGACAGTAAAGAAAATTAATGACTTTTTTTTTATCTATGTTCAATATATCGATGGACACGGTGACAGTCCATCGATATTCTTCGAGAACGGAAATTATCTCGAATCGATTAATTTATAAAAGGTTTAAGGGATTTGGTGACAGCGACATTATATAGTGAGATAAAATTGATGACATTTTTTTGTGTTCGAGTATACGAGTGTATGTATATGTACATAAACATTAAGTCATGCGTAAAATTTATGTTACGGTACGATATACGATAAAAAATCTCATCATGCACAACTTTGTGTACGAGCACATGTACGAGTATAATTTATAATTAGAAAAGTTTTTAATTTAAACTTTATACATTATATTATGTTTAAATATGTCGCATTATATATGTTATATATGTTGCGAGAGACACTATATATGACAAAGTTTATCGTTCAAATATATGATTTATTACGTGTCAACCGTGTACAATGCCGATTTTAATTTTTATTATTAATTAAAAATTGCTAACGAATTAATAATGGCGGAATGGTGTGTAGAGTAGCGGTTAGGTGGTTTCGATCCCGAACGTCGTGGAAACAATGTTCGAGAAAGGCCAACTAGAGAATTAATGTTCTATATGTTTTTTTCGGATTGGTCCTGATTTGACTTGCTCTAGAACTTCTGGCCGCCACTAACATTTTGGGATAGTTTTGACCTCCGAAATGCTGGCAGCTCCTAGATTTCAGAATCATTTGCAATGAAAAATATCACTTATGGTTGCAGTATGGCCGATATGGCTGAAAAAGTTTTACAAAATGTCTTAAAGTCTTACTGGAGCTGAAAAAAACCCTCATTGGAACAGAAACCACTATTATATATGTTTAGTTTGACTCGTATTACAGATTTGCTGAAACAGTTAGGTTCAATGAAATGGCCAATGAAAGTTCAATCAGTTTATGGGAATATGATAAATAAGTATAAGAGACGTAGCTTCAGGCATACTTAGTACGCGACATTCTTTTATTTTAAGTTAAGAAAGCGTCACCTAGTCCCGAAAGTAGAATCTGTATAACACACCTTGTCTTTTTATATACTGATACTGTCCGCGTTTGGCGAATGAATTTGGACGCAGAACATTATAAATCCCAATAAATTGATATCTTATAAATCCATACATCCCTAGGCCGTGATTCTCACTTGTCCACTGGAGAAGAATTATATCCTGTTACCCAGAATTCGGAGCTCTCCCAATACTTTTTCTTCACTCTTTGATTCGGCCTGATGTTCTTTTTGAACCTTCCACCGACAAAATGATTTTCCAATATGCATTTGCTTAGGAGCCACCTCAATCAAGTTATAGGTTCGGTTCTCTGACCGATATTGGTGTTTTCGCAGTCTTTGTAACAAAACCACTCGATAAATATCAGGAATTGGACCGACCGCATTTGATAGATGAAGTTCAACACGAATACTTGCGGTTATATATCGTCGGTGGGCCTGATAAGTTCCTAGACCGCTGATAGGGGCAGGATGTAAAAAGGATTTTTCACCATCGATCGGTGGTATGAATGAACACATCTGAGACCCTCTGTTGAGTTTATAGAATCCATCGGACGTCCCATCCACGTCAGTACTATAGGCTGGCATGGCCCTATGCATCGAGTAAAATTTGGGATGCGACAATGGGACCATTGAGCCTGAGTGACGGATGAAACTTGAATGAATTGAGACAGAGACCAATATTTTTTTAGGAAATGAATTGGCTATTTCTAAATCTTTGAACACTGGTTTATCGAAACGTCATTATAAGGACGATTTTGATATTGAAACTTTTTAAATGTTTATCGGGTGTAACGAGGTGGTATTGGAAGATCATCTGTAGTTTTACTCGTATAACCCAATTGCTGAAACAGGGAGGTTCCAAGAAGTGGCCAATGATAGCTCAATCAGCTTTTGAGACTATCAAAATTTTTCCTGGCTGATATGAGGTCTTGATAACTATAGTTGACTTAAGAGTCATATAAAAAGTATGACAGATGTCGTCTAACATAAAGTGCGTCTTATTTATGGCGCAAACTTATAAGATAAGAATGACAATCTTATAAAATTGAATGGACCTATATATTCTATACCTAGTTCGGTGCAGCCTAAAGTTAACCATTTAACAAGGTCGCTGAATGGCTTCAAATCGAGACAAATGAATCTTGAAAAAGGCGTCATCCCGAAGGTAGACTGTATGTAAACCTCTCCCATTTGATTATGCTGATATTATCCGCCTTTGATTTGGACGGAGAACATTATAAATCACTTATACACTGGAGTAGGACACTTGAGTAACTTCAGTCATTAATTCGACTTGATGTTCTTTTTGAACCTTCCACCGGCAAAGTGAGTTTGAAGAATCGAGTGTTCAATATACTGCGTGATAAGTCCTATTGTTAGAGGGCCCCTACCAATAAATTTTCACTCGAACTCTTTAAACCAATCTCTGATGATAGATACGTTGAAGATTCTTATAAATGGCAGGTATCTTTGCTACGATACTACGATACTTTCTACATGTATTTACACTCAAAAAGGGATCGGTTCAAGCTTCCTAACAAAACCACTCGATAAACATCAGAAATTGGACCAATCCCATTTGATAAATGAAGTTGTACACGAGCACTCGGTTACAGTCCTGTTTCATTGAAGAAATAAAGTAAGATATACCCTTGCAGATGAAATATCTCTTCGGTGGGCCTGACAGTTTAAATAATAAGTTCCCAGACCGCCCCGATGGGGGCAGGATTTAAAAGGGATTATTTTACCATCGATCGGTGATATGAATGAGCCCATCTGAGACCCGCTGTTCAGTTTATAGAATCAAAGAGGCGTCCCATCTGACGGATGGCACAAAAAAAAGTTCTCAGTCGAAAGCTTGCGTTATTACAAAATGTGCTTTTATGGTACATAATTTTTTTATCATTAATTTCGATATATGGTTCTCCATTGCATAAATAGGATGAGATCCATTTGACAAAGGTGTTGGAGACATTGAATTGCTTTGTCATCTTGGTCGATTGAGTCCAAAACTTTACTGAAATCTAAGAATAGTTGCGTGTCAACTTTGTGTTCAATGTATTAGAATTGTTTCGCTCTAACAGATGACAGTGGTGATATTCTCCTATAGCCCTGTTGCTCAAAAAATAAAATAATAGACATTGTGGATCAATCTAGATTAGAATGTTTCCCGACTTTGAGTTGTTCTTTTGGAATTTATATCGTTGAGCCCGTAGAAAAACTATAAGCCATAATTGAGGTGGACATGGCTCCATAACCCTATCCGGATTTTTTCAACGATAAGCTGATATAATATTCGTGCCACTTCTGTGACTTTGGTCAGGCTTCGTGCGGTGACAATATTCATACTGTTACCAGATCTATTGAATCCAATATAAATTTGGGACGGATGATGATCCAAGACTAAAATTGTTTCCACTAGTTCGTAGTTCTTCCTGTGATAAGGTCATATATCCAATGCATGCAAAAGAATCTTGTGCGAAAGCTGGTTTAACCAAATGCTTTAATATATTACAGAAACCTATACATATATTCTATAGAGCCACTAGGCAACTTTAAAGGCACTTCAGGCCAAAGATGTGTGGTTCTCAGCTTAGCTGCGACTATTATTCGTCTCTTATAAGGGACAATCAACGGGTGAGACCATTAAAAAAATTGATATATTTTTTTAATGGTCTGCGGTTCCCATCTACTTGTCCTTAAAGTGAACCAACATTTGACACCCTTGGAACTACAGATCGACAAGTCAAAAGCTGTACTGAAATTTGCGTATTTGTCTCACCTTCTGGTAATCTTCAAATTTCCAGATGTTTAAGATGCAGCCGTGGTGAACAAGTTTAAAAATTTGATAACAGTGATGATTTCCACGGTTGAAAAGCTCGAACCTTGTGTCTCCGCCTCTCTGATAAAATCAATCATAATTCCAATCCAATTTCGGGCAAAATCCGTTTCCATTCTACATATAGTTTTACGACCTCAAACACAATAATACATGTACAAAAAGCCATTATCTAGCATGTCATTGTCGTGTGCTTTATGGACAAAAAACGAATCAATTTGATATTTCACATTTATGTATGTACCGTCAGATATTATCCGCACACATAAAACAACAACAACAGAGCTACAGAAACCTTTCATATACATTTTATTTCCTTTAAGCCATCATCATCGTGTTTCATTAAACCCCATCCCCTATATAAATAATACATATACACACACCCAACAACCCGCGCACACACACACACAAAATTATATTGATTGAGCTTTTTTGTGAACGCCAACGAGATATAAATAAAAACGACACAACGATGATGATGATGATGACGACGACAACGACGACGACGACATAACGCAACCGCAATAATACATATAATGATAGCAGGCATCCATATATAGACACACACACACAAACTGTATCCACTCCCAAAACCATATAAAAAATCGGGAGAATTATTTTGTGTGCGGTTTCATTTGTCGAACGAAGCCTGAAAAAACGATTTATCTAAATTTTTAACAGAACGTTAGATCCAATATATACGAGCACTCGAACAACACAAAAGTTAGCAGAAGATTTTTGTGTTTTGTGTCTCGGGGGGTGGGGTACATACTCACTCGTGTACCATATACCCGATTCATTCATCTAGAAATCAAAATCACAAAAAAAATTTTTTATTATTAAATATCATAACTGTTATTGTTAAATGAATTATATATAAGAAACATCTGTTCTTAAGTGAAAACACAGTGGTCATCCATGCACACACAAAATATATATAAATTGGGGGCGGGGATTTATGCGCAAGACAAATATCTTAAAGAAACTTTTTTTTTTTTTTATGGTCATCGTCGAGTTTTAATTAAAAAGAAAATATATATGTATGATAAAATCGATAAATTTATTATCACCATCGAGGGGTGGTATCGTCCCCAAAAATCGGCCCGACCCGGTTTTATTTTATCAAAAATAATAATAATCGGGTCGGGTAATAAATCATAAACGAAAATCGGGTAGTCAGTCGCACACTTGACCCTTCGTTTTAATGCGTATTATTTTATGATTTTATGTAATATATGTTGTACATAACGTATATAATGTATACAGTAATTATATATACGATTCGAGTTTGGGGTGAGACAACTCGCCTATATATGATTTATAGTCGGCGAGACAATTTTCTCTTAAATCGACTAATTGAATATATATATATACGGTACGCGGTACACAAACAGTTATACATCCTAATCCTTGTGTGTACAGTACGTGACAATTACATATTTACCTGTGTGGGTATATATTTCCAATTAACTCTCGAAATACAAAAGACAAATCGAACAATCGACTCACAATTCCTTTTTTTATAAGAAAGAGCAACAATGTCGGTCGAAATCAAACATCAACATAATGTATGTGCTGACATGGGAAATATTTTCCCAAACTCGTAAAAATATTAATTAAAATTTAGATAATAAAAAAATAAATAAATTAAATTAAAAATTTTTCCGCTCGATTTAATTTCCCATCGATTTTTTTGTCCAACCCAATATTTACACACCGTTTGTGAAACGCTGAATATAAATTTGGTTTGTGTATTGGGAACACATTTCTATATAGACATCTAGCGGTGGATAGTAAAAACTATATAAAATATTTTTTATTGGGTTGATACAAAATATATGATTTTTTTGCAGATAATTGTTAGTTCGAAGGCGCGAGGCTGGTTGGACGCAACCGCCGAAACAACAAATTGGATCAAACACATACGTAGTTCCTCAAATCATAGTGAAAACATTAATTTACAACATTTTTTAATAGCGGGATATGTAAGTCGTGTCGTCTTATATCTTAGTTACGATCTAATCCTGGTTTTTGTCTAATTTTAGCTGTGGTACGAAGTAATAAAGGACATACCATCGGGATGTGAGCTTTTATTGGGACCACGCGTCCCATTACAAATAGGTGATATATACAATGATGATCGGTCGGATCGTGAAACTGGTAAGTCGATTTTTTTGTTGTTGTTATCAATTAAGGATCTCCCTCATCCCTTTGTATTTGTATAATAGAAGTGAAAATTACCCCTATATAACGCACATAATGTGTGTTAAATCAGTTACATAATAATCCCATATTTCATATAATAATGTAATAATAAAAATATCATCATCAAAGTCACCAAAAAAAACTAAAAAAGGATAGACGGACGGGATGCTGAGGCAGACACAATTGATAAATGAACAAATTATTTGTGTACACACGACGAGGCCGGCTCCCACCAAATATATACATGTCATATGCGTTATACATAAAATACAGATATCATTATACACACATATCTGAGATGTGATGAGATCAACACAAACTCCTACCCCCGTTCGAAATAAAATTATGATCATTTCGCAACCAACAACCCCTATACATTATATGTGCGGTATATAGCCGAATGTTGCAATTAAAATATAATTTTTTTTGTTACACAATCACGGGGTGTGATTAGATTAAAATGTTGTGTTGATTGTCTGGCTGTATGTTAAGGGGCTGCATAAATATGTTACGCTTTTCGACATATAACATAAAAATGAGATCATGGGTCTCTGAATTGAAATCAAATTTTAATCCTTTTTTGTGTTCGTGTGTGTGTGTGTGTGTATATTATTCGGTGTTGATAGCGGAGATGAATTGGTTTACAAATATATGAATGATGGGATTGGGATATATAAGGGATCCGCTAATATAAGTTAAAATGTGTGGCCAATTCGTTTTAGTTATTGTTGTTGTCTGTCGACGCGAGCAAGGATAAATTGAGATGTGTGTTTTTTTATAAATGAATATATGCGTGTCTTAAACCGTATATATGATAAGGGTTGGGAGTGATTATTAATTGATTTCTAATTCGTTTATAAGTTAAACATTGATATCGGGATATTAGTTCCACATTTATTATCCAGACGGACAACTATCTTCGCTATACTTTTCTTAAGTCGCTGCCAGCAAAATTCGCAAGGCATGGCCATAGTTATACTCAAACTCATTTGGATTTGACCACTCGGAGTCAAGCTTAGGTTAGAATGGGTTGAGTGGCTGCTACCTAATTAGACCGTCGACGGTCCGTTGTGATATCACAGGATCTTACTCCATTTCAGGATTTTACTCCCAGTCGATTAAGAACTTAAAGCCGGGCATGAGCATAGCAAATGGACTACCATCTCTCTTCAATCTCAGCTTCTGCAAAAGTCATTAGTTTCTAGATCTAGCCTCCATGTTCGCCAAGTAGGCGTTGTAAGTCCAGCTTTGGCCAGATTTGCTGTTCGTCCACCTTTCATTCGCTGAGGCTACCGCCTCCTTTTTAACCACAGTTTTGAGTGCCTTAATGTGCCTCTTATATGTGTGTCTGAATGGGCCTAAGAAAAACCGAACCCAGTAACTTGATTGCCGCCTGACTGTCCACATAAATGGCGATATCAGTTAAAGATACCACATTATGTCTCAACAAATTCAGGACGCTCTCAATTGTTAACACCTCTGCCTGGTACACGCATATCTACTTCCATTTCTTACTTTACCGTGTAGCTTGGAGCAATCCGTAAAGAACTGCATCTAATTATCGTCGAGTGTCCTATGGCTGCAGATATTTCCACTGGGATAGGGTGGCCGTAATCGTCACCAGTTGCTTACCATAAATATCGACGGGGAGAAGATGAAACATAATCTCCAAAACACGTGTTGGTGTTGTCCTCAACGCTCCGATTATAAGCATGTAGGTCGTTTTCTGCACTTTCTCGATCCTCTTTTTGTAGGCTTTATCAAGAACTGTACATAAGTACAGGTCTTACTACGGAAGTGAATAGGCAGTGTGCCAGCTCCGATTTCAGGCCCCATCTCTTTCCGATGGCGTTTCTGCACAAGTATATGGCCTTGTTTACTCTTTCCAAAATGTTAGATTTCCAACTAAGCTTATACTATCCAAGATTACGCCTAGAAATCTTGCCTTGTCAGTAAAAGTTAGTTTCCTGCCCCCACTTACTAGGTAATCCACCCCTAGGAACAACGATCCCTCCAGAATTGCGTCCGTCCTTACATTGTTAAGGGCGCCTTCAATATCAACGAACGCCACCAAACAAAACTCTTGCGAGAATATTGATTTGTCAATTGTACTTATAGCATGGCGTTCAGACTTGTGTCCACAGATTTGCCTCTACAGTAAGCATTCTGAGACTGGGCTTTATTTTTGAAAGTTTTCAGTAGAAAGGATGATAGAGTTATGGGTTTTAAGTCCGTTGGTAAGCCATGTGAGCATTTATCCGTATTCGGAATAAAGATCACTCTGGCCACTGCCCACTCCCACGGAATACAGACCAGTTTTAAACACCCTTTGAAAATCACTTCCAGCCCGGGGAGAATAATCGGAACCAAGAGGATACAGTCCTAAATAAACCCATGTATTTTGTATGTGATTCGGTTAGCTTCAAAAAATGTCTGGACTCGTCGGCTTGTGAATGGGTCTCTCATATGCATACCTCAATCTATACTAAACAAGTTTTCTCGTCGTTATTTTTATTCAGCTTTCACTTGACTTTGGAAGGTGTAGTCACTAAGAAATTGTGGTCGGGTCACAATTCCTCGTCAATTTAGGGTTCACATTACTGAACCAATAAATTGATGAAGCTCGCCTTGAGCAAAAATTCAACAGTGTTGTGCCTTTCGTCGTCTTGTGTGACGTGTCTATACAACAAGGTTTTTCTTGCATTGTTCGACATCTAATATGAGTGACGCTCATTGCATATATAGAATCGGGGTTGCATATAGAAAACAAAAGAAACGAATCATGAGTAGAGAGGTAACTTAAGTGGAAGTCATTGATCTAAACTGGATTCAGCCGAGTGACGCACCCAAAGTGGTTTTGATTCAGTTCCTCCAGTTCAGTTCTTTCAACAGGATGTGTATAGCACAGCCAAAGATCTAGATATACTGTATCAGACCTTATTCGGTATTTAAAGGATCGAAAAAACTAAAGTTGGGAACTGCGTTGGACTGATTATAGCCTACTGATATTCGATAAAGGATGTGCCAAAATCTTCAAGGCAGGAAGCAATTGGTGTTACTTATTGCCTCACCGAGTCTATGTGGGAAACTCTCAAATTGGAAATATTTGTGGTATTCATGAAACACTGGATACACAGACTCCATCATAACAATCCTCTTCAATTTTCAGCAGTGATAATCATAAATTGCTGAAAAATAGCAAGAAGGCTTCTCGACAAAGCCATGGCTGACTGGTAACTCGGAAGACCTGGGATTTTACAGATCCTCTCAGAGAGATTATAAGTATTCTATTCGTGGCCTCGTGGCAACCATCAGACACTTAGCTTAAGACTGTGTAAGTATTGAAACTCTAGAAATTCCTGATGAGTCCCACACGCATACATATCACGAAGCCGTTGAAGTTTTGATGAAAACTTTATGCATATTTTTCAAAACCGGGTTTCAAACAGTTCTCAAGTACCAGGATCAGATGGGATGTTTCCTTCTCGTTTAACTCTAGAATACATTCCAAAGAAGAAAATTCATACGACCAGGACAGACACTTTCGACCAATAAACCTATCCTCTATTCGAGTTAACTGTTTAGAGCGATACACCGAAGGCAACTCCCATTCTTTCCAAACCTTCACGCTTACTAGAAAATTAAGCCTGATGCAACAGCATTTCATGAAGTAATTGCACTGATTGGAAAATCCCTGAACAACTCAAATCTGCCTTGGGAACATTTTTGGATTAAAGATGCAATTTTCAACGCTTCAGTCTCATATATAAGTCAAAGAGAATTATTGCCAACTTGGGTGATACGATTACTGTGATTGGTCGGACGGGGTATCCTCAATTTTGGAGCTTTGTCTCCGTTTTAATGGTGTCTTGATGTCAGTAGAAGCTAGGAAGACCACACCCACTCCAATATTTAAGATGGAGCTATTAGCACTTCATCTTTGGATCAGAATGTAGACTACTTGCCAGCAGGATAAAGACAACCCTTTTAGAAATGGTGGCACTTTCTAATATGGAAAAAGGTATATCTTTGGACACCATGCTGTTCAAACACCATTTTGAGAAATTATTTAGCGTAATTCTTACCGGAAAGCATAAAGAATCCATTTTACCTCTCTGACGAAGATTACTCTTTCTTGGTATGTCACTATTTTTCTAGCGGAAATGACTGCTACATCGACTGGGTCTGTTAGATTGCTATCTCTTAAGAGTTGAAAATGATTGAAAGTTATTTATTTCGTCTGTACCAGATCTAGGTTCTTCTTGAACTTATCTTATATTTTCCGAAACCAACTGCAGGGTTTCAAAGACTAGAACCTGGCAACAAATGTGTCTAAAGATAGTATTCGATGGAGCATTAATTTATTTTCAAAATTTAACACACCAAGATCAGACGGGGTCATTCCAAGTCTGTCGTTGACTCTACGGAATACAACTGTAAAGAAAGGTCATAGTAGTGTTCGAAAGATAGAAAGCCTGTATATGATAAGGCCAAAAGTTTGCGACCTTTAAACCTATCCTCTTTTCTAGTTAACTGCGTTTAGAGTGATATACTGAAAGCAACTCCCATTTTTTCCAAACCTTATGCTTACTAGAAAATTAAGTCTGTTGTAACAGCATTTCACGAAGTCATTGAACTAATTTAAAAATCACTGAACAATAAAACTTTGCTCTGAGAAAATTTTTGGACATTACAGGTGCGTTCTGCGACGCTTACTTCACTCCTATGATATTCGCAACTGAAAGACATGACCTGGATGCCACACTTGTAAAGTTGTTTAAGTCGAAGAGAACCATGTTTAAGTCAAAGAGAATTACTTAAGTGGACTACAGTGATTGGCCAGAGAGGCAATCTCAAGGTCGGATTTTGTGTCCGCGTTTGTGGTGTTTTGAGGTCTGTTGGTGCTAGGCACACCACATCCATTGCAACATTTTACATCGAGCTATTGGTACTTCGTCTTTGGATCAGAAGATGTACTGCACGCCAGTTGTATAGAGACAACCTTTCCGGAAGCGGTGGGCACTGTCAAATATGGAAAAAGTGTAGTCTTGGGCACCCTGTGCTGTCCAAACCCCATTTTGAAAAATTATTTAACGTAATTCTCTCTGAACGGCTAAATGGGATCACAATAACCTATTTTACCTCTCTGATGGAGATTACTCTTCGTGGGTGAGCCACTATTTTTTTAAGCGGAAATGACTACTATATCGACTTGATTAGATTGCTATCTCTTAAGAGAAATATCGACAGTCATTTAATTGTTCTGTACCAGATCCCAGTTCTTCTTGAACTACGTAGACGTTGAGGGTCTTTCTGGGATATTGTCACTTGCAATTCTCGACCGTACAGGATACGCAGAGACAGAAAGATTCTGGGAGTGAGAGATCATTCCTAATCCGAATCTTTTCTGCCATCCAATCAAACTCGAAATCCAACATAGAGTGTTTTTTGTACAGTTTACGTAAGAAATCTACCAGTTTTATGAAATAAATAAAATAATTTGGTTTTCCAACCAACATAGAAAACCGCATAATGTTAACATATACCAACCAACATTGTGTTATGCTGCAAAAGTATAACCAAACCCAATCGAAGCATAAAAAAAAAAAAATGAAAATCAGAAACGTACACACAGTTAAAACATAAACAACATAAATTACATAAAATTGGTTGACTTAATTATGAGGTTTTTACAGTTGACTCAACATACATGTATATGAAATATGTTGTACACAATTCTAACAAATTAAATAAACATAAAAATTACTTCCCTTCTAATCTCTTAGTACATAATATGTCTGCGTAACACACAATAGACATTGAGCTAGGGACGGGGGTCGCCAATCTATACATAACTTCCGAAATGAATTTCAATTTAGATTTAAGATTATCCGAACAATAATTTCGGTATATCCACGTCTATTGTCAGCTACTGTATACACACACATTATGTCTGACACTGCAATGAATATATTAGATTAGATTAGATTAAGGCTTATGACACTTTTGTATATACATACATTGTTGATATTTGGTTAGGTTTGTGAAGCAGATGTATTACATAATGTGTGTCGAGATGTGTGTGTGTATTCAAAGGATCACTAATGAATTTCGTTTAGATACATCATATATAAGGGTGCGGGAATCGATATATAGGCGTTATACGCCGATAACGACTACGAGTTTTAATCCCTTTTCACAGCCAATTTATTTCCTTATCTTATCGCATCACAAAAAAGTGTTTTATCTCGAAAATTTAAATTTTATTATTCGAAACTGAAAAACGGGGTTTATTATCCGCAGTCGAGCGGATGGGATTACACATGATACTCAGATTTGTGTTCGGTAATAAAATTTTTGATTGGATTCGTTTGTTCGCACTTCAAAAAACCGTCTGTCGTCGTATATAATCCGATTAAGTGATTTTTGTGCCAATTTGCATAGTTTGGACAACCCCACCCTCGTTCTACATTTTGTTAACAGTCAGTGGGATATATCTGTGTCAACAATCTGACTCCATCGGCTTCGATTGGGAGCCAGTGTTTAATACTGTTCAGAAGAAGCCATAAATTGAACTCTACGCCGCGGAATAACCATCGTCGACTCGGTATAGGACTCGGTATGTGTCATCAATGTTGCGTTTTGGACAATATATCACACACATGACTTTCTTTTCAAATGTAAGAAGCCGTCCATACTTGTGGTTGAACCAGAGAACATATATTTGGTTGGGTTGAACTCGTTGGTTTTGAGACCAACGGCAGCTGTGCAATGCTATAGTGGAACAAGTATCTCTTTCACTCCGTGTCCACTAATCCAATCACACAGATAACATCTAGCCCTTCTTATGTTGTCTTGATGTGATTCACTTTTAAGGCCAAAACTATTCAAGCCTCCTCATAGATTGCATCCTCATTGAACATCTATGAAGTCTTTATTTGAGACTATTCAATTACAGCTTGCGACACATATGAAATATAAAGTTTAGGTCAGTAAAAAAATTTTCCCGCCATATATCGAGTGCAGCATCAATGTTAACACAGAGGTTTCAATTCTGATCCCGAGTGGCAGTGGCTCCTTTAAAGAAACCACGTTAATTGTGATCATTGCTGAGTTGTTGTTCTCTTCATTTTAGCCTTCCACCATATTTACGCTTCTTGTATCAACAAATTCGTTTAGCTGTCCTGCTAGCAAGCATCGCCATGTTTAACCGAGTTTTGGCCATATTTCATTGCTCAACATCAAGACAAGTCTTGTCATCAAACCTATCATTTTGGGGTTAGTTTTCACTATATCGAAAGCATCGATAACCGAAGTGTTCAATACTTTCCATACAGTGTTCACTTAATCAGACTGAAATTATTTTGCTGATTTACACGATCTGAAGCCTTGGACCCGAGGCCCCATCATTAAAAAATCATCCCATGGTCAATTTGACTTCGGTATGTCCTACGGGTTCATGTTTCCAAGTGGATGTTTTTATGAGCCACTTCGAGATCATGAACGATCGGTCATGTTGGGCAGTTGGTCTTTTCTTGTAGGCTATCGATTTTCTTGGTGAGCCTTAATCTCGTGTCCAGGTACTTTAGCGGGCTTTCGTTGTTATGTTAGCAGTGACCAAACTCGAGGATCTTCCGGATGTTCATCGTCAACCCAGCGCTCCAACATATTTAGTCGTCTACTACGACAAGCTTATTACGACATGGGCTGGACGTTCTACATGCCCATCATTAGTCTTTGTGGCCGGGCACATTAGCGGAGATCGTTGTTGTTTGTGATATCCGAACTCGAACAGCTCACGGATGTTGCTCATCAACCCGGTGGTCCAATCAGATTTGGTCGTCTCCTACGGCAAATTTACTGTGGTCGAAATATTTATGAAACATTGATTGGGGACTGGACGTTCTATGTGATGATCCTTAATCTCGTGTCCGGGTACTTAAGCAGGGCTTCGTTGTAATGTTGGTAGTATCTGAGCTCGAGGGTCTTCCGGATGTTGCGCGTCAATCCAGCCCTCCGACCAGATTTAGTCGTCTCAAGCTTTGGTCGATATATTTACGAATCATGGTCGACCTCAGGACGCGACGTTCTAGATGTCGATCCTTAATCTCATGTCAGGGTACTTAATCGGGGCTTCGTTGTTATGTCAACCCAGTACTTCAAGCAGATCTAGTCAACATCTACGGCCAGCTTACTGTGGTTGAAATATTTCCGAAACATTGACGACCTCAGGACTGGTCGTTCAACGTGACGATCCTTAATCTCATGTCGGGTGACTTTAGAGGTATCCGAACTCGAGGATCTAACGGACGTTGCTTGTAAAACCAGGGGTTCTACCAGATTTATTCGTCTCCTACGACAAGCTTTGGTCGGTATAGTTACGAAACATGAACGATCCCTAGAACTGGACGATCTACGAGTCGATCCTTAATCTCGTGTCTGGGTCCTTTAGCAGGGCGGCGTTGTTATGTTAGCGGTATCCGAACTGGAGGATCGTACGGATTTTGCTCGTCAACTCATCGTTCCAATCAAATTTAGTCGCCTCCTACGACAAGCTACTATATGGTCGAAATATTTACGAAACATGGTCTACCCCAGTACTGAACGATATACGTGTCGATCCTTAATCTCGTGGCGGGACTTCGTTGTTATGTTGGTGGTCTTCCAGCTCGAGGATCCTGGGTAGCCCGTCAACCCAGCGTTCCACCCATATTTAATCACCTTCTGCGACATGCTTACTGGGTCGAAATATTTACGAAATAGGGACGACCCCACCCACAGAGCTACCCGAAAATGCCGGGGCCCGCATAAACGAATCGAACTATAGACTATTAATCATTTTATCACTTAGTGAGTCCAATGTTTGATTAACCAAATAAATTTTTTTTGACTATAATATGTAAGCACATAATCATAATTCAATTCCTAATCATGATTAAAAATTAGATTTATTGTCCGACATTTCCAATGTTCCAAAAAAAAAAAAAAAAATCAGGAACACACACACAAAATTAATGATACGAATTAGACACTTTGGTTTTATGCATCTCTTTACGAGGTTTTCGTCCCTATATATCGTGTCAATTAATCGAAACATTTTCCACCTTTTTTATGTTTTTTTAGCAATCGAACCGCCACCACCGCGCTGATGATGATGATGACAATAAAATATCGTATAGCGTATAAATTGTAATATCGATAATGAATTACTACAGTCGTGTGAAGCGTGTATCTATCTATCCATGTACATACATATGTGTGTATAGAGCACACAACTGAAAAATCAGAGCACGTGACATGACAATATGACTTATGCTAACAATTATTATTTATATACATACATACGTACGTATACATAAATTGATTCCCGAACTCATATACATATAAAAAAGGGGAACAAGGCATGGATTTGATATAATTGGTTTTGTCCCGCGAATGCACAATAATATTATGTCATAAATCGTATACATATACACAGGTGTGCGCGTTCGATTCGTTCAAAATTATTTTCTCGACTACAAAGGTTTTTCCAACGGTCACCCAACCGATATGGAAAACCACAAAATTTTGACATTTTTGATTTGAAATTTAGATAAAAGTGCATGACATCAATTAGGCCGGAAGTGACCTGTACACAGTACTCGCGATGATGGGAGATCGAAAGGGACAGAGAGAGAGGGTTGAACAATACACACATATTTATATATTCTAGATATTTTATGTATAATTGACTTCCATTTCCGGGTTGAGGGGGTTAGAAAAGTTAAATACGTTACAACGTAATATATTGCTGTGGTGCAGTTAAACGGATTTTTTGTAAATACGTCGTTTACCTCACGTTTTTCTAACTGATTTTCTTTTCCGTGTGTTATTGTTTTTGAAGGTGAACTTTACGGGATGATTCATCGATAGAATGTGGTGGGTGGAGAAATTCTTAACTTAAGATTATGACATTGAATTTTATAGTATTGGGAAGCTCAGATGAATCAATCTGATATGGGCAGGCATTTTAGGTTCGTACCTGAGCAAGTGGTTATTTCGCCGTTCATAGCATCAGAGAGTCGAGAGACAGAAATTCAATATACCAGTGGAATGAAGAAGCAACGGAGAACAGTGTCCTTCGTGTTTGCTTCGTGGAATATAATAACGGCGTCCTTTTCCACACAGCCAACAATACAACCTACAATTGAAGTCCTTTTTTAAAAATGGACTGCCTTGTCTCCATTAGAACATTATTTGTGAAGATTCGTCAAGGATAAATGTTATGTTAACCATCCAGATACGTTGAGCTTTCGAAAGACGCTATATTACAGTGACGACATATTGGTCGAATAGAGGCTGAAACGATTGGAATGTACTCGACCAACGTCAAAAGGTGACTAAAATTACTCCATTGAATTTTAGTCACCCTTTGACGTTGGTCGAGTTCATTGTCAAAATTGAAAAGGTTTGCTACCTGATTCTCAGCTTTGATTGTTAAAGAGTTTTACATCCCTGTGCAAGGGTAGCTGCTTTCAATTGCAGAACGTAAATCCTAAATAATTCTCCTAATCACAGTAGGATCGTCAATTTGCTAAACGGAAACTTGTCATGGATGTGCTGTGCTTTGGAGCTAATGTCATCAATTTGTTCGGTTCAAGTATAGTGAAAAGACCCTGCTTTCTACTGGACATAAGACTATTTAGAGTATGTTCCTCACAAATCTCAACAATGTCTGGAAATTAGGAGTAATGTAAAGTAGGGAAACGCCCAGATGACGCAGTGGTTAAAGCTGAGGCAGTTGGAGCTGGAGGTACCGGGTTCGAACCCCGATAGGGGCTGGATGCAAAAAGGGATTTTTCACCATCGATTGTTTGGGCGATGCGATCGTTGGTGTGGATGAACTGGATCTAAGCGTGCGGTAGCAGCCACCCAACATTAAAAAAAAGTAGGGAAGATCTTTTTAACAAATCAATGGTTTCTCTTGGTCCCGTAAAACCGTAGAAAACCTATTGTATTCTCATTATAGCAACCAGTACCCAGTTTTCAAGAACAGGGTTTTGTTACCAAAATGTTTACAAATCCGTGTTTTATATAACCTTGTCCCAATTGTTCTCACAACTACCCTGAACGCCTATAAAATACTTCTTTTTATTTTTTAATGTTGGCTAACCTCTTTTTATAAGAGGAATCACTTCTTCCATTTAAGGAACCATTTTGAGTCGATATGTTTAAATATTGAAGCTAACTTGGTGCGTCATTTGGACGTTGTGGTTCATAAATTTCAAAAATGGTTTTGGTCCGGTTCGCGGTTCTCAAGGAATAGATAAGTCCAGGAAGCTGGTTCTTTGCCGCAACAAGCCTAATAATCGCTAAGAGGGCAAAAGCAGGCACCCTAACACAATTACGTCTTAGATACGTAATCATAAGCAAACGAATCATAGCCAACACTGTCGCGACACGATTGAACAATACATTTACTAATCGGATAAACATACATCAAGTCCGGTAGCATATGAATGATGAGCCTAGCACATTACAACATACAAATTGAAACTTCCAAACTTCCTTAACTGTTTGCAGAATGTCGTATATAAGGAAGTTATGTTTTCGAATCCGCTTCTAGCTTTAGGAGATACGTTTGTGCCCAAGCCTAACTATACAGTCTTATTATGTTTTTGGCACGACATGCTCAGCTGTGATAATTTCATTAAATCTTTTAAGGTGGTTTATCCATCGCGAGATATCCATCGGTTTTCACCTGAATTATTAGTTATCTAGGTACCGGTTACTTTCTATCACAAGGATTAAACGCTTCAAGCTAAATATTTTGTTGTCGACGAATGGTAAAGTTGTGCTAGACTCCTTGAATAATCCGTTCAAAATTTTCAAGCTGGCCAAGAACTAAAAGAGTTTAAACAATGTTCTTTGTACTATAACAATAAGGCATGAGTATCCACTGATATCTGTGAAAGCTTAAATATTTTATCAGTAAGCCAAATTCAAGGAGAACTAGGCACACTCTTCCTGCTATCAGTATCAGTAACACTATGGTGTCGAATTACATCCTAGCTCTCCAGTGGCAATATGACGATCTCTCTACTGATGGATGAGTATGCTGGAATCTGGGTGGTGCCTCAATGTGGTGCTAAATTTAAGGTTAAATTATATATCTCCTTTGATAGGCAGGCTACTGTTTTTCATGTTGAAATTGCTGCAATTTTGAGAGTTTTCTGATAGCCAGGTTGCTCTACTTGTTTTGGAAACTCAGAAGCCACTCTGAAAGTGACGTTAACAGTAAATTGGTGGTCTGCACCAGAAGAGATGAAGCATCGTCATCTATTGTCGCTGATGAACAATAAATCAGCCCATATCCCAGTTCTCTTTAAATTATGATAGTCATAGTGTACAACTTTCCCAATTTGGAGGAGGTTTGCAATATGAACAAAAAACCGTTAAAAAACTACTCTTCCCACGAACATCGGACACTCGTACTCGAGTATATAGTTCACCTGATTTATATATACTAAAGTCAAGGATGAATTCCGTTTTGTATATATTCTTATATAAACGTTGGGTGCAATATGGTCTGACTGTTTATTAAATCGTGGGAAATTCGGTTTAACGTTTATCATCCCTCTTATACATATATTTCTATTCCGTGTGTCAATCAAACGAAAAACTAAAAAAAAAAAAAAAAAAATTTGCATTTAAATATCACGATCATCCCTTACCTATATAGTACAACATATACACACCTGTACAAAAGTATAAATCGGTTGACTTCATTTTTAAGGGTGAATTATGATTTTTTGGAGGATACTTGAAGAAAGGCCATATGGTCATGAAAATATAGTTTTTGTGTGTTCACGGCGAATGATTTTCTTCTATATACATACATGTATCTGTGTGTGTATATATATGGTGGGGGGGTTGTGCACAGTGGATAATTATTTATTGTACACACACACATGTACATATGTGGAAAATAAATGTCCTAATCACACATATTTAACTTTTTTGTTTTTGTAATTTTATTGTCATGAAAATGTTTATGAATATCATTAAGGATATAAACAATATTGGTCAATTGTTGATGAGGTGTTTTGATGTTCAGATCGTGGCTCAGTCACAACGTACCGAATTTAAGTGAAAATATATGTTAAGTGAAAACTGTGAGTGTTCATATACATTTTGGTTCAGATTCCGCGTTAATTATAGTCGACAAGCAATCGCACAGTGTATATAATTGGCTTAGTACGATATATTATATGTATGTACACGTATAAGGTAATTGTAATTAACAATTATATTTATTGAGTGTAATTAAGTGAAAATTTGTAAAAATCATAAAATTAATAACAATTAACAATCATCATCATCATCATCATCATCTACATATATGATCATAAAACGAAAATTATAACACTTCTTAAATAATAAGATTATTAATTGTATTTACCTGGAAGCGTAATTTGGAAGTTAGGGCACAACAACAACAACAACATAAACTATTAGTTTAAAACCATTTATCATAATTTTTAATGGTACCCTGTGCTCGTTTATGTACACATATGTGAAAAGGTGTTTAAAATGAATTTCAAGTTGCCTAAGTGGTGTGTTAACAAATTTGGTTTTTTTTTTTTCGGGTGATGATGATGATGATGATGATGATTGCAAATCATGTGTGTACCTCTATACACATATCAATTTGATCGATTGGAAGATTTTTTTTTTAAGAAGTCGTGAACAATATAATAAAGTGATTAGAGGTGTGAATCGTGCGTGATATGATTTATTTGTTTAATTTGCCGACCGATTAATTTGCACCATTTAGTAAACTACTTAAATCGGCGGCTTTTAAATCGAAGGCGGGTGATTGTTTAAAATTTAAATAGTTTTGGTTAATTAACTCGTTTTCTATACATAAACTATACATAATTTGTGTACATGACCTGTACCATCAACTTTTGGAGAAATTACGTCACGTTTTTATATAAATTCGCTAATTCGTCAGTAATTTTTTACTTTCAACCCCGTCCTGAGTATAGCGTTTCATAAAGCCCTTCTGATTTTATCTATACAAAACCATCAAAATACATGTGTCTGTCTGTTTCTGTCGTTGCAATCTGTTTTGGAGCTTAAAAGCTCTTCAAACTTCTCATAGCTCTGTAGCACCGCGTGGTCGGAAGACTTCGTGAATTGTTATTCGAAGTTGTGATGATTGTTAATGTTATTGTATTTGCTTAGGCCTGGTTTCGATCTGATGAGGATTACGTCATTGAATATGATCGAAAAGTTCAAATTCATCTCGTCAAACATATGCTCCGGACTTGAGATACTGTGCGATTCGTATATGTATACGTTTAGTAGTGATGCGACGGTTCTAGTGAATTACAAGAAAACAACTCGAAATATTGATTTTATTTGATTGTGGCGTTAATTGTACGAATTATTTATTTTTTAGTACTTACTTAGAACGCCACAGCTCCCTACCATCCTAAAGTACACAGACGTGAAAGATGGGTTGGCCCATGAATTCTACACTCCAACATGGGGTAAAAAAAAAAGTTAAGTTAAGTTGATGTGGCTGCTATCGCACACTTAGACCAAATTTGATCCGTTGTGATACCACTCTATACGGCTATACTAGGTCCGAGTCTTTCCGTAGAGCCATTCTTCTAAACACGACAGAGGATCCAGATTATGTTTATTTTTCACCACCGATCGCACCGCCCAAACGATCGAAGGTGAAAACCCCATTTTGCATCCTGCCTCGAATCGGATTCGAACCCGGTACCTCCCGCTCCAACTGCCGCAGCTTTAACCACTGCGCCACCTGGGCGGTTCCAACATGGGGTAATAGATGTGTTCTTTCACATCATTTGATTCCTGCCCCTATCAAAACACTACAAATGGTCAAAGTGAATCTTGGAGGCAGTATATGTACCATTTATGTCCTACTCTGTAATGTGTCCCTCTGAAACAATATTAAACGTTTACTAATTAGCTTTGAAGTATTGCCATATTAACAAAGTTTAATGTATGTATTAATATTTATCTCTCATAGATTTCTTTGAAACCGGCTTAAACCAAATTATTTGTGTCTAGAACCTATAAAGGTTTTGACTACGATTGGGGGATCGCACCTCACTTCTTATCCAACGATTTATAGTACTGGTCTTTTAGCACGTACCTTTGGTTTTAGTTCGACTCATAAATGATGAATTGATCATCCATGCACTGTTGAGGGGTTCGAGCTATGTGGTATCAGGCATTGACATGCCTGAATATGAAATAGTATACTTATGTATCCTCTGTAGGCCACTGTATGATCCACGAGAAATTCCTCGATAAACCGGTAAGCGGTTAGATCTCCTCTACCACCTCCACCAGGTATGTACACAAGATCTGTTTTTCTCTCAAGCGATATGTCAGCCCTCACTGTGCCTCAATCACCGTCGTACAAGATTGAGTCTTCAACGATCTGGCATATCGTATCACTACCATTTGGAGACATATTCTGAACTCATCATTGATTAGAATGGAGCCCCATTGCTCGTCTTTTTACTGTTCATTGACTAACATCTATCATTCTAACTTGTCTTACCTCCTGCTCTGCATACCGATTCCAGTTAGATGAAGATTATGAAGTGAAAGGATAATCGATCGATTGCCCCTCTCATATGTACACCGATACCGGCTGGTATTTGGTCTTCTATTGAGGGCACCAGTTTTCTGAAACCTGCGCTTTTCTGGCGTAGTATCATGAAAACATGATTGTAACTGGCACAGATTAGTTCAAATCAAGGTCTGATAAGTGACTGATGGCAAATATCGGTCAACATGGTATTACACAGTATGTGCTGTGTTTGTTTAAACTCCTCCCATCAGACCAAACTCGGTTGTTTACAATTTGTAGATGTGTATGATCATGTGATACTACGCCTATATTACCATAAAGTGCCTATAGATGTCGTTTTAATATGTTTTGCTGACATTCGTTTAAAAACTACAATGATCTGTGTCATTTTACGTAATAATGCCTACGTGATGATGGGATTTAGACAAATACCTTCTAAAGTTGTTGGTGTTAAATTGACGTGTTCGCGAACTAAGTAGAGCCACTCTTTGCGAAGGCGTGCTTTCAATTTTAGTCCTATAGCGTCTTTTCACTGTCCATTGACTAACAGCTATACATCTCCAACTTGTCTTACCTCCTGCTGCACATCGAATTCAGTGAGATATCTACTATGCAGTGAAGTTATGACGATTAATTGATTGTTTCTCTCAGATGTAAACCGATATCGGCTGGTATGTACCAGTTTCCTGAAACCTGTTTTCTGGAGCAGTATCCATGATTTTGAGGAAACAACGAATGAAACTGGTACAGATTTATACAGGTCACCGTCTGATGAGTGACTTATGGCAAATATTAATTTACGTATAATAATACAGGAGATTGCAGCACTCTTTTCAAAGAAACATCGCATTGTGCTTTATCGGATTGCTTTTTAAGCCATTTTAAAAAATTGTGACTTATGTCACGAGAGAGTTCTTTCCGAAAACTCCGATTTGTTGAGATCCAATTACTATTCTGGCCCATAGCTTCATCATAACTCTTGCCACTATACGATATTTGGAACGTATGGAATAATTTACGCCTCCAAACACGATACTCGGCTTCTTAGAATTTGTAGATGTATGTGGGAAGAACGATTCCGGTGCTTCTTAACCTATTTATTGCCATAAAGTGCTTATAGATGTCGTTTTGTACGTTTTGCTGAAAAAACGTGATAATGTCTATGTGACGAGGGATATACCTTCAAAAATTGGTGTTAAATTGAGTTTGGTGATGAGATGTCGCGAAGCACACTCTCATGATGAGTGATGATATTGTAACGACTCTGCACGGTTCGTATCCGGGTTATTGATGATGCCGACGTTACTCAAAATTAAAACCAGACTTTTGTGAAACTTTTCACTTTACGACCAGAGTTTAGTGAAACTTTTCACTTTTAATTCAAGACTAGCCACTTGACACTGGTGCGGACTATGGTATTAGTCTTCACTTCACTACTTGAACACTTCACTGATTTAGCACTGCCTTTAAACTAATCAATGGGGTTCTCGATATTTCCATTCTCCTACAACAGTCAATGTAGAGGTGCGTAAATTTCGGTGTTATATAATTCAAGATGTTGCCATTCGTCGCTGTAGTAGTATTCCCAAATGGTTTTTATTCATTCGCTATATTCTTCTGATGTTGATTCCCTCGTTGCATAGTGTTATCTTACCTGATTTGATAAGCACTTCTTAAGCTGAAATTGATTATTACTATTCATTGAGGCGGTGAAGAGATAAAATCTCTCGCTCCGCGAAACAAACTTCTGACTTTAATAAATAATTTGCAAAATTTATCTGTCACAGTGCTTTGTCCATATATCTGTTCCTTTGTCTACCATATATAACGTTTAAACAGTTCTAACATGATTTAATTATTCATTCCACAGGCTCCCAACATAGCGGCACCGGCGAGGAGGACTACAACACATCAAACGATTTAGATTCGAATCAACATCATATCGACATCAACAACGATCAGTCGGACGACGAGGATGGAATAGATTGTAGATGTACTGTATGTGATCGACAATTTCATGATATAGACCAGTGAGTTTATAAAAAAAATTAAATTATTTATAAATAATTAAAAATTGTATAAATATTTATGTTGACAATACGTAATTATCGCCGAACGGATAATTAATTAGTTCGGTTATTTAATTGTTTGACAGGTGGATTAGTTAATTGATTATTTTTGGTGACAATTAGAAATTATAATTTTAATTTTGGGTTTTTACGTACTCGACTATAATTATCTTGTCGTTGCGCCCTTATTGTTGATGAGTAAATGTTTAATTAATTTGGTGATTTAGTGTTTTGGGATTTCGTCGTGTTAAATAGGGACATGGTCGAATTATGTCCAAACTATTTAAACATATATACGTGATTTAATTTGTATGTATGTATATATGTTGCGTTGGGTGTTGTAAACTTGTCAAATTATAATTTACCACCTTCGAATTAATTTTCGAGTTTATATATATTGGCTAGGTACATAGTCCTTTAAATTACAACATTAAACGAATATCAATTCATCATCGAACTAAGCGACTATATGGTGTATAAATATAAAGGGTTTTCCAATAAGAGTTTCGTTTTCGACGAGTTTTTTCAAAGAGAAATCAATGATTTGAAAATGATATCAGCCAATTGGCCGTGGCGGCTACGCTTGCAGCACTATATCCTTTCCATGTAATTTTCCACGACCAATGTCCTCGATAACTTCACGAAATCCATCTTTAAGGTCTATAGACCTTATCTCTGTGGCCAATTTGATCATCACGGAGAAATAACACCGTGTAGAAACTATTCTTGTAATATTGCTATTGTTTCGTTGCTTGTGTGGCACGTAGCGTGGCTTGCTACCAATAAACGTCGGCCACATCTATATTTTCCAATTCCGGCCATAAAAAACATACGGTATCGATTCCTAACATCACTAACTTGTCCCAACGGCTCAAATATTTCCACCAGTTTCACTAATGCCAGCCGAGAAGGTGCCTCTCATATGTCAAAAGATGACAGCTTCAAGATTGACAGTTGCTCAAATAGCAGGCTATATATGAAACCTCATATTGGAAAACCCTTTATATACATAAATTGGTATTTCTGTATACTTGTATACATATATATGTATATATGTTATGATGGTCACTTGACACGCATCATCACGTGACAAAATGTATAAACAGAACAATATACATAAAAAAAATCTGTTACAATTAAGTACAAAGTGGAGAGGATACATTAAAAATATTATAATACGAGTATAGTGTTTTGATTTCGAGTTTAGATTTATATATGTAGTACAGGTAGTTCGAGTATGTATCGTTATACCATTCAATTAGTTAATTTATCATCAATCCACTTTAAAATAAAATATTAAAATCAATTATGATTGAATTGGAAATATATGAAAAGTTGGATATAGGCGCACATAGAGTCGAATCTACATTAAATATTTATGTAAAATTGTCGTTGTCGTCGTAAAGTTTTTTTTATTGTGATGTGATCGCATCACATAAACACAATGTATTCGCGTGTTCGATCCACTCGACTGCTTAATGGTATATATATAGTGGAAATATTCCAACAATTATATTTATAGTGAAATACATAAATTATAAATAAAATCATGTTTTAATATTAATTAAGCACGATTGATGAATTTTGATTTTAGTATTTATGCACACGTTGAAAAGACGACATTAATTTGTTCAACACTCGAATTATAAAAATTATCCGAACATTACAATAAATCACTGCGATTGGTACTTAAGTTTTGTGACGTCCACCTTTGTGAAGTTTGTCCTAAATTTGATTGTACTGAAATATGTTTAACTGACAATATGGCTTGACTCTAGGTATGAATGGTAGTATAGTAGCGTATATGAAGTGGTATATTTAGATGTGTGCTGGATCATTTTAATAATGTATCGGAAAGCTCTTCTTAAGAATATACCTTTGAGGAGTTAACCTAAAATGATTTAAAATGTTGGCAACACCAACATATATAACGAACACTATGATATGTACGAGTATATATGAACCTCACTAATGACCAAATGATCTTATAGCCATAATGTGTCATGATAGTTATGTCCCTGATTTTCGTGGCTCATAGCCATAATGGCCTATATAGATGTTTCGGAAAACGTACAGTTTATCTCAATGTTTGTGAATGTCTTCAGTTACCAGTAAAAAGAATTAAACGAGTGTCATAGGGATTTCATAGCCGTAAGGGCCATATATAGCTACATATTTCGGAGAAAATTCACTCCATCTCATTGTATGTGAAAGTTTAACTGTCAAGAGAATCTCTAAGCCATAGTGGCCCATATATAGCTAGTCGGAAAATGTTCACTTCCTCTCAATGTATAGAAACGTCTTCAGTTTTGGTCATCGGTCTCGCTATTATGTTTTGATAGTTTTGGCTTTAACTGTTACCAGTGGAAAGAATTCAGCAATTGTCGTGAAAATTTCATAGCTATAGGGCTACTTCGAAAAATATCCACTTCTTCTTAATGTATTCAGTTTTCAGTTTTAAACATTAATCACGCTTTGATTTTGTGATTAAGATGAAGTCTACGTTTTCCATTCTAGAGAACGGAATAACTAGTTCACTCCCTCGTAAAGTTTCATTTGTTTTACTCACTCCGTGTGGTTGCACCTATAAGACTGTTGTGGTGAGAATTACAATGTTTTAAGGAAATTTCATTCAATACAGGAAAGCGATGAAAATGGCAACAAACAGCATTGTGCTACATCGATGCCATGGGAATTACTTTGTCATTGCCATGGGAATTACTTTGGGAAGCAATTGTTTGTGGATCATTGGTATACACTTTACATTCCAAAAAAAAATGTAACAGTGTCAATTCTCGAATGATATTGGTGGCCAACTTACATCAAAATTTCACATTTTATGAGACATTTGCCATTAAAGTGATTAAACACAAACAGTTACACACAGTAATTTTTGTGGATGAATCGGTTATTAATGGATAACTTATGCATTTCCAGTCCTAAAAAAGCAACAGTTTTGTTCATTATTGAACCCCTTGAGGTCGCAGTGCGCTTCATCTGAAAATATGATTTTTCATTGTTTGTATTAAATTTGCATAAGCTCAACGCTTTGTTGGGTTGTAAATGAAAGCTTGACTAAAGTTTCGGTAGCCAGATGCTCGTTCAATGCTCAATCTTTCCAGATATAATGTCAGATAGATGTTTTTTTAATAATATGGGTCAGTTAATGTGCTCTCCATCATGATAGCAGGATTCTCGACACGCAATGTCATGATAGTGTCATGATAGTGTTATATGTCATGATAGTTTTATTTCGATTAATTTTCGTTTAATCTTTAAACAATCTCATGTATAATCCAAATTTAAGTTAGACTGTTGAATACAATCGTGTTGAATTCTTTAATGATTGATTCTGTTCAGTTCTTACTCTGTGGCTCTATTTCTTTGTATAGACTCATGAATCTTATTCTACTTCAAAATCATTCACTAGACTGATGTTTAATGGCTGTCGTAGAAAATACTTTCTAATTCATCAATAAAGAGGCTACCTTATACAAGACCCCTTAATTTTCATAAATGAGGCCGGGAATTGATACAAAAAAATTAAAACCCTTTTTATGAGGTTTAACCAACATGTACAGCTTCAGGTAGTATCTGCACTTATAGATGAGCATAATTGATCGTCTACCATAAAGCATGCTTTAATTGGTATTTTTTTAACGTCATCTAAGGAAGGTTCGATCCACATTAATTTCTTTAAATTTCGTTCCCGAATAAACTTATCATTTCCTCGAGTTTTTGAACGGTTTATAATTTGGCCAGTAACTATTCGGTCTATTTTTCATTGTCCATGAGTTTTTGGTTCTAAATTTGCTGTAAAATTGGGAAAGCATTCATGAAGATCTTTTACGTAGGTTAACAACTTCTATATTTTTGAAATCTAATGGCTGTGTATTTCAGCACATAGGTCTGTATCGTCAGCAGTTCTTCAGTTCATCTAATTATTTCATCGAGCTAAGTTTGTCCAGAGATATCATACTCGTCTATATAAACCAGTTATCAATGAAACCGGATCAGACCGAAATTGTTTCGTTCGTAATTGGCTTATTAGAGATAATATTAAAAATACGATCGGAGTATAAACTTATGTGTTGCTGAGCTTCACAACACCATGTACTGTTTATTTGAAATTGGTGTTATTGATTGCCGAGGGCGCAGGGTCATGTCGAAAAATAGAGTAGTTTTACAAGTTTTTGAAACTAATCATTCCGACTTTATAGAGGCTGAGTAGGTTATATGTATATTGTAAAATTTCATAATATTGGTTCCGGGCCGAAACGAAACCCAAACAAAATATAATCGAGGCCAAAACCAGCACTCATAAATCTAATTTTTCTGACGTATATAACCAATAAATGTACTATACAGTATTCAAAAGATCATCTCGCGATTAGATAAACATATATATATATATATAGAATTATTTTTTCTATTTATAATCCGACGCCCATCCATCGTCTTGTATACATATATGAGCGCGAGACAGATACACATATATATATATATATATATATATATATATATATATATAATATCAATCAATATTTAAGATTTGTTTGTGGTCTCGCAAAGTACATATATTGAAAAAGAAGTTGACTAATATTTCTAGTTCTATCATCATAAAATATTACAAATTTTGCGAGGGTTTTTCTTCTTCTTCCACCAAACACATCTCGTATATGTACATACATTGTGCGCGCAATGATAGAATCTCTATCGCGCGCTCTCAATATATGTTACGTTTTATCGACTAAAAAAATATATATACAAAATTGTCACAGTGATGTATAAAATCAATAAATTTAAAAATTGTTTTAGAATTAATTAATTATAAATAAATACAATAGAGTTGGGTTCGAGTCTCGCTATATATGCTTATATATAGAAAAGATGTTGTGGGAGAGAAATCAGATGTGACAGGAAGACAAGACAACAAGCCTACAAGATGTATATATGTTGAATGAATATTTTTGTGTATACGAGTTGTCACTAAGTGAAAGTGTGTGACATTTTTAGAGCTTATATATGTACACACATATCGATTCCTCTTCTTGCTCGCACCTCGTGCTTGTTAATAAACAAGATTGATTTCAATTATTATTGATATACCTTTGTATGTGCGCGAGCACTTCATGTGGAAACACACACCTGAATAATAAATTAATCATATATATGTGTTAATTACACCACCCTATAGATATCGCTTTTACGAAAACAAAACTTTTTAATTAAAAACTATATTCTATAATTAAAAAGTGTCATTACCAAAACAAATCAACGCTATACCACACCAATCAGACTCGCGCGCTTCTCATTCAACACCGTTCTTCAAAAAAATGTATTGATATTCCATTAATATGTTCCACCTCACCACTATCGTCACCATCATCATCATCATCATACACTTTCATATATACAATTAACGCGTATTAATATAAAATATGTCGCGTATATAAGCAAATATATCGATTAGGGAAGCGACTAAACAATGAACGTCTAATAATTAATACGACCAAGTGACAAAATTCTCAAGCTTTTGTGTACGCGTGAAAGGTGTGAAATGGATTTATGGTGCATTTTGATTAACAATGTGTAGGTTTTGTGTTATTTCTAAAATTTGATGGATGAATTCGAATCACCTAGAGCTGCTCTATATACATATATGGTATATACCAGTACACGAAATCTAATGTACACTCCCGAGCAAATTAATCGACTCAAAGCACAACAAGTAGTTCCGTACACATGATGGTTGGTTTAGTTCCCCTCTGTTCTTCTGGTATTCCTGCCATAATTGCTGCTGACATTTTATCCCACCCTGTATGGTATCTGCACCAGAGAGGACGTCAGCAACATAAAAGTCTCTCAGCAGAATTTCTGTAGCCATTGGATATGTGTTTTGCTTATATAAGGCGAGTTGTCTAATGGTTCGGCCAAGTATGGAGCAGATGATGCACTCTTTTATTTGTGCCTCTGGATCAGTTACTATTCTTCGTAGATTTTGTTGTCTTTCGCTCAACAAAATCTGTCTACATCTTCTTGATATTATTATCGAAAATAGTTCCTGTTGAAGTGTTGGGCTGACTAATTGGATGTCATTAAAACTGAGTCCATTTGATGTCTTTGCCGATACGTCTAATACTGCCCTAACCTTGGTGGTTGTACTAGATTGCTTGATTACTAATTCAGAAAGTTGTGATATTCTCATTTTAACTGTGGATTCTTCTCTAATTTCCTCTCCACTTGTAGCAATCTTGCTATGACTTGTTCCTTGCTATCTAGTATAGGTTTCAGGAAAATGGTACCTTCCATTGGAGTACATCTGAAAATGATATTCGATTTATTGTTTCAACTTCACTGTGGAATCGCCATCTCACTTCCTTACGTTTCGAAATGTAGCTGTTAGTCAATGGAGAGTGAGAAGAGGCTGGTTTACTGCCATTCAGGAGATTGAAATAACCTCGTCCGGCAACAGTTTGTGGGTGGGGACTGGCATATAGCCCTACTACAGCCATTCTGTAAGCGCTTAAGATTTGAGTCGTTTTAATTGCTCGAGACTGTATATACATTATAATATAAGAAGTATTTAAGATTAGAAAAGTGTTGGTGTCGAAAAATTATTTTTAATAAAACGACAACCACCCATTTATAGTTATGATGATAGATTTGATATTGTTACCATTTTATACCTAAAAAATTATAAGTATTCGTCGTTACCAATTTGATGGTTAATGACACGATTTTTGGTTTGGTGTTTGGTTCTCGTGTAGTACATGCAAATCATAAACAAAAACGTTAGGCAGTTAAAAAGGAAATTGAATTTTGATTGATGAATAGTTCTAGCTCTACTTGTTAGTCATGACTAAATATAAAAACTATGGTTGGGTATTACATTTTTTTGTGTGTGATATAGAAGCGTATTGAAATTAGAGCGGTAAGCTTTCTAATTATGTCGATATAGCGAGACGTGATATAAAGCTACATTGGTTGAAATTCGTGGAAGGGGCGAAGTATTCCTGAACGTGGTGTGAGAACAATGAGTTACGTCGCTAGAATTCGTCACGATAAACATAAATATTGGCGACGCTCTCATTGGGTTTTACATTGTAGGCTGGAATAAGTAGCTTTCATCATCTAGGTACCAAATCGTTTGTGGTTTTTATCCATCCAGGGATATGTGGTTTTCACTATGATTTGCTCAAACAGATATCTGAATCACTTGTATTTCTTTCTGATGGCTCTGTCACTGAACCAGGTGCTGGTTTTGGAACCTCAGGCAGTCCAGGGATTGACTGTTCGGCAAAAATTTTCTCGCTTATATTTATTAGGTCTTAAGCCAGTTGCGCCTCAAACTTTTCATGTAGTGAAAAAAACAAATAAAAACCGTTGCCCTATCGAATCTTAAGCTGACCTAATCAGCTACGTCTACTTGTCGAATGGCGAAATGCTCTGTCGCAGATGGATTAACCCGAATTACATTCTTTCATTGAAAACAGACGACTTGAGAATTTTAGTTTCCATACTTACTGACCATGGCCGTTTCAAAAATCACCTTCATCGCATGGAATTTGCCAGTGATGACGTGTGCGACAAATGTTTTGAAGATGTTTAAGTTTACTTTTCATCAGCAGCTGTCCAGCTTTCGTCTGAATGAGATCTCTTGTGTTTAACTACAGGGATACTCCTGTAAATCTACTGTCTTCTCTGCCTTGGGGTCATTGAGTGCCATTTATGGCATTGAGTGCAGAACCTTTAATAATAATAAAAAACGTACCAAAAGTGTCACTCATTGTTGATCCAATCAATGGAAAAATCGGTTTACTATAAAGTAATTAAACCAGCTTTCGTAACTTGCGGTATATATCACGGAGCTTTTTTTCCTTGTCGTTCCAACTGCTTCTAAAAAACTTAACCAACCCGATTCGTAACGTGCATGACTGACAGAAGCTTGTATAACCTATAAGCTTGTATAACCTATCGCAGAATAAGTGAAAATACTCGGAATATATGAAAATACGAGTATTGTAACTTTACGAATTGCCAACGAGTTGAAAAGTTTAAGGGACTGACATGTAGTTTTTCTAGTTCGTCGACAGGAACTGAGTGGCCTTTTTTGTCAAAAGGCTTTAAAAATCAGTCTTTAAAAACTACTCTTGTCTGCAATCAATCGTATTGTGAAAATTGATGCAGAATGAGACTAAATACAAAAGCAAGGCCAAATCAAAAACCGACGATTAATATTTATTCCAAAAGGTTTTGCGTATAAAGAATAAAGCGGTCCCTTGATAGTTGCTGATTTCATTTCGTTTGAATATTAGACGAATGAAAAATATTTTCCATGGTTGTGGTTGAAGTTTTCAGTGTAGTTTGTAAGAACGATGGGTGGAAAACCACCAAGAATGAAGATAGGTTCGATGTGATGAGCGTTCTTCAAACTATACCAATTGCATCATCATGATGATAAGCTATAAAAGCCATAATACGCCCAGATCAGAATATCATTTATCATTGTCCGATAACTCCAATTAACAAATTAAATCGATTTTATCGTACTTTTTCGTCTAATCAGGCGAATGGTCGTTAAAATTGTACCATGTTAGTCGTATCCTGATAGGGACAGGATGCAAAAGGGATTTTCACCATGTGATTACTATGCAATGTGCAGATGGGTAGATCGGACCTATAGCCGCTAGCCGAAGGGATGTCACAATGGGCCAAATGATCCTGAGTGACGGAGGACACCACAAAAATAATATCTTTTGTACCAAATCTGTTGGATTGTCCAAACAATTGAGTAGAAATTTCTTTTAATTTATCCATATACCACCCATCTAGTTCAAACTGCATTCAACACAGAAGTGTTAGCTACGACAAGTTTCAATGAAACCAAAAACACTAATTTACATTGTTTTCCTGCTAAGCGATGGAACGTACTAACAAAACAATTTAACGCGTGACAATCATTGTTTCATCCCACATACATCAAATCGAAACAAAACTAAAAAAATATTTATTGATTTAGAAATGAATCCATCCATCTGTCTTACAATAAATCTTAAAAATTATATGACATTTTTTTGTTAACCAAAAAAAAAATTTAAATATATATTTGGTTCGAATCGACACAAAATTTCGTCATATATCAACACACACACTATAACCACCATAATTTATTTCTATTGTTTTTGTTCTCGTTACAGATTAGACGATCATCTGGTGATAGCCCATCACTATCCAAAAAATCAATATCCGTGCGATTCGTGTTCGCGCAACTATTGCTATCGGCCATCGTTGCTGCGACATCGGGCCCTCGTCCACGGTGAATTGAGAAAATATCCATGCGAAAATTGTTCAAAGGTAAGTGTTTTGTTTGTTTTACGATTTGCTGATTGAACGAGAAATAATCAATCAAACTGTTTGTAGTATAAAAAAACCAAAACTTTCATTTCAAATCTTATCTCTCGATCTCGATCATCATCAATAAATTTATACGATATATATTATATTAAATTTCGACTAAACCACCCATTTATCGTGTTCGTATGTCCTCATAAATAAGATGAATAAGAGTAAGTTGTGCACGGTCGAAATAACACTGTACCATCAGGCCTACAACAAAAATATAATTAATACGAGATTATGATCTTATACATACGTGTATCCGTTCTCTTCGCGATCGATTGATATTTTGGCATGTAATGGCTTCATTTTATAAACATTCGTGTTGATTATGGTAATTATATATGGAGTGACAAATGTCATATATATGTATTATCGTTTACATGCGAGGTGAAATTTTAATTATATAAAACTTTCTTTGAAAGTGTCGTCCGATCGATCGATCAATCGGTGCATATATTTATATAAACGAGATCGATTGCCAAATAATTGAGTCATTATACTGTGCCACTCCCAACAATTATATATATAATTTCAGGCAATGACCACCAACTGTTTACATGATTTATATACGATCGTTCGATCGTTAGACGATCAAAGGGTTTTTTTGGTCTGGGTTATGCGGTTTGCGGTTCACACACAACTTTCGATTTCGAACTAGAAATAGTAGATAATCATAAATCATAATGTTTGTCAACAATCTGTCTCATGACCATTTGACTTCAAAATTTTTAATTTTTTTTTTCTGTTTCGGATCGAGACGACAAAAAAATCGAAATCATGTCAAAAATACAACAAAAACGCGGTTCATATAATCTCGTGAATTTCATCATATACAATTGTCATTAATTATATCGCTGAAACAAAGCAAATATAATATAAGACTTCCTTTCATGATCGTTGTTATGTTGTGGTGATCCCAACAATCGAGTCAAAACGAATATCAAATTATACCATAACAAGTCGTGATCAAATTGAACGCTTTCGATTTTCATTAATTTCATCGATCGCAGCATAATATACATACAGCAGAGATCTATCCCTTTCGAGCTCGCGCCGATATACAAGCCGCGATATCGCGCTCCACATCTATATGTACATATAGACATACGATATTGATTAAAATTAATCGATGCAATTTAAGAATAACAAAATAACGGTTTAAATTGGCGGATTAATTATTAAAATACGAAAATATTAAGAGATCAATGGGATTTGATCTATTCAATAAAAATTTGAACGATTTTTTACGGTATTAAGAAAATAATTTTTTTTTTTGTAATTTGAATGTAGAAAAAAATTTAATAATTTAAAGACAATTTGTAACGATTAGAATTGGACTGAATGTGCGCGAAAAATTAATGATCTTTAATTAGTCACTGTTACTATAGAGATAGGTTTGTATATATCGTAAATTTAATTTTTGAATATCTTATGGTTTGTCGCGGTCAATGAACATTTTGGAGAGAGATTGTAACGGAAGTTGGATATTATTGTCAAAATATTGTATATATATTCTTAAAACTTGACCATCTGCAACTTCATAAAATAAAATACATCTTAGAAAGATCACACACTCAATAACACACTGGGCTCTTAGCCATTTCACAACCACGCTGTGGTGCCTTGCGAAACTCCAAGAGTTGACTCCTTAAACCAAGTCAGTCAGGCCAACTAGTCCTAGTTTTTAGTCCTAACATTGTTAAATGCCAATTGAGCTGCTGGTGCGAGGCTTTATCAGTTTCAATCAAGAACCGCTTTAGTGAAAGCCTCGCCAATCAAATTGCCCTTACCCCACAGTGTGCTGGCACCCGAACGACTACACTATTGATGAAAAAAAGAATGCTAATAAAATGTTGCTCTCGTGGGAGAGAAAGTTGTGTGCTGGCTCTGTTATTCGGGGGGGTCTCGGTTTGATTCCCGGGGTGGTAACAAAACATCAATCACGATTGGGTGTTTTTAATCTGTAGGTTTATGTGGGTTTATCCATGGGTCCTAGTCGCATTGAATTCTGGAATAATTTTACGTCTTCTTTAATTTTAATAAAATGTTTACAGTCCTTGACCAGTTGGGAGATGATCAGTATTATATTGACATTAATTTAGTTGGAAGATCCACAACTATGTAGGGAGGATCAGATTTTGGTTTTGTTGTAATTTGTTTTTGCTCTATAGATAAAACACAAACGCCTTGGAAACCCTCATTTCACATGTCTTTATCTAAAACTTTTATCAAATCATCAATTACTGTATAGAGCAAACCTGCTTCTTATCAAGTGTTTTTCTATAACATTAATAATTGGCTAAAATCCTAGATAGATCTCACACTAATTTACTAACTTGCTGTGGTGCTTTGTCAAACTCCAAGCCCTTAAACCAAGTTAGACCGGCCAACTTCCTTAAAAATAAAAATTTAAAATTAAAGAACGCGGAGATTATTCATAACTCAATGCCACTAGAGACACACACAGATTTAAAACACTTGATCGTGATTGATGAATGGTCACCACCCCGGGAATCGAATCCTAGACCCCCAGGGTCTTGATTTTTGTCAAGTGAAGGACTCTAGAACAAGTACCAAAATGTAACCTCAGAATAAGTTCACTAATAAGGAACTTTAAGTCCCGATAGGGAAAATACCCCGTATGTTCTTTGGTTGGTATTGGTTAACCAACCATTTTGGTTAACAGTGTTAAGAATGTTATTAAAAACACAGTTTTTAATAACATTCTTAACACTGTTCAATGCCAAGGCAGGTGTTGATGCTGGCCTATATCAGTTCCACCGGTTTTGCTCAAGAGCCATCGATCACATTACCTTTACCCTTGCAGTGTGCTAGTACCCATATGATCGTTACGCAATTGTTGAAACAAAGAAGACTAATAAAACATTTGCAGTCCTCGATCAGTTTAGAAGTGATCAGTCGATCGATGTTACTTTGGTTGGAAGGAGCAGATATTCAGTAGGTCGGTATGTTGAGATTTCGGGTTTGCATCAATATTGTTTTGCATTATACATTACACAAAAGCCTATAGTAGAACCCTTATTTCATATGTAAAGCTTTTATCTAAAGCTTTTATCACATCATTGATTACTGTAGAACAAACCTGCTTTCAAAGTGTTTTTCCCAAGTCATTTTTAATTGGCTGAAAATTCTAGATAGATTCCACACTGGGTCTATAGTGCAAACCAACAGTACTATATCCTAATTCATAAACACAAACTTTGGTGCCTTGGCAAACTCCAAGAGTTGACTCCTTAAACCAAGTCGGTCAGGCCAACTAGTCCTAGTTTTTAGTCCTAACATTGTTAAATGCCAATTGAGCTGCTGGTGCGAGGCTTTATCAGTTTCAATCAAGAACTGCTTTAGTGAAAGCCTCGCCAATCAAATGGCCCTTACCCCACAGTGTGCTGGCACCCGAACGACTACACTATTGATGAAAAAAAGAATACTAATAAAATGTTGTGCTGGCTCTGTTATTCGGGGGGGTCTCGGTTTGATTCCCGGGGTAGTAACAAAACATCAATCACGATTGGGTGTTTTTAACCTGTAGATCTATGTGGGTTTATCCATGGGTCCTAGTCACATTGAGCTCTGGAATAATTTTACGTCTTCTTTAATTTTAATAAAATGTTTACAGTCCTTTACCAGTTGGGAGATGATCAGTATTATATTGACATTAATTTAGTTGGAAGATCCACAACTATGTAGGTAGGATCAGATTTTGGTTTTGTTGTAATTTCTTTTTGCTCTATAGATAAAACACAAACGCCTTGGAAACCCTCATTTCACATGTCTTTATCTAAAACTTTTATCAAATCATCAATTACTGTATAGAGCAAACCTGCTTCTTATCAAGTGTTTTTCTAGGACATTTCTAGATAGATCTGACACTCAATGACACATTGGACCTTTGAGGCAACCAAGGCTACCATCCTAGTTTACTAACTTGCTGTGGTGCCTTGTCAAACTCCAAGCCCTTAAACCAAGTTAGACCGGCCAACTTTCTTAAAAATGCCACTAGAGACCCACGGCTCAACCCACATACACATACAGATTTAAAACACATAATCGTGATTGATGAATGGTCACCACCCCGGGAGTCGAATCCTAGACCCCCAATTGTCAGAGTAAGTACGCTGCCTTCTTTGCCACAAGGACCAACTGGCTTACTAAAAATGAACGCAAATATGATTTTTGTCAAGAGAAGGACTCTAGTACCAAAATCTAACCTCAGAATAAGTTCACTAATAAAGAACTTTAAGTCCCGATAGGGAATATACCCCGTACGTTCTTTGGTTGGTATTGAACACAGTTTTTAATAACATTCTTAACACTGTTCAATGCCAAGGCAGGTGTTGATGCAGACCTATATCAGCTCCACCAGTTTTGCTCAAGAGCCATCGATCACATTACCTTTACCCTTGCAGTGCGCTAGTACCCATATGATCGTTACGCAATTGTTGAAACAAAGAAGACTAATAAAAGATTTGCAGTCCTCGATCAGTTTAGAAGTGATCAGTCGATGTTACTTGGAAGGACCAGATATTCAGCTTTTGGCAAAAAAAAAGCGGTGACGATCATATTACCTTTAGCCCACAGTGTGCTAGTATCAGCATGATCATTACCCAATTGTTCAAACAAAGAAGACTTCTCGATCAGTTTAGAACAGTCGGTATTACTCTGGTTGAAAGACCATCACTGTATTCCGTAGATTTGAAATTTGGTTTTTAGCAATATTCTTTGCTTTTGTTGCACAGCTCTACTGATCAGAGAAACCCAGTGGCCATTGTCAAAATGAACACATTCATGGTATACTTCGACACAGTTCTAACACAAGAACTCTCGAATAATTTCTATTTTCGTTGTTCCCTCAAAATTTTCTCTCTTGAAGGCTAGATCGTAGTGAGTTAACCCCAGATCATTTGTATGGTATTTCAAGCTATCTAACGATATTCTATGCCCACGAAGCTACGGGTTTGGGCGCAATCAGATCTAATTAATAATCCGTTATGAAGACAGAGTCGCAGATGCCACAATATGCTAGTACCCCCATTACAATTTTCCTGCAGACAGTTTTGTGGAGTTGTCTGTTGAAACAGAAGAGACAACTTCGGTAGACCGCAACCGAATTAGTTTAAGCCCTCTCTTTGGTAGTTATTAGTGGCACTTGGTTCTGCAGTATATTTCCAAATACTTAGACAATAGTGATATTGATCTGTACGACTATGGTTTTCTCGTATTTTCTTGAGTAAAGGTTTCCCGCTACATCAAGTGAAATCGGAATGTCTAGTGTTTGTTTACTGCATCGATTACTTCAGAATATGATCTTTTGATTTTCTCAAATTCATCCATCGATCACACCGCTCAAACTATCGATGGTGAAAAATTGTACATCCTGCCATTATTGGGATTGAAACACGGTACCTTCCACTGCGCCACCTGGGCGGTAAAAATTCTTGATTAGTCTCATACCAAAAATTTCTTCTCTTATACAGTCTTTAACAAGGCTCTAAATGTTCAGCAAACCTCTCGACTATAGCATAGATTAAATAAATATTTTCAAACTGGTTATTTCTAGCAGGTCCTTCTTTGATGTTAGAAATGCTTTTTAAACTGAATACTTGTTCAAATTGAAATCTAGTATCAATTCTGAATTGTGATTTCAAACTTCGAAAACTGAGTGGCCGGTGATCCAACCAATTTTAAAGTTTGTCCTTAATTTTGTTGGCCAAACATAATTGAAATTTTGTATTTTATGAGGTATCCACGACATAAATGTATATTTATACTTGACTCAGTCAGTTTGGCCTCTATAATTAGTCAAGGTTAATCCGGAAGTATGTAATAGTAGCTGTTACATTTTGTCGGGCCGAAAATGCTTGACCAGTCGATCAAAGAGGGATTAAATAATTTACGCCAGATGGCGTGATTGAATGGACCCTTGAATTATCCCGTAATTATCACATATGTTCCGAATGGTAATTCTGAATAATGCAAACTGCACAGGTCACTCTGTTGAGGAATACTTCTTTGTTCTTTTTGTGCTTCATACTTTCCCAATAGACTGCAACTGCTTTGGTTCACGATTGCTATTTGACGATTAACTAGTGAAATTTTCAAGCTAAATATTCATTGTTCACCTTGAATGGAATCCAAACTTTGATTAATAAGTCTGTCCAATCCTGGTTGCAATAAAAACACAGCATGTATAATGTTGGATTCACTAGGTACATGCTACTGGACTTGATGTACGTGGTGTAGTATTCGTATATATAGTTTGCAATAGTGTCACGACACTAGCCCTGTGTGATGATATACGTATTTCGGTACCAATGACGAATTATTATTGTGTAGTGAAGGCCACGGCACATATACTTTAGAAAATCCCATCTCACAACATAAATCGAATACTTCACGTCTTTCTTTGATGCTTAACTCCTGGCGACCAGCGAAGAGTTTCTATACTTGAATGATTTGGACAATTTTGGTATTTCAACCCGATTCAAGATTGTAACCCATTCAACTTTGTCGACATTTTAACGCTGTTGATATAGTTTACCTTTTAAGCAAAAGAGCAAAGTGGTTTATAAAGTCACGAAACAGTGCGGTGACTAATGACTCAAATTGTTAAATTTTTTTGAATGAAACATGCTTAAGTAAATCAAATATTTACGCAACATCAATTAATTTATAACTCGCAGAAGCATTTAACACATTTTTCAATATATATATCCATAACAAAAGCGTACACACACATACCTTTCAACCACCGAACATAGTACATAATTGCCTATAAACATATAGATTGGACTACATATATATTTCACATATATCGCTCTAAAGTGGTCTCCACTTAAAAATTTTTCGTCTTATTATACCATTATTTTTAAATTAACTAACTGTCAGAGATCAAAGTCACTTCAAACCATAACAAAAAAATTTATTTATTTTTTTTTTTGAAACGAATATCAAAACAAATATCTTTGTCAGATCAAGACAACAATAATAAGAAAAAATATGGAAAAATATATAAAAATTATCTTAAAATTAAATCTTAACTATAACAATTTTTATTGATTTCTATTTCTTAAATTATAAAACAAAGATTTCGTAACATCTTATACCAATCTACAACGTCTACGTATACACATATATCCATTGAGATCGATTTGAGACCAAAGACTAAGAATGACTCAAGAGGATGATGTTGAAATATATTTATACCCTCCACTCTTTAATTTCAGGTATTTAGTGACCCGTCAAATTTACAACGACACATACGTCAACATCACGTCGGCGCCCGCAGCCATGCATGCCCAGAATGTGGTAAAACATTTGCAACATCGTCTGGATTGAAGCAACATACTCACATACATTCGTCGGTGAAACCATTTCAGTGTGAAGTTTGTTTTAAAGCTTATACACAATTTTCGAATTTGTGCCGTCATAAACGTATGCACGCCGATTGCCGTATGCAGATCAAGTGCACCAAGTGTGGACAAAGTTTTAGTACAGTCACGTCCCTATCGAAACACAAACGATTTTGTGACTCGACCAATTTGCCACCAAATCATTCGCAACAAGCGGCCGCCGCACATCATAATTCGTCAGCAGCAAGTCATATTAATAATCCAAATAATAATACTAGTAGTAATAATAGTAATCATAGTAATAATAATAATAATAATATAAATAATAATAATAATAATAATAATAATAGTAGCAGTAATTGTAATTACCAAACAGTCATGCAAACTATAACAAATCCACATTTACTATTTCCACCACCGTCGTTTTTGCCACGTGGTTTTCCGACAACATATCCCAATTTCTTTTCATCTAGTCATGTACCGGGATCACTGTTATTACCACCACTCGGCGGACATCATCCCGTCGATCGTAAAACACCACCGCCACTATTGTCACGACCGTTGGGTGTGCCACCGCAAAGTCTTAAATATTCACCCCCGGCCGCCGACGAGCTATCAAATAGTTTGAGACCGCTGCTAGCACGTCCCATTCCGTTGAGTCATTCGATAGCGGCTCTTAAATCGAATCACCATCACAATAACAATCATAATCATCATTACAATAATAATACCAATAGCATTAATAACAATAATCATCATCATCGCAATGAGACGCCCAGTTCGGATGAGGAGAAATCTCTAAAATCGTCGATATATAAACCACGAGATTTTACAATGAAACATCATGAAAATGAGGAACGAAAGCGGAAACAAAATTCTGAAAACGAAAGGGAGCGGGAAGAGATTAAGCGGGAAACTCCCGACATGAAAAAGGTAATTATCGAATATAAAATTTACTCACTCGATCCAATCGGGACTAAATAATAAATGATTGTCTTTGTTTACAGCGTAAATTATCGATCGAATCACCAGAGGAGAAAGACGATAGTATGGAGAATGGACAAGGTGCTGGTGGTGAACAACCACTAGATTTGAGTATGACAAAAAAGGAACCAAAACGTAGTCCAAGTGCATCACCATCGCCATTACCGCAGTCACAATCGCCCGCGCCATCGATGGCCGATCATGTCAAAACCGAATTCACACCAACATATCAGGCAAGTCCATCGCCATCTGTGTCACCAGGTTTAACACCATCACCATCGCCACCTGGTCCACCGATGGCATATCCACTACCAATTCACCCATCCAATCAATTTTTTCAAGCTATGTGCCGACCAAACGGTCCCGCAGGTGCCTTTCAACGACCTTTTCCTTTTTTAGGACAATATGGCCGCCCTGGTTTCGACTTATTTAATTTACGACCATTTCCGCCAAAACCATTTCACGAAGCTCTAATGGCGGCCGGTGGCCTAACCAGTGGACTCGGCGGCAACAAAATCAAAGATCGATATGCTTGTAAATTTTGCGGCAAAGTATTTCCACGCTCGGCAAATTTAACCCGCCACTTGCGCACCCACACCGGCGAACAACCGTACAAGTGTAAATATTGTGAACGTTCGTTCAGCATTTCGAGCAATTTACAGCGACACGTACGCAATATACACAACAAAGAGCGACCATTTAAATGTCATTTGTGCGAACGTTGCTTTGGCCAGCAAACAAATCTCGATCGACATCTCAAAAAACACGAGGCCGATACGTCGGGCATTATGATGAGTGCGGCCGATTCGCCGTCGTCGAACGAGGCGGAACGTGAAGATACGTATTTCGATGAGATACGTTCGTTTATGGGTAAAGTTGGTTATCCGGGCGGGAGTGCTCACTTATATACACCGCTTAGTCTTAGTAGCAGCATTATGGAGCCGGAACAGGACGATTGTAGTGATGTAGAAAATAGTATGCTCAGTCTGGAGCATAGCGAAAAAAAATCGACACATAACAATAATGAAGCTATTAAGCTAACAACATAAAATTGTTGGATTACTTGTCATATCACATGTCACATAGATAACTTTTTTTTGTATTTTTGTTAGTTACACGATCTCCGCCACATTTGTTAAATCTAATAATTGTTATTAAATATTATTATTATATTATTATTATTATTTAAAATGATCAAAAATATATTTAATTTTAATTAATTATTATTTTATATTTTTCTCAGTGATATTTAAAAAAAATGTTTATTTTTAATTTTTGTCAGTAGATTTTAAGTTTTTAAATATTTTAACCAAAGTTTTTCTTGTTAGAGTGAATATTTTAGTCCTTACTAGTATGTTTTGATCATTTTAAAATTAAAAACCAAAAATGACCAAAGAAAATTATGACAAAAAAAATTAAATATAATTTAATTACAAAAAAAAAAATAAAATATTAAAAATAAGCGAGACACACACAAAAGTTAGTTTTTTTTCGAATATAATTATTAATTAATATTTAATTTTAGTTAATTATATAGGCATAAAAAATCACACACTAATTATTAATTAAGTAATTAATATATACATATATAATAAATTAATTAAACAAAATACATAAAAACAATTATAAAATATATATATTCAAAATTTCGATTTTTTGTTAGATAAAATTTATTAAATAAATTAATTTTTAAATTATATTATTATTATGTATTAAACAATTCACATTAATTATAGTACTCTCTAAACATCAGCAGAATAATATAGTAAAAAAAATTAAATAAATAAAAATTTATTAATTATATAATTGAAAAAATAATAATTAAAATTAATCGGTGATTTAATTAGTATTGTAAAATTTATGCAACCTGAATAAATTACAATTAAAAATAAATTAAATTATGCATAAAAATTAAATAAATCAGCATTAAGTTTAATTTAACAAATATATTAAAACAAAATTTAAATTGAGGAAAAAAAATTACAAATAAATAAATTGAAAAATTATTGAAAATTAAATACTTATTTTTATTTTTAGGGTTTTAAGGAAAATAATTTATTATGTCCTTAAAGCTAGTGCAATATTTATTAGAACAAATTTGACACTTTGCTTTATGCAAATTCAGTTTGTGAGGAAAAATTCATCGAAACAAAAACCAATGGCGTAGTGTGGTTAGTTTGAATGGGGGCTAATTTGTATTTATGCGTTTACGATTGGTGAGCAAACGTACATATTGTGACGACTCTAACGATTCGTTCCTGGATTATTGACGATTCAGACGATTACTATAATCAGTTAATTCTCATATTTTACACAGTAACTTGTGAATAATTATTTGCTTGCCGCTCGTGGTGACTATGACACTAATCTTGTGCACACAATTTAATACACAATGTCAGTGTTGGGCGCGTAAATTACACGATGTAGTTTACACAGTTATTTACATGTAAATTACACAAGTTATTTTTTATATTACGTAATGTAAATAACGACTTTTTCATGACAAGGGCGCTATCTATTATATAATTTAATAACTAATAATTTAATTATTGTAAAAATTGACTATGTAACGTTACAAATAAAACAAAAGCAAATTAATATGTCAAAAATTTTTGATATCGTTTTAGTAAAAAAACCGTAAGTATGTATTACTATTGCTATCTGTGTTTTAAATTTGAACCAGATGGCAGTATAGATACATAAATGAACTTAGCCTAGAATTTGTTGATAACTAAAAGTCTAAAATAATTATGATTGACCGTCTATGTAAATGAACGGTTTGATTGATATTTATGATGCGTATAATCCTTATAAACACGTTTACGTTTTTACACTATTTCCAGTTATTTTCCAGAGTTTTCACGTTGTTTACATATTTTATGTAAATTACACATTTTTTACTGTAATTTACGTTATTTACATAAAAATGTTAATAACGTTTTTTACATGTTAAGTGCCCATCACTGTTGACTTTGACACTAGTCTAAACTGCATTTTTAAACACATTAACACTCCACTGTTTCAAATAAAACTTGTTCGATGTGCCAATTTATAAACAAACCAGTCGGATTCTCGATCTTTCCATTCTATTCGCAACAGTTAATATAGTGGTAGATAAATTTCGGTGTAGTTTCTTTCGATATATTTCCATGCGTCAATGTAGTAGTGTAATCAATTGTTCAGATAACAATCCCTTCAGATAACGACTCTCGCTCTTGAAGAAGTAACGTATGTCGCTCTCCGAAATAAACTCAATCATAAAAATGTTGCATTGCCTTCATTTGGATTCGATATTCCTTACAATATCTTTCGACTTGCTCTCAAGGGCATAATGCATTGGAACCCATCTTTCCTTAAATGATAAGTGTGTCACCCACTCCAATGTCAAAATTAACGCAAACAAATTTTTTTATGTCGAACTATAACGAATTATTAACACTTCTTTTCTCATACTTAATCTTGATGCAAACTGATTTTATTTCGGGTTCCTTTATCGTTTCAGGCACTTTTAATGAAATGCTGTGGATCTACCTCCTTTTATATCAAAACTTGTCAGTTTGCAACAGTATGAGCATGATTCTTTTCACACTTCAAACCATTCTTTAAAATTCTCTTTCGAAATGAAATGGATACTGATCGGAAAAATTTTCACTCTCACTTTTTCATTAAACTGTGACAAATGTAATTTCATTCAAAAATTTATAAAAAACTATCTGCTATCTTTAAGTCGGGTAATATCATTATTGAGTGCCAATCGTGGTGTAGGGTAGCATTCCTATATGTAGGTTCAGTTTAACACACCTGGCATCGTTGATCTCAAATGCTCGATACAATAAAACATTCGAATTACAAATGTTAGCAATTTTTGTCACACATCAATGCGAATTGTTTAACAACAAGCGTGAGTGGCTGACAGGAATAAAATATCACCTTTTATATATCTATCAACAATCCATTCAAGAGCTTTCATGAAAATGTTTTTGGATCAGTATAATCAGTCAGATCTTTCGGAATAAAACTACTTTGTCCCTGGTCCAAGTACTATGAGAATTCAATAAAGGTGGAGTAGGTGCTCTTTAATCAGAGAAAACTTATTCTGAATTTCTGTTGTCCAATTCTCAGTTTGAAGGACTGCTAAAGAAATTAAGAAAGGGAGCTAAAAATTCGAAACTAATTGTAGTCAAGAAAGTTGACGAAGAGACATAATGCACCAATCTCTATTTTTGATTAAATAACTGTTAATTAAGATGATATAGTTTTATTTATCAAGATCTTATTTACTCTCCGCTACTAGAATCAATTTCCTCACAGAACTTACGCCACAGGGTCATTTATTGTTAAGTACTCTGGAAGCTTTTCTTTTTATTTTTATATTGAAGCCCAAAAAACACTTGTTTTGATTAACTTGCGATACGCGGATTTGGAAGCAATAGTATAGATGTAAGTGCTTGAATATCTTTCTTCTTGCTTGAAGCATGCCCAATTAGTTAACTTTTTATTGCGATACGGTTTCTACGTTATACGGTGTATAGTTAAGGTACTGAATACGATAATTTACTCCTGATTGCTTTTCGTAAAAATCAAGCTTCCCTTATTGATGAATTGGAATAGCTGTTAGGATACTTTGTTTCACGCATAGTTCAAACTTTGCACTATTTATTGTTTTTGATCCTACTTAAGGAACAGCTGGCAAAATTTCAGTGTTCAATCCACCTTTTTGCATATCGAGAGCTGGATGTCTCGCGCTTGAGTGTGAGAAACCTGAAAATTGGGTATCCTATTCAAGAAACTTCAGGTGGCACTAATACTTACTAATAAGCCATCTGCTGAGCAGTCAGTTTCAACATATAGAGTACCTCCGAGGTTGATAAGTGTGCGTATTTTATATCATTATGCCTATAATATCCACTGACTTCGCTGAAAGCTTTCTATTCCCTGGCCACGAAACCTTTTATGCGATCAATTATACCGATCAGAATTTAAAGATAAACTTTGTACAAATATGCAAATATCACTCGCAAGTTGAAATCCACGAGTTTGCTCGTGTTAATTGAATAGAACTTGGCCTATTCAACGTCATACGAAGGCCCAAAAAAATATTATGAAATCTAACAAAAATTTGATTTTTATATATTCAAAACTATATTAAATAAATGTCCGGCCAAATTACAGAGAGCTGCGTTTGTCAGAGTGGAAGGAACTGGCAGTCTTACCTTTCGGTTTCTGGAACCGGCCGTAAAAAAATTTGCAACGGTATACAAAGCTATTGGGGTCTAACAATTTTAGTCAAAGCTACTCGGATACAATTAGGTTGATTTGTAAGTTAAATGTAAATGAATGATCTAGTTGGGTAAAACATTTTCATATGGCGGATGGTTCTGGTTGAGATTCATCAATGGTTTGTGATGAAACGAACTGACATTTCGATATATATAGTGAAAAGTTGTAAGGAATTTACCAAAATTCACAAAACGTTTGGATTGTAAGACGATGGATCGATTTTGAAACGATGGATCGATAAATGTCGAAACATTTGTCTTAATTTCTAATAATCATATGTAATCACCCCTTATTTACTGTTCTACTAATATATTATTGGGCCACCTTTTTTGCTCGTCATATACAAATTAGCATAATGTCTTGACTCTGACCAGATAAAGTATATTACCGTTCTCGATTGTTTGAGCTAAACGAGATCGCAGCACTGCAGTCACACGTAGTTTTGGTGGAATTCACGATACTCTTCCCAAATATTCTGCTCCGATATGTTATAAGCTGCCACCAGAAACTCAATATTCTCTCATCAGTTTTATATGTATCAAGCATTGTACAACTTTGGTAATTTTGTTCATCAAATAATAGATAGAAATTATGTACTTTAAAATTTTTGGACTTGGAGCTCAGTGTTTACTTTTTACTATAGGCCCAATAAAATTCAATTATTTTAAGGTTGGGGTAATTTTCATCCCAGTCTGCCAAAAAACATTGAGTTCGTACCCTTTAGCAAAAATTGTATTCCAAGAATCCCTCATCTTTTAGTTATCAGCAAAAGTAAAGCCTGTAATTAACAATCTTTGGAAGTTTTAACAGTTGAGTTGTATTTTTGTATATATATATATAGTAGCCAAAGCTGTGTTAGCAGGGGTGCAAAACATCGGGCCCGAACCTTGAGTATCGGTGGGTGCCAAAGGATTATCACAGAACTATTATCTCCTACAGGGCTGAATTCATGGACCAACCCAACTATTATGCAAGCACTAGAAGTAAGTGTGTAACAATGCAATTTCCAAATGGTCTAGGCTTAATAAATCTATATTATTATATTATTATATCGAACGTCATTAATTTAAGCTTCCCAAAATATTTGCATAAATACAAGAAACAACAGATCAACTGGTTTTTAAGAAACTAAGGAGCAGCTTTTGTGCCACCTTGTACTTAATAGACGTAATCTAGATTTTGACATTGTGTAACATTTTTGAGGGGTCATCCGCATTTCGCGGGTACTAGTCGAGGGTCGTTAGTTATCCTTTGCCACATAGGATCATTATTGAGATTTTTACTATTATTATCTATTTTTAGAAGTAGCGCTGCTCGTGTTATAGAAATATAAAGCTTTCTGGAGATTATTGAAAAAAAAAATTGAAACTTTTGGAATTGAAGTAAGCCATAACGAATACCACCAAATGATTGTCACTAATCATTGAACCAAGAGTTTGTACTAATCTGACTTGACATAATTTGATCCAACCTCATTATAAATTTTATGTATTACTTCAATTTATTTATGCAAGCTATGATGGTGTACCGCCCAGGTGGCGCAGTGGTTAAAACTGCGGCAGTTGGAGTGGGAGGTACCGGGTTCGAATTCGATTCGAGGCAGGATGCAAAATGGGTTTTTCACATTCGATCGTTTGGGCGGTGCGATCGGTGGTGAAAAATAAACATAATCTGGATCCTCTGTCGTGTTTAGAATCCTTGGGCCGACCCATCTTCCATGTCAGTACTATAGGACTGACATGGAGCTATGCAATGTGCAGATGGCTCTACGGAAAGACTCGGACCTATAGCCGTATAGAGTGGTATCACAACGGATCAAATTTGGTCTAAGTGTGAGATAGCAGCCACATCAACTTAACTTTTTTTTTTTATGATGGTGTAAATAAGGAGAATACGGTTGCTCATTTCTTCTGCTCATCGCCGGCATTAAGACACAGAATAGAACCCTACTTGAGTAGCTACTACATGATGGGATACCTTTCAGAGCTCGGAAATGTAATTTGCGCTCCAAATGATTTAAGAACAGTGAGATTTGTGATGTCGAAAAAAGATAACACAGTAACAAGGCAGTCATTGTAATCTATCCTAGCCTAAAACGAAATCTATTTAAAATAAAAGATCCTTAGAAGCATCAATGGTTCAACTATATAAGAAGTGACTTATTACCAGGCGTTTCTTCATATTTTCAATCTCATTTTCAATTATTGGTAACCTTCTATAGATAGTATACAAAGTCTTTCGATATATTATAACCAGAACAATTGATTGTTATCTGGTACGCAATGTGGCCCTGAACACCAGTAGAATGATGATTTTAATGATCAACAAACATCTATATAACAGTTTAGATGACAGACTATATTTAAACGATAAGGTATTGAACTTACTAATCGGATGTATGTTTGTATATCATGATCTCAAATTAGATGTTTTAGCAAACTGCTTACTCCGTTCATAAAAGTTTACAAACAATAAAATAACAGGAGCATACCGAATGTGTCAATCGTGACTGCTTGGAAACCACCTGAAAACCAAGTGAGTATAGATAAAATATATTCTATAGATAAATTTTACCAAAATGGTGTCGGGACATTGTTTGATTGGTGTCGAAGGTAACTGGATGTTTAGGGATCCAGTACTTGACTTTGCATCCAGTACTTGATCAATTTGTTTATGGGAATCGTGATCCCAGCTTACACATATAATGTGTATGAAGAAGATGACCTTAATCTAAAATTTATGTTACGACCATTTGTAATTACTAATTCGTATATAAGCTATATATATACATATGCATGGATATTAAATAACAATACAATAAATAAACACTGTCATTAAGATAAAAACAAAACTACACGTATATAAAGAAGTTACTCTATTTGTAAGAATGACAAACAATAAAATAATAACCGTTTGTACCGACAACGACTACATATAATAATGATAGCCCGTCCAGAATAGCTTATGTACGCCAAACAAAGAAACAAACGTCTCAAAAAGTGCATTTTTATGTTAAAAGACGAAATCTTTTTCAGATTCCCATTTCACAAATCACATAACATATATGTGTACATACATGTATATGTGTGAAAATAGAAAATCATGAAATCTTAAATCAAACAAAAAATTTAAATATAAGAAAACACGCAGTCTAATTTTTGTACGAGTGTTTTGCTCTCAAAATTTTTATCTCGCATTCAATTTGGTTTGGATGTGAAGGAAGGAAAATTGAATGCAATTTATCTTTGTTTTAAATGTTTGTTTGTCTTTTTAAATTTATTTCTTGACCTAATATTTCCCGGCTGTTATATATGTACATGTATGTAACTTATGTTATGCACTACAGCTTAACTTTGTTGAACGTGGGTGCTCGGGCCAAATACATCTGCACTGTAAGAGAGAACGTAACTAGGAGGCTTGGTCTAATTAAAGTCTTATATTTGGCATGACCCACGGGAAGGGGTCACTCTAAGACTATGGGTAGTGTACATCGTTCAACAAAGGTTTGGTTGGGTTAATTTTAGTTTTATGACACACGGTAATTTATTACAATATGGAACTGCTGACACAATAACGAACTACTGACGTAGTAAATTTGGTAATCGCAAAGTGGATGGAACCAAACAGCCTATTTTGCCATAAACAGTGCTTGGAAGGTTGAAATATTCGTTTTTACACCATTGATCTCTGACCTTTCTTGTACTAATCATCAGTTGATCAGTTGATCAGTTGATCAAGTTGTTTAAATCTGAAGGATCGTTATTGTGTTCTTATTGAAGATGAAAGTGAGATGATTTGATAAATTTGATGATCGGCTTTAATGGATCGGCTTGATTTGATTCGATTTCATCAAATGTCAAATTGATATTTGTAAACCTTTTAAAGTGTAATTTAAATGACTTGACTGAAGATTACCACTGGAACATAATAATCTATTGCCATCAACTAAGCTCGATCCATTATCACACCAAATATGTTCTGGACTTCCACGTATGGCAATACATCAGATTTGAGGGCTGCAAAAAGTTAATCTTTACCAAGACTGCTAACTATTCATACAAAAACTGCTACGTATAAACTTTTCCACCCATGTAATTGAACCTGCATAATCGATAACGAGTATATCCTATATATATGTACAGCTTTTGCTGACATATCAGGCTCTTACTATCAGACGTTTTAAATACGATCCACTATACGTGCCTAAGACTTGACAATATCAGACTCAAAATAATAACCATTAACTTCCTAATTTAAAACCAAGATGAGTATTTTGCCAATTGGTATGTAACACTGGTCAGTCAAACCTTGATGGTATTTTGATCACTCTTCTATGGATGACTGAAATATTTAAAATCGCCGTTTGTAATTTTGGACAATTTTTTTCTGGTTCCATTAACCATGATGACCCATGTCACCAGATATCTAAAGTTGCTAATACTTGTAGTTAAACTCCTCTGGATATTGCATCGTCTGGATTAGCGTTGATTCAACATGGTGCCACAGATTTCGAGTAATTTGTTTCAAGGATTGATTCTCTTCTGTGACCCACGAATGTTTTCTTGGGAGTAAGTCCATGCAAACACTTCAGAATGTTCGTATGCAAATGGTTTAACACAAATTTCCATCTTCAGATCGATAGCTCGTCGAGAAACATAATATATACATAATTTCTGAAAATTGACAAGCTTTTTCGGTGGATCTCAGTATTGTCACAACACTTCAACATTCATTTTGAATCAAACGTCATACAGCCCAAATAGTGACCAAAAATCGCGCTTGTATATGGCGGTAGTCGGAACGCGATAAATGTCTGATACATATCTTGGTAAAGAGATATCTTGCAACTTGCGTAGTTGTTACGGGATGTACAGTCTGATTTTAGTACGGAACACAATTGGCCCATTGTGGCATCCTATAGGACCAAACTATACAGTCAATCATGTATCTAAATCAAATGTATGTACTTATAACAGTGCCAAGATATATATTTACGTTCGGGCTAAGTGAACTTTCGGGGGCCAGGAAACAATCAAAAATAAGTTGGGCTATATTCATATGCGCTTCTAGTGCGAATTTTAATTTGCGACTGATTTTGTAATTTTGGTAATTGTCAGTCGACATGATGCCAAGTTAAAAACACATGAGATCGGTAAGAGGACTCGTGGTTCCTGGAACTACAAAAATGAGTTGGACCATAATGCACCTATAATGGAAATCCCAACATGCGGATGGTCTTGAAATTCAAGTTTGAGTGAATTTAATTGTCTCCCAATTGATATTCGTTACAGGTTTTCTAGTTTTTGTAGAAGGGTTCCACTAGGCCGACGCCACATAGCTTCCTCGAAAGTGAATTACCTCCCTCCAAATGATTATAATTTATCTGTGCCGTAATGCAATGGGGTGCCTGAATTTGCCAGCTTAGGCTTGTTGCGACATGAAACAAAACCGAACCAACCTGACTGTATGTTATATTTGTGGGTGGGAGCCCACATTCACCCCACCCAACCTAATTGAATTTGGCTTTGGTTGCAGCAGCATGAAAACGAACTTCCTGAAAATGTCTGTGCTTTGAGCGCGAAACGAACGGTCACGTGTATTGAAAGAGAAAGCAAAAACAAATGCGCACTGTGGGAAGTTAACTTTTTGCCGTATTTGGTTAAGGCAAGAGGTAGGTAGGTAGGATGAAATAATCAGGTTGATTTGTGTCAGAAGATTTTGACGTGTAATTTTCCCCAAAACAGGGCCGTTGGGGTCACCAATGGGATAATTTGATTTGTTTTTGCGATTTATTGGAGTTGCTCAGAACGCCACAAAATTTTGATTGCCTTAAAATGATTGTCAAATTTAATTTAATCTGATCCAGTTATTCAGATCCAGTGTACAGTACCATTGTGCTTCTACTATTGCATCTAGCGTGTCATCAATTTCTTGTATTAAGTATAGCGGTTCGTGATCGTTACGTCGTTGAGCTTCCGGTAGTTACAAAACCGGATCGATCCATCTTACATCTTAACTTAGACCACTGGTGAGCTTCACGGAATGTTTTGGGGCTTACAGATGATCCAACTTTTCATTATAACGAGCAATTTTGAAAAGTAATATTGGAATTAGAATGTAATCCACCTCACAAGAAAGAATTGAGAATCATCGAAACAAGTTCCGTGGGAAACGGTTTTACTGTAAACGGTTTCATAGATCACATAATAATTCGATTCGGAGCTTTTTGAATTTTCCGAAGCAGATCTGTCGCAGGTATCTTTACTATCTGTGCTACTTGTTTATTTCTAAGAATTATACTATCAGAGGTCAAAATGTCGATTCAGTTAATCATATTGAGGCATAAAATTTTCAATGAAAATATCAGAAAGAGAATCCATAGGATGGGTTTTTGTCCAATCTTATTGGAAACTGCACAGTGAGCTAATGTACTCCGATCAGCGTTAGTTTCCATAACAATTGGTAAACATAGAGACATCAGCAACTGTTGTTCTAGAGCAGGCCAATGGCTACAAACCTGGTGTTTTTATGTACAGGATTTGTCATTATAAAATTGATTCACTTAATCGATCACAGATAAATTAGCGATACTGAACTGGAATAACCTCTGCAGCCCGAAGGTTGTAATACAAGATTTGTGTTTCTGCTTGGTTTGGACTACCTCTGGAGTAATCAAGTCTTACATATGACTTTTCATTAACGACATGCTTAATTGTTTCAAATACACAATTTTATACACCAACGACAAGGTAATTTTGGTCACATTACTAATTATAATCAAACACTTTTGAAATGGCCTTCGGACAGAACTGAGAGCGTACAGAAGCACCTTATCTGTTTCCACTTCGATGTTAATTGCAGGTTAACTTATTTAATCTTCCTCCGATTCGTGATCATCGAAAAGTTATTGCAACATTTACTTTCATTTTAGTTTGATTTGCCATTTCATAACGAATGGGCTCACGTCGAAGCGACGCTTGTACTGGATAATCGGTTGAAATGAATTTTGCTTTCCGATAATATTGTTCCAATAGATCGGTCCCATATGCCACACAGCGCGGAATATAATTTATCTACTCAAAGAAACATTTGATGAAAAACTAATTTCACGTGTCCGATTAATAAGCCACCGTGGTCGTGTGAGCTTATTCTTTTTAGCAATAAGTATAGTGGGACATGACCGCAATTATAACAAAAAGTTGCACTTCCTCTATAGCCAATGGACTACAATCGATGTTGTTGACGTTTTAGAAAATAGTCGTAGCGACAGCTAGTATCCACACCAAATCCCTAGGGTACTTGGAAGGTGTACGTATATGTTATATCATCGTGGAGTTTTGGTGGTCGACTTTTTAAATTATAAGGAGCATATGATTTATTACTTGAGCTTTTAATTAAATTTTCTGTAACCTCTTTAGAAATAATTTGCAATTCGTGTGGCTTATTTTTAGGTTGCATATAATTCCCTGTGGTTATTAAAACATGTCGAAGCAACTCATACACTGATACATGCATCCCATCATGATGCTGTCCGAATATCGCAGGTTAATATCGCACGTTCCGTGATCATCCTTGATGTATGAGCGGATTCCAGCCAGTATTGTTCAATTGACTCGGTTCGATCAGCTACTTTGGGGTGAATATTTCACCGTTAGTACGTGTTAAACCCCGTATATCTTGAACAGCCTTTTAACTAAGGTAGAGACAAACTGACGCCCACTATCGGTCACAAGGCTACCTGGAATGCCAAATAAAATAAAAATACTTTTTCCGAGAAACTTGAGAACTTTCTCGGCGATTGCTTGCTGAACAGCTCGTGTGACCACGAATTTAGAATAGTGGTCTACTGCAATGAGGATGGATGTATTTCCTGCTTTCGTTCGGGGATACGGTCCCAGAAAATCAACGTAGACCCTCTGCCATGGCTGAAATGTCATCGGTAGTGAACCTAGTGGTCGCCTTAGCCGGTAATTTGGTATACCGTACTTCATTTACAGGAGTCACAAGAGGATATAAAGTTCCGAATATCCTTTGTCATACATGGTCAAAAATAGAAGCGTTTAACTAAAGCTGTTTAACTAGTAGCTGTGTGGGCCAATCGTATCAACGCCTCCCGAAAAGCTTCTGGTACTTCATACTGGGAACATCAAACTTCCCATCAGGGTTCAATGGATGAACATTCAGAAATAAGAATGGTGGATTTCGAAGAAGATTCGACTTGATTAACTTGTTTTTCGACCATATTGCGACATTATTCCAAGTACACCTGTATCCATACCCACATGCAAATATATAAGAAATTCGGAATACAATTTTTTTTACTGTGAGAATTAAAATACTTTTCGTTTGTAATAAAAATTTATTTTCGCCGAGACGCTGAAATAAGAAGTCTCAATTATTATGGTTTTCTTCCCACTCAGTATACATAAAGTAAATTTATATCTGGAAGACATGCAATTTACTAATGTGGCGGTCCAGTGTACGTATATAATTCACGGATGAGTGCTTATGCCTATATACGATTTAAGAACAGCACAGAGACGATTAAAATTTGGACGCAATCATATAAACTGATCGATTATTTTGTATAAGAGATGATCGGGGTTTGTGCACACACACACACACTCAGACACACGAAAGACAAATGGGTTAATTAAACTTTAAACAACCAAAATTGTTATAAACATAATTTTTTTGGTTTATTGTTATTATTTTAATTGAACAATTTGTTATGAATAATAAATATAATCTCTTATATACAGATATTTGATGATGCATGATCGATGAGGCAGGATGTTCGGTTTTTTGTATAATTAATTTGCGACATAAGATGATACATTATTTGAGATTTTTTTTTGTATATAATTTTTGATGCAATTAGCTCAGATATGATTGATTTGGAGAAACGAAATTGAAACCAAACGAGGTCATTTTGGTCTCGCTTGATGGTATATGTATATGTATACACGGGTTCAGGAATGTGGTTTATGCGAGGACACACACGTTTTGGAAAAGATCACGGTCGTCGCATCGTTTAATTATTATAAACTCATCACAATTTCATTAATTAAAGAAATCATTCCGAGAAAGTATATAAGTCGTTGACAAAACAAGTTAAGGGTATGTATATTGTGCGCGTGGGAATTCAATAACTAAATATAGGTGATGTTTATTACACTTGGATGCAAAAAAATCGCACCTTGCTTAATTTTCCACAAAGCGGAAAAAATTCAATTAATCCAATTTTTGTTTAATGCAGATTCAAATGCATACAGCAGGCTTTCGAATTAAATCCGAAAATCATTCAACAAGATCCATAAAATAGCATACCATGAAATATCTCGCTCGGAATTGTGACCATTCGACTATCGACGCTTAGACTGAATGGTCGACAAGGATCTGGTTGACCTCGTGCTACAGTACAGCCTGATGACTGCTTTCTTGTAACAACTTCGTTGTGAAATCGTCATATGAATGCGGTTAAACTAGGACGGCGACTTCAAGAAGTTCATGAGGTCGAAATCAGACGGTATCAGAGAAGTTATTATTATTAAAGTTGGCTAGAACCCTTTGAGGTTACGCACTCAATGCCACCAACGGTGCACAGATGCGCTCTGCAACTTTGGCAAACTGTGGCTGTTTGAACCAGGGCAGAGAAGACAGTAGATTTACAGAAATATTTCTGGAGTTAAACGCAAGGATCTTAAGCGATCGAAAGCCGACTGCTGATGAAGTGTAAGCTATCATCAACATCTTCAAGGCATTCGACGCATACGGCATCATTGGCAAGTCCCATGTAATGAAGGTGGCTTTAGAAAGCTGACCATGTCCATTTTAGATTCGATAGGGCAACGGGTTTGATTGTTTTTTTCACTATGTGAAGGGGTATAGAAGCAACTGGTTCAGGACCTACAAAATATAAGCGAGAATCGGTTTTAGCCAAACAGTCTGCAATTTCGTTATACCCTCAATGTTATAATGAGCAATAACCCTCATGACGGTACCTTGTTGTTACAACCAAAGAGTTTGAGAATTATCTTACAATCCTCTTCTAGTTTAGATCTAGTTAGAGGATTGTTCAAGGAGTTAAGAACAATTTTAGCTTGATGAATAGTATACAGTACGTCCCTAGAATACCTGAAATTAGACCAAAGCCAGCACCTGTATAAAGACACAGCCATGAGAATTTAATACAAATGATTCGGATATCTGTAGCTCCTGGAAGTAGCTTGTTCCATCGCTACTCTGACTCTTTCGGTTGCTTGCGACGAGGTACCCTGCCTGTTTTCAATGCGTAAGTTTTCCAACGATTTCACTAATCCCTTTTGCGGAGTTCCCCGTCCTCTTACTCTGCCCATCCCACTGGACGGTCTGCTCATGATGGTATCGTAAATTATTGGCCTCTTCAGCGGCGGTTCTTTTTGCCCTTTCATAATAATGACGGAGATGGCACTTTGTTCTCACAAGACTCTGTGTATCATTTTGTTTTAGATGAATCTTCAACTCATCTTGGAGCCGTTGTAATTGATTTACACATTCATTGAACTCTGGTTCAGACCTTTCCACCGTCTTCTGATGATTGACTCCTTGCTCCAGTGCGGTTTTTAAAGCCGAAATCTTGTTGCGCATGGTTCCCGTGCACAATAATTCTCTTGCTTTCAGATCATGATTTATTTAGTTTTCATTCAACCACTCCGGCAGCAAACGGAAATCGCTAATTCCACTCATCACCAATCTCTTCCCCGAAATTCGGTTCTAGCTAGAATATTATTTGATTTCTAATTTTAATTTTTTTTTTTTTTTAGAATTTGGATCTTCGTGGCCAGTTAACTAAAAGGACGATAAGCCGCGATGGAAAATGGCTTGCAATGCAATGACTAGAAGTTTCCGGTTGATGATATTAATCCTATATGCTCTATAGCTATGAAATAATTTAAATAATTTAACACCAATTTATAACAATAATTTATAACACGCAAATTTACCATAATAGCTATATGTACTCTAATCTAAGTTCAGCAATTCTCTGAATCAAGGTTATAATAAATAGACCTTCGAGTGTAACAATTAGGGGAGGGGGGGAATTGTACTATTGAAATGGAAACTTGTTACACTACGAGCTTGTAAGGAAAAATAAGAAAGTGGCACTAACCTGTATTTCCACGGGTCACCTTTACGTCTCTTTCTATCGCTCGTTCTAGAACGCCTCTCGTTGTCGAGCAAGCACCGCGATCGCTCGCGTTCATCATCAGGTTCTGGCATTGCTCGTATAAATTCATTAAGAATTAATCTATGGCCTGAAGTAATGCCGAAAGTACCTAAAATGAAGGATTATAACTCGGGGAGAGAAAGAATGAGTTCCATAGCTAGGAGCGTGGAGAAGTTATTCGACTGCATATAGACCGAAATTCGTTCGTTCGAGAGTATTTGAATTGAATAGAACAAGACGTCGTTAGTTCGTTCGAGAGTATTTGAATTGAATAGAACAAGAATAGAGAAGACTCCTGTTCTCTGACAAGTACAGGATGTGTTTATATGGCACAGATGGACGGAGAAGAGTATACAAAATACAAGGAGAGCATGTTGCATTGAAGAACGTGTCTCGTATGGCGGGTAATCGTTCATGTTGTTGTTAAGCATATCACTACAGATGTTGTATTCATCACCTGAGCAAATACTGCCTGTCGATCAAGAGGAATGACTTCTCAATGGTACATTGAGGAAGTACTCGAGGAGTACGTCGTACCTTTACAGGGTTGATTGGTGAAAATTTTCATGCAAGATAATGCGAGTCCGCATACGACTGGCGTAGTATACCAGTACCTTTAAGATGTGCCTATTATCGAGTGGCCACCTCGAAGCCAGGACGCAATTCCAACGAAAATGTATGAGATGAGTTGAAAAGAAGAGGTCGAGCGACAGATGTTCCACCAATGAGTCTCCAGAAGGTGCAACAGGCGATCGGATAGAGGAATGGAAGGCGGTACCTCAAGATTTTATAGGTATTGAAATAGACTTTGAATTTACATTTAAAAAAATTAAACAAATATATTGTGGACTTTTGTGAAGAATTGAGCAATGTACTCTTTTTTTGCACCCAAGTGTATATGGACTCGATGTATAGTTGTTTGTTGTTAATCCACCTTGCAACGATACTATAAATATATGTATAATCCATTCCTAATTGTTAAACATATAAGTATTTACAACAACAATCCGAATTGACCAACTAAAAACACAAACAACTCGAATACAATTATCTTTCTTAAATATATTTTTCTTCTTTGGTTAATTCGGGCGATTTTCTTATTTAATGGATCTTTATGTCTTCTTATAACAAATTTTAATGTATTTTTATATTTCGAAGCTTAATTGAAGATATTATTAATAAATAAACGCAATGTACTCGAAATATATATATATATATATTTTTTTGATATAATAACTTAATTTTTATGATTTTAATTTTAAATTTTTAGCGGTTGTTGTTATTGTATGACACTTTCAGATTAACCCAGGTGATTGCAGCGAACATATACGAGTATTTTATATAGGATTTGCGCCGCGCTATTATCGCGCAGACAGCGCATTTCTTTTTTCTCTCCTTGTATGTACGGGTATATGTATAAGCTCAACCATGTTGTTAAAATATTGACCTATAGGTAAATTGATTAACCGAGGTAAATTAAGTTTTTGGGTAATTTAGATTAAACACAACAAAAAAAACACATTAAAAAATTATATTATTCGCGTAAATTTAAAAGGTGATGGTTGTTGGAGAGAGCATATACAGACAAGATAATTGAAATTATGTAATTATATCTGTCGAATTAAATTAATGACTTAATTTGCGAGGTGAATTAATCAATGAGGGGGAATCATAAAATTGAGTCTGTCTGTATGGTTATAGGCGACGTTGTATCGTTTGGCCAGAGATCAGATATTGAGTTTTTAATTAACTCTACCCGGAGGCTCAAACTTTTTCCTGATTTCTGAAAACACTGGAGCTCGATTCCTTAACTTTATTAAGAGTCATTTTACTTTTTCCTAGAGGTGAAATCTTTCATGAATTGGCGAATTATATACCAGTCTTCTTTACTATTCCTTTTGCATAGCATTATTTTGTCATGACAATCAACTCTTATATAAAAAGAAGTTCACTCACAGGGGTTTGCTTTGTAATATCTTATTTTAAGAATAGTCATTTGTGATTTTAACCTACTTGTTATGAATCAAGTCTCATATTCTCGGAGGTCTTTTCAGTGACCTCACTCTACTAGCTCCACACGTATCGATGGTATGCAAATTACTTTTTCTTTCATTTGGACAGGCATTATTTCGAGAACATCGCCTTTAGTTCTATATGAAGTTGCAGTGTTACCAGGCAATATAATCTCCGTTAATTTGTGTCTCCTTATACAAATGATCAGGAAGTATTTGTGTGATGTGAATGTTGTCATTCGTTGTCCACTCTGTTTTGGAAGTTTTAAATTCTTTATCTTCATCCGCAATCGTGCCCGTTATTGAAAAAGTATGGAAAGGCTGTATTTGAGTTATAATTATACTGTTCTTTCTAATGCTTCTTGATTAAGGCTGAACTGATAAGTAAAGCAGGAGCAGTCGCTGCAACATGCAATGCAATTTGGGTATAGGTAGCAATGAACAAAAAGCAAAGGCTACACTAAGTGGATTCCAAGTAAACGACGAACAAGAAAGAAAAAATACATAATCAGAATTCTGAACATCAATCTTGACATAGCATTGTGTCGTCTAGCAAGGAATATTTCATGATATAGGTCGTAAATGAAGGACTATTGCTCAAACATTACAAAGACCACCTTAATAGTTCTGTCAACTATTATTATCTAAAATTACAGAGAGATGGAGACCGGATGGAGCATATATTCTGAAATCATATTTGAAGTACTGCATGGGAGACCTGTAGGACTATGTACTGCCTAAGTACTAATGAGTATCGTACTAAATTACTTACGAGTTTAGTATATGCCTCTTGGCTCATGCATAATACCCTAATTGGGATCGTTATATAAATACGGTAGTCTTCTAAGGATTTGCAAAACTTTGACTCAACTCATGAAGAACTTTTCTCAATGCCCAAACCTTGATTGATCATAAGAGGATAGTAAAAATACTCAAGTATAGATAAGACCATTTGACATTGCTTTTTAGTCATGGCAGTCAAAACATTCAGAGAAAGGATAAAGAGGAACATGCGATTTGTATATATCTCCGTAATATCAAATAGTGGTCTGATGCTTTATCTTACTTTAAACTGGAAACAAAACTTGTCTTACATTTAAGAACGAAATAAGTTAGACAATCGATTTCCAAATGATAAAAAAAACTATAAAGAAACCACAAGTTTTTCAAAACTAATCGCTCAGACTCTATTGACCCATTATAACATCCCTTCCCATCTACAGTATTATGTGTTACGAATCTGAAGTGTAATCTCTACGTCCATCCACAACTATCCTTGATTAGTTTCAGTTCTTTCATAGTTTTCTGCTTGATGATGAGCAAAAACTTTTTGTACCTGCACCACAGTTTGTATTTTCTTTAGATTTTCAGTTCAAGCAGTATGGTTATACAGATTATGTATATTTTCTTCGGCAGTGGCGACCGATTAACGATATCAAAGTATCACTTCGTGTCCAAATTTATACCAATACCTATACTAAATATGTAAACTAAAGTATCTAAATGGTCTGGTAATCAAACTTCAGAGAACTATTACTATAGTATGGAAATCGCCTCTGTGATTTTGTAGACATTGAGGGTGCTTTGAGCAATATCTCTTCTCGGAGGCAAGATGTTAAAATATACAATTATTACTGCCAAAGTAGGTGACGAAGCGGTAACCATTGAAGCTGTAAAGGATTGTCCACAAATCTCTGTTGTGGATTGTCCACAAACTTTGTTTTCGATCCTCTACTGACTCTTCGAAATAGCCGAGGATATGATGTCCCAGGCTATGAAGATGATCTTAATCATTTTAATCATTAGATGGAAGGACTAAATGTTACTCCAAAAAAGATAGTTATTGTGCCATTTAGTGGGCGGAAAAGCCTAGCACTCTTTAAACGGTAAAGTTTATAGATGCCTCTGAGGAGGAAGAATCTTGGAAAAAAACAACATAACTTTAATTTGTTAGCCACAAATTAAAGCACTTTAGTGATGATATCTTACGGTAACAATGAAGTTGTGTCCAATAGCTTGATTGGAGGAAGTCTTAAAACAAACCAGAAACAATAAAGAGAATAAACACCATTAGGTCAAAAGATTTCTGAAGATAAAAAAATATATAACCTCTTCTACACAGAGGTGGGGCAAAAATAGTATCCCGGTTAATCTGTTAATAGGATAAATTTTGACACAGCTATGCGTCGTGTTTTTGACATGGTCAAACATGAAGGGCTATTGTTTAAACATAAGAAAGGCCACCTTAACAGTTCTGTTATCGATTATTATGTAAAATTACCGAGAGATATTTGTGTGTTAAACCAAATGAACCATACTCAGAAATCATAAATGAAGTTCCTGGATTACTGCATGGAGGTCCTGTATTACTTAGACATTATCAGCTGTGCAAAATACTAGGGTGTATTATAAATGCATCTTAGCACATACATAATACCCTAATTGTAGTCTTGATATAAATACAGCACTCTTCTATGGATATGCCAAACTTTTAGTTAACTATGAAGACCTATTCTTATTACCAAAATCTTGATTGATCATCAGAGGATAATGAAAAGACTCAAAAGGGTAAAATCATTTGAGGTTCCTTTATAGTCAGTTCGCGGCCAAAACAATAAGAGAAACGATTAAGAACAACGAGATTTTCTAAACCCTAATACTCAGGACAGTTGGCACATTATAACGTGACTTCCCATGTACAGTATTACCTCATAGCAATCTGTAGTACAATCTGATGTACACAACTTAGACTTCGATATCTTAGCTATTTGGATCGTAGTAAGATACTGAATTAGTGCATAACATTCTGTGATATCTGGAAAATGTTGAGCACACTTATGAAGTCTTGGCTAGAATATATTTATTACAGTAAATAGTTAGGTATAAGTCAACAATGCTTAAAAATTTGATCAGCATCAGTCGTTTTGAACTGGATGAGTCATAAGTAGCAAATTGTACGTAATGATACGTTTTGTGTCAATGAGAATTCAGGTTTGTCAGGTTTTGTGTATACTTCTACCAGAATTTGTACTTTCCGTTGATTTTGAGTTCAAATTGTCTCGGTTTAGGTTCCGAATATTTTCTTTAGTAATGATGTAGAACAGGAAGAAATGCAGGGTGAAAGTACAATCTGGGTTCAACTTTAAACTAACACCTACTAAATATTGAAACTGAAGTATCTAACTGGTCCGGTTATTAAACTCGATAAAACTAACACTGATACGGAAATCACCCTCTGTGTTTTTGTAGACATTGACGGTGCGTTTGATAATACCTCCTATGATACCTCCTATGAGCAGCAAAAGGGAAGGAGTGAACTCATCTACTCAACTACCATTAAGGTAGATTCGCTCGATGTTGGAAAATAAAACTATTAGAGCCTGGTTAGATATATGTAAAACGGTTACCATTAACAAAATAAACTACTGTCTACGATATTCGCCATTTACTAGGGGAGAAGAAGCTATAAGGGCCCCCTGAAATGGTACATTTCTAAATTTTCAACTCTTTATTTTACTGAGAAATCTTCGATGAAAAATTTGAAGCAATAAATTGGGTTCAAAATAGGGCTACAAAAGACACTTTGAGCCTGTCATCGATTTGCCAAAACCTGGGAAAAGGCAGTTCAGATTTTATTAAATGTATAGTTCATAGCCTACCTCAGTATAGTTCATGGCCTGCCTCAGTAACATAAAAGGGTCGCAACTGGAGTCTTGACGATCCAGGGAGAAAATAACGTTAAATCAAGAAATATGGTTGAATATACCTGAAAATCATAAGCGAGTTTCAATAGCGGATCGGGAATATTGATCCATAGAAGGATTGTCGTTTGAATAATCGTCCACGGTATGGTCCACAGGTAGGAATTTTCAGGAATGGAACTTAACTTTTAAAGTCCCCGGGCGCCGTGCCATCATATTAAGTGAAAATGCATGCCATAGTGCTTGTTATGCCGCGGGACTAAATAAAAAAAGGTCTATATTGTATTAGAAAGCTAAGCAGCCATTAAGAAATTTCGGTCCCATGCCATAAAGTATAAAATTTCAGAATACAATTAAACAATCGAAACCGCAGAGGAACACTTATGTGGATTGCTGATGGCCTTGCTCGAAGGTACAGCTTCTATTCAACTGGAAGTAACTTACTAAGAGTTACTTCATAGAAGGGCACTAATTGAAATAGATCCCCTATACTGGCATAGAATTCTCAGTCTGTGGCTGGCAAGAATATTTATTTTACGCTCGTAGATTCGAGTCGAAGAACTTCTCGTACTTGATAAATCTGTGCCAATGCACAGCCATTATCTTCTAGCGACTTCAACATCTTAAAGTAAGTGCTTCAATCCTGAAAAGAATGATGCAAACGCCGTCCAAAGATATTATTAGGTTCATTGGGAGCACGAATTGATAGTTTAGCCTCCCAAAAATTATCTCCCAAAAATGATCTCGATTAAAAGTCGTACATGAACCTGTTTATTTTCTATACTGGTTATGGCATATTTTACATTTTAAACCAGAAAATAAAGGTGGACGAGTCAATAAGTGTCTGGTTTGATTGTATGTCAGCTTTGCAGAACTACAATAAATCATTCCAAACAAATCATAATTTGGAAGAGGGTATGGTATAAAAACGGCTCCACAACAAATGGGGAATGGAGATAGAAAAGCCCTTGCAAAGTACCTTAGCATCCATATTCCAAACATTCACAATGTACACCATATAGCTCTCTGCTATTGAAGGTGTATGCAGGAATCTCTTAACGGTCTGATACAATATAAATCTTAAAGCTTTTGGGAACCATACGATGTGGGGAATGATACTGCTGAAGACCTGCTTGAGAAATTGCCGCAACTGCTTTTATTGGTCTTGAACCTTTTTATGGAATCACTAAAAAATAAATTGGAGGATCTGGATACGTTGAGAGGATCTGGAGTAGACATGATTTCCGGTTTGTAGCAGGGAAAAATATTTATTTCAGTTTTGTTGGATCGAGTGAAAGTACTCGTCGTACTTGACAAAACTGAGTTATAGCTTATTCACATTGACCGGTAAGCTCGGTGGAGCTTGAAAATCTAAACGGAAGAGCTTTAAGTTCGAATGGAGATATGCAAACACCACCTAACGATGTTATCAGGTTAATAATCAGGGAGCCTGGAGGGAAGGTTTATCTAAAAGGGAATTAAACACAAAAAAGATCATGGCCTCACAAATAGAGACATCTAACTAGAGTAATTTTGACCATGTGATAAACAGCTTGCCAGCCCACAACTTGAACACCAAAAATTTAAAAAGTAAACCAACCAGAACGATCTCAATAAAACGTCGCAAGTATATAATGTACCTGTTTCTTATATATTCTTGACCGCGTATATATATATAAAGTGTTTAACTCATAAATTATCTGACCACCTCTGTATCGCATCTTTTCAATCGCACACGAATCAAACACAATTGCTGTATATGGAAATTTTTGTTATTTTTCATTTGCATCCAAAAAAAAAAGATCGATAATAATTGTAAGATGAAAACTCATTAGGATGATTTCTTTTTTTTTGTTTTTTGTGAAAGGTAAAATTCTTTCGCGCGGTTGGTCTTATTATATATATGTCTTATTGTGTATTGTATTTATATACATATATTATATATACAGTTGGTCGGAAAGTGTATCACCTCATTATATTGCAAAATCGAACCAAACCGTATACCATATTGTATATATAATGTTTATGTAAGATTGCAGAGTACAGCCGCATTAAGATGTATAAATGATGCTTAAAGTGATGATAGTAATGGAAAATAATTTAAAGGGCGTTGAATAAAACGAATAAAACATAAGTCGAGCACAAATTAGTTTGTTTACCGCATATATGAACCATACACACTCGTATCATGATGCTGATGATTATTTGATCGTCGGAATACTTTCAAAATCATCTCATTAATAATTAACACTCGCGTATTCAACTTTGCCATTTTTGTGCACGCTTTCATTAACAACAGTCTTATATATGGATATATTAAGACACACGATGAGGTTTATAGTTATCGACGCGACGAAATTGGTGTAAAATTCTTGAATTTATAAACATTTTTTTGTGCGGCTACGTTTTGGCGTCCGATTCTCCCATAAGCCAAAAACGACCGAAAACTTATAAGTGTATGTCGTTTGTATGTCAATTATTATCAATTTTTAATTTAATTTTTTTTTCTCTTAATTTTGTATATGACCAAATTTAAAATCATTAAAACAAAATGCAACAACAAGTGTACGTACATCTTAATACAGTTTCGCACTTTATATATAAGTTATGTGTATGTAAGATGGGCAAAACAATGATCTGAATCTTGATTTTTAAAATTACATTAACCTGTATCCGGGGTTGAGATTACATCCCAGCATTAATGAAGTCATTATATACATATATTGTTGGTGTTGGTATATAATGGCTTGCGGCATAAATTTTATATATGTCGCGCATATAAATTATGCTGTAACCGTGCACTCGAGTATTATCATCAATTAGATGCGGCCAATTTAAATGTTGCCCAAAAATGGTTTAATGTGGAATCGTGTATTCACCTTGGACGTGCATTAGGTACATATATATGCATGAATAATATATAAGGTTAATTATCTTTTGTCATCGCGGTTCGCAAACACCGCGCACATCATATAAGGAGCACATGATTCGTCTTTGGTGGTTTGCATACGTTTAACAAAACAATCATCGTTCAATCAAATTCGTGATCCGGAAATCAATATTGCGGTTGGTAAACAAAATCTATATGATTTATGCTAAATAGTCTGAAATACACCAAAGGTCAAATGCTAACTGTATGTAACCGCAAACATCATTGAATCACACACAAAACATATGGTCTAAGTGATTTTTGTTTTTGATTATGATTTTGTGAATGATTTCAATTCCTCATTAAGGCCAAAAGGTACATATATCAATTAAAAGCAAACAATTGACTTCATGTATACAACTCACACGTCTTAATATGTATTATCGTGAAAACCGCAAATAATTTATTTCGAAAAGAATTGAAAGATTTCTTTTCAACATCATCTTGATCATGACATACACAATGACAAACTATCATTTATCATCACAATAATAGAGCATCTTATTAAAAGCATTGACATAATTATCTAGCTTTGTATATATGGAGAATATCTAGCTTTGTATATAACATAGGTTTTTGATAATCGATTACTTATACAGTCGGGGAAATATTTACATATCGAGAGGGTATTATTTCAGCTTGCCGCCATTAAGACTAAGAACAGGGTTACCTATCCCTTGGCAATGCTGACTGCATCGGTATCTACCACTTCTCAATAATAATAACAATGAACAGACACTTATTATAGTTGGTAACATAAGGATGATCAACCGTAGCGGAACTGTGTGCTGGAATATAGATGGCGGAAGGAGCGCGAAGAAGATTACTTACTGCCCGATGTAGAGTGCGATACGGGAAAGTTATATGTGTGGGTGTGGTGGAAATAAGGCTTTTTGTCTGGTTGTTGCAAGGAATACGATCAAAACAAGTGGATCGAAAATAAGAAAAGAATACAAAAAAAAAATTGAGGAAGCAACAAATGATTTATAAAAGACAGAATTTATAAAAGTGAATGAACACAGTGCTAATAAATAAAAGGGAAACGAGAACCAAAAGAGAGTGCCACGCAAGGTAAAAATGGATCGTTTGAACAGCATCCAGAGTACAAGGAACACACGTGGTAAAAAGAGATTGGAAGCTGTACGAGTGGATAACAGGTTAGTGCTATTTTCATCTTTTTTCTTCCAAGTTCCTAAGCGTAATAACCCCGTGTCTTAACAGCACAACCTCGCAATTGTTACACCCAGCCGGAAGATCTCTAGTCAACCAAACAGAGCTAGTCACAGTTATGCGCGCAGTCTGGCGCACCTCACACTCTCACGTCCATTCATGGATGTAAAGTTGAATATCCGCAAAGCTCCTAAATATACAAGCCGCACACATCGGAATTGAGCTTAAAAAGTTTATACGATTTATTTACTAACACATGAATAAGTTGTGACGTCATTAAAAAAAAAAGAAAATTCCCCCTACATTTCAACACTATTACTACAGAATTACAGCCTACAGATTTTTTTGTTTTTTCTTTGCTGTCAAAAATTGTTAACAAAATGTTTGTAGGTTATACCCGTCCGTACTACGTAGAAAATACTAAATTATATATTATTATATAATATAATAAAACATTTCTGTTATAATTAATAATAATTAATATTGTACTAATTTTGGGCCTGTGCATAAATAATATGTTAATGATGTCATATATGAATGTGATTGGTGAAATGTTCAAATACTATTATCTGCTGATTTTAGAATTGTGGAAACATCAATATTCGTGATAATGATCGCCACGGTTTCTATATTGATGAATCGTCCACTGTGTTAAACGATTCTAAATTAAATTAAACTAGTCGACGTTCTTTGTGGATTGGATAACCGACATATAATTCTGCTGTTGTGGTTTAGTTTGTTGGAGTTTTGATTTGTATAAGTATTGATGCATTTTTAGTGTTTCAACAATCGTTCAGCTCACTTAATTAATCATTTACTTCCTTGTAGGATATTGGTATATGTCGAAAACATCATATGTTTTGACAGGCATTCAGTTTAATGCAATTTACGGTGTAATGGAAATTACTATCTACTATAAATAGAGCGCCTGCTCTAATCTATTACACATTTAGTACGTTAAATAGTACTTTAACTTCGCCGGGAGCTTTTATACGTTGTGTAACAGAACCAATGCGACTATAATGTTATGTTAAAAGCTTCGGCAAAACCTAATGTGATTCTGAGATTTGGTTTATGGTACGTCGAGGAAGTTGTATGTTTTGAATGTCCACTGTTGAATTTAATTTTCAGTGTAATGGAAATTTAGTTTTTCGGCCGAAAATGCTGTATAGGAATTTCTGTTTGAAAACAAATGCAATTGTTCGTTCGTAGATATCTTTGGATTGGCTTGGTGGTGGGCATTTCTTTTATTTTCAACCAATGTGTTGTGATGTTAAATAAATATTATTTCTATATAAAAATGGAAAATCTCAAAAGAATTTTCAGGCAAAAATCAGTTTGACATTTAGATGTGCTAATGAAAATGTCTTAAAACAGAACTTAGACTACACAATAAATTTATTTTTTGAACAAAACCATACATAAATGCTTCACATCCATCTGAGGAGATTCGTTTTCAGAGTCATGACGAAAATTTCCATTTTAACGAACATTTTCGGTAATTCATCTGATGAAATAAAATTGAAATATCAATCTGAAATAAGCGTTTAGAACCAATAATAATATATACATGTATACAAATTGAATAAATCAAAACGGTTTTATTTTTATTTTAACTATTAAAATAATAAATATTTTCATTTGATTTCCATATATGTTATATGAAAATGTTTTATTTAAATATTGATATAAAAATAATTTTTGTTGACAGTATCTTTCATTCATTAAAATTGAATCAAAAATCGTCAATTTTACATTAGTTCTTATGGAAAGTATCGAAATCTACATATACCCCTTAAAAAAGCTCGATAAATTTAAAGGGTCTTTGTGTTCTGCTTGTATTATTTAGGATGATTTGATATCCGTCTATAATACATTCATAAACAATATCTGCAAAAGCTTGAATAAAGCTTTTATCTCATTAATTGAATTAAAACTTTTCTACTCGTTCACGACTATTGAGTCAAAAGGTGTTTGCCGTGATGATTGAGGACCTTGTGATCTAATGACTTCTTCTTTTTAAAATCGTCCAATATATTATTTCCCCGTCTCCGTCAGTACCCCGACAGTGCCATCATAGTTGACATTTTAGAAATTCTTCTATATGGAAATAAATGGTCAAAGTCAACTGGAATCTAAATCCCAGCTGCAGTAATTTAAAACGATTGGATCGCTTATTTCAAAATGAACCTACACTATTTAAAAAGGAGCTTAGTCCAAGGATCACCCTTCGTTGATGACTTTACGTATTGGATATGGGTATTTTAACACCACAAGAATAGTATTTCGACTTAATTACTTACTTTTGGTACCGATTTTCTATAATCATGTTCGTAATAGTGTTTGCACATTTTCATCATAAAATAAGTGAGAGCAGGCCTAAATTATTTGGTCAGATTTGAAACATGAAAATAACATTATAAAATAGAACCATAAAATATTGATGCGGGATGGCTTAGCGATTTTCGTGTACGAGGCAGAGTTATGCAGTGGAGCTTTTGCACCTGGAACACATTTTGTTGAAAAGGAAGGTAAACACTGATCGTTAATGGTTCAATTAATAGTTTTTAGTCCGAAGTATACGCTGCCCAAAATTCACTTGTTTCGAAAAAGCGACAACAACAAATAAAAAATTGCGTTAATGGCAGAGTGCCACAAGTGAAGGGAGGTAAATCACAATTTAAAGCATTTAAAGACTGGATAGGATTAAGTAAGGAATCACTATACAATCTATGAAATATTACAAATAAGCGATTTTTGACTTGATAAGTGAGTTTGAAATAATATGTTATGAGATGTAGGATCTGTACGTGACAACAATGTTGGAAAGTACGAGTGAACTCTATAAGACCCAAGGTGACATTAATTGGTACTGTAAGCTACTGAATCAAAATTGGGAGGGCGTAGAAGTCTTTTCTAGACTTCTCGACTAGAAGGCTGGACGTGTTTGTTGCACTGGTGAATATTTTGTTGAAGTATTTTGTTGTAAACGCCCGCTTGGGATTTTAGAGAGCTATCTAAGTACTAAAATTAGCATAAAAAAACATTCTAGTACCTAAACGCTGGTTTTGTCTCAATGAATCGCCAAACTTTGGAAAATTTAAATATAATGTTCCTTATGAGTACGACATACTTCTATGGCAACAAGCAGACTTTTGGAATTCTTCCTGAGCCAGAAGTTAAAACTTTGATAAATAATGTGTTGCTAGCTTAGCCAGCCAATAATTCTAAATCATTTAATCTTTTGAATTACCTCTCAACCGACCAATGCCTGACACACGTACCTAAACCATTGTTCTTTAGGTAGGCACAAATTTGGATGCTTTTCAAAAATTGCATATTAATTGTCTTGAACATGAAAATATTATTTTCGGTTTGTTGAGGAGCTTGTAAATTGACCCAGTATATCACATGGGTGATCGTTAAGTTGCTGTAAAGTCATATAGTATGAGTTTAGAACACTATATACTTCTACGTGAGAACATCAATTGGGTTTATTTGAAGAAATAATAACAATAATTTAAGATCCATATTACAGTTGGAGAACCTTTAGTATAAATCAAGTAATGTTTTGATTCATTTGAAGATTTGATTGGTTTAGAAATACCATCGATCGAACAACAAAGCAGTCACGTCTACTTATCTACTAATTGGCAAATCGGACATATAAGAGTGACCTAAGATTTCATCAACACCAACCTATAACATTTCTCGTAAATTTGATTCGACCTAAACGGCGTTGCTAAAGGAAGATGTCATAAGCAGGATGATAATTTGGTGCGGCCACGTATACAGTAGACACTATGGTATATACACTATAGCGGTCCGATTTATATTGGATTTTACAAAACCTTCTGTCTATAGTAATATGTAATGGAATTTGGACTTCATCGCTGAGGTCAAAACTCTGTTTGTGGATTAAAGCTTTATAAAGCTTTAAGTTTTAAAAAGCTTTTAGTGATCCGTATATGTGGACAATCTAGCTCATTTGAGATAATCATAACGAGAAGCATGAAAATTTGACCCGAATTAAATTTTAGTGCCGCCTGTGATCTCTTTGGTTAAAAAACCCCGAAGAAATTGCTAGCGGCACGTTTTGTGCCTACGATAAGCATTTCGAGCAAGACTGAGGCAGCCTTAAGACACATAATTTGGTTCTATATGAACATCATCATGAATTTTCCAATCTAATGATGAAAGCAACGTTAGAATCCATTTTTCATCTATACCCATCCATCAAGGGCCATCACGTGTTGATTGGTCTAATCAACACATATATCAAATAATTTTAGCTTTTTGACTATATATTTAAAAAGGTTTTGTCTTTTCAAAAAGGATATTTTAAGGACGAATCCACATCGGACATTAGTCTGTCAGACCATCAAGAAATTTTGTAAAATGATCATGCTATGTGTTGAGTAACCATCAATAAATATAAGGACTAAACCCAGGTGTCGAATGTCAATCAATGCATTTACGTGAGAAGATGGTGCTACAATTACCAGAATATTTTTAAAATATCTTAATTTGTCCTACCCGCATATCATGGTTACAAAGCCATTGATTATTATTCTGTTCTCATTTTTAGCTCATAATTTAGCACTATAACCTAGGCTAGTATACATAACCAATAGATTAGTTTGATTATTCTGAGAAACCAGCATAGACACATCGTGGTCCATATCGTGGTTCATACTCAAACCATAAAGCCTTGAGTATTCCCCATGTCTCTCTTAAGGTTTGCCTCACTCAAACCGAAAACAGATGCGAAGCAAGTGGAGTACGGTTTCTTTATCCATTCATCTTGACAGTTATAATATGAGAAAAATCCAAATAAGTCGCTTAGAAGGTACCACTAGGAGCTACAGGAGCTAGCATATAGGAGCTAGTTGCAAACACATTTTCATAATTCGATCACGATCGTTGATGAGGATTCACATACGAAAATCTAATGAATGCAATCTTCAAACTTGGATCAATGCAATCTGCAGATAAAGAAACGTTGTTATAGTTGATAAGACTGACAGAAAGATTTCAGCCTTATAGAAACCTCCATAAAAAAAAATCAGTATCTCAGGGTTGATGATTATTTAACACTCAACCAGTGGAGGTTATGTCGGTAAGAAACATTGTGGCAAATGATAGTGACGAGATATTATAGTGGATATTAGTCGGATGGGCAGAAGAGATGATTGACTTGTATTATTACAGAAAAACGGCGAAGCTTAGAGTATTATGGTTGAATTCGCTGCCATTTATTCGATAACAATATCTAGGATTTTACCTTGAACTGGTACCGCTCCTTCTCTTGCTGCTACTAAAGTGTTCGGCCGACCATCATATTACCGCTTGTGATCTTGCTGGAATTTCGGCTTCGGTTTCATTAAGCACTCGAACTGTTAAACTCTCGGTACATGTATGCAGAATTATTTCGGTTTAGCCATATCGCAGAGTGTGGTTTCCGAGTTCGAATACAAACCAGTTGTGATCCATAAAATCGAGGCCGATTATACACTTTTCTTTGATGTCTAGATTGTCTGATCAACTCGAACAAGTTGATCCTTCTCTCCATTAACATAATGGTCTTATCTGTCTCTGATCGAATCGCCTAGATTTAACGATCTCCGGTATTGCACAAAAATTATCTCTAAAGAGGCTTTGTAAGTGAGCCAGCTTTCACCCAGCAAAACTGGCTTGAGTTAGTTTTCTTTTCTGCTGGATGTTTCCTTGATTTGAACTGCTTACAATTACGTTGAAGATATCCTACCTTTTCCACATATCCAACATTTGATTCAACATGGCGCCTGTTTCTTTGAGAATTTCCAACTTGGACTTCCTTCCAATTGTCCATTTTCTGAAAAAACCTGGTTATACATGGTGGTTTGGCTGAACGATCGGTGGTTTCCAGCTTTCTCACTCGGTCTGACTAAAACGCTTAAAAAATTTGAAGAAGGCGGAAAATTATTACAGCACTCAATGCCACAGATTCAAAACACCTTATCGTGATTTATATGTTTGGTCACCACCCCGGGAATCGAACACGAGACCCCCGAACGACAAAACAAGCACACTACTTTTTCTGGCTCGAGAGCTAACTCGAAGCTCACACTTCTGCAGATTTCTTATTTTCGCTTAAATAAAGCTAGTTCCTCAATTGCACGTCTGGAAAGGCGTTGCTCTCAACAACTCCGATATCCCTTACTTCCTTGTTTTCAGCTGTATGCGATGGAAAGCCTGCATGTGCTCGTATTTCTGCAGCTTCATTTCGACATCAATTAATTTGGCTTTGGATGCATCTCGTACGCCTTCAAGTGGTTTCTCTTTCAAAAATTCTTTCAAACATTATGAACTAGAATTCTGCATCAAAGGTTTCCGAAAGTGATAAATTGTTTTCATACTCCCTCGACTTGATCGATTTACTAATGTGAGCTTCTTTCTGTTTTTCCAAAGTAATAGAAAGGGCCAAAAGCTTGGATAAGGCTTTCTGTTTAAGATAACTTCGAACTCAGGTAAGATTATGGAAACAAATTACATGAATTTGACTTGTATGGTCTGCAGCCCCATATTTGGTTGCGGTTCAGAAGCCATCGGGTTCAATGGTGAGTAAATGAGATTTTTTATAGATATCGGTTGGAACAATCCTGGTTATACCTATTTCCATCAATATACATAAACCATTAAAAAAATGTTGAAAATCTAAAATCAGAGAAACAACAACAATATATAATAAAATAAAAATTAAATCAAATTAAATTGTAATTGATGGTTCTTTATTAGACGGAAGTTTAATAACAAAAATCTTTTGTTATTTTATACAGAAAAAAAAATAATAAAAAAATTAAACGAATTACAATTACAATTCACAATTTTCATCATGAAGAAGTTAACTATAAATAAGAAAAAAATAATTTTATGTCTTTTAGGAATGTTATTCATCCACTTTAAATCTTTTTGCTGTCTATTATTAATGTTTTATATACGAGCAGATAGTTTATTATTATTTACCGCATGTACTACTATTTTGTGATGATGATGATGATGACGATGATGGGAATATTCAGTCAGCTTCGTCTCACCAAAACAATTGAATCTTCTTGCATGCTCTCATTGTATTGTATATAAAGTTTTTGTATTGTCAATTATAATGTTTAAGATTACTATTTGTAATTTCAACTATGAAATCTAACGTAAAATTGGTTTGACATTCGATTCGATTTTAAACCGCGCATATCGAAAACTGTGTATCTTGCGCGCAAGAATAAACTTTCGGTCATTTCTGCTTATACATACTTGCACAAACCATATTTTTTGCAGAACGTGACCGACCCCACCTACTCGCCATCCTTTGATTTTCTGCATGATATCAAGAGTTCACATTAAATGTCTCGTCTTGTGATTGAAAAGAATTTGGCATCTTTCGAATGTTAGAAGCTATCTTTCGTACTCACCCATCAAGGTCCACCTCTCACATCCATACATGTCAACAGGTCTGATCAACACTCTGTAGAATTTCGGCTTATCCGTATTTGCAAGATATTTTGATTTCAAAAGTGGACGCAGAGAATATAAGGCCCGATTCCCAGCGGCAAGGCGAACCTTGATATCTTCTCCCATCGTGAGTAATGAGAGATCTAAGATAGGGTTGGTCAAAAACAGCTATTTTAAAAAAACACCTGTTTTCTGTTTAAAATTTTTAAAAATCCGGTAACAGTTGTTTTTCGGTGTTTAAGTAGGAATTTTCCTGAAATTTCCTAATTTTAAACACAAATTTTTAAAATTCTACAAAATTCTTGAATAATTTATTCATACAAAGCTAATCTTTTTTTGTAAAATTAATTTAAAAATACAAGTGCATTTAAACAAAGATTATTATCCCGGGTGTTTCTTTTAAACTGAAAAGCTCGAATATCTCGAAAAATAGCCACTCTACGGAACAAATGTCCATAATCAAAATTTAATCATACCGCGGGGGAGATACATTAGTGCAAAAAAAAACCCCCGCTTTGTAGGTGGGACGCAACTTTTAAACAAGCATAGGAAGCCATATTTTTTATTGCAGATCCGGATTGTACGACTAAAAGTACGTATGATTTGAATGAAATATTTTGTTCGGTTCATGATAGATGGGGTTGTAATCGACGAAATTCAATATTTTCAATTTCCTTCTTAGAACACACGCATTTGATTCTGCAATACGTTTGAAATAAAATTCGTCATCAAAACAATTTATTCAATTTTGTGAATCACATTTAACGATTGTGTTATTTCTTATCTTCATGTTTTTCGTAATTGCAAAATAAACGATAAAATACTTTAGAATGGAGCGTGAAAACTGTGGCAGAGAAAATCGAAATGGTTCTGGTTTATGGAGAAGCTGGCTGAAATCTTGAAAATAGTAGCTATTTACGCTCATCGTTTTCCGGGTAGGATTTGCTCACGTGCTTCAATTGTCCGTACTATCAAACAATTTATTACTGATGGAAATGTTCAACCGAAAAAGAGGATCCGTAGAGCAACAGTCACTGGAGAAAATAATGAAATTGCTGTATTGGAAGCATTGGCTCATAATCCTCATGTTAGTACACGAGAAATAGTTAACGATTCCGGATTGTCCCTCATCTCTTCATGGCGCTGATTTCCTTAATCGGGTAACCTTTTTTGTCAATGGGCACGTGAACAAATACAACAAAACCCCAGTTTTTTTCGTCGCGTAATGTTCTCTGACGAATCGTCTTTTACAAACCATCGAGCGGTAAATCGACATAACATGCATTATTGGAGTGTTACAAATCCGCACTGCCTTCGTCAAGTTGAACATCAGTGTCCTTGGACTGTAAACGTAGGTGGTGTGAAATAATTGGCAACAAACTCATAGGCCCCCACATTATTGAAGGCAACTTGAATGGTCAAATGTATCGAAAGTTTTTGGAAAATGAACTGCCAATATTACTTGAAAATTTGAACTTAGAAGTGAGACGGAACATGTGGTTTCAACATGATGGTTGTCCTGCACACTATTCGGTCGTGGGGCGTGAAATACTTGATCGTGATTGCTCAATGGTCGCTAGATCGGTAGAGCTGGTCCGATAAATTGGCCCGCCAGATCACCAGATCTTACTGCGCCAGATTTCTGTTTGTGGGGCTATCCCAAATACACAGTTTACAAACAAGAACCAACAACACGTGAGAACATGATTGAGCGAATCAGAAATGCGTGTGCTGAAATTCAACCAAACACACCTCTCAGTTGTGTACAATCATTTGAAATGCGTATTAATAAGTGCATTAAAGTTGCAGGCCATCATTTTGAACACTTATTTTAAGCTAAAATTATTTTATTCACCTGCCATTTACATTAATAAATTGTTTTGTGGACGAATTTTGAGTATTTCCAATGAAAAAGTGATGTTTTTTATTTCAAACGTATTTCAGAATCGAGTGTGTGTGTTCAAAGAAGAAGTAAATTGAAAATATTGAATTTCGTCGATTACAACGCCATCTATCATGAACCTAACAAAATATTTCATTCAAATCATACGTACTTTTAGTCATAGAATCCGTATCTGCAATCAAAAACATGGCTTCCTATCCTAGTTTAAAAGTTACCCCCGCCCCACCTACAAAGCATGGGGTGGAGGACTATTTTTTTTGCACGAATGTATTTCCCCCGCGGTATGATTAAATTTTGATTACGGACATTTTCCGTAGAGTGGCTATTTTTCGAGATATTTGATCGTCTCAGTTTAAAAGAAACACCCGGTATATTATAAAGATAGTTCAATCAGAGTAACATTTTCAAATCAAAAAATAATAATTTCGAGTACTGCTATATAGTGACGGGTATCTCCGCCTAAGTTTAAAAAAACATCGTTCATACTGTAAATTTTAGCTTTGGTTGGATCACTTCATGTTAAATAATATTTGATGTAACGATGTGTCAGACAAGCGTGAACTAGTTTTTGTACAAACTGAAAACACAAGTTCGGCGTTTGTTGAAGTTGGCTTGATATTGAAAAGTGTATCGAATAGTTTTTGCAAATTTGCAGTTCTCTTTCCCGTTTTTTTGAATATGGTAAGATGAGTTTTGGTTTCAGCCATTTGAAATGTCCTCTTGCTGAGGACATTTCAAATGGCATCTTTCAGCGAGATATTAGTGGTTGTCGATTGACTAGTTTGAATTTCAAAATTATCCACATTCTGAAACATCAACTTCGTCAAAACGAAACAACCGTGATGCTAAGTTACCTGTGAAAGAGATTGTATTTTTAGATGGAATATTTGAAGGTTCTTTTAAACATCTTAGGATATTCGTAACATTGGTATTCCACCTTCCATTTGTGCGTTTTTTTATATTCTCGTACAACTCCAAGCTAATGCTGCTATTTAAATTGGATATCTTATGAAGCTGTAACGTGCTCTCGTGGGTCGCGGTTGTGGCTTGGGTATACAACACAAAAAATTATAATTTTTGTTGAGCGCCAGTCTACCAGCACTTGTGTTCGGCTTTGCTCCTGGTTTGAGCGAGTGGACTCAGGCGGGGTACCTACTGATAACATCGAAAAAACCGCCACGCATCTCGAAGTAGATCCGATGCCTTGGAATGAAGGGAGAGTGTAGGAAAATAGGAAAAACAAAAGAGAAAAGCGGGAAGTGGGATACACAAGGAAAACTCATCTGTACCGCTGATGTGTGTCCGCTTCACCCAATTATCCGATTTCATCCACGTGTCTCTGATGGTGAACCTTTCTGTGTTGGAATGAGCTTACACTATAGCATTTATCTTCATCCAATGCAATTAACACACTAAAAGTTTTTTGTCTTTCTCGTTTTTGATTGAATTGTTTTGATAACACCAACAAAAAAAACTCACTGTTTATGATCACCCTGACTTCTCACACCCACATTGTATCATCACTTCGGGTTAACTTATTATTTGTGTTTTATACTGTCCACAATCGCTCATCGGCGACAAAATATAAGCAGCGGCTCGATATTTCACGACATTTCGAAACTCACGAACGCTTTTGTTTTGCACATCACCTCCGCCATATAGCCTTCACTAGTTGAACGACTCCGCCTTAATCGTGACAATTAATTCGTCTCTTTGCTATGGGCACCTCTCGTAGTCTCTCACAGCATATGTCACACGAAACAAATAAATAACAAATTCATTAAATGACAATCGACAACATTTGTTAGGTTCTATTTTTAATTTTAGCTGTTATACAGATGAGCTTCGTGTTTGGGTAAGGTAAGATTTAGAAGGCGGATAACAACATCGGGTGTCACCAATCGATTCTGGGTGGTGACTGAGTTTGCTCGACCGAGTCCACTCTGTAATGCTACAAATCATAAATTCAACTACAGTTTCGGCAGTTAATAATGTAGAGTCTTCATGACTTTCCACGGCAAGCTTGATTGGTTCCATGATATTTTGCAGCATCAACTAAGTATCAAAGTCTAGTCGGAATTGATAATATCTAGTGAATTGAGTTCAGAGACAGCGTTTTCTCTTTACCAATGGAGCAATCATAATCGGAATATAAATCCAGCGGTGTCTCACATCCAAATGAAGTTCGCTTCATAATTGAAATCGATATGATCAAAATTTTCTTCTTGAATCACTTCAATATCTATAGCATCATCAAACTTATTACTTTCACTTGAATCTTTGGAACCGAATTCGTCTTCAACAACTGAATGCAAATCACGATATTTTTATACAATGAATCGCAGACGCCCAAATGAATAGCATGATTGAGGCAATACTTCTCAATCACCTTCATAATGTTCAAAAACTTGTAATAAACTGCTGCACCAACTTGCGTATAACCAACTATGTCCTGTACGTTATTTATACCAAATTCTTCCAAACGAGCTTTAACTTTTGACGCCGTTGCTTCTGCATGATCCAAAAATACGAACTAAACCTATCTTGTAGATCTTCTTATATTCGCCATCATGTAAATTTATTCCAAAATATCTTCTGCGTCGAACTGTAGTATATTTATCTACTGTCATGCTTAACTTTATGTCTTTCTCAGTTTTTGACTTGATCTCTTCAACCATTTGGCTTTTATTTTCTTTAAAATCTGTGTATCTGTATTCCAGCGTATCTTTCACTCCGTTGCCATTTAATCTATTTACACCGATATCATCTGTATATGCAAAAAGTTGATTGGATCAGAATAAGATATTGTCTTAAGGTGATTCGTCTTTACGAAGAATGTATGTCAAAAGTTCTCAACAGCCTGTTCTCAACTTTGACGCACACAGTAAAAAATTTCGGTTGAATATTACGTGAATTTACTTGTGGGCAAAATTGCCAACCTTTATCACGTAAAATTACATTCACATACAAATAAAAAATAATTATTAAAATTAAATACTATAAGTCATAAATTTGCTAGAAAAAACCATGTAATATTTAAATAACAAAACTTATAATTTTGCAGGAAGTTTGCAGATTTATGGTTAAAAGAATGTAATTTAGCATTAAACCCCTGTAATACTATAAACTTCTAAAATTTGTACATAACAAAACGTACAATTTTACCTTAACTATTGCGTAATTTTAATAAATCAAACCCTAAAAAAACATTTTGCAAGAAAATACTAATGTGCATATGATAGGCATAGAGCTTTCATAATGCCCAGCCAAACCTATAAAACGGTGATTCATACATTTCTCTCCGACCACGATTATTATTCTAGGCCCTTGAGATATCCGACAAGTCAGACGATGGCTTAGATAATAATAATTTATATATAATAACGTTGTAATAGACTAGCAAAGTATATCGCGACGAATAAAATCTATTAATTGTGGTTTTGGTTTGTAAACTTACGGAATTCACACAATTTTCATGAAATATTTTTTGGTTACATTCATTTCTCTCAAATTTAAAAAAAATAGGAATAATAATAGAATAGGTATGTAATTTTACTATAAATATCTTCCAATTTTAATGTCCTGTTGAATAATACAAGAATAATAGATTTTACATAAGAATGTGTGTAAAAATACTATTATCTTGCTTTAATATAGAAAATTTTTAAATTTACGCTACAAAGTTACCAAAATTTGTATTGAAAATTCAATTTATTTTTTACTGTGATTGCGACGGCGTTATTGTCATTTTACACATATGTAAAATAATCTATGGCTTAGAGGCCGTAAACGGCCCTTACCACGTCTTAACTGAGACCTTGCGAACCAATTTTAACGATTGGTGCACATTGTAGGTGGTCCCCAACGAATGTTTTTACAAACAAATGCAATTTTTTTATATGTCATCCGGTTGCATGTTAGGTCAACGGCGGGAATCGAAGTCGAGACCGCGGCGTGATGAGAAACTCTCTTAACCATTAAGCTACAACCGGCGACACATATGTACGTAGCGGAAAAACTTGATCAGTGACTGACCGACATGAAGGGAATCCTTCTTGGTAGTCACCGATAATTTTCTCGGCTAGAGGAGTAATTCTTCCCAAGATAATGTATGACAGTAACTTCTATGTTATGTCCAAAGCAGAGCTATACCGCAATAATTTTCGCATTTCAAGCAATCACCATTTTTGAATATTGGGCATAACGCGGCCACTTTCCGTTCTTCAGGCATAACTTCATATCGAACAAGATCAAAAATACAGTTCGATAAAGTTAGCCCTCTGAATATCAAGAGCTCTTAATTAATGCAATGAACTCCCGGTGAACGATTTTTCTTTAATATCTGCATGGCCATTGTGAATTCCTCACCGAAAGGATCCTCAATGTGCATCTCTGCGGTCTGTATTCGAGGGTATTCAAATACATCTTGTGATACCTGTGGAACATTAAGTAGGTCAGAAAACTGTTCCCGCCATGTATCGACTACAATATCGGCGTTAACACAGATGCTTCCATCCTGGTCCAGAATAGCAATTGACTACCATCTTACAGTTGACTATATGGCACAACCTCATATATTAACTATACACAAATGTATAATTGATTCTTGTACATTTTTGTATTTTCGTCTTTCGTAAATCCACCAAAATGATTGATGATTTTCATAAATAACTGTTTGTGTGCAAAAAAAAAACTTAAGAAAATTAAGATGTTTACCATAAACCGCGACTATACGTTCATAAAAAAACGAACATTCAAACATGTCATCACTTTGGTTGAATTATGTTTTTATGATAGCAAACATGGTAACATTTATGATTTTTTTTTTATTTTTTTTTTCGTTAAGAAGTCAACACCAAAACAATAAGATTATAATTTATTGCGCGGTGCAAAGATGATGTCATATATAATATACATTCAATGATTTCAATCTGGAGATGTAACTTATATATTATGTGCATCGTCGTTTGGATATTGTATATAAGATTGGTGAATGGAATTATAATGGATTATTGTGGTGTCGTTTTGGGATGGGAGTTTTATGCACCTTAGCGTTGTGAATTGGGGCGCAAAGTATATGTGGATAAGATTTATTCGATTGTGAAATCGGTCATTTTATTTTACAGTAATTCGCTCTAGTTGTATAAGGTGCTGTACGTTCATAAAAAACAGTAATAATTCGTTTCGAAGTCTATACTTACAAGTGGTTTGAAACCACTTGACTTGACACTAGTAGTATTCGTCTTAATTACAAATCTTCAGGATTATGGCCATCAATTTGTAAAAACTTTTTGTCCTTCAATATTTCAGAATCAGCTCTGTATATTTAAGGTTTTAATCTAATGAGAAGTATAGGGTGCTTTCTTCATTTCACTAATAGTGAATTGCGAATGTTTATAGGCAAACACATAAATCTTTTTCTATTTCTTGGTGGTTGGCTTCTGATTTAGTTCTCTTATTTGTTTGCTCTTCTGTTAATAAGCATAAATATTTATTCGGGATTGTGTACAAGCTACCCCCATAACAAGCAAGGTTATTAAGCTAACTCACCTGCGGGAATATGATCAAATAATTATCTCAGGTCTCAATGTAGAGGTAGTGCGGTATATATGTAATACTGGGGTAGCTATTGGCCTAGGATCCTTTAATGACCTTGTAGTTTTCTCTATTGATTGTTACTCGTCCGAAGATAAACAGTTTTTTTCAAGACTCTTCCAATATCGATGATTCTAATGTTGCACTAGTCTGTAGTTCTATTCATTAAGATAACATTATTGAACATGATTCTTGTACCAGCCAATCTCATGTTTTAAATAAGAAGTGCAATCTGATCTGATTAGTGGGTCAACTTTAGTAGCTCGAAATATCGTAGTAAGATTGATTTGGGTAGTTAAGACTAGATTTTTCCAGGAAACGTTAGAACCTTCCTTTCCATCCAAAGTAGATGTAATGGTATAATGAATTTCAAAGCGACGATGGCGGTAATGGATTGATCTTCTGTCTGAAGACAGTTCCATTTTCATTTTACTTATTTTGTTTGAGGATTTTGCTATTTGGAAAGTTGGTGAAATGAATAAATCCGTGTAGCTCAAAATTATTTATAACTAATTTTGAATTTTATCTTAACGGCCTCTTCCTTATCCGGGCGACTCAATAAAATAATTTAGATTTAAAAAATTAGCCTCTTGTGTTATCCCAGTTTGTATACTTGTTAGTATTTTAAGTTAAAATACTTACAAGTATTGTAGTTAAAAATCAAATTCAGTTTCATATGATTGGTAATAGTTAACTCAATATTTTTTAACCTGGGATCAATGGTACGACATGGTACTAGATATTCGAGATAGTTGACTTCTGACTTTATTATAAGCTTATCACACAATTTACGGAAATTGGGAAATGGGAAATTTGACCATACTTCACCCTATACGATTATTCTTTTTAGTTGTTATAGTTTAGCTAGCTTTCATCAGGTTTGCCTATCTTGGCTCAGTCTTTGCTCGTAATTCCTCATGTTTTTTAGTGTTATTTTTTATCAAATTTTGTTTTTGAAAATTTTAGGTATAAGTTTGGTCGATAGTTATACATAGACAACATCTACCAAAATTCTTCAGTAAATGAGGTTTGTAACACACGTGCATACGAGAAATTCTATTGAATTTTTTTTTTGTATCTTGATGACAGGATCGCCGAGTAAGTTTAGTGCGAGACTGCACTATATAACACTACATCGGCAAACTATACGGGTGTGAAGTTTTGACTTTTCATAAGACTTTTTGTTAAACATGTACCTGAAATTATTGATGACTAACATGCGAGTGTTTTTGCTACAAGAACGAATAAAATTGACTTCTTGATTGAATTCATCACATTGTCAACTGATTTGTTCCACTTGACCGAATCGTAGACAAGAGCTCACATTCTCACATAGCACAACATTTCAAAAACTGTCAAATCGGATAACTATCAGTTATTAACCAGGATAAAGTAGTAAATAAATCTACAGAGTTTTTCAATTAGCTGGAATTATTCTAATTTTCACCTCATAATGTACAATTGATAGTAAGCTCCGTCATCATTATAATTCGTGGTATCAATCAACCTCGATCATGCAATAGAATGAGCTTGGGTGTAAGAACGACTGTTTGTTTCGATCATGGATAGTTGTATGTCTTGTATTTCGGTATTTCGAGATATTCTATACAAACGTATCTATACTCATTTTGGTTATGGTTGCTTTTTAGGACAGATTTAGGACAAATTTCATCAATCTTGTAATATTAGATATTTTCGGACGCTAACACATATATATATTTATATATATACACTTGTACAAAATATAATGGTGTAAATTAGACAAAAATCGTCTATAAGCCTGGAAGCCATCATAATGAAATCATTTTATAATTCTTTGTAGTGTCGAAGTTTTGGTGGTAAAATTTATTGGGCTTAAATCAGATTTAACTATGGTAGATACAATAGTTAAATCTGACCTTAGATTTTTTCCAATAATATACAAGCTTACAATAAAATTGTCACTTTGATATCCAAAATGATTTTTTCACTAACTGTAACTGCATAATGATATACAAAATTCACTGTTTATAAATCTCGAACTATTTGTTGGTTTATCATATCCGCATAAACTATTCTTCAAAACTCTCCTGACAAAGATGTATATCTATGAGTAAAATATGGATCATTACCCTGCTGATGTTATACATGTTCGTTTTTGGAAATAATTCTGCTGGATCTACGATTATTTTCTAAATCGATTACCATTGTTCATTCGATGTATCAGAATTTGTCACAACACTTTCACGTACAAATAATAATTTCCTTACGCCACCAGGATATTTTTTATAAATGATAACTTTTCTATAGTCCAAATATTTAAACATCAGAAAACGTCTTGGTCAGTACTTTCCAGTCCACCGAAATCTATAAATATTGCAAAATCAAAATAGTTTAGTATTCAGGTTTTAATTGGTTTCCCGAAGAGTCAGAAGGATAAGTACACTATCGACATGCTTTTGTTGGTACATAACTCACACTGACTATACTGCAAAAATCTGTAAAAAGATCAAATAAAAATATACAAATGGGGTTAGGTGGTTTGACTTCATAACATCATTAGATTGACTGATGCTAACACAGGTAGTCTAGACTAATTGCGGGTACTTATTCGAGATTTTCATTATTTTGCCAAAAGTATAAAAGTATAATTTTATAAATTATTTTTGACTCTTTCGAGTTATATATAGTGTTGTTCGAACCTCATTTGTCCCGATGAACTTAGAATAACTGTCCAATTCGATAATATAGATCTTAAAATGAAATTGTATTAACAGTAACGGTATTTATCGAGTGTTGGTCTGATTTTGTTGGAACTATAATAATGTTGTATGAGCTTAGACAAGCTTTAGAAATGATTTTGGGAAAGTTGGAAATTTGTTAGAGTGGTTTGAGGTCACATACCAACACTGCACATTTAATCGGTTTAGTTTTAATCAGAGAAGCTGAAACAGACCTTTAGGCTTCATTTTGCATTCCTATCAACGTTACTTTTATAAGTACTGATGATTAGTGGATTAATGTTTATTTTGAGCATTGCGATGATAGCCAAATGTTTTATAAGTCGTAAAATTAAATGATACTATTAACGTTCTCACGGTTCGAATTCGGATTATTGATGATGTAAACGCAGATTAAAATTCAAAATATATTTACTTAACACTCAACCAATTGTTGGCGATTCGTCACTTGCCATTAGTAGGGACTATTCATTAATTTTCTGCACACAATTTATTACTCTTCACTGGTTTAGAAGATATGTTTAGATTACTGATATTGACTTTAAAAACTGTTTACAACAGTATATTTGGATTGCTTCTCGAGCATTCCACCCTACTTCAACAGTCAATGATGGATTACCTTTCGCAAAATATTTGATAATCGAGAAATAATTGAGAAACTTCCATGCTAAGTGTCAAAGCTTCGGTGTTTAAAGCAGGAGGCACCACGGGTTGAATTCCGATGAACCAGGATGTAAAAGTGATTTTTCATTATCAGATTACCATCGGAGATGTACACTTCTATAACCATCGTTCGGAGTACAGAATGGATGGGCAATACAATGTGATGTACATGTTTTCACAAAAAGAGCATAAAGCTTAAAGTCTACGATTTGGCTTCGGCGTAAGGTAGAACATTAATAGAGTTGGAAGAGCTTCGTGCCCAAAATAGATAAAAAATACATTCCTGATTGTAGTAGTGCATACACCTGGTTTCAATTCAGTCGTTGTTAAAATGGTGATTTTATCTGGTTTCTCTGAAGCTTATATCGTCATTAACAGTTACGCTATCGAAGAGATTACTAATCTCACACCTAAAACTCGAACTTCAACAAAAAAATGTATTCTTTCATACGAATTTAATGAGTTCATATAATATGTCGAAACGAATAAAACCATATTCGCAATTTTTTAATATGATAATTTTATAAAAATGCTTTCACGCCAAGGCGACTCGTGGTTAACGCGGCATAATTTAACAGAAATCCAAAAAATCCTAATAAAATCGGTAGAATCGTGAACTGTCATGAAAGTTTGAGTTCTTCAGCTATATACTTAATTTTGTCAGTGTCACATAACTTGTAGTTCAAACTCACTTTAACACGTGAAGCTAAAGTGGTTGGCTTAAACATCGTGGATTTGCAACAGAGCGATATAACACATCGCTGTTTCATAGTGAAGTACATTTCATATTAAACTTGAAATTCAAATAATTATAAAGTTAGTCCAGAAGCTATACCCAAGTCGAGACTCATATTTTTGACTATATGGAGACCTAACACAACTAATCAATATCATTCCGTTCGAATATTTAGGGGATACGACCCTTAGGACATCGCTGTTTCATAGTGAAGCACATTTCATATTAAACTTGAAATTCAAATAATTATAAAGTTAGTCCAGAAGCTATACTCAAGTCGAGACTCATATTTTTGACTAGATGGGGACCCCATACAACTAATCAATATCATTTCGTTCGAATATTTAGGGGATACGACCCTTAGGATATCGCTGATTCATAGTCAAGTACATTTCATATTAAACTTGAAATTCAAATAATTATAAAGTTAGTCCAAAAGCTATACCCAAGTCGAGACTCATATTTTTGACTAGATGGGGACCTAACACAACTAATCAATATCATTCCGTTCGAATATTTAGGGGATACGACCCTTAGGATATCGATGTTTCATAGTTAAGTACATGTCATATTGAACTTGAAATTCAAATAATTATAAAGTTAGTCCAGAAGCTATACCCAAGTCGAGACTCATATTTTTGACTAGATGGGGACCCCATACAACTAATCAATATCATTTCGTTCGAATATTTAGGGGATACGACCCTTAGGACATCGCTGTTTCATAGTGAAGTACATTTCATATTAAACTTGAAATTCAAATAATTATAAAGTTAGTCCAGAAGCTATACCCAAGTCGAGACTCATATTTTTGACTAGATGGGGACCTAACACAACTAATCAATGTCATTCCGTTCGAATATTTAGGGGATACGACCCTTAGGATATCGATGTTTCATAGTTAAGTACATGTCATATTGAACTTGAAATTCAAATAATTATAAAGTTAGTCCAGAAGCTATACCCAAGTCGAGACTCATATTTTTGACTAGATGGGGACCTAACACAACTAATCAATATCATTTTGTTCGAATATTTAGGGGATACGACCCTTAGGACATCGCTGTTTCATAGTGAAGTACATTTCATATTAAACTTGAAATTCAAATAATTATAAAGTTAGTCCAGAAGCTATACCCAAGTCGAGACTCATATTTTTGACTAGATGGGGACCTAACACAACTAATCAATATCATTCCGTTTGAATATTTAGGGGATACGACCCTTAGGACATCGCTGTTTCATAGTGAAGTACATTTCATATTAAACTTGAAATTCAAATAATTATAAAGTTAGTCCAGAAGCTATACCCAAGTCGAGACTCATATTTTTGACTAGATGGGGACCTAACACAACTAATCAATATCATTCCGTTTGAATAGTTAGGGGATACGACCCTTAGGACATCGCTGTTTCATAGTGAAGTACATTTCATATTAAACTTGAAATTCAAATAATTATAAAGTTAGTCCAGAAGCTATACCCAAGTCGAGACTCATATTTTTGACTAGATGGAGACCTAACACAACTAATCAATATCATTTTGTTCGAATATTTAGGGGATACGACCCTTAGAATATCGCTGTTTCATAGTGAAGTACATTTCATATTAAACTTGAAATTCAAATAATTATAAAGTTAGTCCAGAAGCTATAACCAAGGCGAGACTCATATTTTGATTAGATGGGGACCCAATACAACTAATCAATATCATTTTGTTCGAATATTTAGAGTATTCGACCTTTGGTCTCAAAATCAATGAACCCACAACCAAATATCTGATCTCTGGTTTTTGTTACTAAAACTCAATTGATTTCAGTAGTGGAAACCACACTTTTGAAGGAGTGATGAGATTCAAGTATCTTGGATCTGTCATTACTCAAGATAGTAGTGTGAGAGAGGATATCAAGTTTCACCTTGCCGCTTGCATCAAGCTTTATATCCTCTACGTTCCCTACTGAAATCAAAATATCTTGCAAATGTGGATAATCTGAAAATGTACAGAGTGTTGATCAAACCCGTTGTCATGTATGAATGTGAGAGTTAGACCTGGACGGTTGAGTACGAAAGATGGCTTTTAACATTCGAGAGAAGAATTATGCGTATGATATATGGCCTTAAACGAGACTTTGATGGCACATTTCGAGTTCGTTTTAATCACTAGATCAGGAATTTAATGCAAATTCTGTGTGCAAACGTTCTGTGTGCTGATCCCAATCGAATGATACCGCGATCTTTGAATGATGAGCGCCCTTGCGGTAGACGAAGAGGGTGGCTACAATGACTCCACGGCGTAGAAAGCGATCTGTATCTTCTGGTTGCTTGCAACAATATGAAGAGCTGCCTCGTGATCGAAACCGGTGGAGTCAGATTGTTGATACGGTACGGGTCAACAATGGACTATTAAAACTGAGAGAAAAAAAAATATTTCACAAATTAAATTCTTACTCGTAGTTAGTGAACTTACTATAAACTCACAATTTTAAAAATGTCGATAATACATCACTTATTACAGAAAATATGACATCAGTTAATGATGTATTTATATAAAAACTTTTGCTTACTAGTTTTTATTTGCTCTTTATATTTTTAATTTCTGAAATAAAAAAGGTTTCGTAAAACGGAAAATAAATTTTGTTGAATTATAGTATACTGGTAATAGATTTCTTTTCTAGTGAAGATAATTTAAATTGTGTCCACATAAAAATAAAATTGATAAAAGTGTAGTGATATAAAATTTAGAAACGATGAAAAGTGTACCAAGAAATTCTGTGACTTGTGATTATTCAAATTTAAGAAAACATGTTAAAAAAAATAATAAAGAACAAAAAAATGTAATAACATCGATGTCCTAAGGGTCGTTTCTCCTAAATATTCGAACGGAATGATATTGATTAGTTGTGTTAGGTCCCCATCTAGTCAAAAATATGAGTCTCGACTTGGGTATAGCTTCTGGACTAACTTTATAATGATTTGAATTTCAAGTTTAATATGAAATGTACTTCACTATGAAACAACGATGTCCTAAGGGTCGTATCCCCTAAATATTCGAACGAAATGATATTGATTAGTTGTGTTGGGTCCCCATCTAGTCAAAAATATCAGTCTCGACTTGGGTATAGCTTCTGGACTAACTTTATAATTATTTGAATTAGAAGAGTTGTATCTAGACAGTCAGATTAACATTTTGATTATTAAAATATGAAATATTGGAATGTTTTCAATTGTTGGTGTACAAAGTGAGAGATTTAAACTGTTTAATAAAGAGTTAAAGTATATTAACTAAGTTTGTTCATAATAACGAATATGTTTTTTTACTACCACATTCTCAAGATTAAAAGTTAGGACAGTTTTAGGACAAACTTCACTCTCGTAGCTAGCGTGTTAAACAGTATTATGCAGTTCAGCGGATGAAAGCGGAAAAACATTTCATTAGTTCAAAGATTAAGTGCATTGTGAAAAGTATGCAAATTCCAATGGTATTTGATGACACTTTTTGTGTTCTTACGGGAACTTAACAGAAAACATGGCGAGATGGATTAATTTTACACCCTGTTCCTAACTGACCATGGGTTTGAAAGCCATTCAAATTTTAAACGAGAAAATGACTACTCATCACTTATACACGAATGAGTAAGACCATCAAACGGAAAAACGGAAAGTCTTAATTACATTTCGCCTGTAAGTGTAAACAAAATGCATCCTTTTAAAAGATTGAGCCATGCAAGGAAGGTATAATGAAGATATAAAATTTTAAAATATATAATCTTAAACTGTATCTTGAACATGATTGATTACAAGTTTGTGAGAATTATATACCATCAAAACTTAAAGATAATTTTTGTGTATGCGAGAAATCGCGCAACTCGTATCACATCGATCTTAATTTTTTTTGGTACAAGCATTCAAAAGTGCACATATCTCGATCCAAGACCCCAAAATGATTAAATATTTAATAATAGACTTGAGACATCTCTATATAGTATAACAGATCATCTTCACCACACAATTGTATACAGCGTATGTATAAGAATTTATTCACCTTGCTATAAAAGTACCGTGTGAGAGACTTAAGATGAATGTGCAATTGAATTAACACATCAAAAAGATCTGAACACAATTTTTTAACGATTGGTCATTTAAAGATAATTTTTTTTTTTTATTATTTATAAAAGTTTATCTTTTTGTATTAACTTATAAATAAATTTTAAGTAATTGAATCGGATTATACTGTCATAATTTTCTTATATACAAAACACAAAAAAAAAAAATTAAGATTTATGGTTTTTTTGGGTTACTCTTGTACGAGTATAACGTCGTCTCTGAATTCAGCCGAAATATAAAAATAATTAAATCCTCGTTAGCCTAAATTCGTTTAGACTTAATGCAGTTGTTAAAAAAATACAACAAAAACCAAGTGTTTCTTATATACATACATGTGGTAAGTACAATAAAAAAAAAAGTTGTAACTCGACTGAGTCAATTGTTTAGCACATAATTGAACCATTAACAATTTCGATCGAACGATTTGGTATCTTAATTATACAATGCGGGCACGAGGTGTGCACACTTATAGTGAGGCAGAATTATGATTTAAGCCCAATACTTATGTTTAGCAATGATTTCATACATCTTGGATATACTTTCGAAATGTTTTTTTTTGTACATTTCAATTATCTTAGGCATTATATAGAGTTTTGGGTTTTATTGTGGAGTAATGATCTAATTAGTTCGACAATAAAAGTATTCGCATTTTGTGCATTTCACTTCCGAATTTATAAGACTATCGAAATTGGTTTGTTATTGTTGTAGTTCAGTGGCTGATTGAGTAGAATAAGTTTGTTTCTATGTTTCTATGTTCAGTTCGTCTCCCTGATCGTGTACCACGGCAGAGGTGTAACGTGTAACGTCTAGAGTGGCGTTGTGTTGCAATTTATCTCTGAATGTGTTGAGTGAGTATTTCAAAATTCAGATAGTCTGGGTTTCCGGCCACTCGGATGTCATGAGGAACTGGAGGGTGGACGAACTAGTGAGGTATGGTTCAACTTTCCAACTGCTACCAGAAAGGGCAAAGTTTGGTAGGCCCATTAAGGCACTCAATACTACGCTTAAAGAGGAAGCAGTAGCCTCAGCGAATGGAAGCTGGACGAACACTCTTTCATGTAGTGTAGCAAGGCATGTCTGACCATAGTATAACTGAATCTCGCTAAACACGATCGTGGGGATACTCACAGGACACTGCCTACTTGGAGAACATGCGAGTAGGCCAGCCTACTAAAAGAAACTACTCTAGAAGCTTATAATATTGTGCAGAAGCTACATATGGACAAGGAGGAGGATGAGCCGGTTCTCTTCCTCCTATGTTCATGCCCGTCCTTGGCACACAAAAGACATGAATATTTGGGAAAATTCTTTATAGACTGCCTCTCTGATCTCGAAAACTGTCAGGCGCGAGACTTATCATGCTATACATAAGAGGCTCAAACTCTTAAGGCTAATATAGGAAATTAAGATCCTGTGGTATGACAGCGGACCGTCGCCGATCCTAGTGTACTGTATTACCCACTCAACCTTCCTAATCTAACTTATGTTTGCAATCGTTTTTGCTCCTATTAACGTCCTACTTTATGCCACTATATTCAATTCGAGAACGTACGGTTATAGGTCCGATTTACGTAAAATGATCTGCACATTGCACATTGCATAAAGCTCATGCCATCCTGTGGTTTTTACATAGAAGTTGGGTCGGCCCATGAATTCTGCACTCTAACGTCAACGATGATGTCATTCATACCACATATCATTTTATACTGTGCCGCTATCGGGATTTGAACCCAGTATCTTCCGCCTTTTTAATTACTGAGCAATTTGGTCGGTCTCAATGATGTCCTTATTCCATAGGATGTTCAGATTTGGATAATATCACAATCAATTTTTTTTGCCAATACCTCCACTTAAGTGGAACTAAAACTAGTGGTTGATTCGGTTCTTATAGAAGCTTTAGTCGTGTTTTTAATAGTTTATCGAATTTCTATAAAAGATTATCTCAAAACGGATTTGTTTACTCGGGTATTGGTGACTGACAATCTATTAAATTACACACCACTGGCCTCTTTGAAAGAAACCACTGGTCCTCTTTATAGGCCATCTGATCTAATACCACCATCAATACACACAAAAAAAAGTGGAGTTCCCCTGACTCCGATTCGGTGTCACATAGTATCCCACCGATCGGATACAAATTTAATTCATCCGATCGGAGTATTTTATTTGATCAGCCTTCTCTCTTTTCGGATTGGATTATTCACACCTAACTAATGAAAATTACTTTTTAAAAATAGTTCTTTATACATCAGACGGACAAATTTATTTTATCCGTTTAGTGTTTTTTTTATATTTTCGGATTAATGTATTTGCGCAGATATGATAAAACAAAATTATTCATATGGTGTCAGAGAACACCCAAAAAAGTTTCTATTTAGACCATTCGGAGTTAAAGGAACGATACCAAAGAAGTGAACAGAATTGCTTTTTCGGATAAACTAAATTAACTCGATATATTGTGTTAACATATTTAATTTTATTTATTTAAAATATTCAAAATATAAAATAAATAGTTTTATGTGAATAAAAAAAATATTAATTTGTTCACCATCTATAATTTGATGAAAGTGGTTCCTCTTTTTGGACTGGATCAAGCTATATTAAAATGAATGAGGTTTCGTTGTTAAAATCTTCCTGTCTGTTCATCAACATTTCTGAAAGAAGTAGTTATATAAGTATTGAAAGATGTTTATGGTCAAATAAATTAATAATACTCACCTTTAGATTTCTACTCGTAGGTCTGGCATCTTTTGATAGTAGGATTCTGAAAAAAAAAAAGTAGCAATTTTTCACATAAAAGTTTTTATATTAATTTATGAACAGATATATTTAACACTTATTAAAATTTTTATAATTTAAAATAATTTCACAAATATTTATAATAAATAACTAACAATTCTTACCTTCATGTTGGCGTTAGTTGAACGGGAAAGTTATCAGTTAAAAATTCTGACAATGACACACAATACAGAATAAATTGTCAATATTGATTAAACAGTACACACACAAGTCATTTAATTCACATATTTATTTTATTTATTTATTAATACTTTTATTAATATTTAAATTCACAATCACTTTCAATTTTTTTTTATAAAAGGCAAGTGATCACTTTGAATACTAACACAAAACTAAAATTATTCGTACTAGCTAATGTATGGAATGAAAGTCTAATCCGAAAACCAAAAAAATTGACTCGAAAAGTCTTCGCTTGGGATAACTCCAGATTGTGTAAATTTAACACTCCATAAGTTTCAAAATTTGCTACAGGAAGTACCTTTTAAAAAAATCCCCGAACATATTTTAATATTTTTGCGAAAATTTTAATTTTAACACCGAATTGTGCGAACAAAGTATTAGTTTATTTTTTCGGATAATTTAAATATTGAGCCAAAACCTGTGGTGTTAATTTTATACAAAAGGATAAAAGTAAGGAACTTTTTTTGGATTGAAACATAATTACACCGCCTTATTTTTTTGTGTGTAGATGTGGTTACTTCGAAAATTGTAACAATGGTTATTTTAAGCATAGCTTTAAATCCAAGAAATCATTCCATTGAACTGTTATAGATTATTTTCTGCATTGATGGTGAACTGTTATCGGTAATTTCGAAAAGTGTCAGATCGTAACTTTGCATAATTTTTCCTTAGTTCCAATCCATTATATAAATGTCCTACGTCGACTCAATTCACTTTCTTCTCAACCAAAGCTTCTCTTGAGTGGCTTTTACAAATTTATCTAAGTATCCTCCAACAGATCGTATGGCTACTTGATCTCATTTTATAATAGATGTATTCTCACCAATTGTTAATTTATTCTTCTGTACCTAATCATAATTTGTTCTCACCTCGACCAGTTCGTTTCACGGCTTCAATTTTACGTAATCTTTTGTTCTACACGGTGATGGTGCTGTTACCTACCTTCATTCAATTTTCACCATTAGATATTACCAGTTTTATCGAAAACAATACATTTTGAGGATAACACAGGCATACGACTGGTATCCGGATCATGTATCTCGGATAATCTGTATATCTTGACCCGTTCTGTGTACTTACTTGCCTTGTTGTAGTTTGAGATAGTTAATACAGTCTTTATATGATATTAGAAAACTCTTAAAATGACACTCCTACGTTTTTTACAATGTGGCTCCAATCTATAAGATCAACTCCGTATTTACACTCTCCGTATTCTCCAATCATATTTTCTCATTGCTCCCATGGCACGAGTTTGGTCTCATTTCTAAATCTAATTTTGTAATACCACTTTAATGGCTGCAGCTTGATCCTCGTTGCACTAAACACTTGTTGTAGCTGTTATGGTACCTCCAGCCGGAAAAGTGCGTTAAATATACAAACATCTCTCTCGTAACAGTATATTACTGCTGCATATGCAAGTTCCGATGCATCGCAAAATCTGTTCAGCTCAATTGGTGAATTGTTTGAATTTTTGACAAATCTTGGTACTCTAGTGGGTCAAATAACTGTGAGACTTCAGTTATCAAGTTTGTTTTGGTTGTGGCTCCTAATTATGTTCCCTTTATATTTATTTTAAATCCCAATGTATCTGTATCTGGGTTTCATGCTATGCCAAAATTCTTTATTGTTGCATGTAGTCCGTGGTGCCGATTGCTTTCGTGATTCACGAGGTATTTGTTCTAAAAGCCCGGAATGGATGGTTTCACGCCCATTTCCGTATTTGAAAACCTTATTTACTTAGTAAGTTTGTGACTTGTTGTTGTTGTATTTGTGCTTTTTCAACAGCATCACCACCATAGTTAGAGTAACGTCTACGTAAAAACCGTTTAAAACAATATTGGCTGTTACGGAAAACTCTCTCCTCTCATCTATTGCTAACTGTTGTAATGTGCGGATCACCACATATGGCACACTAACAGTTCCAAAGATTACAGTCGTTGATTGGTTCTTCCTCTTTTTCTCTACATATAAACCCTTTTGATACCTCTACTGATTATCTTTATGTGTTCGGATTTAAAGATACATTTTCGCGATGTCCGCTTTGTTTATACTATTTTATGTCTTCTCCATCTTAACAGGATCGATATTAATTCGTCCTGTAGTCTTGGTCCAACCAACTGTTGATCGTTTAGTTCCTCTTTTTTTTGCTGATGCATCAAAAACAACCCTTAGCCTCGTGGTTGTTCTTATTTGTTTGGTTACTGCATAATGTAGTATGAAGTCATCTTGTGCTGGACTCATTTCACCTTGACATAGCTTCACGTAACCTACTTCAATTTATTCTTTGATACATTTTTTGTAGTCGTCGGCAAATTTGTGTGATACAGAGAATTTTTTCTCTATTTGCAAAAATCTGGCTAATGCTCTGTTTTTTGTTGTCCCCAAGATTGGTGGATTGGTTTTAAATGTTTCTGACACTGTTGTTCCTCTTCTGTTTATAACCAACCTCCCAGAATGTTTTCAATCTTTTGTCTAATTCCATTTTTGGGATCAGACACTGTACTGTTGTCGGCTTGATATGGTGTACTGACCCACATATTATCCAACCTAACTCCGTTTTTGTGCTACTGGTTCTTCCTCTTCACCTTTAATAATTTCATTGAAGTTATGTAATTTGGCAGGATAGTAATCTGCACCTAGTAATATATCGATTTTTTAGGCATGTTATAGTTTGGATCTGCCCATAACCCTTGAATCTGGGCTATTCCAATTGAAAGTTCAAAAATACCAGCTTTAATTCCTCCTATACTTCTCTAAATTCAACATGTGTCCTCGTGCTTTGCATATTTAAATTTGTGGCTGCTTCATGAGTTATGAAAGATGCTTGAGATCCTGGATCAATGAGAACTCTAAATATCTCTGGGTGATGGCCTTTTGTTGGAACCTTTACTAACGCTGGGCTTAAATTTACTTGAGCTGTATAGTTGCTATGCTATCCAGCATGTCACGTATATTTGTGTTTGTACTTACACCTTCTTTACTATGGAGTATCATGCTATGGGTATCATGCCTAAAGCGATTTCTGTCAATAAATTTTGTTGATTTATTAGCAGGTTAAAGTATTTAGCCGCTAGAACTCTTTCATTGTTCTAACGATTATTTAATGTATCCTAAGCTAAGCGTAATTTTCAGCTGTTTATTCCAGATGACCTATTCTCCTTGCTGCTGAACCTCCTACATGACCTTCAATTAATTAATCCTGTGAGTATCCGTCAATAATTTGTTTTGGTGTACCAATTTTATAAATGTATCAGTGAAGTCCATGCTTTGTTCCATCATTCTCTCTGTATAGAGCTCGAATTTTAATGTTTTGTAATTTTAAAATGTAAGCGAACTCTTTCCGGCTGTTTGATGCAGAGTTCGTAATGATAACAGTTTCCTTGGTTGTTATTTTACTATGCTATATCGTTAAAAATGTCGGATTATGAATTCTATCCACCGATGTTGACTGTATCGGTGTAGTTGGTGGCCCATTTCCATATCGCATCTCGTTGATATGGAAGTCGAGACTTACTCACTACTCTGGTTTTCAAATACGCATGACTTTCTTCCAATTCTGCGTGCTTTGATCGGATGGTATAGCATCTCTGGCTATTTTACACTCCAAATAGCTTTTGGGTTTTCCGATTATTGCTGTCTTTATAATAGTTTGTATTCAATTGAACTATCTTTTTAGCTACTAAATCCTGATTCAGTAAAAAAATTTCCTAAACTCATCATTGCTGCGTGGTTGGTGGATGCGGTGACTTTAAGTGTCCGTACCTGTTGGTTGGTGGTTCGAATATTTTATATAGTTTAACGTAAGGTGCCGGTTGTTTTTTTTGGCTCTTGTTCAGTTATATACTATAGTATATAACTGAACAAGAACCAAAAAATAATATATGTTATCCGCTTACCACTGGTGGGGGCAAAGACAATAACAGTTTAGTTTAAAAGAGTTTGTACAGTTTCGATCTGGTGATGACGTCATTGAAGACAGTGTGATCGAAAAGATCCAATCCATTTCATCAGGCATATGCTCACCGAACTTGACGCGTCAGTTCTAGCGAATTACAAGAATACAACTCGAAATGTCGATTTTATATGATTGCGTCGTAAACGGGTATGAAGATTTCGACAAATCGACAAAAAAATGAATTTTGGCCAAATCTGCGTGGTATATGGCATATATCTGAATATAGTTTATGGTACACCCTATTAACTTATTAGTGGTTTACTGTACTGAATTTAAATGCTGTTTAACTAATTGAAATTAGTTTTGATAACTTATAAGGGTCAAAACATTTTCAAAACATTTTCTTTAATCTCGGGCCCATTAATCTGACTGAGTATACCTTTTAATTCTTTTAACAAGGAACAATTAGAGACCAACTCTGGCGCCAGTAGTCACGGTAATTCCATATCCATTAGAGTATATTACAGGTATGGTGGTTAAAACGTTCGTAGTTGAACTTGTGTCAAGCAGGGTTTACCGTCTAAACCATAACTGGATTCATAAATTATCTTGGTGCTATGACGTATTATTGTAGAAAAGTACAATTACTTTGAACAAATTAGAGTGCTTAAAGCAGACCAATTGTGCCTAAATATTTTCTCTACAGAATAATGGAACACGACGACAGTTCTATTTTCAATTAATTTTTAGTTCAAGACGTAATGATTAATAAAAGCAGTTGGGGGCATCAGTATTACGATACGAGAGGTGAAATTCTAACATAAGCGAAAGCTTATGGTTAGACTAACATAAGCGAAAGCATTTGATAGTTCTTACCATAAACAATGCCAGCTATCATTTGGATGCAGCTACATATATGGCACTGTTAGTCGCTTTCTGGAATCCATAGCTTTGGTTGAAAAGTTGAAACTGATAGTTCACGGAAGAGCACTACCAGGAGTGGAGCCTGCGGTTTGATTTGATTTAAGATTGGGAAACTAACCAGGTTCGAACATACTCATAAATGAGTAAGGCAGATTAATAACTCTTTCTCGAATTTATGAGTGGTGGTGCATGGCCGTTCCTAGTTCGTAGAGTGATTTGTCTGGTTAATTCCGAGTATAAACGAGAATCAAATTTCATAACAAGATGTCGGCAGGGTTATGGTATCGAAACTTTGCAGACTTAGTTTTAACTTTGTTATCTATGTTTCTAACGGGATGTGGTTTTAATACGTCAATCTGGTCTTTAAGTGGAGTCATAGCTGATGGATTGTCTAAATAAGACACATCTTAAATAGATAAATTGGGTCTGTTAATAAAAATTGAATAACTGGTTTGTAGTGCTCTTATATGTCCTGGGCAGCATACGCGCTACAGTACAGGTGCCATCATATCCTACTATAAGTCTAAAAAGACAGTGTAAACTGCTAAACAACATTCGTGATTATGATTGTCGGCCGAAACTGTACACATAAACCTGGAATTCCCAGTAAGAGTGTCTCATAAGCTCGCAAAATTATAAAATTATATGAGTTGAAGTGTTTGGAGTAGGCTTTCATGGAACTGTCATTGCGAAGTCGCCACTGCGGATTATTCTTGTTATAAATATAAATAATTAATCATTTTATTTTTAAACGTTAATCATTAAACAATTAATTCAAAACTGGCACGGATCAGTGGAATCCGACTGTCCTAATAAAACCATCATATAAGTTACGACTTTTCCAACTCAATAATGGTCTAAAATTTATTGTAGTTTTTTTGTCGAACTATAATGGCTTTTAATAATATTTTTGGTACTTACCTAGAACGCCAACATTACTCTCCCGCAAGTGAATTTCCCCCCCCGTTTTTGATTCATGTTTGTATATATGTGTAATTCTATAATTTTAATGCCGTCGTTGGGTTGGGGTGACTGATTTCGCCCGCTTGGTTATTTAAGGCTTGCTGCGGCATGAAAGGAACCTGACTGGCTGTATGCTATATTTGTGGGTGCCCTTCCTAGAAATATTTGAGAGGACGGACAACCACCATAGAGAGAAAGGCAGACAGGAGAGTCAGAAGAAGTCAGGAGAGTGCGATGAAATTTTGGGAATTATGTCAGAAGGTATTGACGTGTAAATGTTCCCTAAACAGGGATTAAAGCGTGAAGCTTTTGTTATGTAATTTACGTCAGGCATATGCTACCGGACATGATGTTCGTATTGTGCGACATTTTAGTCGTGACGCGACAGTTCTAGCTAATTACAAGAACACAACTCGAAAAATCGATTTTATTTGAGTGTGGCGTAATTATACGGGTATACTTACTTGATAGCCTCAAGTTGTAATACCTAGCTGACTTAATTTTTCTGAAACAAATTTTGAGATGCGTCACATTTAATTAAGTTTTTCAATTCTAAATAAGTGTTTGTGTGTGTGTGTATTTCTAATGACATATTTTTCGTTTAAGATTTCAAATTCACCATAGCATACCAAACAACGATATATACAGAGAAAGATGTTGGCTTGGAATTTTTTAGTAAAAAAACTAAAACAAAACATTGCAACAAACAACAACAACAAAATAAATTATCTTAAATTAAAATTTATTTAATTTTATTAAACGAATAAATTAAAATTTTGTTTTTATTACAAAAAAGCAAAATTGATTTTAGATTATTTACGTGTACATGTACGAACGACATATATTATATCTATATACACAACAGCCAGGCTCCAATTTTAGATTGCACGATTTTTTGGTAACAACAAAATAATATTAATTTATAAATGAATTAATTAAAAATTAAATTATTTTACAAAAGATACATGCAAGATTGGTTTTTTGTTAACAATATATCTTGCGCGATACTTTACAGTGTTTTATCACTGTTTCGTGTACACTTGAGGGTGACAGTCATTTCAAATCGTATATATAGACACAAGAATTCTGGCGTCTAATTAATTTGATAATCGGGTGCGCGGATTACGAGCACTTATAATCGTTTAAAATTTATAGAAATCGATTATGTTCGATTACAAAAATTTAAGCACTGCGGGTGTTGTTATATACAGCATACAACATTATTGTGTCTCATTTCCTGCTTAATATTTTCTTTATAGGTAGTCGTCATAATAAGATCATTATAAATCTTTCAACCGTGATACAAAACAAATCATTCAACCGTTCGAATCATTTATAGGTATAATCGAAAATATTTATCCGAAAACTAAAAAACTTTTACTTTTCACTTACCGCACATAGTATATCGATACATACAGATGCAAGAGTATAAAGATACAGATTATAGACACAACAATGTCTTAATTATTTGATTAGGAATTGAAAAATGAAAATCAATCACTTGTTTCATTAATCAAAATAAAATAGTTTCAGTTAGAATTGTGTTACAATTGCGAGAGGGTAATAAATTGTTAAATCTTGGGCTTAGAAATCTTAGAAATTTTCCATCTTAATTGTTACATTTAAGAAAGTGTTATATACGTTCGATTAGTAGACGGAGCTCATTGAAAGCTGAAATTCATATTCATTTGTAACAAAAAATGAGACAAAAACGTCAACCCAGACCAGAGCTATTCACTTAGAAGTTCTCACTTAGCAGTACTGATTTGTAACAGGGCAGACGTATTTCAAATCTTATGAAGCATATTGTCAGTATTTCTTGCTATGTTGGTGCGGCGGTTGATGTCCACTTCAGAGGTTTCGCCTGTTTTCACTACAGTACAATTAATTTCTGGACTTTCTGCTGCATGCCCGAGTACTTATTCACTAAGAGACATATATCGTCCACATAAGCCAGGTCATTGAGTTGGTTTATTGGATTCCACTGGATACCACATCCAGTTCTAGCATTCTCTAGGATCATCTTTCATTGGAATTGTTATAGTCAAGCTTTCTTTCCATTTGTGTGGAATTTTACCGCAGTATTCTACACTTCTGCTTATAGTAGTAGAGTTAAAATTTCTGCTGGAATAGAACTTTTAGCTTATGAATAGAACTTTTAACTTTCTGAGCCGTTGGTGGATGGGAGTTGATTGTTTCTTTTTAGTTGTCATCAGGACGCTTTTCGTTTTGTTCTCTTACGGTACCATTGTCGTCAAAGAACTGTTTCTATCTTTTTAGCTGTAGTCCTTCTGAGGTAAGGACTGGACCAGAAGAAGCATTTATTGGTGGTAGGATGGTGAATTTTCTGGTGACTTCGGTGTACTTTTTTTTATCACTTCTAGCCATCCTTCTTGCAATTTTGGATAGTCAAGTAAATTTGTAGCAGTCTTACGTAGGTGTCTGCTATTTGTTCCCATTTCTAATCGATGATATACTGTTTGCTGTCTATAAGATCTGTATCTTAGAACACATTCAAAATAACGCTGCAACACAATACTCCAACATTGAGTTGCAGCTTCTTTGAATTTGTTCTAGGATACAGATCTTACAGTTAAGATTTTAATGAAATGTCCGGGAGCGCTCGCAAACGTATATAAACCAATTAGAGTAATAGCTAAGATTTTAGTGTTTCGATTTCAGTGATTGAATGAGATGATTGGGAGATGTCCCATACATATACAAACTATTATCCCGTTATATATCATTCCGTAAACCCCTGTTCTAATGAGGGTCCTACTCTCATCCACCCATCCTCGTGGTCCACCATTGGTCTGATAATGGTTAAATATGACCTATATATAGATCCTACGGTTTCGATCCTAAATTACTACCATAAAGCTTTTGACCGGCCCAAATTCATGTCATCGTAGAATATGGTGTTATGTTGATTTCAGGCCAGTCTCTGATCTAGGATTTTATAGTTATTAAACTTCTTTGGAAAATTGGATAGTTGTGCAATTCAAGACGAAGGACAATTTTGTCCTCCTACTGAATAGCACCTGTATGAACCATTACCACACTGTGTCGATGGCATTTTACATCTAATATGATAAGTTTTCATCAATTTTTTCCCTGATGATTATAAACAGATCATCCACATAACCTTGGAAATTAAATACGAGGTTGCTTAAATGCTCGTCAATTACAAGATACCATAATACAGATGATAAAACGTTCGCTTAATGGTCTTAATGATAACCGACGCATTCCCATTCCCCAATCTTGCTATGTGATTTTCTTCCAGTTGACCATGGATAGAATATATTTCTACTCTACGAATAGAGTTCATCGATTATCTCACAGAAACTTTTCTATGTAGTTCTCTTAGATCCTCTTAGTTCATGGTTGTATTCCATAAGAAGTGTCTTTTATTGACTCCACTAAGTATCTTCAGTGCCCTTTCACAGGGTTTCACAGGGTAGTTCTTATAAGCTGAGTGAATATTTTTATGTAGCAGACAAGGAACGAGTACATGGTCCTTGGGAGACTCAATGGTCCCTCTGTTTTTAGGTTATTTCAGATTCGAATAAAGTCTTATAAATGTTTGTTGATTTGAGAGATCTGATTTCTTGCTTTTTTATTATCTCTAGATCTTATTTGATATGAATGTTTTCAAACAACAAAATCTTAGACACGTCTAATCAACGAACCAATGGATAAAAAATGAATGCCTAAGACTTTAGGTATTTTACTTACCGTTAGCCACATATATGTCTTGTATTTGTATCAGTGCTGTTCCATACTATGTAGTGTACATTAGTATCAAATCCGATGACAGAGCTTAGTCATTTCCACATGCAGTATATATTGTCAGCCGTTTGTCTTCAACAGAGGGCACTTAATCGCTGTCCTGTGGGATATAAGCAGCGGCTATTACGTCCGCGCACTTTCTTTTCACTATTGAAATCAGAACTATGACAGCATCTAAAAAACCCTGACGCTGAAGTCTGAGATTCGACGATTTTAACAATTTTATTTAAAAAAATGAAATTCGATCAGAAGTCAAAGAATTTTCGACTTGCAAATAAAAACTAGTACTCAGTTCAAAGTGAAATGACATTTTACCGTGGTCTCCAAAAATTTATTTATTTTCACGTGAAATAGAAATAATTTTTTTTTTGAGAATTTTGGTGTTTGACATAAATATTTGTGTAAACTAGCACTAGGCATTTAAATTTTTATTTGATGTGTTAAACTGTCAAAATAAAGAATTAATATTTTACAAAAGCTTTTAAATAATAGTAATTATATATTTTAATTCACAATATATAAATGACATGAGATCAAATACAAGAGTATTTAAGGAAAACTTTCACGTTAGCCCCGAAGATTTCGACCAAATTTTTAGTATGTTAGAGCCATTACTACTACCAAAAAGGAATACAAGACCTTATGATAGGATTAGTCCTAAAGAAAAATTGATAATCGTTTTAGAGTAAGTAGTTCAATGCAGCGACATATATCGAATAAGTAAGCAACATATGGGAATCATCATGGACGAAATATGCTCTGCTGTTTGTAAGAGTTTTAAGGCTAAACTGGAAGCCTTAACATCAAAGGCCTTTATTGAAATCGCCAACGACTTCAATTTAAAGTGGAATTTTCCAAATTGTATCGGTGCCACTGATGGTAAACATGTACCGATTAAATGTCCGAAAAATGCAGGAAGTTTATTTTACAAATACAAAGTGCGAAGTTTACATTATCAAATACTTTTTATCCAATATTTTGATATTTTACTGCTTATATTGTTTACTAGGGATTTCATAGCATCGTGTTAATGGCAGCAGTTGACGCAAATTATAAATTTATTTATCTCGACATTGGAGCATATGGTAGTGAAGGAGATTCTGGAGTATTTACAAATAGTAAATTTGGAAAGGAAATCCTGCAAGGCAAGTTACCGTTCCCAGAAAACTTACCAATTGGAAATTCATCATTACCACTTTTGTTTGTGGCTGATGATGGATTCCCATTAAATCCAAGAATAATGAAGCCATATGCCTCCAAAAAACCTACTAAGCTTACTAAAGCAGAGAGAGTTTTTAATTATAGGCTAAGAAGAGCTAGAAGATGCGTCGAGAACGCTTTCGGTGTATTGTGTTCTAAATGGCTTTGTTTAGGGAGAACCATGTTTTGTGGACCAGATAGAGCACAAAAGATTGTCAGTAGTTGCTGTTTGCTTCATAGTTATTTAATAGGAAACAAAAATTCAAATTATTGCTCACCTAGTCTTACTGATAGATATAATGATAATGGGATGCTAATTGAAGGAGATTACTCACCGGCTGGAGGATTGGAGTGGCAACGACGAGCAGTGTTTTTAAAATGATAAATTTAATTTGAATAAAAAACATGGTTTAAATTTATTTTTCTTGTTGTTTATTTAATTTGATCGATTGTTTGGACGCTGAATTGAACGACAAGCATTTCGACGTCCAAATCTGGCAAATTTTGACACAGTCTATCCAAATTTGCCCATAGACCGTGGTATTTCAGTTCTGGCTGCTTTGATGCTTTTTTCTGCATATTTCGTTCCTCTTTTTTTTAATAATTTCCATAATGCATGTAGACAAATTTTGAATGGATGTATCTTCATGTTTTGATTTGTCTGAAAACTAGAGAAATATTTATCAATTTAGTTTTTAATAAATTAGAAATAAACTTACGATACAGGAGTAGCTGGATTGTGTTGACAATGGGATTAAAAAACCCATCACATCCGATAGTTCCCAATCTTCATCCACAGTTTCTGTTGGGGTCCAACCCTCATAATTAGCCTGACTGCCCGATTTTTGCTTGTTCTTAACGATATCGCATACTATCGCGCATTGATTTCGACATCGTTTTGCAATCTTCAACTGTTGATATTATAAAATATCATATTTGTATGTTTAATGTCTATATGACATATAATATGTATATATATATATATATATATATATATATATATATATATATATATATATATATATATATATATATATATATATATATATATATATATATATATATATAACGGGTGATTTTTTAAGAGCTTGAGAACTTTTTTTTAAAAAAAAACGCATAAAATTTGCAAATGTTTGGAAATGTTGTCTTCCAAAACTGGAATAGTTGCTGGCTTATTTCTGTAGACTTTAGACTTGACGTAGCCCCACAAAAAATAGTCTAAAGGCGTCAAATCGCATGATCTTGGTGGCCAACTTACCGGGCCATTTCTTGAGATGAATTGTTCTCCGAAGTTTTCCCTCAAAATGGCCATAGAATCGCGAGCTGTGTGGCATGTAGCGCCATCTTGTTGAAACCACATGTCAACTAAGTTCAGTTCTTCCATTTTTGGCAACAAAAAGTTTGTTAGCATCGAACGATAGCGATCGCCATTCACCGTAACGTTGTATGTAGAAGTTGAATGTAGCAATTGGACTTTCCGAATGGACCACCTAAGACGCAGCCACGGTCAACATTTAAATGAAATTATCTTCAAAAAGTAAATGTCATGGACCAATCTAACGTTTCAAATAAAGAACCGATGAGATTTTGCAAATTTTATGCGTTTTTTTTTTAAAAAAAGTTCTCAAGCTCTTAAAAAATCACCCGTTATATATATATATGTATATATATATATATATATATATATATATATATATATATATATATATATATATATATATATATATATGAAAATTTCACGCGAAATCGATCTGAGTACTACTCTTAAGACGTTAAAATATATCTTGTTGATGAATTCCTTATTATGATTCGTTAGGTTGGATTCAAAAAAAAATAATTTTTGTACCAAGCGTTGGTTAAGATGATGTCAAACGAGGAAAACCTAGATTCTTTGAGAAGATGTACTCTTCGAATACCACAATATCACAAAAGAGGGCAGTTATCTCAATTTTGATGAAGAGATTTCCAGATTAAGCCATATAAACAATAAATTAGGCCCTACTTCAGATTATAACACAGTTTACGTCTTTCAATCCATCACGAGTAAATATAGTAACGAAGGTCATTCTAATTTCCATCCATTATCTGCCAATTAAAATTTTAATAAAATTCAATTATTCAATCCAATTTACATGTTGGCATGTACACACAATCCTCTCAAAAGCCAAAGCTGTCATAAATTAAATACATCATAGCGGGATTAAACCATCACAAGCTAATATTGTTTCAACAACAACATTTCAAGGCAATACATCAGCCCAATTAAAATATTTTTCGTCTTATAAACCGATTTAATTACCACAAATTGTGTTCTTATACATTTCGAATCGGATATTACATCACATCGATTTTTGGTATATATTATTGACGACTTTAAGGTCATTTGCACACAACTAATTAAAGAGTTCTATACGACTGGTTGAAGATTATTAATTTTATTTGGTTTTTTATTACCTCACAAATAATCAAGATAACCTTAGAGTAATTATTTTTCTTACCTTTGGTACTTTCTTCCTCTTTTGTGTATGTGTACGGATATATGAATCGATTAACTGTTCGCCAAACCAATAATTGGGTCTGAAAAGGGCAAATTTAATTAAGTCAATAACAGATGATTTAGGGTTAAGAAAATACTTTTCTCCAAAAATCTTGTAATTATACGCGACGACCACGAACATTCACTTTTTTACCATATACACACTATTCGACCGCTCTCGTTTCACGTGCAATGGACCAGTTTTTAATGTAGGTATATACAGCAATTATTTGTTTAAGAAATAATTTGTGTCCAAAATACAAAAAATATATATAAAGTGTATATACACTTGTTGATGATCTTATTGTGTGCACATACATACATACACACACCGAGCGATAAATATAAAGCGAATGCGCGATTCATCTTTTATCGAATATAATAAATTATTTTGGAGTTTTCTCACTTATGGATTTTTAAATAAATGTACTTATGTACAGACACATAACACTCGAAAATTAAAATGATTATTTTTTTAAATTGTCACAATAAATTTTGGCAGATGTCAATTTATATTAACGAGTTAAGATTTTAAATTAATGATGCGGCATCTTCTTTTCGGCACTAAATTGTCACTTTACACACATCTTATACCCTGGGGCGTATAGTCAATTTGTTTGGAAGGAATAGGATGATTCGATATTGTTTTGGTTTTTTAAATATCTCGGCCTTAATATGGTTGCTCCCTAGATGCAACTCCCTGGATATCATCGTTTCCAAGTTGAATCGTTAGTAGATTCTAACATTGGAAGACGGAACATGGAGCTCTTTGATTCGAAATTATCTCGGTTTAAATCTGTGTTCTTCCTAGATGTGAGTCAACCCGCTCGAGATCCTCAATCTTCGAGTTGAATCGCTAGGAGATTCATATATTGGTAGAAACTAACATGAAATAGTATGTTAGGCAACCTGGTCGAAATCATCAATCCTTGTCGAATCAGTATAGTAAATTCAAACCCTTGGATTACGGCACATGGAGCCGATTCAAAACTATCTCGGCCTAAATCTGTTTACTCCCCTATATGTAACCAACCTACTCGTGATAATCATCCCCGAGTTGAAAAATTTGTAGATTCCAATATTGGAAGACGGCACATGGAACTGTACCATTCGAGATAATTGTGTTTTTAAACCTCTCAGCCTAAATCTGTCTGCTCCCTAGATGTGAGTCAACCCGCTCGAGATCCTCAATCTTCGAGTTGAATCGCTAGGAGATTCATATATTGGTAGAAACTAACATGAAATAGTATGTTAGGCAACCTGGTCGAAATCATCAATCCTTGTCGAATCAGTATAGTAAATTCAAACCCTTGGATTACGGCACATGGAGCCGATTCAAAACTATCTCGGCCTAAATCTGTTTACTCCCCTATATGTAACCAACCTACTCGTGCTCATCATCCCCGAATTGAATCATTTGTAGATTCCAATATTGGAAGACGGCACATGGAACTGTACCATTCGAGATAATTGTGTTTTTAAACCTCTCAGCCTAAATCTGTCTGCTCCCTAGATGTGTGTCAACCTTTTCGATATCATAAATGAGTTGAATCATTAGTAAATTCAAACCTTGGATGACGGCACATGATCAACCAACCTGCTCGAGGCCATCATCCCCAAATTGTATCATTAGTAGATTCCAATATTGGAAGATGGCACATGGAACAGTATGATTTGAAATTAGATTGGTTTTCTAGAAAACCCGGACTAAATCGGTTTGCTTCCTTCATGTTAGTCAACCTGCTAAGTTGCCATATTGATAGATTCATTATGGAAAGACAGCACAATTTTCCATGTTTCATTCAATGTAGCTTCATCTAACCAAAAAATAAGGTGTTATAAGAAAATCTTAGCTATCATCGTTATTATAGAATATAACGGACGTGATTTCTAGATGCCTTCTTTTTGTACCGTTTGTGTCAGTATGGTGTCGCTAACAGTACGTGTGATGTGATTTCTGACCGCATTTTTCCACAAACCATATTGCTTGCATGATGCTAATGGAATGAGGAGATTGGCAGGTTTCCCAAAAGACTAACCTTGATGCTTACGTTATTATTGTTTAAAAAGTATATCTTGAAAATAGTTCCGTGCTCCCACAAATTGTGTATAGCATTATCGCAGTATATGTGATGGTTAGATTCATAAACTTAAGCATGCAATTATACATATATATGCCTTTAAGGGGATTTTTCGCAGTCTTCTTACAGGATGACCCTGTTCTAAATGCTGCAATGTGCTTAACTCTTTAGACAGCTGCCTCATTATTTCTTCTCTGATTTTGGACTTTGGATATTTACGACAGTTAGCTGATTACAGATTCTAGTTTCTACTGAAGATATATTCTTCATTTGATTTTGGGATTTGTCTGACAAGTGTTTTCCTTCTTTGGCTAGCCATTATATAAGCCATGCTACCATAACTAAAATAATAGAACTATATACGCCTGTAAATATCCCGAGCGCAATCAGCCGGATTGTATTTAGATGAAACATGCCACCAACGATCTATTTTATGTACTTTTATGAGTTCCAAATTCGATTGGCCACACATGTAATCCAGCACCGTGGTTGACTATAGACAATCAGTCCAACACAATCTTTAAGTTGATTCACAGTGAACTTGAGTCGTGCCAGTTTGATTTTGGTACATATTTTAAATAGCAGAGGATGCCCATTTGGGTGTTTGCTTCTAATATTTTTATCGGTTTGAGTATATCTGTCTATCTTCTCTAGATTAATATGACATAAAAAATGATCTGCTTGGCCATTCGAAGAGTTAATGGTGCTCCAGTCAACAAGTCATCTATACGTATATATATAATAAACATGCTATTTGGTATTATTTTTCTACAACGTTAAGTGATTAATTTTTTCTATGTTGGCTACTAAAAAGTATACTCTGCTAGGTTTGGAAGATGCGTCAAAAATTACCCGCAGTTTTGATTTACATATAACTACTTTTCATTACTCCGTGACTATACTTATATCTTTCTCTCCATAGCTAACATTATTAAACTCAAGCACCATATTCACGTCGAATCAGAATGATCGCGCATAATATCTTTATTGTATAAACCTGATTTAGAGGCTCATGAAGTTTATGGGCATTTACTTAAGTGTACTTGGGCTATTCACATTTAACCATAAACTGTTTCCCATTTCATAAAGATCCGTTTCGATTACGACCGAAGTCATATACGTTCTGCTTATATTCCTATAATCACTTCACACAATGTAAGAATAACTCTCAAATTGTATCACGTTGAGTCCTTCGGTAATCACTTTGTACAAATCCTGATTAATTTGCCTATGTTCTTCTTATTATTATCAGGAAAGTATGTTGTGCACTGATGTTGCATTATAATCTGATTATGTAACAGACGATTAAAACGGATGAATTCGAATAGTGAAAATTCCAAATTAACTGCCACCTATGATTATTTCATTGGAACTAAAGCACTTATTTCATGTTTTAGTTGACCTACAATCAACATACGGTTTCATCCAACCTGTAACGATTGGCCAATTGATCTTTCCATGTCACTATATACTCTTAAGACCTTATGCTCCAACCATTCATAATACAATGATTTTTGAGCCTATATAGTTTCATTATAATCAGAGTCAGCTAGGTGGTCACTCTATATGTGTTATCGTAACTATAGATTTATCAGATCTTCACAGGAGAATCACATTATATATTTCTCTGTCCTGCCTGACTTGAAGATACAATTTCATCGCAGCTTTTGCATAATCTGGTTGTGGTACTACTTGGTTAAATACCTATGTGATCTTACATTTTCATGACCGCCCAGATGACGCAGTGGTTAATGCTGCGGCAGTTGGAGTGGGAGCTACTGGGCTCTCGATTCCCGATCCGGGACAAGATGCAAAAGGGATTTTTCACCATCGATCGTTTGGGCGGTGCGATCGGTGGTGTGAATGAACACATCTGCATTCCCCGTCGAATTAAGAATCCATGGACAGTCCCATCGTTCATGTCAGTGCTATAGGCTGACATGGGGCTATGCAATGCGCAGGTGTTTCTATGAAAACTCGGACCTTAGCCGTACATAAAATGAGGTATCACAATGGACCAATCGCCGGTCTAAGTGTGCGTTGCAGCCGCAATAACATTACATAACATAACATAACATAACATAACATAACATAACATAACTTAACATAACATAACATAACATAACATAACATAACATAACATAACATAACATAACATAACATAACATAACATAACATAACATAACATAACATAACATAACATTACATAACATAACATAACATAACATAACATAACATAACATAACATAACATAACATAACATAACATAACATAACATAACATAACATAACATAACATAACATAACATAACATAACATAACATAACATAACATAACACAACACAACATAACATAACATAACATAACATAACATAACATAACATAACATAACATAACATAACATAACATAACATAACATAACATAACATAACATAACATAACATAACATAACATAACATAACATAACATAACATAACATAACATAACATAACATAACATAACATAACATAACATAACATAACATTCATTTTCTTGAAGAATTCTAGATCATCCTGTTGGAATCAAGTTATTGGTATCGGGGTGTTTTAGGTAATTATATCAGGTTTTTAGTGCATTGCATATATTTTGGTTTTATGAGCATTCCATTTCGGTTGTCATTCCATGTTGGGAGTATATTCCTATTTTGTTGCATCAGTTGGTATAATATATGTACCAGCTCAAAATTACACTAGTATCAGGTCGGATAATTTCATAAGCAAACGTAGTTATTATACATTCGATTATAGACTTTTTTCGAGCAATGTACAGCTCGAGCCGATACTCTAATACATGTAATAAGACCCTACCATATTATCTTAATCTCTTGTCAAAGTAATCTCGTGGCTTTAACCAGCAAGTCTACTAGACCTAGTCGCCCATTACTGTCGAAGTGCTCCTCTATGGGTACTAAGCAAAATGTTTAAATATTCAACCCACAGTCAGCTTGGATCATATGGCACCCATAAACCAAGTCACCATTCATAACTCACCACCTATCATTAACTGATAAAAATAACTTTCACTTTGAACATACAGATTTACATACACCGAATATCTTAAGTTTCTCCTAAATACTTAAGCATATTTTCATCTTAGGTATCAAATTAAAACATAAATCAACGCGGCATAACAGAACAACAACACAAGCTGGTAATAACTGGTCTAATTCTTATTTAATTAACTTTACAAATATGTTAGACCATATATGTATATACTCGTACATACCTCGTACCTATATAGAAAATGAACGAATGTTAAAATTCTCCAACTGAATAATTAATTTGTCCTCCTACAATTTTTTTTATTTTGTTTGCTTGCTTGCGCAAATAAGATAAGAAAACTCAAAGCTAAATGAAAATTTGTTATTCGAATTTATTTATTTATATATTATATGTGTTTTCTTATTTATTTATTATTTTTTAGTTTTAATTAATTGAAATCAATTTAAATTTTTGCTTTGTGTTATTTTTCATTTTAATTCCTTGTTAGATAATTAGACCATGGTGATCTAGTTCAAACCTCATTTCACCGCTCAACACACCGATTTTCTTTTCTTTTGTGTATATACGATATATGGTATAAGTATACATGGCCCTCGACTTAAAGTAATATAAAGGGTTTCCCAATAAGAGGTTTCACAACGGGGAACGTATGCCATTAATGTTTGAAAACGATATCAGCCATAAATGACCGTGGCGGCTACGCTTGCAGCACCATATCGTTTTCATGAAATTACTCATGATCAATTCGCAAATTTGCGGTTGTATATCTTCAATAACTATAGACGAATTCAATTTTAAGGTCTTGAATCGATTGTGGAGCATTGGCATAGACCGCATCTTTCAAGTGGTCCCAAAGTAAAAAGTCTAAAGGTTTGGAATCACAAGATCTTTGTGAATAATTGTCATCATAAATTTTTTTCAGTTTTTTTAAGTTCCTTGCACGTGTTAGAGCTATTGCATCCAACGCGCGATTGTGTAAGTAAAAGAGTTCCACTTCCTAGATGTTCGATAAATGTATTCACGCTTTGAATCTTCAGTTCTAGGTTTCGGCATCTTCACCGTAAACCTATGCCCATTAACCGTTCCTCGTGTTACCCGTTCTGGCGTAACAAATGGTGGAATTTTCTTCTTTAATTTGAAAAACCGTTTGCATCTATTAAGGAACCCAAGTTTACGTGAAGCTGATTTGGCCAATGCCATAATGTGTTCATTCCATTTTAAATTTTTGCTAATCTGAACACTAAGCAGACGAATTGAGTCCCAACCCACAAGAACGTGTCCTTTTTACCACAAAAGACCTGATTTTTTACTCCCCACTCTAATCGGAACTAAGCGAAGTGACAACTTCCAGCCGTTTACCGTTTAACTCTGAAGGAGAAGGCTCGACTTCGAATGAAATAGAAGAGTGCAATGTTGCATCATCGGCAAAACTGTGTGCTATCCAACAAGACATGATTGTATTACAAAAACAAAGTTGATGATAAAACTGGTCGCTGGGGACTCCGGCATTTGGGGAGTGTGTCGTTGATGAACTCCCATTTAGCTCAACGTTGATCTTTCGATCTTTGAGAAAGCTTTTTATCCACTTGATGATCATCAAATCCAAGCCGTATGCCGCAAGGTTACAAATGAGATTCTCATGCCAAAACTTGTCAAAAGCCCTGGATATATCCAAAGCGATTGAAAGTCGAGATTCTATTTGTTTGTAACATACGTCAAGAGATCGTTTGTGGAGCGGTCTTTGCGGAAACCATGTTTAACTGAAATTATTTTATTAATCTCAAGATAATGCACCAATTGTTGGTTAATGCATTTCTCAAAAAACTTTAACGACGGCTGATACAATTGATATTGGCCGGTAGTTTGAGGTGTCAGTTTTATCACAACCACGTTTTAGAACCGGTTGCACCATTGTACTCTTCCAGACGTTCGGATATTTACCTTTCTTATAACAAAGGAGAAAAATTTTAGTTGATATTGGAGTCAAGTCACTGGCAAACTCCTTCATTATTCGAATAGGAATTCCGTCAGGTTCGGTGGTCTTACTTATGTCCATTAACTTTAGGTTCCTGAAGATAATTTCCTCTGAGATGTTGACAGGATCCATTTTGAAAGCACAATACGAAATTGACGTAGCTCCATTGGGGACAACTAAGCTCTAGTTTCAAGTGAAGACGTTTGCTAGTAAGTAAGCCTGCTAATATCGATTCACCATTAGAGCATCGTCTGCACATTTTAATGCTGTAACAAATGTTTTAGAAATATTGGCAACCGATGCCACCATTTAGTTGAATTTACGATCGGAGATGTTCACGCGGTTAGATATTTTTACGGTTATCAGGTTGTGGTCAGAATTTCCAATTCCAGCCTCGATCCGCGCTTCCATGGAATGCGGAATTGATGTAAGACAAAGATCTAGTTTATGACTTCTTGTAGAAATTTGACATTCAACTGTGGAATCACTAACAATCTGCGTAAAGGTCATGAGAAACAGCAAGCCACTCCGTCTGCTGGGCACGATTCGTATTTTGGTGATTCAACCATTCTTTATATTTATATGGAGTAGATTTTACTTATCAACTGTTGAAAGATGAAAGCTTCAAAATTGACAGCGGCTCAAATAGCAGGATATTCAAAATGAAACCTCTGATTGGAAAACCCTTTACATACACACGTACACAGTTATCTCAAATTGATGAATTTATATATTTTTGTTGTTTCTTGTGTAAGGCGAGCATCTCGATATTTTTTTGGTTTAATTAAACAAAACATTAATAATCGCGATTTTTTAATTAACTTTCCCATTATTAACACTTTCAATTAATTTTTGTTCTTCGCCGTGTACCAAAAAATATTTATCTCCCATATTTATATTTAAGATTTAATAACAATTAATAATCTTTATAGTTGATTGTGTTCGATTTTCAGTGCAACTTTCAATTTTCGGACGGTTTTTGGATAATTTTGCGGCACTTAAATCATCTCGTTACCAAAAAGTAGCCAGATTAATGTTTTTATTATTTAAATTTAAATAAATTTATTAAGTTATAGTTTATTGAAACCTATTTATGTCATATGAAATGTTGATTTAACATTTTTGTTGTTGTTGTTAACGAAATTAATATTATTAACAGGTTAAACAAGTGTTGCGGATGACATTCTGTTTATATGAATGATTTATGACCGTGATTCTTAATGTATGGTACACGTAACCAGCTGGGTCGACCGCCAATTTGGATTGACACCCATACCCAAAGTGCTTTTTGATTACCATATGGTATGCCTACTTACCATCACTGTTCAGGCTGTATCAGAAATCTTAATCGGGTTTTATTGATTTAAGACTTCATGATTCGATGAAATGCCGCAGAATCTACACTGCAGTTCACTTGAATAGGAACGACGGTTTTTTTTGGAATATTTTGAAATCGATTCAACTTTTTTAAATTTTTTTTGACAGAATTTTGATTTGATTAAGCAGTAAATATTAAAAGAAAAACAAATTTATTTTTTCATGATAAATTTTGCTTTCTTGTTTTTTTCTAAAATAATGGTAAATTTTTTTTGGTCTAAAATAAACAAAGATTTTAAATAATCTAAAGAAATTTGGTTCCAGGCTTCATTTTTCACCTTAATAAGGCTTTCTTTACTGTCGAATTGTCGACCACCTTCGTTAACTTTCCGAGGCCACGGTAAAAGCTCTATACATGTTGCTGCGATATCCATGATTTGATTATGTTAGCTGTATGGATAGGGGCATTATCTTGCTGATATATCCATGGAAATGGCCCAAAATTATCATTGAAGCGGGGAAATGCTTCTTCGAGGATGCCCTTGTAAGTTGCTGCAGTCATTTTTCCGGTTGGAAATGACAAATCTTCAGGACCATAAAATGATATAGCCCCCCACACCATATCGCCTCCTTCCCGGCTAAAAACTTTTCCTCTTTTCGAAGGTCGTTAAAATAATAATTAAACCCATCGGGGCCATCGAGGTTAAATTTCTTCTCATCAGAAAAAACGACACGTTTTCATTTTTCAGCCCATGTCATATGCTGCCTCGAGAAATCTAACCTTTTCTGTTTCCTCTTTTGATTTAGAGGTGGTTTCTTTTGGAGCTTTCTTCGAGTAAGGTGATCTGCTGTTTCAATCACTCTCCATACTGTTATTCGGCTGGCCTCCACACCAACTCTTGCTTTAATTTTTGCACAAGATAGCGCGCAATTGAATGCTGCCCTTAGTATGGCCCGCTTGTCGGCTGCAGATGTGGCCTCAACCGTTCGGCCTTTATTGTTTGAGCCATAATCTCTTGGATTTTTTGTAAAATTGAAGATAACAGTCTTACTTCTCCCTATTTTATCTGCAATTGCTGGTAGAGAATAATTTTCGCTGTGTAGCACTTCTTTTTGGACTATTTCTTCCTTACTAAGTTTATTTCCTCGACCCATATTTAATTAAGTTTAAGTTGCTAACACTTCAAATTTATTGATAATATGGTCGTTTCTATTCAAGTGAAACAAACAAAAATCACACTTTTTAAGAAAAAACAAAATAAAATAAAATTCTTCTGGCCTACTAATTTATTTTTATTTTAAAATTATTCTAATTTTAAACAAGTGCTAATCCTGTAAAAGTCAATCTTGGAAAAGTTGGACCAATTTTAAAATATTTCAAAAAAACGGTCGTTCCTATTCAAGTGAACTGCACTGTACCTGTCGATAATGCATTTCACGTCACACAAATAATACTTTCGGTTTGAACTATTACGATTAACCACTTAGTCAATACTAAATGACTGGTTCAACCTTTAATTTTTGATCGTTCTCGATAAGATTTTTGAGTTAAAGAGAACAAAATTTTCACCCGGCTCCGTTTCATAACCAATTTTTAATCTGGAACCAATTTTGCAATTTTTTCCTTTTTTTCCGAACACTTATGTGCGAACACTGTTTTGAGGATCCGGGAAAACTTTAAGCTCTTGTATACCTATACAACTCCTGACTACGAAAATATATCCACATTTTGTTCCGCGATCCAATTATTGCTATGGTTGTTGTCCTTTTTGTACTCGAACAAAGACACACGACACCGATTATGAGTAAACCAAATAAAACATTAAGCTACGATAATAATCTCAGGCGGTAAAAATTTGGTAGAGGGTTTATCTTGTACTTAAACCATCTATAGCATATTTAAATGTCAACGAATAGTCACAAAATAATGAAATGGTAGATTTCTCCGAAATAAGGAAAGATTAATATAAAAGCGCAGTTTGTGGAAGACAAAGATCTCCTATAGGTCACCAATAGTAAGTCCTTAAAGCACGATCAGACACGCATCGATTAGCGATGTGGTGGCCGAGCAATGGTGACCGTAGTGGTGAGTGGTGACGTATGCATATATATCCGTTGTTATTGTCCCTCGTCCAGATTTGACATTACAAACTGTACTGTCTAAAGCTCTGATGTTAGATATCCAGTTATATCGAGTTGACATAACTGGTGATCAGGATTCCATCGAAAAGTATTTTAACAGTGATACAATTCTAAAACTATACATGTTCAGTTTTATCCACTTCTACTGGAGAACCCGCTTGATCGACGACATAATTTTTTGAGTTTAATACACTCTTTTCATAAACTTACTGTTCTGTATCACAGAAATGTATAATTGTCCAGTCACTTGACAAATTCATAGGGTCAAGTTTGTTACTATATAGTCTAAACGATAAGGTTAGATTTGGACTTTGAACATATCTTGTGAGTGGACAAACAAATATCGCAATTCACGATGTAAATCAAAAGATTGCGAGCAATTGTGATCATTAACTCGTGGCATCTTAAGTGCCGTTCCTATCTATAGAGTTGAGAAATGTATGTTTCTGGTATTGAAGATTCACGGGCCATAACTCAATTGATGAAGATTTAAAGTCATTATAATCGAAAATTAAGACATTTGATCATAATCCAATCTTATAGTGGTTAAGTTCGCCAGCAATCGTTTTTGTTCCTATATATCTGCGAAAATTTAGGAGAAACTGTTTGGTTTGTAAAACTAGAGTCCACCCTTAGTACCCGATAAAATAAACCAAACCTATATTTAAACTCATCAAATCGAGTTTTTAATTAAATTTTGATGGACTTCCTACTAATAACCAATTAGAAAGTTATTCGCAGCTGAACTCCATAAACTTGCATCTACATAAAAATATTTTATTAATTGCCAAACCGTATATATTAATTACCTCGCCTCGTACCAATACGAAGCTAAGAAACTATATATAAAATATGTCAAAATCGACACTCCTCTCCGAAATAATTAAATTTATATACGTGTTGAGCAACACACCATCGTCAAGATTTCCTGATTTTCCATCACAAATGCATTAATAACCTAATAACCTTTTTTCTCTCTATGTTACCATTGTTGTTGTGCTTTAATTAATTAATTTATTTAATTTAATTTAAAGCAATCGAATAATATATTACAACACCATCACTTACCTGTATATATTGTAGTATTCGTCGTGCTCGTCTTATATAGCAGCCAACGAATTAACCGAGCGCCAAAAGAGATTTCATATACGTACTCGTACATTATTAACTTGTACCTCTTGGTTCATTTTCATTTTGTCTATCTTAAATCAATTAAAGTTGTTTTGAGCGTTTCGTTTTTTACCTATATACTCGTATACTGCAATAGTTAACTTATCTTAGAAAATAGTGAATAGAAGTTAAGAAAAAAAATCTAATTATCATAAATCGTGACTTATTTTAAAAACATTCATGATGTACATATACAAAAGAAGTGTGTCTTCTGTAACATACATCTAAGATGCAGTCTTCGTACATAGAATTATCTCGTATATAATTATTTTTCTCCTATATGACTTTACACTTCTCTTGATCGCTTGCTCGGTCGAAATCGGTCCAATTCATTAGATAAATAATTACAAACAACACATATATGTTAAATATGTGCAGTCAGAATTTTGAAGTGGGGATAAACTTTATTTTTCCTCGTCACTCAGGTTCGATTGGCCCATTGCGACATCCTCTCCTATATATGTACACTCCCAGTCCCAAAATCTGTTTGTTCTTCGAATGAAACCCAAGATATCCGATATCGTCAAGGTCGTCAGTTGAACCTCAAGGTCATCAGTGATTCTTAAATAAAAATCGTGATCCAAAGCAGTTCAGTCTATGGGAAGAGTATGAAGGACAGTAGCACATGAAGTGCTTAACGGTTTCTTCTTATTCTCCATCACACTGTTGGCAGTTTGCGTCATGAAGCAATAAGAACTAGGATCTTTGCTGATTTATTATTCCAAAGAAGATTTAGATAGTCAAAAGGGTATGAGTTTGCCCCCTCTCTGGTGCAAACGATATCTCTCTTAAGATATAATTATGCCAACCCTAGATCTGATCTCACAAAAGTGGAATGAAACCCAAGAGATGCGATATCGTCAAGGCCATCAGTTGAACCTCAAGGTCATTAGTCGATGCTAAAATTGAAATCGTGATCCGAAGTGAGAGTAAGAAGGAGAGGAGCACATTCTCACCCACTCTGTTGGCAGTTTGCGTTCTGATTATTCAGGTACAATAAGAACCAGGATCTTCGCTGATTTATTGTTCCAAAGAAGATTTTGGATACGCGACAAGTGCATTGCACATCTACTGATCTACAGATCAAGCGGTATCAGACTCTTAGCAGTTGGTGTGGTGAACATAGCTTCCATAATACTCAGAAAAACAAGTCTTCCTCTAATCCCACTAAATGTTCTAGGCCACTAACCAAATGCGGCAAATGAGAGTATGGGTTGGATAACCGAAACCGTTGTCGTTTTATTAGACTAGCAGTGAGTTGAGCCTAACAAAACGCCACATAAGAGCTGACACAGAACTCCACCTGCAATAATTATGCTTGACTTAAGCATGGCACTAAACCACCGAAGAAGTGTGGTCTCCATGTCAGCTGGGAGAAACATGGACACTTCTATCTTTTCTTCATGATTTTTGAATGTATCTCAGGGCTTTGAAACTGGCTCTCAAGATGGTGGTTTATGATGATTTTCAGACCTTCCAGCAGACCCGGTAATATTATGTCAAAACCTGGTGTTTTTAATTTCAAAAAAGACCGGTGCTCTGTCGGTTCTATATTTTGTTACCAATTTTGCCACCAAGTTCCAATCTCTAAAACTTGGTAGTTGATGTGGGAGTGGAGTTCAAACTTATATTAGAATTCTCACTTTCTGGAAAATGAATTTTTATTAGAAACTCATCTGGCTTTCTGATTTGTACTTCTATGAAATCCATCAGAGTTCCGACATTCATGAGAACTACTTCAGTTTAACGGTGGTCTTAATGTTTCGTCAATCTCTTGAACTGTTAACTGTTTGAAACTCAGGCTATTTTAAATTTTTTATGAACAACAGATATAAAACCAACACATAAACGATTACATGACCGAAAACCAACGATCAGAGGAAGTGATCGAAAAATGTTAATTTTTCAACCACAATTAAGTGCGGTGGAAGCAGGCATGAACAGGTTAGGCAAAATTACAGAAATAAAATACAGTGAAAGTACCCGTACTTGGTGGACCTTATGGCTTTTCAACTCAAGGTTATAGCAGTTAGCACGGTATGTTACAAATCATCTAGAATTCGATAACTTTGAATGGTGGAGTTCCTTCTATACTCATATAGAACAGTAGACGTACTACTCGTATATCATATCAATGCATGTTGGATTTGTTGGAGGAAAATTTTTAACCAGATTGTTCAGAGAATTTTGAAACGTGGCAATAATCTAATGTATTTGAATCCAATGGTATCGAACAATTCGACATACCGATTTTGCATGAAACTTAAAGCCATCACAACATTTGTTGGAATTACATGAAATGATCTTCAAACTCTATAGTTAGCCCAATCGAATCCGCGGCGTGCTTAGAAACTCTTATAACCATTAAGCTATATTCGGCGATTGAAAAACATATATTTTGAGCTGCTTATGAAACAACTTATCCTCAAATGTTTTAAGTAAGTTCTAGTCTATTATGAAGTGATTGTAAATCAGCTTTTTGTATATAGGAAATTGGTTTCGTGAAACACGTTCAGTTGAAAGGTTTCAACGTATACCCTGTATAGTTATCGAATGAAGTATTTTCCTCACAACTGATGATGCACTATTTTGCCGATAGAGGTGTTATGTGTCTGTTATAATAAAGATCAAAACAGATTGGTCGGCAAATTGAAATTGGCTCTCCATCATCTTTGGTCAAATCTGACCCAAAAACACTGGGGTTGAATGACTTATTGTAGTTGATGATGGCAAAATTTTTGGTTCTCATCAAGGGGATCATTTGTTGGAGAGTAGTGAGTTGATAACAGTCCCGACACGTCTACAAGAAAACGTATTCAATAAAACTCAACATAATTTGGACAGTGAAGCACATTTGCATTTACATGGTTTTTCACAGAAACAAATTGATTGGTGTCCTGGCAAACGGTGGTCCTAGATACTGTTAATTAAATATTCTGTATCTATTTTTTCAAATAGTAAACACATTACTATATTTGAAAATACTTTGGTTCAGGCTCACAACAGTGCAAAATGGATACACACATTATAACGTGTGCGTTGACCAAAAATCTTATTCAGATTACTGGATTAGACTCTAATAGAGCACAATGTTATGTTACATGTTATATGAAAGGTAAGAACTTAAGCAAAAAAAATTATGGGAATCATATTTGAAGAGGAATCTCCATCATTCTAAAGTTATGCATATGAATAAATGGATTTCTCGAGGACTGGTCCAGTAAGATGCAGTAACTATAGTTAATATCGGGTTTTTCAATAAGAGCACTTCAACTTTTTTTTTTTGAATAAAACACCAACTGTTCGACTTTTGAACTAACTTTTTTTTATTAACGAATTTGAATATACACATTTAAGTATGAAACTCGATTTCTTTTGCATGACCACCGCGTGCACGTTTTACGAAGTCCAATCTTTGAACCCAATTTTCGACCACTCTTTCGCATAAATCGGCCGAAATTCCAGCAATTTCACGTTCAATATTGGCTCTGAGCTCTTGCAACGTCGCCGGCTTATTGGCATAGACCAATGACTTCACATAACCCCAAAGAAAATAATCTATAGGTGTCAAATCACACGAGTGCGGCGGACAGTGGACGGGCCCATTTCGCGGAATAACACGCTCATCGAACTTAGTCTTCAATAACGCGATTGTATCGTGTGCTGTGAGGCATCTGGCCCCGTCCTGTTGAAACCACATGTTGCCCAAGTCCATTCGATTCAATTACGTTAAAAAAATGGTTTATCATATCGCGGTATCGATTTCCATTAACAGTAACGTGGAGATCGTTATCGTCGATGAAAAAATATGGTTCAATGACGCCGCCGGCATGTAATCCGCACCAAACAGTGACTTTTTCGGAGTGCAACGGTGCCTCATGAATCACGTGTGGGTTGCTTCCTGCCCAGTAACGCATATTATGCTTGTTGACAAATCCATTTAGCCAAAAGTGATCCTCATCGCTGAAGATGATTTTTCGGTGAAAATCTGCATCTTTTTCGATTTGCTCTTGAGCCCAATTCACGAATCGCTTCAAATGGTCAAACGGCTTTAGTTGTTGTGTCAGCTTGATCTTATACGGATGTAGGCCAAGATCTTTACGTAAAATTCGCCACTATGATGGGCCAGAAAGGCCCAATTGTTGCGAACGTCGTGTGAGCGACACATTCGCGTCTGCTTGAACTGAAGCCCTGGTGGCTGCGATGTTTTTAATACTTCGAGCACTTCTTGCTCTCGAGGGCACCGGAGACACAAATTTTGCCACTATACGGTCGATTGTCGAACGGGCTGGCTTGTTAAATGGGCCGTAAAATGGCCGTAATGCTCTTAAAGTATAGCAGCAACAGAACGATTATTTTGATAAAAAATTTGCAATCGCTGTTCACGTGTGTAGCGTTCCATGATGAAATGTATACTAATGAAGTTTCCAAATGACAAAAGAACAATAAAAAATATGGCGTCGTTGGCCGTCCCTATCGGACAAAAATTGAAGCGCACCTGTTGAAACACCCTTTTATTCAAATAATGGATCAAACAAATTTACAACACTCGCAATCACTCAAATATCCGCATTTTGGAGTAAATTCTGAGTTTCAAAATCTTTCGAATATATTGGTTAGTTTCATGTTTCATGTTAAAGCCTACTGTACATTGAACGATGTATGTGTCATCTGTGGAGAACTACATAATTCAAAGCAATGCGACAAAATCAAAACCGATACCTCTGTGAAAAGGTGTAGCAACTGCGACGGAAATCATACAGCAAATTATAGAGGTTGCCCAATATATTTAGAGCTGAAACGAAGAATTAATCCTCGGCAGCGAGCAGAGCAACGAAGGCTTAAACTTGAATCATCCATGAGAAATGAAACTCATCCGGAAGTTGTTTCGTTCACCAACATCCAAGGCGAGAAACTAAATGCAACTAAAAACAGTAACGTGCACCCTGGAGTTTCATACGCTAGCATTCTTAAAGGACCCACTACAAAAGTGCAAACCGGTGAAGAAGGAAACATCTCTTCAGCTTTAACCAAGCTCACTGATATGATGCAAAGTTTCATGGTAATGATGGAGAGAACCATGGATTTAATGATGCAGAATATGAACATGCTGATGCAGATAGTCGCTAAAAATCAAAAATGACTGTCCTTAAAATATCAATTTGGAATGCAAACGGCCTAGCACGCCACAAAGATGAGGTTCAAGCATTTCTCATCGAGCACAATATTGACATAATGTTAATATCAGAAACACGCTTTACAAATAAGAACTATTTCAAAATTAATGGGTATTCAATTTATGATACTAAGCATCCGGATGGCAAAGCACATGGTGGCACAGCCATACTAATTAAAAGAAGGATAAAACACTATGAACTAATTAAATATGAGACAGAACATATCCAATCAACGAGTATATGCCTGCAGGAATGGTCTGGTAACTGTGTAATATCGGCAGTGTATTGCCCTCCAAAACATGCTATAAAAAAACAGCAGTTCCTGGATTATTTTAACCGGTTGGGTAATAAATTCCTCGCGGGAGGTGACTACAACGCTAAGCATACTAACTGGGGGTCAAGACTAACATCACCGAAAGGCAGACAGCTTAATGAAGCGATAGAGGAACAGAGTTTGGATTACATATCGGGTGGTCAACCTACCTACTGGCCATCTGATAAAAAGAAAATCCCTGATCTAATTGACTTTTGCATAACGAAGGGCATATCACGCACGAATATTAAAGCAACTAATTGCTGCGATCTATCATCTGATCATTCACCGGTAATGATAACACTGAGTACAACTGTGTTAAAGGCAGAAGCACCGAAACGTCTCACAAACAAGCGAACTAAATGGGATCAATATAAGAGGCTAGTCGAACAAAGTTGTTCCTTAGATATTCCGCTCCGCACGCCAGCTGATATTGATGAGGCTGCAGAGAAGTTGAAAAATATTTTGGAGAGATCAGCAGAAAAGGCGACACCCGCCATCAATATTCCTGAGAAAGTTAACATACTGCCGCGTGATATTCAGGAATTGGTTCAAGAAAAGCGAAAAATTCGGAGGCAATGGCAACAATCTAAATCTCCTTTATTGAAGGGGAAACTAAATCGGGCTATTAAGACTTTACGATTCGCACTAAGAGAAGAACAAAACCAGGGTGTCCAGAATTATTTAAGTGAACTTTCGGCAACTGAGAGAACAGATTACTCCTTGTGGAAGGCAACCAAAAGATTGAAAAGGCCAATTAACTCAAACCCACCGATTAGACTATCAAGTGGCAATTGGGCAAGAAGCGATGAAGAAAAAGCAAAGGCTTTCGCTGCTCATCTGAAGGAAGTATTCTCACCTCATAAGGAAACAAATCAATTTGTGCTACCTGAGCAAGAGAATGATTATTCGTCGTTTAAGCCAATCAAGTTTAAGTGGAAAAGTCTAAAGAATACAATCAAAGACCATATAAGCCTGAAGAAAGCGCCGGGACATGATCTTGTTACCGGAAAAATGATAAGAGAATTGCCCGATAAATGCTTAAAACTAATAACATTTATCTTCAATGCGATCACGCGAACTGGTTACATCCCCAAAAATTGGAAAATATCCCTTATCACAATGATACTAAAGCCAGGAAAAAATGAAACGCAAATACCGTCATATCGCCCAATAAGCATGCTTCCAACAATCTCGAAGCTTTTTGAAAAAATGATACTAACTAAACTTAAACCAGTACTAGAAGAGCGGCAAGTTATACCAGACCATCAATTTGGATTCCGAAGCCAACATGGAACCATTGAGCAAGTGCACAGGATTGTAAATACCATTAAAAACTCCTTCGAGGAAAAAGAATACTGTTCTGCTGTCTTTCTGGATGTAGCACAAGCATTTGATAAAGTTTGGCATGACGGGTTAATATATAAAATTAAAGCCTTCCTGCCAAAGAATTTTCATTTAGTTCTGAGAAATTATCTTCTTCAAAGACAATATATCGTTAAACAAAATAGTGCAACCACTGGATTAAATGACATTAGTGCAGGTGTTCCACAAGGCAGCGTCCTTGGACCAATGTTGTACTTGTTATACACAGCCGATCTCCCTATTGCCAACAAAGTAACAATATCAACATTTGCAGATGATACAGCCATCTTGATGACACACAAAAACCCTCAAACTGCCTCAAGAGAATTGCAAAGTCATCTGTCCAAAATCGAGGAATGGCTAAAGAAATGGCGAATAAAAGTGAATGAAAATAAATCAACTCATATCACATTCACTTTGAATAAATGCACTTGCCCACCAGTAAAGCTAAACGGGGTAAATATTCCTCAACAAACAAAGGTTAAATACTTAGGCTTACATCTTGACCGACGGCTAACATGGAAAAATCATGTAGAAGCGAAACGCAACCAAATGAAAATAACTTTTTCTAAAATGTATTGGTTGATAGGAAGAAAATCAAAATTAACTTTACATAATAAAGTCTTGCTGTACAAAGCGATAATTATGCCCATATGGACCTATGGTATACAGTTGTGGGGATCCACCAGTGCTTCAAACAGAGAACTCCTGCAACGAACACAAGCGAAAATACTTCGCAGTATCACGAATGCTCCATGGTATATTCGAAACACCAACATCCACGAGGACCTTGGTATTAAAACCATTAAAGATGCCATCAGAGAGTATAGTTCGAAATATTACTCTAAACTACAGGTCCATCCCAATCAATTGGCCAGGAATATATTAAAACAGCCGAAATATAGACGACTAAAAAGAGTAGATCCACTTGGACTTATGAATCTTTAAATTGGTTTTTAAATGCTTTGTATATTAGGATTAATATAATTTAAAAATTGTGAACTATAATAATAAGTATCAACATTGGTTAATACTTGTAAAATTGTATAATTTAGCTTATAAGATTTGAATACTTCTTGTTAGTTTCTTCTGTAGAAAGATTCAAGAATAAAGCCATTGGCAGCATTATAAAAAAAAAAAAAAAAAAAAGTTTCATGTATAGTTCAACGTCAAACCAAATACATATACGATTTCTGCGAAATGGCACCATTCTAGGCTCATAGGTCTATACATTTCTGGTAATCGATAAAATATTTTCCAAAATGATCAAAAAGTTCCTGGAATAACCACCATGTGTCGCTTCCATCGTTCCGATTTGAGTTTTTTTGTTAAGTTGGTACATTTGTTGATATTCCCTCTAAATCTTGATAGAAAAAATCTCTAAATCTGATAAGCGCCATAGTTTGACATTTTCCAAAGTTACGTTATAGTCAGAGTACATATATCTATATCCATGCGTGTGTTGGCGATTGTTTACAATGGATTTAAATTTACAACAACGAACATGCATTAAAATTTGCGTAAAAAACGGATACACTGGTGTGCGAACGTTGGGAATGTTGGAAAAGAGTTTCGTCAACGATTCTCTAAAGAAAATGGTCGTTTACCAGTGGCAACATTGATAAAGTAAGTGTTGGTCAGTAACCGAAAATTAACCATCAGAGAGATAGCGGAGGACAGGAACATTACCTATGGATCCGTCCAAGACATTTTGGTTAATAATTTGGGTTTCCGTCGTGTAGCAGTAAAGTTGGTGACAAAAGTCCTTAATTTCATGCAAAAAAGAAACCGTGTTGACGTCACAAAAGACACGATTTACGCGAGGCTGAATCCAATCCCACATTCATTAAAAAGATCATTACTGAAGATGATTTATGAATATGAAACGCCATCCAGACATCAGACAAGTGAATGGCGTTCACCAAATGAGCCGAGACCAAAAAAAAAACACGTCGTTTGCAGTCAAAAAAACACAAGGAAATGGTCACGGTTTTCATGGATTACAACGGTGTAGTGCTTCATGAATTTTTGCCAGAAGGCCAGACCGTAAACATATTATGTTATGAGACGTTTGCGTTAGTTAATCCGCCGAAAGAAACCAGAATTGTGGCCAGAAAACTCGTGGATTTTGCACCAGGTAACGCACCGTCGCATACGGTGCCATCATTATTCGTAATTTTTTGGCGAAAAATTCAACAAATACCCTGTGAGTTCTTTCTGTTCAATCGAGTTTCAAAACCAATACGGGGAATGCGTTTCAGCAGACGAGAGGAAATAATGGAAAAATCGCAGGAAGCACTGATGGACATACCGAAAACCGAATAAATAAAACTTTTCGAGGATTGGATCAACCGCTGGCATAAGTGTGTTGTAGTCGATGGAGATTACTTTGAATTTAGATTAATAAACTTATATTGTGAATTTTCTGAATAAATTCCGTGACCCCGTTGATCAAGCTAAATAATTATTATGGCTTTGTAAACAACCAAAAAAATCGAATAAATTCAATAAAACCGCAACGTTGTTGGTGTAAACACATCATCATTAAACCAAACAGCACCACTTAATCAAAAGAAGATATGGAATTGAATTAAAATGCAGTTTATATAGTGTTATAGCGCAAACCTGAAAAATATATTCATCTTCACACCGAAAATTTATGACCACACCAAAAATCGACAGTCATATAAATTACAAGATGGGAATACCTTTGCAGAAATAACCCAAAATTGTCTTTTGTTTTTTTTTTTTTGGACTCAGATCAACTTGTTCTGAAAAACGAATAAATCAAGATTAAAACATTATGCTTTTATTGTGACACAAGATGTATGTTGAATGCATATATATGGTATGTCCCGGAACAAAAACCCAACAATCATAATCAATTAATTTCAAATTGGACCGCGGGCGGAAAACAACGACCAAAAACCTGATAATTTATAAGTTCATCGCCAAACACCTACATAATTTTTTTTTTGGTAGGTGAAAATATATGATCTTAATTGGTTTATGAATCGGCTGCGTATATAAACCATAAATGACAAAAAGTGAAAGGATTTTATGTAAAGACGAAACGAACGTCTTATAAATTATCCGCGCGCATTTCTATGTATTCAGCTTTGTCACATTTAAAATGTCATAATATATACTGTCGGTATAGGCCTTTATGTAATCGAAAATACGTATTCACGCACGAAATTGTGTTTTCGTCACGATTACATTTTATATATATATTTGGAATTAGAGATTATACACGAGTCGCATATAATCCAAAACGAAGACAATTTGTGAGAATTTTTTTTAACTTGACCTAGTCTAGTTCTTATATACACATATCTCGGCTTAAAAGGTGTTTTGAAATATTTTACAACCATATAAATGCGTTAACTTAAATTAATTGAATTTTATTTCACTTAACATTGTATACAAATTTCATCTTATACATGATGTTGTGAAATTGAGAAATTGACAAAAATATAAGAAAAACGTTTTCCTTCAGGACATAATTTTTTATATATTATTTGGATCATACCTCCTTTTTCGCGGTGCACATAGGTAGTAATTTGCATCCATTTGTTACGTCCAAAAAATCCACCTATTTCGTTGATAATCGTTTAAAAGTTAATTTTTAACGATTATCGATGTTAAGCCCCTTAAAGGATTAATTATATTCAGGCATACAAACACACAGGTTTTTCACTTAAGCTGAACGTTATAAATTGCTGACTGGATACGAATTGCGACATAATGATAGTGGAATCGAAATCAATTTTCCGCGACCAGTTCGATATACTTAAATGGCAGGTACATTACATGCAATTTGCTACTGGGCTTCAATTATATAAATGCACATAAATTTTGGGATTTTCACCAAAGCCCTGAGGCAGTATTGGACCGATTATGTATTCTCAATAATTGGGTAACACTGCAATACGCATACTTTTGTGGAGGTCTGTGTATATAAGAATAAAAAAACGTCCGACTTTATACAACTCGTATTGTAAATTAAGCCGATTATCACATCACTGTCAATAAAGATCATATACACTTATTTTCAACCTACTGTGTTGAATTCTTCAGATGATTATACGAACACGTTATGTCATTGAATCAATGCGCGGCAAATATAAACAGGGTTGTCGATAATTCACACATTTTTTTTCAGAAAGTTGGATGTAGGAGTTGTTTTGGGCAATAATCAAGAATTTGACATATCACAACTGTTAGCAGATGGTTTTTTGGATTCGTGTTTCGAGATCAATATTTGTTTTGACACGATAAATTGTAACATATCAAGTCACATCGTAAAGCTCAAGATGAATCATTTTCGAACGGGCTCTTTGCAATGTCGAATGCTGCTATATTTTCAGTAATTGTGGTGATTGTAAGAAGATATTCTATACCTGTAACACTATACCTGTAGTAGATCATTTATAAATTTCATAATTATCGAACAGCGTTAGTAACAACAGTATGTGTAGTTTGAAGAATCAAACACCACCTTTCATAAATACAGTAATCGCCCAATAAATGAGTTGGTTTTATCAAGGAAGTTGCACAACAAAAATATGAGGCAAAGTGCTAGATGTATACTGGGAGCATTATTACATTACTGGGAACTTTAGAATTTGCTTCAACAATTTGATCCTGAAGACCTTAGACATAATCAATTGCATACTTTGGCCTGAGTGATTGGCCTGGATGATATTTTTAAAAAACGAACCGCATGATACAATCATTAAAAAGGTATGTCAAAGGCGATACCACACGTCAAACAATTTCGTTTACAAATGCTGATTATCATCACTAGAGAGTTCTCTTGCTGACTTACTTTAAGCGATAGTAGCATTAAACCGTGGATGAATTAATTCAATTGGAGTTAGGAAATGAGACCATCGGAGATTAGGATAAAGTCATGCTCCGATATATGTGAGAGATCATATTGATAAAACTCCACAACATGCTGCATAAGATAGCAGAAAAAAATCCAGCAGAAAAAATATTTTTTCTACTCACCATCAGAGGCACTACAATAGCTTAAGAGATTTTTTCTGCTGTCATTTAGCAGAATTTGTCCGTGATTATTGACAAAATATTAATAAATATATATTTAAGGTTTCACATACAATCTGTAAATTGTTTTCATACGTATTAAATATATATTGTGTTAAATATATATATATATATATATATATATATATATATATATATATATATATATATATATATATATATATATATATATATATATATATATATATATATATATACAAATATTATTATATGTAGTTGTTTTACTGTGAGCTACAGATGAACCCCTGTGTAACTAATATGCCATTATGATTTTCCTGATAGTTTAGGCCATAATACCTCCGAATATGAAGTTTGAGGAGAATCGTCTGGGTCAGAGGACCTCCACAATTTTTTAAAGTTTTGGCCCATACATAAAAATCAATTTTTTCACTGTGAGCTATGAGAGGACCCCGAGTAACCAATAGGCCATATTCAAACATACAATATGCTTAAACTTCAAATTATGCTTAAACGGATATACCTAAGCGATTAGAAAATCATAATGGCATATTTGTTTCTTGGGGTCCTCCCATAGCTCACAGTGAAAAAACTGATTTTTATGTATGGGTCACATCTTCAAAAAACTCTGGCATCTCCACAACCCAGGAATAGACCAATTCAAGAACAATGAATTGATTAAGTCCGATATCATCTTGGGTTTTCAAAAATTGGATTAAATTGCCAGCAGGTTGTTATTTAATCGCAGCCAATTATAAAATGGCTGTAACAAAGGAATTTCTGAAATTGATCTAACTCGGTTTCTACTAAGCTATATAGTTATTGAAATAGTTACTGAAGGGAATATCAGCACTCCAGTATGATATTAAAGGCAGAAGAATGTGCACACTTTACTGCTTATCTATAGTCTTGCAAAAAGCTTGTCGGAAATATTATATCTTGTGAGTGCAACAGATTGATAATTAACTTTACCATGGCTCATTGATTGGTCCAATACAGAATTCATGGGCTTTTATTAATTCAATTCATATGAATAACTCTGATCCACCCTGTACATTTTCGTACGCTTCTGCAATACCAGGTTCCAATTGAGAGTAGAATCAGTATATGACCTAAAATATATCAGAAAGCAACTAATATCAGTATAATTTATTGTATACTCTTAGAGCAATTGTTGCTGTGCTTCAGGATGTTTTTTTTTGTTGGGTAGTTGCTAACACTATATGTTTGCTACCACTATATGTAGATTCGATTTACGTAGAACCGCATCTGCGCATTGCCTAGCTCCAGGACGGCCCATGGATTCTAAATGCAACAGGGGATCCAGATGTGTTCATTCACACCACCGATCACACCACCCAAACGATCGATGGTGTTAAATCCTTTTTTGCATCTTGCCCCTATTGGGATTGATTCAAACACGGTACCTACCGCTCCAACTGCCGCAGTTTTAACCACTGAGGACACTAAAGTCGGCAAATAGTTAAATAAAATAAATTCATGTGATTTTGAATGAGATTCGGGCAGCCAATTTCTCCAGTGACATTAATTTAATGGGAAGATAATCAAATATTTATTTATTTATTTATAAATAAGTTTAGAAATACGAGTTGACATTAAAAATGACGTACAGTCAGACACATAAAATATTAATTTATAATAATTAAAATCAGAAGAAGCAAAGTGTTGATTCAATCTTTGTTTTATGAAATGAAAAGGTATCCATTCTTTATTAAAATGTCTCAAACAGCAATAAGTAAAACATTAAGAATGTGGGATGCAAACTGGCTAATGCAACATCTTCCAGAACTAGAAATTTTTCTAAATTCCGAGAAAATAGATATATGCCTAATATCTGAAACCAATTTTCAACCCAATGCAGCTGCGATTTTCACTCCGGAGATCAACCAACATATTGGCCTACGGATAGAAACAAATTACCCGATCTTATAGACTTCTTTGTAACCAAAGGTATAGATGATAATTACATATACCTAGAAAGCAGCGACGGGATTATGTCAGATCACACACCTGTTATTATGACGATCAGTGCAACGATTGTTAAGACAACAAGTCCGCCATGGCTAACAAATATCAAAACCTGCTGGGAAAAATTTCAGAAACGAATTAAGGATAATATTCTACAAGGAAAATCTACAAGGGCCAATTACAAATCCGATGCAGCTATGAAGAACTAGCACAATTTAACAGCGTCATACAACAAGCGAGAAAAGCTTGGCAAAGGAATCGGGTGTCTGAAAAAGAAAGGCGTGAAAAAGAAAAAAGAAGAATTAAACATTAGATACAGAAAGATGAATTGGCTCTTAGGGAGATGTTCTGAGCCTACTTTATATAATAAATTGCTACTGTACCGGCCAATTCTTAAGCCTGTATGGACATACGGTATTCATCTCTGGGGCTGTACAAAGCAAACAAACGTCAATATCATCCAGTCATTCCAAAGCCTACGTCCTACGTTGAATAGTAAATGCACCGTGGTACGTGAAAATGTTGAATGTTGGATGACACAAATCCAGTAAGAAGACTGCGAAGGAAGAAACCACTTGATCTACTAGATCCAACCTGGATCGACTAAAAATTTAATAAAATTATGTAAAAGGTACTAGCCTAAGGGCTATAACCCTTCAATCGTGAATTTAAAAATAATAATTACTATATGATTTGTAAATCAGTTGTAATAAATAAATAATCAAAAAAAAAAACAAATCTTTGTTTTAAGGTATCCTTGCTAGAAGTAAAATCGAACAGGTGATTTATCTGATTAAAACTTTTGCACATCATGTTAACCGGTTCATTAGAACCATAGGTGGTTCTATAGACATCAACTTGCAAGAACTCATTTCTTGTTAGATGTCTACTATGGGTACTTTAATTTGTAAATTTTCATTCCCAGATTCCCATCTTGGCCCTTGGATGTATATATTCGATGGTTCCCACCTTGTAACCTATCCAATGTATAGCTTGAATTGATTTGGACCTGCGCTAAAACCAATGTCGATGTATTGCATGCGGTTGCCTAAGTAAAATTTAAACCTAGACACAAAGTTGTTTGGGAACCCAAACGAGTATAAGCGATCTATAGTGCTTTGCAATGGCTTATTGAGTCAATCGCCTTATCAAAGTATGTGTACACCATGTCAACTTGCTTGTGGCTTTCAATTACTTTGATTGTGCTGCTGGTGAATTCAATAAGATTTGTAGATGTTGATCTCTTAGGTATGAACCTATGTTGGTACGATGAAACATGTCGAGACACCATTTCTTTGAAAGAATTACATATAACAAGTTCAAATGCTAACCAATGCTAGATCTAGAGCAACAGTAATAATTAATTTGACCGTTTCGGCTGAGTAACAGTCAAAGTAAGAAAAGCAGCTTCATGCGCAAGAGAAACAATTAATTGAGCCTTGAGATGAATGGTTCACAGTATCAGCATTGAAATAATGGTACAAAAGTGAGAAACAACCAAACAATCGTATACTTACTTATATCATCAATCGTACCTGCCAAATTTAAACTGACAACATTCGAAATATTAATATCAGGAGACGGTAACTAAAACGAACGAATCAACTGAAATTGCTCATTCCCAGATCTAACCATGAAATTGAAATAGGATGAAAACCACATGCTGCAAGTTTTTCGTTACATACCACCAAACCCGATGACAGATCGTTCCAGAATGTCTGCCAAAATTGAAAATGAAAAATGGTATCGATAAATAAAAAATGGGTGGTTAACATTGGAAAATCTCTAATTTATCGGTTCCAACGAATCAATCGGAGGACATTCATGTACCTTGATATTAGCCACTGGTGTGTCAAGACATATCTTTGCTTTCATATGAGCATCAATACAAGAGATTTATATTACTACAGATTTATTCACAGGAAGTGATTACCGGTATGATCATGGATAGGAAAAGATTGGTTCTGGGAAGTTTAACTAAAGATTGAGTAAAATATCTCGAATCAATTGTAACTTGTCAATTATCAATTGGAATTTTGAATTGTGAAATTGTGGTAGTTAAAGGGTTTGGTAAGAATCAAAAAGGTAAAGAAACGGGACGGATTTTTCCTTTACTGGATCGTAACGACGTCACAAATAAACGGTGGTCGGATGACTGGTTGTTCCCGACTAGAGTGATAAGCATGAACTTGGTAGATATTACTAACGAGATTTTTGAGGAATATTGAGGTGAACAACACAACAACAAATGGTAGACGCTTATCCCAGGACATCGGATTAAATCTGACTATATATAAATATCTGATTATATGAAATGATTGAATGATAGATGTGCGGGTTTGGATTCAGATCAGATTCAGTTAAACTGGACTTGTGTTGTTTGGTTTTTACACAGTTATTTTATGTGTGACAGGTTGAATCACTCGAGTTAAGAGATTATCTATACCACAAACGTGGTAAAATAAACTTTTTTTGCGTGACATTCTTATCTTTGTATATGTTCCATACAACGAACGATCTTATAAATGTTAGTTAGATACTATTTTTTTTTGTTTCATTCACTCAAGCTCAATTGGCCCATTGTGACATCCCTTCGCAGGCGTATAGTCTCAGTCCCGGAATCTGTTTGTTCTTCTAATGTAGTCCAAGATACCCGCTATCCTCAAGGTGGTCAATTGGTCCTCAAATAGGAATTGTGAACCGAAACAGTGCAGTCTATGAGAAGAGTATATGAAGAACAGGAGCACAAAAAGTGCGCAATAGTTTTCTCCTCTCCGTTCCCACACTGTTCGCAGAAAGAGGTGTTTTTGAATTTTCATTCGAAACATATGACTATTGAGGGAGCAGTGCTCCGTGAGAATGCCCAGCCAGATCCTTAAAGTTCGTCTATCATAATTTAAAAAAGACTAGGATCTTTGCTGGTTTACTGATCCAAAGAAGATTTTGGATAAACGACAAGAGGTGAGATTATCTCAATCTTTTGGTGCAGATCTCCAAAGAGATATATAAATTTCTTGTTTAAGAGATAGTGACGTCACTCCTAGAGCGGCTAGGTCCTACAAAGGTGGATGTCGCATCCAATCGGGCCAATTTATCGGCCAATATATTCCCTTGGATACCCATGTGACTGGTTATCCAGTGGAGTCTATAACTTTATTCAGCCTGCCTAGTCGATTTAAGGCACTTATCGTTTCCAAAACTAGTTTCGATGAAATAGTATTGGAACCAATCGCCTTTAAAATAGCCTGACTGTCAGAAAGACTACAGATACGACCTTTAACCAAGAGTGCTGCATTCAAAATTGCAGCTATTTCTGCCTGAAAAACAGTAGCTTATACCTACCAAGCGATATAGATAATTCAATCTCAGGATGATACGTGTTGATACTTACGTGCCAAACAATTAAATATTTAGAATTGTAAAACTGACTTCTTAATATCACCAATAGAATATTTTTATTGAATATATACAACAGAGTGGTTGAACTTATTTATTCTTCAATTTGATGTGGCTGAGTGAATGGCTGACTACACAGTAAAAAATTTCCATTGAATTTTACACGCTTTTAACAGTGGGCAAATTTGCCTAGTCTTTTCATGTAATTTTAAATGGGTTTTTAAAATTACCATTTACAATTAAAACTAATTGTTTTAACACGTATACTACATTACATGTTTAAATGATTAATAACAGGAAATGTCCGTAATATAACTTAACAAAAAATTTAAAAATCATTATTTCATCTAAAATTGCATTGTTTAGTCTGTAAATGTTCGCACTATGATTCAGCAATTATGCTTAAGAAATGTGAATATAAGTAATTCACTTGTAAAATTACATTCCTAAATTCGTAAATTTTCATATAAATTTAAATTTAGTTTAAAATTGCATAGTATAGTATGTAAATTTCCATAGAATGGTCGACATTATTATCCTTCATAAATGTGAAAATGAATAACTCGCTTGTAAAATTGCATTGCTAAATCTGTAAATTTTCATACCAAAGCTAGTCAACGTAAACCTTTTTTTGACAATTACGAACCCAAAATGTAAAATTAAACAAACTTTCAGATTTCGTTAAACAATTATATATTTATTTAAAATTCTTTTCATGAGAAATATAATAAAAAATTTATATGTACATGTATATACAATATACATGCATATTATATGAAGTTATAAATAAAAAATTATAAATTATAATTATTCAGATTGGCCACGCAATTCAAGGCCACGCAAATTTCAATTTTCAATTTGTCAAAACAAATTTAAAATACATTAAATTTATACTATTTCTTTTATAAAATTTATGATTTTTGCCTTATAATTTGATTTTTAGATCTGGAGTAGTCTGTATTTTAATTAAGGCATACCCTCCAAAGTTTGAGATAGCTCGGAGGAATATTCTCGCCAAAAAATATAAAAACATCGGTGTCGTCTACTTCGGTTCCATCAAATTCCAGTACCAGCTTCGACCCTTGAATGCCTGCAGCATTTGCTAAAATAAAAGAATAAACTTAAAATACTAAATATTTAATTTGAATATTTCTATATTTACCTTTTTGGATTTTAGGAAAGAAGTATTCAGAACTCCGCGATATCTAATTTGGTTCACTTATCGTATTCACACTCAGGTTGTTTAATTTTTTTTCCTTATTAAATTCGTATTCGTCGTGTCTAAATTTGTAGGGAAACACTCGTTTTTTAAAGTAAATTTTAATAATTATTAGTATATATACATACCCGTTCAACTCAAATCACTTTCACGTTAACTTATAAAATTTATTAATTTATTTAATAATGTAAAATTGATTTACAAAAATACTATAATTTTTATTTTAATTAGAAACGACATACAACATGTCTGCATTCCGTAAAAAATATATGAGTAATGAAATGATGAATGTGCTTGAGCGCATCATTTTCGTTATATTTCGGAATTTTTTCAACGAATGTGCATTGTAACATGCAATACTATGTAAAATTGAATACTTATTCTATGATTATTAAATTTTTATGGTAAAATTACATGAAATATCATTTAGTATAAAACAGATTATTTTTCTAACAGGAATTTGAACATTTGTTTTGTAGGTGAAATTATAAATAACAAACCTTATTTAATAATGCGTCTCAAAACCAATATATTCACAATTTTTTGATGTGATTTTCAATTGGAACTTTAAATTACTACAAAAAGCGTGTAATTTTATGTCCAAAACATTTCAATTCTAATTTGTTATGAAAATTTACAATAAAAATGGATTATTGAACTATATTTCATGTAAAATTTAGTAAATTGTGTAATTATACAATATTTTTGTATTTGTATCAACAAAAGCATGTAAAAATTGCATTTAAAATTCAATTTTTTTTTTACTGTGTAGGATATCCATGTTTTGGTTCGAGTGATAAATTATGCACCTTGCGGAGGTTTATTACAATTGCTGAATGTGCAATTTCCACTTCTACTCTACCTTTGTGAAGATAGCTCGAAATTTCAGGCCCGAAATAAAAAAAGTGCGTATGGCAATACTTTTTAATTTAATTTATACTATAACGACATTTCATTATACTAGATGCCAGATGTTAATAAAATTTTAAGAACATTTAAGAAACACGTACGATTTTTTTTAAGAATTTTTCTACGTCTAGGAATTGAGATATATCCCATGCCATCAACTATATGCACCGATAGTTAGGGCAACGAATAGTTCTGATTTCTATGAACTATATATTTCAATTACTAGACATAGAAAATTCTTTAAAAAATCGTACGTGTTTCTAAAACCGTCACTAATATTGCGTGCGCAAAACTAATGATTTTATGTTTATTTTTAATAGAAGTCACTATATAGCCATTATTCAAAGTAGTTTACTTATAGTGACAGTCCACTTTCTGGGCTAAGTATTGGTTGGGATATATTGGTATATAATTGCGGATTTTTTTTAGAAAATCAAAGACATTTTTTTCATGGAACCAAATATCTTTATTCTGTAATGTATAGCCCATTTTGATCAATGACCTTTTGCCATCTTTCAGGCACCATCATAATCCCACGTTCCTAAAACTTCTGGTTTTTATTAGCAAAAAACTGAATCAGGTGCGATTTGACATCATCATCATTATTGAAATTTTTACCATTCAAGGAGTTTTGTAAAGATCGAAACAAAAAGCAATCAGATGGTGCAAGGTTAGGACTATATGGTGGATGTGGCAAAACATCCCAACCAAGCTCCAATAATTGTTGCCGACTAACCAAAGATGCGTGTGGCCTTGCACTGGCATGATATGGAATGCAACACCCTTTTGATTTGTCAATTCGGGCCGCTTTTCTTCAAATGATTTAATTATTTAATTAACTTAATTTCGTTAGTTGTCCAATGTAGACATCACAATCACATGGTAAGAGTTCAAAGTAGACAATTCCTTTTAAATCTCACCAAACTGATAAGAAAACCTTCTTTTGGTGAATTTCAGCTTTTGATGTTGCTTGAGTTGGTTCACCTGGCCTGCTCCACGATCTTTTCCGCTTGATATTATAACAACCAATTTTTTCCATCGCCAGTTATCAGTCGTCGTTTTAAATATGGATCATTTTCATTACGATTCATTTTCATTACGATCGTGTTGTACTGTGACGATCCGAATCGATTATTGCTTTGATTATCAACTTTAACTGGACGACCAAAGCGGTTTTCATCTATGAGTGAAAAATCACCATAATTAAGTTTGGTAAATCAATTTTGGGACTACTGTTCATTTAAGGCTTCGTCACCATAAACAGCACATAACTCTTTGTGAGCTTGCGATGCGTTTTTTTCTTTGCGGAAATAAAAAGTAAAATATGACAAAAATGTTCGTATTGATTTGCCATTCCTACGAAACCGATGAAAATTTTTTTTACTGATTGACAGCTGAATTACCAACTGTCAAATAACAAAATGTGTTTTACATTTGTATACGTCTGCAAACCTAAAAATTCAACTTAAACCATCTATGAGTAAAATCCACAAATACTTAGTATAAACACTATCTATGTTATGAATAATGCTTCGCGCGTTAGTATATCGAGTAATTTCTCTTACCGAGTTCTGGTGTTTTATAACACTCGTTTTATTTGCATAGGATTTGAATATTAACTCACTAGCTTAACAATATGTCTTAGATCGAAAACTATTACGTTAGTTCATTATACTGTACACGTACACAGTAAAAAATTTCGGTTGAAAATTACGTGAATTTACTTGTGGGCAAAATTGCCAAGCCTTATCACGCAAAATTACATTCACATACAAATAAAAAATTATTATTAAAATTAAATACTGTAAGTCATAAATTTGTTAGCAAAATCATGTAATATTTAAATAACAAAACTTATAATTTTGCAGGAAGTTTGCAGATTTATGGTTAAAAGAATGTAATTTAGCATTAAACACCTGTAATATTATAAACTTCTAAAATTTGTACATAACAAAACGTACAATTTTACTATTGCGTAATTTTAATAAATCAAACCCTAAAAAAGATTTTGCAAGAAAATTCTAATGTGCATATAGTTTGCATAGAGCTTCCACAATGCCCAGCCAAACCTACAAAATGGTGATTCAGACATTTCTCTCCGACCACGATTATTATTCTAGGCCCTTGAGATATCCGAAAAATCAGACGATAGCTTTGATAATAATACTTTATATATAATAACGTTGTAATAGATTAGCAAAGTATATCGCGACGAATAAAATCAATTTATTGTGGTTTTGGTCTGTAAATTTACGGAGTTTACAAAATTTTACATGCAATAGTTCTTGGTTACATTAATTTCTCTCAAATTTAAAAAAACAAGGAATAATAATAGAAACGGTTTGTAATTTGACTATAAATATCTTTCAATTTTAAAGTCATGTTGAATAATATACAAGAATAATAGATTTTATTTATTTTATTTTATTTTATTTATATATTGCTTATAATTTTGATTAAGAAGGAAAAGCGCATATGGAAGTAACTTGTAAAAAAATTATTACTTCCATTAGGCATAATATGTGTAGAAATACTATTATCTTGCTTTATTATAGACAATTTTTAAATTTACGCTACAAAGCTACCAAAATTTCTATTGAAAATTCAATTTATTTTTTACTGTGTATAATGCTGTTGGGTCGACACGAATTGTCAAAAACTTTCGGGTTAGATGGTGATGGGTTGGGCAGATATCACTTCATTTAGTTGGTTGAGTGACTAGCATCGTTAAGCCCATATAATTTTGAAATATGCTAAGCTGTATGTATCATTTGATATTTTGTTGCACATACTAATGTGATAATTGGTATACCAGTAGATTTCCGAAGTGGACCTTATTAGTCTTAATCATATCATATCAACTCAGTGATAGCACCGATTTTCTGAGTTCTGAAAACAAAATTGTAGTCAGTAGCATATACAAAGGCGCTATAAGAGAGTTACGATAAAGTGGGTATTGTTTCTTCAAAAAATAGATAAACTCTACACACAAAAAAATAAGGCGGTGTAAATATGTTTCAATCCAGAAAAAGTTCCTTATTTTTATCCTTTTGTATAAAATTAACACCACAGGTTTGGGCGCAAAATTTAAATTATCCGAAAAGATAAACTAATATTTTGTTCGCACAGTTCGGTGTTAAAAGTAAAATTTTCAGAAAAATATTAAAATATGTTCGGGGATTTTTTTAAAAGGTACTTCCTACAGCAAATTTTAAAACTTACGGAGTGTTAAATTAACACAATTTGGAGTTATCCTACGCGAAGATTTTTCGGGTCAATTTTTTTGTATTTCGGATTTTACTTTCATTCCACGCAAGTCCCGAATAATAATAGTTTCGTGTTAGTTTTCTAGTCAAAGTGATCGCTTGTTTTTTACAAAAAAAAATGTGTTATTAATTTGTATAAAGTGAATTAAATAAAATTACCAATCAAATTATAATAAATAAATAAAATTTTATCGTGAATTCAATAATTTGTGTAAATAATGTTAACGGCTAGAGAGCCTTATAATCTGTATTGTGTCGCTTATTCATAATTTTTTAATTGAGTATATTAATTGATAACTGTTGCGTTGAACTAAGTCAAACATGAAGGTAAGAATATATTAAATAAAATAAATATTTGTGGAATTATTATGGATTGAGATAAAAATTTAAATATGTGTGAAATAAATCTTAAATTAATATAAAAGCTTCAAGTGAAATTTTTCTGATTTTATTTATTTTCAGATTAAAACTATCAAAAGATGCCAGAAAATTTGTATCCGATCGGTGGGATACTATGTCACACCGAATCGGAGTCAAGAGAACTCCGTTTTTTGTGTCTAGTAGTGTCATTCCGGGTTAAGCTCAATGTGCACCAAATACGTCAATGGTTCAAAAAGTCTCAGTTGAATCGTGGTTAGGACCGATACTTGTCATAAATTCAATCACTTTTGGAAATAGTTTTCACTGTATGGAGAGTTTGAGAGGCGGCATCGACAATCGAGATTTTTCATTGTTACGAGTAGAAACTTATATTAACTCTAAACATCTTACAATACTAATAAAATTACTTATTTCAGATATGTTCATGAACAGACGGGAAGATTTTAACAACGCAACCTGATTCATCTTAATTTACTATGGCGGGAACCAGTCCATCAAAAAGAGCCACATGCATCAAAATATATACATGTATACTTCTTTTATAATTTTATCTATTTTAAATAAATGAAATTAAATATGTCAAAAATCATATCGAATTAATTTAATTAATCCGGAAAATCAATTCGTTCACTTTTTTGGTATCGTTTCTTTAACTCCGAATGGTCTAAATAAAAACTTTTTTGGGTGTGCTTTGACACCATATGAATAATTTTGTTAAATCGTATATGTGCAAATACATTTATCCGAAAATATAAAAAAAAAACTAATCGGATAAAGTAAATTTGTCCGTCTGATGTAAAAAGATTTATGCTTAAAAAGTAATTTTTATAAGTTAGGTGTGAATATTCCAATCCAAAAAAAGTGAAGACTGATCAAACAAAATACTCCGATCGGATGAAGAAAATTTGTATCCGATCGGTGGGATACTATGTGACACCGAATCGGAGTCAAGAGAACTCCGCTTTTTTTTGTGTGTAGTTCCAACAGGAATTTGGTCAGAAAGTAGTTTGAGAACTGATCACCAAATGTGATTTTATACATTAGAAAAAACTCGCCGTTACATCGAACATCTGAAATATATAAATTTATACATAACTAAAATTATATAATTAATTTTTTTTTTGTTATTTTTAATTTTGTGGTTGATTGGGATTGAAAATTAGAAATATAATTAGATTTCATTGCACTATACAATTATTTGATTGATAAATCAATAACCGCAAAAATAATTGACCGTAATGAGCAATAACAATTTTGTTATTTTTCTCTTATAATTAGAACAAAATTTCCATACTGATGCCTTTCGATTGTAAAACGAACAAAAAGAAAAAATTCGAAAGAGTTAATTTTAATTCGAGTAGAGTAAGAAACGAACCTGAAATTAGTGAGTGACATATAATCGTTTATTATATACTTTACAAGTGATAATAATTTGACATACATATCTTTTAGTATTCTGACAACATAAATAGGTGCTCAAGTACTATTTATATATATATATACACCGCCCCGTGACGTCATACCAACTATATAATTATACTTTTCAATAATCCATTCGAATTTTGTACATATATATCATGATAGCAATTATAGTGTCATGCGTATATCACATTTAAAAATCACTGAAAGATCCCAAAAATAAAACCTTTCTTTCTGGTACTCTGGAGATATATCAGATGTCGTTTAGTTTGCAATTATATATGTACAGTTTTACATAATTGCATGTAAAATATCGCTTGAAGACACTTTTCGATCCTATTGGGCATGGATATTTCAGATTTCCTGTATTATCTTAAAGTATAACAATCAATCATACACGGAGCAACTCTTTGTGTAATCGATACTCCGGTTTATACACAACAATAGGAGTAGAGTTACTTCTCACTGCGCATATATAAGTTCTAGCATCTGCCCCAACTTTCATTTTATTTATACATTTTTGACGAATGAAAAGCAAAAAAAATGTAATAATTCGGCAAACAAGAAGTTCTTGTTATGTCATAAATTTCCTTCTCGCAAAGTGAGAGGAGTTATCATTATTTCCAATTATAAAAAATCAAGATATATATTCTGTAATGCAATAAAAAATAAAATTAAAGAAAACGACAGATCCTCCAAAAAGTTAAAATATATAAAATATTTTGTTTTGTTGTTGTGATTCGACTTGCGGATTTTCATCTCAGCACATATATATAACATATAACTTTCATAAACATAATTTTTGTACCTTTAATTCGGTTTTATGTAGACGCGTACACTTTTTTTTAATTCGTTTTCGTTATACTGCATCTCTTAATGATCTTACATACAAATATTTTTATTACATATATAAGGCGATCATGTTGATGATGATGATGGTTGGGATTCGCGATTGTTTGCGCTGGTACCAATTTTTGTTTTTTTTCATTTTAATGATTTGTTTTACATAAAATTATGTAGCAGATTTATTGGTTATTTTGGATGTTTTTTTCAAAAGGGTTAATTATGTTTTATTGATTTTGTGCTTTCGATATATGTTAAATGATCGTGTATTTATGTATGTGGTTAATAAACAGAATACTTTAAATCAATATATAAAATCAAACTTATATACTCAATTATATTTAAGATGATAATATGTGGGTTAAGAATTCAGTATTTGACGACACATGAAAATGGTCTACTGTACGTGTGTTCGAATATTAACACTTACTTACAAAACCATAAAGTGAAGAATCTTGAAGATCATATAACGCAGTAAAAATGGCCCGAACCTCTTCTTAACTATGAGACTTTATGAACCATTATTCCGAGGTGCGCCATATAAGTGCTCAGCACAATCATTCGGAGCATATTAAGTTTTTGTGAACGGTGATTGAGGAGCTCTCATATCCGCACTAAGTTACAACCATCGAAATAAGTACATACATACTTGATAGTAGGTATAAATGTGAACTCTTCAACAATTTGAGTCTAGATTGATGCTGGAAAGAGTCTGTTAAGATTGCAACCCTAGTTGATAAGAGGAAGCGATGAAAGAATTGTAAAAGGAGATAAACGATATACCAGCTTGATTCTAATGAGCACATTAACTATTAAACCAAGTGTCACTTATTTGATAGCTTATGGTACCATTTGGAATCATTGGAATCAGTCGATAGATTCTATTTGTTTACAAGCCATACTGTTACCATCCTCATGTAAGTCTTCCGTAAATGTCGGGTTTGATTAAAGTGTGATCTCTAATAATTTTCAATGACTATTGTCAGAAATGTTACTCTCACAAGTAGTCTAAGATATCAATGTTAAGGTGGATTTTGTTGTTAAGTTGTTAAGGATTTTGTCACGTAGTCCTGATCAAAGTTTCGTGCACAAAATGCCAGATACTGAAAATACTTTTATTCGCCAGATTCTACGGAAGTAGGCGGAATAAACCTTAAGGCGTTAAAGCAAAGTGTAAAATATTTTACCCTAAACTTCTATCATTCTTAAACTCTATTTCCGCCTTAAAATTTGTTCAATAGATAATGTTGTAGAAAATAGTGTTTTCCATTCGTTCTCAGACATGGACATTTTGTTTTCAATTGACTTTTAATAATTATTTACTTTACCATTATGCAAAGACTGCAGTAGTCTAACTAAATGATTGAGACTCTCTTCGATGCTTAGTTGTAATGCATCCTTGATGGAAGTAGTCAGCTCGCCGTCGTAAGGTAATAGATTGACGTCTTGACGACATGGTGTTTCGACTGCATATTTAATTGGCATCAATACAGAAATGGTATCATTCGTCGTAAAATTAGCAGGTCTCAATTTGTTGAACCCTTCCAACCGTGCAACATATATAAGGCAAGCACTATGTATAGTTACACACACTTGGTAATGACCGTGTAAATAGAAAAAAAAATCAAGGATAAATTTTAATGATTAAACCAAGGCACAAAAATCGTATGAAGAACTGAGAGAACATCTCGAAAATTCATCGTGCCCCAAAAATATATAAATTTAAACTGAAATTTACCATATTCTACAAACGACAGGCATTATCTGTTATGAAGCTGGAATGAAGTTGCCTACTTTTTTCATAACAGCTCTCTTATCTGTGGCTAGGGCTACCTCGGCGTTTTCAAAAGAAAAGTTATATATTTTAAGCTTTCCATTTATTAAACCAATACACTTCTCGGCTAGTAAGCTATACCTATAATTCGAACGAGACCGAAATTTCAAAAGTTTTCAAGATAACCTGAGTATACAGGTATATACCGTTATGCACTGATGTCCACTAATCTAAGGTATTATTACATTGTCCATCATTCTCCTTCTGAAGTCTGAAGTTTAATTTTTAATTTGTCTGAATTTGTCTTTTTGCTGCAGAAATCATTTTGCGTGTTGTGTAGATTTCCAGAGAATCGAATGACTGGAACAACAATTGATAGAATTTTTGCCTTCAGGATCAACACTAATAATATAAGCTGATAGCTTACGTCATTGCATTCAACTTCATTAGCAAATCATTTCACAAGCACACGTGTAAGTCGTTCTAAACAGATATGGTATTTTTATTCAGTATTTTTTGAAATTTCATCATCGCAAGACTGAGCCCGACACATTGTCTACAAATCTTTCAGCTGTACTCCTCATACCAGTGTTTTATACGAGGAATGTGTTTCGTAGCAACTAATGGACCACATTATAACGGCCTACCGAACGCACAATTTAGTTTACATAAAAATTGGAACCCCATATTATTGGAGAATACGGAATCAAAAAGTCCACATCCACGTAGTTAAGAATAAAAGTGCCATTTTCATAAGCTTGGCTTGCCGTATGCAATAACTTGGCATATTTTAAGTTAGGATCTTGAACTAAAAACAAACCAATTTTAACTCGAAAGCAAAATTTAGCCTTCTAAATTGTAACCGTTTGGGTTCTTAAAAAGCTTGAAGAATTGATTTCGATCACAATTTTACTCTGCGAAGAGGTTCAAGGGGAACCATTAGAATGGTTTGATGTGGTTTGTCGGCGAATGGAATAATCGAACTTTATTTTCTTCAAAATGAGTCTGGATGGAATGTAACTCTAACGCCCCTGGTCGCGCTACTTGATATTGATACCGTGAAACCAATCTGGCTTTATTGCGAAAACAATTCGGTGAACAGTCAATTTGACATTTCGAGCCAGTGAATTGCTCACCTAGATCATGTGATATGACACGTTAAGTCTTTTTCTTTTGGAGCTTCGTATAGTCAAAAGTCCAAAGTCTACATAATTAGAAGCCATCATTTTTTGATTGAATTACTCATAACATAAAAAAGCAGTAGCAGATGATATACAATTTTAAATTATAATTTTGAATTACTGTTAAGTGAGCTCCTAAAATTTCAGTTAAGTAACATGTGCTAAAAAATCTTACTATTTTACGAAGCTAATAACGTAACTTGGACAAGGAAATAGATTTTGGAAATGCGCATTTACCCATGTTTATTGTTAATGGTCAAACCGAACACCGACAATCTTTAACATATCGTCTATTCTTTATGCATTATATGCTGAAAATATTTTGTGCATTCCTTCGAGTCCTAACACCATTCAAAACAACCCAAAAGCAGTAAGTTGACATTTAAAGTCCTGGGCATGTGATACTGGATAATGCCCGGTAATCCTCTCAAGGTCCCCATTTTCCGTTCCATTTTCTTAATAAGTTCAACGGAGTATAGACTTTTTGGGTTATATATAATCGGTGCTAAAAAACAAACTTTACTGGCATCAGATGGATTTCGAGATTTGATCTGTAACGTCATATTTAACTGCCGTTTCACTTACAGTAACTATAGGTGTTATTATACTACAAGCTAAGCATATCTGAGTGTTATTATACCATACATACTTTATCTACCACAGTTAAGGCTAATTTCGTTACTCCGGATAATAAACGAGACGATTTTCGTTTACGTTTACCATGTATATATAGTTAGCCAACGTTTTATCCCATGAAAACGCAATGGAAACACCAAAACTGTCACGACAGTAACTATCATCCGAGGATTTTAATGTTATCCCATAAAAATACTATCGTGATAGTTACTATCATTCCACGATTTAAATGTCCGCCCAGAAGAAAAAATTCAACGATCGGAAGTGACCCAATTGAGCTGCCAATCAATAAGCAGGATGTATTTGGTGATGACGCCGATCGTTATAAAGGAAATTGCGACAGTAATGAGACAGAATAGCTTTTTGCGGTCGAACTACTTAGTCCGGGAAAGTGGGCAAATTTGCCGAACTTTTTCACGTAAAAATGCACAACCTGTTAAAATTACATTGTTATGTAATATTCAATTTTGTAGACCGTAAATTTACAAGTAAAGTCATGTAATTTTTTTCATGAACAAATATGTAATTTTCCAGGTTAAAAAATTATTTACAAGAAATTGTTTGTTATAAAAATAATTATTAAAATAAGTCATAAATTTGTTAGCAAGTTCTATCGAATGAGGGGCATACAGCTACCACAATGCCCAGCCGAAACAAGTCCTTGTAGGTGGTTCAGATTATCAGATATTTCTCTACGGCCATTATTAAATAGGCCCTAGATTTATCCGACAAATCATACGTAGGCTTTGATAATAATACTTTATATATAATAATGTTGTAATAGGCTAGCGAAGTTTATCGCGACGAATAAAATCAATTAATTTTGGTTTTGGTTTGTAAACTTACGAAATTCACAAAATATTACATGAAATAATTCTTGGTTACATTAATTTCTCTCAAATTTAAATAAAATAGGAATAATGATAGAAAAGGTATAATATGTAATTCTACTATAAATATCTTCCAATTTTAAAATCCTGTTGAATAATACAAGAATAATATATTTTACATAAAAATGTGTGTAAAAATAATATTATTTTGCTTTATTATAACAATTTTTAAATTTACGCTACAAAGTCACCAAAATTTCTATTGAAAATTTAATTTTTTTTTACTGTGTAACTCACCAGAGCGATGACACTATATTAAAACAACACTGCATTGAAGTGGCAAGGAAGATGAGATACTTCACTCGAGGTGCAAAGGGAACGAGCTTCATCTCCATAAGATGATCTTCCTTAGTTTGAACATCTAATGGGAAGCGTATTTCACATGCCAAAACTGTGAAAAACATTACCGTACTGTTTTATCGACAGCGGAACAAAGTTCATAAAGTCCATGGACTGGAAAAATAGGTGATTAACACAATACTGATAGACTATAGAATAAACTAGAGAACGATTATATTGAAAATAATGGTTTATGCTCATTATGGAAGAAGAAGAACAGATATGAAATGGTTATAGTAAAGACGGAAGGGCAATCGTATACCAATCTGCTATGGATAATGTGAAATCAGGTGTCGATATTCAAGAGATAGGAGATAGTCGATAAAGGTGGAAAAAACTAAGGAAAGACTCTTAGTGAGGCGATTGTAGGGAAGGTTGAGGGTGTATAGTTGCACAGTCATCAATAAAGAGTAAACAATGGTACACATAAGAGATCGAGAGGAAGGAATTCGTGACTCAGAAAGACACCTCTCGGCAACAAGAATACCTACAAGATACTTGTGACATCAATAAGGCCAGCCCACTCTAACACAAAGAAATCCACTTTTAAAGAGGTGGTTTGGAACCATTGGATTCATTTGGGATTTTTTTTAAACTCTCAAGAAATGAAGATGTTCGGTTGTCGCCGAATGACCAAATTAACATACCTCGGATGACATAAAACGCAGTTGTGTGTTGAAACATTCGTTGAGCTGGCCACCTATACAATAAACCAATTGTTAAAATGGTTCGTAAGGTCTCAGTTGAGACTCGGTAAGGGCCTCTAAGCCATAGATCAAAATGAATCATGAATTCACTGGCAGTAATTGAAAACAGAATACTTTAAATATACAACTTCTACTTTAAGACACAATTCACAAGTACTCTTACATTTTTTATTACGAGAGGTGGACGGAGTGTTAATATCTAAGAGTATGCTTTAACAGTTTTATATTTAATGGATTTCAAGTAAAGGTCCAAAATTAAAGAGCCAAAGAAATACTTAAAATCATTTACAGAACTGCCTAGTTTGATAGTAAACTGGGTTTTGCATCCAGCTAGTCACTGCCAGTCAAGTAATAATTAATTTCCTACACGATGCAAAGATTCATATCAGGATGGATTAGCGTATAAATACAGAACACCAACAAGAATTTTTTTTTAACTTAGCTTTAATTGGGTGCAGGAAAGACTTTTAGACTATCCTTGTTTCTTGCAAGTAAAGGTTGATAGCTATACCTTAAACTTGTGCATTTCACTCAAACGGAAGCTGAAAACAGGATAACGAATTCTTCTACGTAGATGTTCGATAAATTCGCGCTTTTAACTTTCAATTCGAGGTTTCGGCAGCTTCACCGTAAACCTATGCGCATTAACCGTTCCTCGTGTAACCCGTCCTGGCGTAACAAATGGTGGTATTTTCTCCATTAATTCTACAGAACATTTTTCATTCATAAATTTATAGAACACGCAGAGTTCTGCAACATCTCTGCGGTGATGTATTTTGTCTAGATTTTTCTTAAGTCTGGATTTTCGTATTATTCGGATATGGCACGCCGCTGAACTCTTTCCAGCAACTGGAGAGCAATGCCATATACTCCACCCCAACCCTTACAGCAATATTCTCTACATGTTCTAATAAGGGTTTTATATTTCTGGAGAATCTAATGCGGTTTAAAAAGCCGTCTGCATCTATAAAGTTGCAAAAGGGTGTTATTTCATAGCTCTATAATCGTAATCCAAAAAGGACCATTCCCATCCCACCCTATTCCGAGAATCGATCTCGCTAATTATTTAAGATGAATTTCAGATTTTCTACAATATTTCAGCAACCGTCTTCGATCGATTCCATTTTATAAGTTGGCATGATTTGACGAACAATTCACATAATTAAAATAAATTGGTCAAATCCACTTTGTAATCCAAATGGATTAAGCAATTTATGTATAGCAAAATTTCTACTTTCTATTACGTATAAGATATTGAAAATGCACGAATCTTACGTAACGATGTGAGAAGCAGCAATAAGATTATATACCAAAAAGCAAACCGTCAAGTGAATTTTTTAACTTAAATCTTTTCTTATACACATTTCCATCGCAGCAAAATATATATAGTTTTCGTGCAGTGAAAACGTCGTCTTTGCGGTTGTCGAAATATAATATATAATAAGATAACATTGTTTACTCTCCTTATTGTGAATATATGTACATACATATATACACAACACAAAGCGATCGAAATACAAAACCATGAAAGTTTTTCATTTTCTTAAGATGTCATCGAGATCAACAGAATCGACAGAAGACGATCTTATATATATTATATTATTATTTCTTAAATCACGTATATTACTTTAATAATCACGAAAATTAAATTGGTTTGGTCTGCTTAATGTAATAATAAAAAGAAAATTGTTGGTTATGTTTTTGGTTTTTTTTTTTGAGACTTGATTGCCGGAACAAAACTTAAGTCGACTTATATATTTTCGTATTGTTGTTGTAAATGCCCGATGTCGTTTTCAATGTCTTCTGTGTAAATATTCAATTAAGTTCTTCAAGATTGATTCATTTTAATAATGGGAATCAATTTTACATACTATACACACACACACACATATGTATAGACATAAATTATAAGTTATATACACACAACATCTTACAAGCGCTGTCTTCCGCGGCATGCAGGTATAGGTAAGGTAGTTACCTCTTTTGCATTTATTATTTATGTATTTTAAGTATACTTAAAGTTAAATAATTTAATTATGTATGTATGGTACATATACATATTTTGATGTAGACTACAATTGACATCTCATATATAATATATTGGCTCTGCTTGCGACGAGATAAACGTAAGAGTATTCACTTTATAAATTAACATTTTTCTTTTGTGAAAGTTACAATTTATTTTATATATAAATATATAATAAGTCTTAAGAATTTATTTAAGAAATAAATTTTATAATTAAATAAATTAATATTTTTTGTTGCTGAATTTTTAATTAAATGTAAATTTAATTTTTTGAATTTTTCGTATATGCACACATAAAAATCCATAAATATACTTATATTTAATTACATAATTAATAATAATATAATATTTTGATTTATTTATATTAAATATTTATAAATAATTAATTTTGTGCCTATGGTTATAATTATGTATGAAGAAAAATTAATTTAATTTAATAAATAATCATATAAATTCTAAATCGGTTCGATGTAAAAAGTTAAACTGAAGGTGCATGTTAACGATTAAATTGTATAGTCGCGGGTAACGCATACATGATTTAATCAATTATAATTAACAATTATAAAAGTATGAGCGCTAATTTCATGATTATATACCATATATTGTGTATAATCGATAATTTACTCTACATAGTTAACGTTTGGCCGGCTTGTACCCGCAAAATGGGAGTTCAATAACACTTTAACACAAAAAGAGGTATATTTAGCACCGAAAATCTCTGGTCTTCAATTGACACCAATAACGAGCAACATCAATCCACTAACGTAGTGTAAGGTTAAAAACGCCATTAAGAATCTGAAGAACAATAAGGCTGTTGGACCAGACAGTATAACCGCTAGAATAATCGAAAAAGTGTAGACTTCCGAAAACACACAAAAACAAGTTAGATGGCTGGACGAATATAATACTCAAGAAAGGGGAATTAGAAGTATGCAAAAATACTATCAATCATCATCCTTTAGTATTTCGATTTCAGGGATTGAATGGCAGCTTTCAATTATCAGCTGCCCCAAACGTATATAAACTATTGTGACGAATCACAGAGACATCTGTGATAATTAAAAAGAGTTAAAAATTAAAGCAGTATTTTATGGCTTACCCTGTAACAAAATGTTTACAAATACGAAGAAAATAAATATAAATAACGAAATAGGCGGAGCGAATAAAATACGACGGAACGAAACTTCGTGAAGTGTAGAGATGCAAACGGTAAAATATAGTTGAAATTTAAAGTTTGCGTGTATTATATTCACAATCAATTGGTGACAGCGGTGGGATTGTGAATATCATAAAATGAAATGATTGGATTTGAAAGTATTGTAGAATCAAAGAAGGAGTTGGGCCAGCGTAATCTACTAACGCAAATCTTCGGGCAACGCATGAACGAGTTGCAGCTTAGACTTCGCGCTGCTTTGATGGAGGAAGATGTTGACCCAGAGCAACATGAATTTAATACGAGAATATCCCAGCAAGGGAAGCCACTCCAAGAACAACAGGAGGGTACGATATGTGAAAAAAATAATCGGCGGCCTCGAAGGGAAAATATCTACCGCCCAAGAAATATTAATTGAACGAATGGATCACTAGGATAAATTTCAGAAAGGTTTAATGGTCGATGTAAAAAAGTCCGAATCAGTAAACGCAAAAGTTGATATGGTATATAAATTAACATGGAAAACAAAATGGAGGGGTTCGAACCAAGAAATTCTCGTAAAATTGATCAATAATTTGAAGCGCGGCAGACCAACGAATAATAAAGATCGAGAACGAGCTCATGGATCTAAAATTCAATGGCAGTGCCTATCTAGCTCGTCAACCAGCTTAATGAAATTAAAACCACAACGTTCGACGGAACTTAACATCTTCAAACTCCAGTTTGAGATTGCTGCCACAAGGAACGGTTGGTGTGCGAGGACGATCGAGTGACAGCATTAATTGTTCATTATAAAGGAAGTACTACGGAAATATTTGAGATCGAGCCGGAATTCAAACGAGAGGATTACGGCAAAATTATGTTGGCTTTGGACCGGAAAAATGGAAGTGACCACAGACACGTTTGGAATTGAAATGACGATGTCTAAGAATAAGAGCAACTGTACAGGAGCACCTCGCTCACTTCAACATGTCAGGTGAATACACAGAGTGAATCAAGATAGACGCTGGAATACGGGATCCGGATACGAGACGTGCAGTAGTATTGTCTCCAAAAGCAACATTTGCAGAAAATCTCTCATAGGCATATCACCAATCCAGCAGTGATGGTATACGACGGGTGCAACTAACATCGAAAGGAAAAACAAACACAGCAAATAATTGAAAAGCAACGGAGTGCTTGGATGGCAAAAGGAACATGTGATGCTGGGTTTGTGACAAAACGAGGGAATGCTGGCAAATAAGGCGTAAGTGGACGAGATCACCATCACCATCATATCCAAGACACTTGGAAGAGGAAAAATATGCAAAACCAAAAGTGTCTCATGAACTGGCCTAAAGGTAGAGACAGCTCGACGGTTGACGGTGAAGTTGATGGTAGATCTACAGTTTCATAATATTAGATTCAGGAACAATTAGGACGACTGTGCGAGCCGATTTAGTTAAGTGTGGAACTCAACCAATGAGGGAGTTTAAGGTGCAAATGGCGAGAATACAGTGCAGTTTAGGGTAGGAAGGAGGTAGCCATACGAACAGCTAACAACCGATATGAAGTTCAGATTGCGGATATAATGAGGTTATCCTGAGTACAGACTTCATGAGGAAATACAGATTCGTGTTGGATTTTGGACGGGGATGTTAAGCATTGGTAACATCAGAGTTGTCACTACATCAGGACAAATGCATGAAGGCCAGTGGGAAGAAGCATCGGTCGGTGAATGAAGTAGACTGACTCAACGTGGGACCTAAACGGATTGAGGAACAGGAGGGAATGAAGTATAAATAAAGGAATGGACTGGATAAGGATCTATGGATTCGACGAAGATCTTCTGGTCGTGTTAATAGAGGTGGGGGCTGGCGAGTGGCGATAAATTTTCCCACTAATTGTTTTACTCGTCTATGTGGTTCTTGCCTAGAGGCCGAGTTTTTGTTATCAGTTGAACTTATTTCACTTGTATTGGGTTGTAATGGTGGCAATGCTTCCTTCAATCCATTTTTGATCGGTAGCTTGCATAATTTTGTAATTGGTCTTTAATATGTTGCTTCGTGATATTTTACTGGGACGCCTCGTTTCACCGGGTAGCACGTACATCATTTATTAATAATAAGTCGCTTACCAATAAGTTAGATCATTGTCCACTTGATTCGCTGTTGAAGTTGGTAAATATAATAAAAGACCATCGTTTCCAGAAATGTTGTATTAATTATTTTGCCAGGTCATCTCTTGTTTTAAACGGCCTAGTTTCGATGTTTGCACATGGTGGCGCCTTCAATGAATCGCCAATTAAGAAATACCCTGGATAGTTCAGACACGCTTCAATTTGAATTGTTACCGTGCACAGTTGCACGAATATAATGTTTAATATTTATAATACTGATTTAATACCTGCCTTCCAGATACCTTCAAAATGAAGAGTGTGAGGCAGAATCGCTTGCCATTAATAATCCAGTATTTGTTCGTTGAATATGCTAGGGTTAATTGAATGCCACCATGCAAAGTGCTGTATCTTCGATTATTCGCAACGTTAACGTGTTGTACTTTTTCTGTGCATGGCAGATGTAAGGTTGGAGTTTGGTAGCCGACCTTTCAATCTTAGTATTCCATTTTTATCTAACGACGGATTCAAAGATAAAAGACTATTGCTTTTGTCTAAATGCTCACTAGGCTTGCGACACAGAATTTCATTATGGAAGTCTTATGATTCCTGCATGATTTTAAGAATTGTAAGTTTTACATTTTGAAGCTCCTTATTCGTGGTTGACTGTGAGTGTTTTATGGTAGATAAAACGTTTGTTGAAATTTGAATGCCACTCAAATAGTTGCTAGAACGGATTGACTTCTTTTACGCCAGCTAGATTAACTATGGAGTCTGATTTTATTTCCTCCAAATATATGTCATTTGGAACTTTGTTCTATCTGGATATAGCGTCACGTGGAACAACCTCTTTACCTATATATATCTGAATATTGAATTGACCTTGCATGATGCCATGCAGTCGTTGGCAGCATACTTCTAATTGCCGAAATCCTATTGGCCATAAACGTATTGCATCGGTTGGGCTCCCATCCGATCTGTCATAATGTAATAGAAAAGTCAGCCCAGGAGTAGGTCTGCAATTGAGTTTCAGACCTGCAAGGCTGCGTAAAGCTTAGAACGTGCGGGATTGATATTTTGTTCTTGAAAAGAACGACTCGTGTTTTTACAGTGAGTAAGTGTGTCGTTATGTGGTATATAATGTCGGTAGCTCGACAGTATACCACTGCAGCATACCCAGACTCGAACGCGTCAGATTCATGCAGCAATATTTATGATTCTGTTGTTGTGTCAATCCTCTGAGGAATCAGTATCTGCTTCATTATGGACATTTCTTCCTTTTAGTTCGTCCATCTAGCGTTTAGTGTCCGTGGTGGCCAATCATCCCATCATATTCCAATGGTCCATGCTTCTTGCATCATTCATTTGGCCGTAATGGTGACTGGTGACAGCCATCCAATGGAGTCGAATAATGGTTTGATGGTTCCGACAACAATAATCGCTTAGTTGGTTGACCATGTGATAGTTGCAACCCAGAGACATCGAAATGAAATGCATCTGTAGAGGGATCTATAAATAGCGAAAGTAAAGCGAAAACGATTGGAGACCAAGTGGGGATTACAGGTAATTAAATGCAATTACAGCGCTTGACAGATATCCCGTATCACGCATCCAGAATTTCTCTAGTAATTTATTTGGCTACGAAATATATTCAAAGATTTACCTTGTGCGTATACATAACACCACATTCCAGTAGCGGAAGAAGATATTCTTAAGACCGCCATCAGAACTCCGTTTAGTTTGTACGAATTTCTACGAATGCAATTCGGGTCGAGACATGCGGAGCAATCGTTTCAGCGATTTATGAATCAAGTATGTCAAGGGTCAAATTTTGTATTCACCTTCATTGATGATCTACTTGTCTGCAGCCGTAGTTTAGAAGAACACAGAAAATATTTAACAATTATTTTTCAGCGACTTACTGATTTCGGGACTACCATCAATAACCAAATGCGTTCATGTAATAAGTGTAAGTACATTGTGATTATTGTTTTCTGTTCATGTTTTTGTAAAACGGCTGGTATGTGTTGTCGGCCGGCCAATGCACCTATATGTTCTATAGGTTAGTGCCTATAAGGAAACCGGACAACAGATTTTTACCTATTAATGTATCATTTTTAACTGTTAAATCGTGTTTGATTCGATTAGATTTTACCAAAAATCAACAGTTCGAAATACGACCTCATCGACCTCAAACCATCTTATCGTACATCGACACCAAAATCGAAATTTTTATTATCTTATCTAAATCTTAGTTCTGTCTTCCAAAACTAATATCGAATACCATTAATTACTCTTATATATATAGAGATGTGATATGACAAGACTGTAAAGACATAAAAAGTAAATCAAGAAATCTATAAAATTGATGGTCTAGTGTAGCATAAAATATGTTTATATAGCAGCGAACATACATATATGTATGCGCGTACATATAAAACTAAATCTTAAAGAGATTTTAATCAATAAACATACATACGAGAGAGATGAAAATGTACTTAGACATTCATTTGAAAATTTTAAATCTAAAACGAAGAAGATCAAAGGAATGTATCTTTTCTTTTTGTCTAAATGATAAATTATATAAGAAAATCGTCTTAGATTTACATCAAACGAAGTTTGTATAATTTATAGTTTGGTTGAATTTGATAAATGATTTGCTGGTGATAATCGTGTTGATTAGATCAAAATTTATGTGTTTGTGCGGTTTTGCTCTTAGGAATGATATATTGAATGTATTAACTAAAGATGGTACGATGTTTATGTATATCATATTCCAACAATCTGCGGTAGTCTCAATCCGCGTCTACAAATACAGTGGCATCGGTTTGATTGATGTGTGCATACTTATAAGCGGAATTTTTTTGTTGTAAATCTTGGATTTAGATTAATCTGAGCAATTGCCCAATATATACAATTATACATGTAAGATTGACAAATATTGTCGTATACACATTTGTCTCTAATTTGTGTGTCACGAAAAGACGTTTTAATAATTTTTCACTTTAATTTGAAATAATTAATTATAATTAAAAAATAATGTCGTTCTATATACTGTATATATAATGTGTACGTGTATGTATGTGTGTTGTTACTCAATTAATGAAACATTTATTTAATTATTGTTAAACAGATAAACAAACACTTAAAGCATTTACCGCGCGAACTTCTTCTAAAATCTTTTTTTATTTTTTATTATGACAACGATGAGAATTAGATTTGGAACATCCAACGCACAGTCGGGGAGATTTATGATAATATTGTGTCATCTTACATAAAATATAAATTAAATTTAATTAAATCTAATGTAATGTAGGTTATAAATTTAAGCTTATCTTCGTTTAAGCTGCAATTAAAAGTGTATCTAATGTTGAAGAGCGTAGCTATTAATTAAACACCTTGCAGATTACAAAAAAAATGGGAGATCGCTCCCAATTTGCGAAAAAGGTTGTTTTGCACAAACGCGAAATCCGACCAAAGTCATTTACATAATATTAATGTTATAATTAAATTAAATAATTAGTCTAATTAATTCCGTTTTGTATTATTTTAATTACAAATAATTTACAAATCGACGTCTTGTTTGCGTATATATTATGTTGTATGGGTATGCGTAATTTATGCTGCACATTTTATGTTTATGTAATCTATTTAAATAGATTTTGCGCGACGTTGATGCAATAAAAAATCGGATCGATTACATTGTCGCTCGCTCGCTGTGCAATGACATAGAAATAAAATGATTTTCAAAATTATATATCATTAATTTATGTACATTATGGCAATAACCATTTATGTTAATTAGCATGGTGTGGTGTTTGTACACTTCATTGGTTTGTCATATTTATATACTGTTAAATGTACGTAAGCTGAATTTTTAATATATGTATATTGTTTCGTTTTCCCTTAGTAGGGATTCAAACCAATCCACGGTTCGATCAGTGGATTGTGAATAATAAAAACCCCTTGCTTGTTTTTCACACTAACTTTATTTTAACAATCACCACAATTCACTGTTACAGAACTTTCATTTCACTGTTACTTTCACTTTTTATCACTTTTTCCCGATTTAATTTTATCGCTGTCCCAAATCAACCTGAAACTCTACGCTTTCTGTTCAAGTATTTATACTTATTTAGACCGCTTCTCGGTCATAGTAGAAGTTTCCATTTGTTTATTATTTCGTCGGTATACTGTGATTAATGCTGATTTCCAAATTACGAACATTTAGTTATCTATTCAATCAGAGATGTCACTGGCGTGCGTCTCACAATTCTTCGTAACAACTCTCTTTCTCTATACAGAACCAATCTTACCAAGAGTTTTGATTTTCCTCGGATTCTCTTCTGAATTCGGTAGATTGCATCATTGAATTTTATAATCACCTTGTATGGTCCTTCCCAGCCAAGTTGCAGTTTTGGTGGTAAGCCTCTCTTCCGTTGTACTAACTGCCCTTCTTCAAATCCTCTATTATTTGCACGGATGTCGTATCGTGCCTTCATCCTATTGCTTGAAATTCGTATCCCTTCTCTGACAAATTTGTGTATCACGTCGATATCTTCTTTCAATTTATCGACATACGCTTGTCCACCCAAAGCTGTTGTAGAAATTTCCTCAAACTTCAAGTCCCCAGGCAATCTTAAATTGTGTCCAAAACCGATGGTAGGTGGTATTCCCGTTGTCTCAAGTGTTGCCGCCCGATATGCCATTAGGAACAGTGGTATATTTTGGTCCCAATTACGCTGGTTTCTATATCCACGGTTTTCTTTAGAAATTCTTCTAACGTAACGTTGTTCTTGTTTTATTGATCCTCAATAATTGGCACATTTCTTGGAATACCACTGACTCACAATTGTGGTCTTGTTCTTAATTCAGTTCCATAGGTACTCCATATCGACTAGTCCAATTATTTACCACGGCATTAGTGATTGTTGTTGTTTCTTCGTTCGGTATTGAATAGACTTCAGGCCATTTACTGAAATAATCCATTACCACTTAAACATGCTTGTTTCCGCTCTCGCTGGTAGGAAATGGACCTGCACTTTCCATAACGATCCGCTCAAATGGTGCTCTGCTGTTATACTGCTGACATTTTTGACACCATTCTGCAACCGATTGTCTGCAACCTGCCCAGTAAAATCTTTCGCGGACTTTTGCCAAAGTTTTATTTATACCTAGATGACAACCAATTGTTCCTCCGTGATACTCTCTCAAAATTTCGGGAATTCGGATCCGTGGTACCACCACTAATGATAGTTTATTTCTACCATCGGAAATTTCCCAAACCCATTTTAAACAGCCGTCGTCAATTAACAGACTATCCCATTGAGCCCAATATGTCTCAACTTTAGGAATCTTATCAGCAATCTAATTCCATAATGGTCTGTGCTGGTCTTCCACGAATTGTAATGATCGATAAGTCGGGATCTTCTGATTGCTTTTTTCTGTTTTCTTCGTTGGTGCACTCATCAGATCTTTACTCTCCACTCGACCACAATGTTCGCAATCACCGAGATATGGCCGTATTGACAGAGCATCTGCATAACCGTGAGCACTTCCTTTCCGATGTTGAATCGTATAATCAAACCAATCAAATCCCTCGATCCACCGGGCTATCTATCCTTCTGGATTCTTAAACTGTAACAGCCATGTCAGAGCACCATGATCTGCCCTTATAAGAAATGACTGACCATATTTATCCTTTCAGAAATGCTCTATTCTTTGTACTATGGCCAACAGCTCTCTCCTTGTAGCACAATAATTTCGCTCCGGCCTTGACAAAACTTCCGAAACTTTTTTGGATAAATTTGAACCCTGCTGAATGAATCCACTCGAACACTTCGCCCAGGTTATGTAGATGTTCCTCGAAGTTCTTACCCATAACAATGATGTCATCTAAGGTTATGTAGATGTTCCTCGAAGTTTTCACCCATAACAATGAAGTCATCTATGTACACCAGGCAAGTTTTCCAATGCAACCCTTTCAGCACTCGGTCCATAAGTCTTTCAAACGTCGCAGGAGCGTTACATAATCGAAACGGCATAGCGTTAAATTGCCACAATCCATTACTCACACTGAACGCCGTTATTTCTTTATCTTCTTCTGCGACTTCTACCTGCCAATATCCACTTTGTAGATCCAAGGTGGAAAATAATCGTGCACCTGCTAATGTATCCAATGTATCATCAATTCTCGGTAATGGAAAACTGTCCTTCTTAGTGACTGAATTGAGCTTTCTATAATCTACGCAAAATCTCATGCTGCCTGCTCTCTTCTGCACCAATACCACAGATGAACTCCATGGACTAGTCGATTGCTCAATCACCCTTGCCGTTTGCATATCCGTTACCATGCGATTGTTTTGCCAATGGTAATTTTCTTGGTGCTTGTCGAATTGGCATTGCTGTCTCTGTGTCGATCCGGTGTTTAACTAAGTTCGTTCTACCATTATCTTCGGGAGCAATACAGAAAATGGACATGTATTTTTACAACAAGTCTCTGTTACCAATTCGTATGTTCATTTCCTTTTTCCCTTTGATTTCTGCACTTTAAACGGTTGCTGTTCGCAGTTTTAACCCTATAATTTGATGAAGTTCCATTTCACCTGTCAATTGGATGAAGTCCGCGTTGCCCCGTTTCTAATGTTATCACACTAGATCTACCATCAATTTCTCCACTTAAAGTCAAACTATCTCCACCTCTTCCCAATCGGGAAACAGGGATGAAGATCATTCAGCATCCAGCTGTGGGAGTCATAATTTGCTCCTTAAAGCTGCGACACTTACTCGTTGAACGCCTGCGATATTGCAGGACTCGCTTTCTCTTCTACTCTTCTGTTGTCATCAATGGACATCGGGACATAGGCGATCATGTTCTTGCTAGCTTGCGTCTAATTTCCCAACAATCTAGCGGTATATGACCTAGTTATCGCAGGCCCAGCATCTGATTCTATATGGTTGCTATCCCAGAACCTCTTCGATGTTTCATTTATTGGTCGTTTCTCATTATTTCTCCAGCTATAGTTCTCTGGTTCTAGTTTGGCTCGTCGCATTTTTACAGCTGGTTTGATTATATTATATGCAGTTTCGTTTGTTAAGGCACAATCGATGGTCTCCGAGAATGTTGTATTTCATGCTAACACTACCGCTCGTCTTGTTGGTTCTTGACTATTTTATTTTAATTATTAATTCACGCTGCATTTATTCTATTTTTTTGGTGATGGTTTAGGCCGTCGTACTGACCGAAAGTCGTTCGTCGCTCGTCTTTTTGGACCGTGACATAAGATAAATGCTCAAATTTATCATAGGATCTTTGGTTGGGAGAGCGTTCAAGCCTTGACTCGGCGCCTAGTCATAAAGAGCAAGTAAAGAAACAACGTTCCGCGGTTCATTTCCACTGTCCAATGGCCACCAAATTCACCGGATGCAAAACCACTAAATTTCTCGGTTTGGAGTGTTTTGAAGAGCAAGGTTGGGACAAAAAATACCAAAGAGTCAATCATCTGAAGCAAGCGCTTCACGAATGGGCCAACATACCGGAGAGCCAATTTCTCGGCCGTTTGACGGCTATAATCGCGACTAATGGTGGCCAAATCGAAAACTGATATACTGCTAATCGAAAATTCAAATATTTGTGAACATTTTTTACCTTGATTAAATAAAATTCATCAAAAAACAAAAAATCTGTGGCATTTTATTTTGATAACACTTCGTGTCAGTCATCCTCTATATTTACTGCTTAAGGTTTTGAATCGACTGCGGAGCATTGGCATAGACCTTATATTTTACGTGGCTCCAAGGAAAAAACTTTAAATACAAGATCTTGGTGGCCAATTGTGATCACGTTTTCGAGAATCCAATTCCGGTCATAAAAAATTATTAATCCTAGCTCGGTAGCGCAATTTATTCACCGTAACAATTTCACCAGCCTCATTTTCGCATTCACACCGCCAACGCAAAAACTGCACCGAACAGTAATTGAGGATGAAGCGGCTTTTCAACAATAATTTTTGGATTTTCTGAGCCCCAAATGTCACAATTCTCCTTATTAACGTGGCCGAGGTTAAAATGGGTCTCATCACTGAAGAAGATTTTTCGATGAAAATTAAGATCATTGATGCATTTGAGGGATCCAATCAGCAAAGATACGGCTTTACGGCTTTTATGGAAATCGACTGGCTTGAGAACTTTAAAAGCCTTAAAACCTAATTCTTTATGCAAAATACGCTGTAATGTCGTTTAGGGAATGTCTAATTCCAACGATCGATGAGGAATCGACTTACCTCAGTTTTCTTCAACTCTTTGAACTACAGCAGCAATATTCTCAGTTGTTCTTGAGCTATACGCACACGGTTTCGATTATCCACATTACTAACTTGTCCTACCAAGTTTTTCCACCAGTTTCACTATTGACAGTCGAAATTTTCACCGTTGTTGTATATTTTCACAATTTCAATCGTACAATTTTTAGTAATGGCGTAGTTTTACTTGTCGAATATGCCCAGGTGGCGCAGTGGTTAAGGCTGCGGCAGTTGGAGCGGGAGGTACCGGGTTCGAATCCCGATTCGGGGCAAGATGCAAATGGGAATTTCACCTTCGATCCCCTGTCGTGTTTAGAATCCATGGGCTGACCCATCTTCCATGTAAGTACTATAGGCTGACATAGAGCTAAACTCGGACCTATAGCCATATAAAGAGTGGTATCACAACGGACCATCGCCAGTCTAAGTGTGCGAAAGCAGCCACAACAACCTAACCTAACCTAAAGGAATTTATTGCTGGAGTACCGTAAAGGTCAATTGATACTTTAAACTATACTTCCATCGCATATAAATGTGAACAACCTGCGACCCAGCACTCTTGATCTTGTGATTAAAAAAAACGACCACCAAACTACATTTATACACAAGATTTGTTTCGAATGTTAGAAACCATCTCTTATATTCATTTGAGAAGGTCTAACTATATCACATCCATGTACAGTTTTAGTTTACCAACATTTACACGATATTTCACTACCAGAAGCGGACGTATATAGGATAAATGAGGATTTACAAACTTGCGTGGATCCCTATACTCTAAGATATTTTGTACGGGACGAACGATAGGTGAATACTGTTTCAGTGGATCAAGTAACCTTACAAGTATCATGCAGCGGGTAAGATGTTGTTATGAGATCAGAATATATTCCAACAGTAGAGTTTTATGTCTTAAACGGCCAGTAAAATATCTTGCTACTAATCGTGATCATCGAAGAGATATTGCAGCAATTTATTTTTTACAAGTTCACTTCTTTGGGTTGGCAACAATGTTTTCTTGGACAACCTATTTGACAATATTTGCTTTGTCATTACATTGATTTGCCATTTTACATATAATGAATAGGCCAGAGCGACGCTTGTAATATTTGTTCTATTCCGCAAAACCACGTTAAAAATATTCAATTCGTGTTGCTGTAAAGTAACGAAACCTGGTAGGGTTAACAACAAATTTAGCAAAAAATTAAAAACGATAAGTTCCATCGACAAAAAGTGCAGATGGAAATCGAACCTCCAATAAACTTAGAAAGTTACCTATATTAGTGACAAGAAGGTTTTTGGAATGGAACTCACAAAGGAAAAGTAAAACCAGGTGGCCAACGGTATCGTGAAATAATGTTATTAGAAGCGAAATAACTCGTCAACGGTTAAATGGAAGATGTTTCAAAGAAGCGATCACAGCCGTTAGTGATTTAGTCATCAGAACAATGTGTTCAACTGAATGACAGCCGTCAAAGAAGTCATGAGGAGAGTGAACGCCTGGATGAACAAACATCTTAAAAACAGAGATTGCCATTTACTTACAAAAACCGCAAACCGAAAATAGTTTTTATAACAATCCGTAAGGAAATAATTCTAACGAAATCCAGGACAAGGTATGGAGTAGCTCTGGACAACAGATTGCTCTGCAGTACCGTGATAGGACAAGTATATAGTAACCTTCAACATATATACCAAACTATCTATTAATTTTGATGTATTAATTTTTGAAGTGATCGACATCTCCCAAATGAAACTATAGGTTGGGAAAACTTAAAGAATAATACTGCTGGAGCAGTGCAAGGGTTATTTCTCGGACCAGATGTCTGAAACATATTGAATGACAGCTGTTTAAAACTTGATACGCCAGAAGACGAAGTTTTTGTGGGTTAAATCGACGTTGTCGCGGAAGTAACATATATTCAATGAAGTTATGAGGAGGATGGACGCCTGGATTAACATTTTCATTATATAGTTATCCTTATGACAATCGGTATAGAAGAAGTTCTAGTCAAATGCACGACGAGATGTCTTGAAGTTAGAACAGATTGACCTTCTGGCAACATTTCCTTACTATAGTACAAGCTCACTCAGTAGACTGATGAATAACATAGCAGGGACTCGTGCAAGCAACTAAATACTGCTAATGAGAGTGGCTGAATCAGCATTGTTATACGAGGTGGAAATATGGGCTGATGCGATGAGGATAAAAAAGTACCAGTGCCGATTGCTAACTGTACAGCGATGTGGTGCACTTAGGGAAGCAGCTGTTCTTGTTGTTACATAATTGATTCCAAGAAGCTACTACAAGGGTTCGATCTAGAAGATAGGATGAAGGAACAACTGGACGATGAACAGTAAAGTTCATTGGGCAGCTCTTTTACACAGGCCGGCGCCATTTTACTTTTACCTCTGTCATTTTTTGATAACACTCAAGTATTTAAAATGCTTTTTGCATATAATGAAAATGACGAATTCTCAGTGTACTGCCTGATCAGTGCTTTAACTCATGAAAATAGTCTTCTTTGTATAGAGTACGCTGTAAAAGTTTCGCCCGAGGACATGAAAAGTATCTACTGGACCTTTAACTGTTAACTGAATGATAATAAGGCAGTTAAAGTATGAAAAACTCGGCCTAAGTGAGTGAAAAGTTCACACTGTCAAGTGGAGTGATCTTCGCTCGGCGCCTTTTCAAATTTGTTTTTAGACTCACATACTGAAAATATTCCTGCTTTATGTAAAATGATAATAATGAGGCTCGTTTTAATCTAGGGTTAAATTTTTAAATTAAAGAAGGCGGAAATTATTCTAGAACTCAATGCCACTACAGGCCCACGGTTCAACCCACACACATTAGGGAAACTCAAGACTGTTCCTTGTAGATAGATTTGCTCTTAATTCATCAATAACCAATTGATGTATTGATATTGCGAATAATAAAACAGATTTGCTGATGGATAAAGTGTTTCTTCACTTATCACCTAATAGAAGGTACAAAAGGTTTTAAGGCTCAGTTTAGCTTTTTACGAGCTTTCATTGTTGAGAAGTGGTTTTGTATTTTATACTTTAGTCTTTCCAACTTTCTAGTCCATCAAATTGCTTCATCATTAGTTCGCACTTAGTTCATTGAGTACCTTAGATCTCTAATTTTAGATTATCAACACTTAGAGAAAAAAGAACATTGAACACTAGTAACAGAAGGTTACCTCATGTAACTTTCACAGTTAGACTGCATGGCACAAAGGTAATGTTAATTGTTTCTGCTTTGAAGAAATCCCAAAACTTGGTATATTGTCGTCAATAAAGATGACCAGAAGCAGCTATATATTTCTAAAGGGCCATCTTGGACTTATCTCAGAGTTTTCTCAGCATACAACATGTGAATCAATGCGCTTCTTGTCGTTTCTTTTGCGTTATCATAGTTAATACACTTCTTCTCCATGAGGAGTTAGCTGTTGTATACGAAATAGGCAGAGACCATTAGAACGTCCCTCCATTATGTGCAGAAAAATTGCGTTTCCATTACGGCCCTCGGGTTTAGTTGACTTACCCATTTAAAACAATTGAGTCGTATCAATTATAGACCTATAGGTCTCTGAATTTATTCCATTCCTCTATACAGATTGTAAACTGAAACATCTTCAAAGCTTCATTTGAGACTTCAATGATTCACAGACATAAACATCTCATTCTCAGACACACCGTTGATGACTGAAGACAAGTGAATTCAAAGGATAAGTTTTATATAGTACGCTTGTCTGTCTGTTTTTATAATTGTAAGCAGTTTTGGGGCTCATGATTCTCTCAACTCTTTCGTGGCTCGCTTATTGCAAAGCTCCATAGCCGCTCATAGTATACTAATATGGAAGATTGACGCCCATGATTTATGCACTCCACAACAGAGAGTTTTGGTGAAATGGTCCTTTTGCATAGGGGTAGGATCGGGATTCAAACCCGGTACCTCCAGCTCCAACTACCGCAGCCTGTGCCATTTGGTCGTATATAAACGAATCCACATATTATTAATCGAGTTAACATAAACATCACGTGTTACGATTTGACATTGTTTTTTCATCCGAGACGGAATCTATATAACCGCACAGATGTACTTTAAAAAAAAATTGGAAAGAAATTCCATTCGATTGACCCATCATCATACTTTGCGACCCTAATGACTACGAAAAGTACACAACAACAAAACAAAACTATAATAATTGTCTTGAAAGAAAATAACTATTTAAGACACGAAATTTAGAACAGCCGAGAAGAAACGGAATAAGAAACTCAGCAACACAAAACAATAGACAAACCAAAAAGTAAAATATCGATATCAAAGAAAATTTCCAACCAACCCATTTTCTTGACAGAAAACAAGAAACATAATTTACCTATACATTGTGTTTTCGTTTTTGTTTTTTTTTTTGTTATTGTCTTAACAGAATTTTTTTGTCTATTAAAGGAATTCTTCTTATATACATACGTATGTATCGAGAGATAGATACTCTTAAGACGAAAACCACAAATATACAAAAACAAAACAAAAAAAAATTGTAATTGGATTTCTTTTGTGTTGAAATGTTATTCTTTACTTTTGTTTTGTTTTATTTAAGAAACGAGGAAAAAAAATTGTATACCAAAGAATGAAAATAGCGACATCAGAAAAATAGACAGCACGCGAGCTGCGCACGAGTCTGCATTTTAGAGTTTTTTTTAAAGACATTACTCTAACTGCATTCGTTGTCTGTATACAAATATCGTTGTGAGATAGTAAACAAAAAAATCGGCTTTAAGAAAGTTTAAAGTAAATTGTTATATTGTAATTAGGAAGTAATTATAAATATATTGTGTATGTTGAGGAAATTTCGGGTTCGTCGCCTACATTGAAGTCTTTTGTTTATAGATTTGAAATATTTACTGTATGGGCGGTGTAATGTAAAATTTCAAGGTCATTGATTTAAGAAAGGGCAAATAATTTTCTTTTTCACTCCTAATCACAAATCTCGCCATATTTTGTTATATATAAATGGTTTATTGGAAACACTCGTTTATAATATGGATACGCGATACAGATAAGTCGTGGATTTATATGTCTTAAACCAAGTTTTTATTTTTGTTTAATAAATAAGAAGACAAAAAATTGTACGGTATAAGATAATGAAATATAATAAACAATCCGTATTACTCCTGCTGTGCACCGCTTTGTGTGCAATATTCGTTCAATTCAAGAAATTTGTTATTTTTTGTTGTTGTTGTTAATTTATAGAGTGTAAAATTTGTCCGATTTAACTTTAATTAGACTTACACTTCTGCAAAATAGTGGCTATATAAAATGGTTTATTCCGGGTATTGGGCTTTCGAAGTATTTCCTAGTTAGTGATTATTAGCAGATTTTCATTTTCGATTAATTTGGATGGAATTTCAGATATCATGTCTATATGCTTAAATTGTTAACTTCCAATTCAGGACGCATTGCATCAGGAGTATGAAAATGTTGATAAAGAAATTATACTAATGTTTTTCCTCGTCACTCAGGCTCGATTGCCACATTGTGATTTCTCTTCTAAAAAAACGAGCGCTTTTAGATATATCCGGTATCATTAAGGTCGTTAGTTGATCCATAATTGGACTGAGATCCAAAGCAATTCAGGCTGTGTAGGTAATAGGACAAAAGTTTCTACTTCTCCGCAGTGCTGCTCACAGTTTCCATTTTCCGTAGCTTGTGATAACCCAAATAACAGTGTCCAATGAAAGCACCAACTAGGATCTACAAATTGGGCCTGTCTTAGTTTTAAGAAAAACGGTGATCTTCGCAGGTTAATTATTCAAAGGTATAGATTTTTGCGACATGGTTTGAGTTTGTCTCATCTTCCCTGGAGCGACCTACAAAAGAGACAGTCGTTGTTTTTCTCTTAAGAGATAGCATAACATCTCATCTAGGGCTGATTCCACAAAAAAGGAACATGCACCTACCTAGGCCTAGTTATTGGCCAACAATTTTCGTATGGTATTCATGTGACTGCGGGTACCCAGTTAAGTCTGATTTCAATTCAAGTCGAAGTTCATTCAAGGTAATTTTTATCTGTCAAACAAGTTTCAAGAAAACATAGTATTGATATTAATAACCCTTAAAGCAGGGCTTCAGAAAGAATGCAAATAACATTTTTGCCTGTAAGACGGTGACGTATCTACGAAGAGGGATTAATATTCATCCATAAAGATTAACAATCGGTCACAGAGGTATGATGGGTTATTGTAGTCCTATTTATACCTTTATGGATAATTTCACTAAATAATATCCCAGAGTTTGTATGAAGGCATTTGAGCAATTATGAGATTGCCCACCACACATTTGCCAGTGTCCGAAACAACTGGAAAGATTATCTTTATCCCGTAAGCGTATAGGAGCTGGACACCTTTCAAAGATTTAGAGGCAACAGCCCCACCACAATCTCAAATGCTGCAGTGGGTTTGTATGTATGACAAAACAAAGAAGTCTTTGCGGTACATGATTCTAGCTGAACGTTTATGGTAGTTAATTATCTGATCTAATCAGATTCACTGAAACTGGACTTTTGAAGATAGCGAAAAAGGCTAATTTCCAATTTTTGGAAGACATATTTTTAAAAGTCTATAGTGAAAAGAACCGCAGGTCAGTTTTTCTAGAACTGACTGATATACCCTGATCACGACACCACATCACCTCTATATTTATCTCCATTTTCATGGAATCACATAGTACATCCGTATATTAAGTAACCTGCGTTATGGTGATGTCGTCGACCTAATTTTGACAGTTAGATCCGTTGTAGTTTAGCACCATCGAATTCTTTCTTTAATCACCACCTATATGGAGTGCTAGGTTCCACTCGCTCAAACCTGGCCGTTGGTTTGTGAGTTGATCCGTTTTATGAGTTTGAATCTACAATTTTGCGAAAATGGGTTTTCATTTTCAATGAAAACCCATTACTTCTTGATTTGTATTCGTATGAGGCTCATCTTGAATTAAATGAGTTTCATCTCCAATAACCTCATTCAATCAGTCCGTAGGATAAATAAGAAAAAAATAAAATTTTGACTAAACTCTATTTTATTATTCAACATAGTTGCCTTCAAGGGCGATACAACGACTATAGCGGTTTTCTTAGTTTTCGTTATCACTTTTATAGTACGATTTCTCTTTATCGTCGAAATAGGCCTCAGTTTTAGCGATGACTTCATCATTGGACTTAAATTTCTTTCCAACAAGGATTCTTTAAGATCTGAAAAAAGGAAAAAATCAGTGGTTTTCATCAAATGTGGCCGTTTTTGCGATTTCAGTCTTCAATCGATCCAAAAGTGCACAGTAATAGTCGTGGTTGTTCGTGGTTCCTTTTTCGGAGATAACCGATGAATATTATTCCGTTCGCTTCGCAAAATACAGTCGCTATCACCTTCTCGGTCGACTCAGCCAACTGGTGTTTTTTTTTCGCTTTGGATCCGGTTCATCGACAGCTGTCTACTCAGCTAATTGTCTTTTGGATTCTGTTGTCTAATTATGCCGCCATGTCTCATTTACTGTCACGTAAAAATTCCATTTTATTGAGGTTTAAACGCCCAAACACACCTCTAAGCATTGATTCGTTGTTGTTTTTGGTCGATTGTGAGCTCACGTTGCACAGAGTTTTCTCATACCCAAATGTTCGTGTAAAATTGTAAAACCACTATACCATCTTATAGCTTTACAAAGTCAGCTAGCTCGTTCAACTTGCGATCGTTCATAATCAATTTATGGATTTTTTTTATGTTTTCTGGAATAACAGTCTCATTTGGGCGTTCACTGTGTTCTGCATAATATGTGCTGGTACGACCATATTTAAATTCATCAATTCACTTCTCTACCATTTGTCTCGATGGAACACAATTCAGTTCAAAATATACGGAAAAGTTCTAGTAATGCCATCTATTGTCACTCAACGGACTTATTGAATGACCTAATATTTTCTGCGAAAACTTAAGTCTAGTATTTGCCGTAATGTTTGCCTGTGACTTTCGTGAATCACAAATTGGTTGAAACTAAGATGCGGAATCGTTCCCAATTCTGGATCTTTATTTCGGTGTACCTTTTACTTTATGATACAGGTCACTCTCTATGATATTGACTAATACCTTGGTGGGAGTGTTGACATTCCCACATCTCGACTAAAAAATTGACATCACATCTACGAGTAACAAATTGAATAGATAGCTCAGAGTTATGTGTGTTCTGCTTTATTTTGGTTGAGGCAACTTCATCAAAATCGGTTGAATATTAGAGACCATAGCAGAGTTACCGTAGAAACATGGATCTTTTAGTTACCATAGCAACAGGTGAAAAGGGTTATGAAAACAAGTATACATGTGCAGCTTTTATTCCGGTCTGTTTGTTGGATATCACTGTGAACCCTATCCACAGTTTTACTGATGATGCAATATTGCACTCTTCTATATTTCATTCGAGTTCCAGCCTACTCTTTCAGAGTTAAACGGTAAACGGTTGGAAGTTGTCACTTCGCTTAGTTCCGGTTTACTCGTGGGGAGTACAAAATCAGGTCAAATTTAACGAGAAAAAAACACCAATATGCACGGTCTCGCGTATACCACGTTCTCGTGGGTTGTAACTCAATTCACCTGTTTCACCTGTGTGTTCAGATTAGCTACAATTTAAAATGGAATGAACACATTGTTGCATTGGCCAAATCAGCTTCACGTAAACTCGGGTTCCTCAATAGATGTAGACGGTTTTTTAAATCGCATCAGGTTCTGCAAATATATAAGACCTTTATAGACCGTGTATAAAATATTGAGCATATGGCACTGCTTCCGTGGCACCCGAATAATACAAAACTCCAGACTTATGAAAGATCTAGACAGCGTACAATTTATACAGCAAAAAATTATTCCAAGGACATTATTTTACAGCGACATTATTTCAGTTTGTCCTTTTTCAGTCAGCGACATTAGAGTAAACCGTAAAAGTGATTGTCGGTGTATGTCTAGTAAGATATAATATATCACGTTGTTAACCTAAGGCTGACTACACAAAACAGGAACATGCACCCACCTAGGCCAAGTTATTAGCCAACAAGTTTTTAACGGCATTCATGTGACTGATTATCCATTGAAGTCACTATACCAAGTCGATTCAAGGTAGTTTCTGTCTTTCAAACCAGTTTTGAGGAAACATAATTTTTGATAATAGTCCTTAAAGCTGCTTTGCTATCAGAAAATATGCAACAGTCCTACTATCATTTCGAGTGTTGATTAGACCCACTGGTATGCAGAACTCCAACAATGGCAAAACAAGGAACTATTTGGAGATGATTCAGAGTATTTTAGAGGCAATACATGATTCTAGGTCTAAACCCCCACGATTTACTGAATGACTGTTGTTATTTTCAATAAATCTTGCATGTAATCCTCTGATCTAATCAGATCTCCAGAAACTGACTTCTTAAGATAGCAGAATGGGTTGGACCACCAGTTTTTGAGAGATAAAAATTTCCGGAATCATACGTCTTGTGAAAAGATCCAGTTTCGTTTTGCTATATAAGATTGAATATAGGATTGAATTACTGTCTCAATCATCTCTTCCAATCATTGTTCTTGTTAACCAAGACACCAGTGTACGTGGTTAATTATTTATGATCAAAATAACTGCCCAAATGTTCACAAAGCTCTGAACTATATGTATATAACGGGTGGTTAAATTTTAAGGGCCGACGTTGAATGTGAACCAGACCTTAAGGTCAAGTTTTTTTCTGCATTTAATTTGACATTTCTCAATTTCAGACTAACTCAATTTGAACCATGGGAAGATACACAATCGAGCAACGCGTTAAACTTATTCAGGCATATTATGAAAATGGGCGTTCAAATCAAAATGCATATCGTACACTTCGTGATATTTTCGGTCAATTTAATCGTCCAAATTTGCATACAATCGGAAAAAACGTGCAAAAAATTTGAGGAAACCGGGTCTGTAGAAGATTTTAAAACACCCATGCATGCTCGTACAGCTCGTATTGCAGATAATTGTGCAGCTGTTCGCGATAGTGTGGCTGAAGAGCTGTCCACCTCAACTCATCGTCGTGCCCTCTCACGCTCGTCGTTGTTGAACATTATGCATAAAGACTTGCATTTACACGCTTATAAGGTGCAATTGACTCAAGAACAAACAGCCTCTTGACCATTCCAAACGTCGTCAATGTTCAGAATGGTGGCAGAAATGGCAACAGTGGATGATCAATTTTTGAAGAAAATTATCTTCAGTGATGATGCACATTTTCACCTCAGTGGATTCATTAATAAGCAGAATTGCCGCATGGGCGAATCATAATCCAAGAGTGATTGTCGAAAAACCAATGCACCCACAAAGAGACTGTTTGAGGCCGGTCAGGCAGTTACTGTGAATGGTTTGAGGCCGGTCAGGCAGTTACTGTGAATGGTGTGCGCTATCGTGAGATTATAACGAACTTTTTATGGCCCGTATTGGAAGATATGGATATGAACAATATGTGGTTTCAACAGGACGGTACCACTTGCCACACAGCTAACGAAACAATGGCTCTTTTGCATTTGTGTTTTATTCAAAATCATCATCGGCCCTTAAAATTGAACCACCCTTTATATAATGAATTTATTTTGGATGAGGTGACTTCATCATGACTAATTGAATTTTGACATCAGGTTTATTGTTAAATTTGGAATTACAGAGATATCACTGAATCATGGGTATTCATTACTAAAAGTTTTATGTTATAGATGTGCAGATTTTATTCCGATCTGTTTGGCTATCCTAAGTAGTTATATGCTGTTTACACACCATTGTGTTCCTGTCTTCACTTCAATCTTTTATACTAGGAATCGTATGTTATATACGCTCCTTTACTTCTGAGGTGCGTACGGGTGCAATTCGTTTTCGGATTGATACAATAAAGGCGGTACGAAAGGCTCTAATTTTAATATAACTTATCCTGTAAAATGATCATGATTCTCAGATCGCATTTGATCTATGCATGCCATATACTTGACTATGAGTGTAAATTAGTGTAACAACATCGTCTAACAAGTTGTTCGGACATTCCTTATTAAGGCTGCAAAACATATACTGTGATGAGAAATTACTTATAGATTTCACTTGTTGAACAAACTCAAATGGAGCTTCCGTTACCGTTAAATTAACTTCGATACCGTGAGATTCTTTCCAGCCTCTCATATTATCAATAGAAATCAAATGTCGCTTTGGGGGTTGAATACGGCAATTCAAATTGTTCCCGATTTTGAAGGACAGTTATCGTTCTTCCAGCTATATCTACGTTATAGTCAGCTTCACTTTCCATCTATAGTCAAAAATTATGTGTTAATCCGATATAATATATGTAATAGCAACAATAGAACTAATATTTTACGTGATGCTCGACCGACCTCAAATATACTATTACCAATCATATAATGGTTTATTGATTGAAAATATTTAATTTAAAGAATTAAAATCGTGATTAAATTTCACCTTCACATGGATCGATCTATAAATACAATACGTCCACATAACCAATCCACATAATATTCTTAGTTTTTATGTATAGTAGGTGTTTTATGTTCAAACATTGTGTCATGAAATTTATGATTTATATATTTCAAGCATAATAATTGAGAAATCAAATCAAATCAAAAAAAAAAAATCTAAATTAAATCAAATTTCCCACCTTTACACTATTCGACTCGTCGTCGCTTATATACAAAAGACACAACTATTTTATAGAAATTATTTGTATATATTCAAAACACAAATATATTATTATTATAACAATAATTCTGATTTTATTTATAAATAAAAAAAATTATAAAATGTTTTATGATTTACTGTTCAAGAATGACAGGCTGTCGCAACTTAGGCAGCAAAATCGTTTCGTTTTACATGGTACGTCGTCGCGCGGCACACAAGAATGAAAACTATTAAGATTTTTTGCCTCACGGCGATATAAATAAAATGCATTTATCATACATATAATTTTTGTTTATTTTATTATTCACTTATTAATTTATTAAAATATAATATTAAATTTGTGTATTCGTCGAAATTTTCAGAATGTTATGAAATTTGGTTTAGAAAATTTGGGTTTGATCCGATTAATCATAAATTCGAAATAAAAATTTAAAATCTTTAAACATAAATGTCTGTTATGCATTGGATCGGTTATGCAATATACAGATTTCATAGATTGTATGACACAATCGATTGTTTACTCTCGATAATACTCTTTAAACTGCAATTTATCATCTGAGTAGACGCCACTGACTCATCCATTCTGATTTTTATTGATTGTTGTTTTTTTAACTTGAGAGCATTGGTTAGTGACACTGACTGTGTAAAAGCAGATATAGCCGACATATCCCGACATGAGATTAAATACGAACAAAACTACGCCAATCACCATCAATAATATGTGAATCGACAGAGGAGGTTGGTTCCTAGATGCGTCTTCTTATTGTCCATCGATTACCAGCATCATCTCGAACATGTCTTAGCTGCTGTTGTACATCGATGCTATAGTGTGTAGAATATCCTTCCCATAAAATACTATCTGTGGACACTGTACTATACGTTTACTAAAAATCATCGTATATGCGTTGTTTCGATTGGTAGCTATAAACTTGATGTTTTACTCTTATATACTGATAAACAATCACTATCCGTACTCAATCAATAGTCAAATTTATGATAACAGATTTGCATTTGCAATATATCAAGTCACGAGTGTATGAACAATGTCATATGGCTTAGTGATAAAAACAAATAAAATTAAGGTTATGGGATTGGTTGACCTCGTTCTATGGTGGTCATGGTGGCCTTATAGATGTAGTATACTTGTGCTTTGTTGGGACTAGTAGTCGTGTCTACATACCAAATGCTTTCTTAATTTTTTGAAGATGAAAAATTTAGAGGCAAAGCTCACTGAAGACTCGCGTTTAGAGTATATTAGATGATCATTGGATGTTAGGCAAAAAGAAATTTTAAAACGTCTCTCTCAATGATATTGGGTGCCGTACGAATTGAAACTGAGATACATTGTTGGCTTGTCAATTATTGTTTTATATTTAGTTTTGATCACACTAGTTTCGTACAATTACAGAGATCAGTATCGAACGAAATTAATTCCAAGCATTGAAATAAAAATAGCCACAATATAGCGAAAAAACACGATAAAGTTATTTCGCAGTACAACAATGGCCGACCCCATGTTGCAAAAATGGTCATAGCATACTGAGAATTGACATTGGACACTGCACAAGATAAAACCTGGAGAAAATGAAAAGGAAGCAGTGAGCAACTACAAAAGAGGAAACACCTGCGGAAACATTAACCAAAAGATAAACCGCCACCATTAATTAATATAATAGTAACTAACTTTTCCAAAATCAAAATATTGATGAACTCTGTAACGAACCAACCAAATGACGCAATGGTTAAAGCTGCGGCAATTGGAGGGGAAGATACTGGGTTCGAAACCCGATAGAGTTAGGATGCAAAAGTGATTTTCACCGTCTGATTACAATCGGTGGTGTGAATGAACACCTCTATGACACCCTATGTTGGAGTGCAGAATAAACAGGAAAAATAATGTTCTATGTCAGTATTTAGTATTGGCTGACATGGAACTATACAATGTGCAGGTTCTACGTAAATCAGACCTTTATAGCCGAGCGGCCTTGATTTGGCTATGCAATAAATAAAATCTTTAAAATTCTGAAAGCTAAGTAAGTGAAAATTATTAAACAAGAAACGGTCATTGGGAAGATCGCCAAGAAAACTTCCTCTATTTATGTTAATTTGAAGCAATTAAACGAGCTTTGATCAAAATTTCACTGTATAAAAATGAAGCTTGAATATACAAGATAAAAACTGCTCAGACCATGTGGGAGACTATAGAGAGATATGCTGGAAAGAATCCTATACATTTTTACAAACTACTAAAACTTCCCTGTTTGTCCTATTTTTAATGAAATAATAAGATTACTCTCAAGAATAAGATAACTAAACAGAATACTCTGAGCTCAAGAAAATCATAGTCCCGCAAAGTTATTTTATTGGTTTGAACGATTTGCATCATTTGCTATATTAATGACACTGCGATGCTGGTAATTGGATACCTTATTGTGGAGACTTGTACTCCGTTTCGCGAATACCGAAGTATAGATGAAATGGCATTAGCTATACCAAGCTCAAATGGAAAAACTAGAAATAATTAGTACAAAACCAATTCAATACCACCCTGGACAGCCTGTTTGAGTTCTCGCACGTTAACAGTGTCTCAGAACCCGATAAAAGTTACATTTGAGTTTACATTTTTTTTTTAGAATTTTGGGTACTTGTATACTTGAGCCAAATGTTTCAATTGATAAGGATAAAAATAAATTTTTATAACGTACATCTGGCACTTTTTTTTTAAGTTTCTAATAATTGAAGAAACGCAATTCGAATACCAAGATCTTGTCACAACAATCGCTTATGTTACCAGTCTGAGGCAGTGTACTATGCTTGAAATGTATTGAGAATTACTGTTCTTGATGCCATCCGACAGTTTCATTTTAATGTAACGCTAATTGCTAGGACAGTATAAAAGGATACAAATATTAAAGAGAATTCCAAGGTGCGTCTTATCGCAGGTAACAGTGCTCTGAATTGACCTTTTCCAGCCATTTCAGAAACTGATAGATGAGTATGAGAGATGGCTTACCAACATGAGTATGATAGATGGCTTGATCTGGAGTGAGAATGAAGCGACCTCTTTATCAAGAGACTCTCGTTTTGGTAAAGGCGAAAAATGCGTTAGTATATATTCGAGTTGGTTTAAGCTGTTTAAAACATGTAGAGCTAGCTTATAGTGTATTAATACCGTCCGAGCTTACACTAAAAAGAGAGAGAGAGGAAGAATGTTTACAAAGAGAACTCTATGTAAACATTTTTCCTCTCTCTCTCGATATATATATATATATATATATATATATATATATATATATATATATATATATATATATATATATATATATATATAGCTTCATAATTGTCGTCGCCTCCGGGTCCTCGTTCGTTAGAACGGGTGGGTAAAGTGACCTAGGTGTGGGGCGGGTCACGCTAAATGACGGCAGATGGGCTGGTTTACGGTGTTACGCGACCCGTGCCAACAAACTACCAGGCTGGGGGCCCATTTAACAAAGCCCAGTCGCAAACGGAGCCCTCTGGATACCTGGCGACCTCCAGTTGTAAGTAGCCTTACCTGCGTAAGCGGATCTCTGCGCAGGTGGACCATATATTTCTCCGACACTCGTGGGAACAACATGGAATCCAATAAAAACAAAACCGAGACCGGCACTCTCCAAAGGCCGGAAAAAACCGAGACCGGCACTCTCCAAAGGCCGGAAACAAAAAGTGAGAGCTCAAACCGTAAAGGTGGGGCTCCCTCAAAGACACCAGCGGGAAGCAAGTTCAAGGCTTTTAAGCCAGGGACGAGCGGAACTCAGGGTAAGTTAAGGGCTGCTGAGGGAGGTTCGACTAACGTCAACCAATCGAAGCAGCGCTATAGAGATAGACGCGCGGCGTTTAGAGTTTTGGACAGGTGGGCTGCAACCCCTGAGGGGCAGCTTACGGCTGAACAAAAGCAATCCGTGAGATGGGCCAAGAAAACGGTCGAAAACTCAGAGAGGGACCATGTGTCAAAAAGACAGCGGTCCCAGGATGAGTTGGAGTTCGTGGACACAAAACGGCCCAAAATGCAGGCGGAGAAGGAAACTCCTCACAAGGTTTTGCCTCCTAACAAGGCTAGACCAAAATCCTTCAGGGATATTGTGAAGGACCGTTTGTTGGTGCTAGCCGTCATTGACAGGAGTCATGAAGATGGGAGCATCACCATGGGAAAATGGAGTTTGGTGTACAATGCACTAAACTCCGTTTTCCTAAGGATCCTGAGAGAAAATCCAGGACCCCCTACATCCTGCAGAGATGCGGGCTGGCATCAAGGGCGCGTTAAACTTATAGCGTGCTCTGATGCCAGATCAGTGGAGCTTTATAAAAAGGCGGTAGCGGAGGTGGGAGAGGTGTGGCAAGGCGCGAAGCTGGCGGCTGTAGGCAGGGAAGAGATTCCTAGCAGGCCAAGAGCACGCGTCTGGCTGCCAACCGAACCAGCTAGCCCAGAAGAGATTCTTGAGATAATCAGAATCAGCAACCCCGATCTTCCGACAGGAAACTGGAAGATCGTGAGGCAAGAGGATGCAAGGGGGGGCTCCAGATTATCAACGATGATAATCAACACGGAGTCCCTGGCGCCGCTTGCCGCGACTAAGGGAGTAATCGACTTCGGTTTCGGGTCGATTACTCTCAAAGTATACAAAAAAGACGAGGCTGAAACACGAGAGGAAGGCAGCTCGTCCACAACTGATGCAGTTGCACTTGGAGGAGAGACAGCCCAACCGATGGAGCTCTCCGAGGTGACCGCACTTGGAGAGGAGATGGGCAGCCGACTGTCCCTGGCGTCAGACGAAGAAAACCTGTCGGACCCAAGGGACGGAAGGACTGCAAACGTCGGGGAAACAAGTTCCATGGGGGGCGAGACGGGAGAAACCGGCGACTCCAATGGAAACAAAGGAAACTAGCCTGCGGTAGCGGGGAGTAAACAGGTAAGTAGGCTGAACTTGGTAAATTTATGCTAAATTTAATACAAATTAACCTACACCATTCAAAGGCGGCGTCGGCCGCCTTACTCCTCAGACTGACTAGATCAGAAGAGGACGTGGTCCTTATTCAAGAACCTTGGATAAACACCAACAGGATCTGTGGCCTTAAAATGAAGGGGTATAACTTATTATACTCAAGAAATTCGGGGAATATCAGATCCTGCATTCTTGGAAAAAATAATTTAAATATGTTCCTTCTTCCTCAATACAGCAATGGTGACGTAACTGCGGTCAGCCTAGAGGTTGATGGCAGTATATTTTGGCTGGTCTCAGCCTATTTGGACCGGGACAAACAGGTTCCGCCGGATAACCTGGGGGACCTGGTCCTCGAATCGTACAGGAAGAAGATTGGGGTGCTCCTTCGAGGTGATGTAAATGCGCACCACGCAATCTGGGGAAGCACTGATATCAACGAGAGAGGTGAGTTACTTTTTGATTACATTTTAAACAACAACCTCATGGTGTGTAATATTGGGCAAGAACCCACTTTTATTACTAAAAATCGGCAGGAGGTTCTGGACGTAACCTTCGCCTCAAAAAACCTGTACCCTTTGGTCAGGGAATGGAGAGTGGCGAAGGAACACTCCTTCTCTGACCATCGTTACATAACATTTAGTCTTAACGTTTCCCCTGCCACCCGGAAACCTTTCAGGAATCCCAGAAAGACAAACTGGAGCAAGTACGGGGAAACCCTTATAGGACTACTATTACCAGAGACCCCTGAACCACCAGCGACAGTGAAGGAACTGAACAGCATAGTGGAAACTTTCACAATTGCTTGCAATCGGTCCTTCAACGCTGCTTGCCCAATAGTTAAACCCAGGGGCAAGCAAAAACCGGCATGGTGGTCTAAGGAACTGGGGACCTACCGGAAGGCGTGTAGGAAAGCATTTAATAGAGCCAAAAGTACGAGAGAGGCTCAGGACTGGGACTCCTACAAGGAGGACCTCAAGATATACAAAAAAGAATTAAGGAAGGCACAGAGGAAATCATGGAGACTCTTCTGTGACAAAATAGAAGAAGTCTCCGAGACCTCTCGTCTTAGGAAGATTTTGTCTACCAATCCTACCAGTCCCAGTTATTTAATTAAACCAGATGGATCCTGGACTGCTTCTAGTAAGGAATCCTTGGAACTTCTCATCGAAACCCACTTTCCGGGAAGCTTCGATGACTCGACAGGGACTGGTACTCATCAAGAAGCAAACGTAATGCGCATAGAAGATATCGTAACCAAAGAACGGATCCTATGGGCAATTGAAGGGTTCAAACCCTATAAATCGGCGGGCCCTGACCGTATTATTCCCGCGGAGCTTCAGAAAAACTCGAGGGTTATGCTCCCCTGGTTGGAGGTAATCTTCAAAGGGTGTTTAAAACTTGTCTGTACTCCGCGGGAGTGGATGGAGGTCAGAGTGATTTTTATTCCGAAAGCGGGTAAATGCTCGCAGGGCTACCCTAAAGACTTAAGACCAATAACTCTATCATCCTTTCTATTGAAAACCTTGGAAAGGCTGATAGATATCTACATACGCTCAAAAATTAGACCTAGTGACTGGGCTCAGACTCAGCACGCTTACTGTAAAGGGAAGTCTGTGGACACAGCTCTGCATGCCCTGGTAAGTACAATTGAGAAATCATTATTCTCGCAAGAGTTTTGTATGGTGGCGTTTCTTGACATTGAAGGCGCCTTTAACAATGTAAGGAAGGAGGCAATTCTGGAGGGATTGTCGCTACTAGGTGTGGATTACCCTATAAGTAGGTTAATCAATCATATGCTTGGGTGCAGGATGATTAACTCAGAGCTGGGGGAATCCACCATCAGGAGACGGGTGACTAGGGGAACCCCACAGGGAGGTGTTCTGTCTCCTCTGCTCTGGAACATAGCAATCAATGAGCTGCTATTAAAGCTGGAGAGAGAAGGGATCGGAGTGATTGCTTATGCAGATGATGTAGCGATAGCTGTCTCTGGGAAATACATAAGCACAGTGGCGGAGGTAATCCAAAATGCCCTCCTAATTATAACGAGGTGGGCCACCAAATGTGGACTGGCAATTAGCGCGTCTAAAACTGAATTGGTACTATTTACGAGGAAATATAAAATCCCTGTAGTAGATCCACCTCTCCTAAATGGTAACAGACTAGCTTTTACGGACAAGGCAAGATTTCTAGGCGTAATCTTGGACAGTAAGCTAAGCTGGAAGCCCAACATTCTGGAAAGAGTAAACAAGGCCAATATAGCTTTGTACTCGTGTAGGAACGCCATCGGAAAGAGATGGGGCCTGACGCCGGAGCTGGTACACTGGCTATACACTTCCGTAGTAAGACCTGTACTTATGTATGGGGTGAGCGTGTGGTGGCCAGCTCTTGATAAAATAACATACAGGAAAAGGATTGAGAAGGTGCAAAGAACGGCCTGCATGCTTATAAGCGGGGCACTGAGGACAACACCTACAAGTGCCTTAGAGGTCTTGTTTCACCTTCTCCCCGTGGACATTTATGGTAAGCAGATGGCGTCGATTACGGCCACTCGACTACACTGAAAGAAAAAATATAGTGCCTACAAAAATGTTTTAAGAGGAACATATTATGATTGGGTTTTCTATTGCAACAATCATATAAATTGGTTTTAACAAATAAGATATTCCGTTCGAGCGAACATTACATTATGGTTGTAGCCATGTGACCAATAATATTATGTTTGTTGCTATTATATTTTTCGGGTACACTTGATTGCAGCAAATATTGCATGTTGGTAATGATCATAATGAACGTGAACAAGTTTGGTTGCAGTGAATATTATCTTTTGGTTCCTACAAAGGTTTGAATTGTGAAATGATTGAAGTAAAAATGTTATAAAAATACATTTTGAAATAATACAAATAGATTTTTAATAATTTCTTTTATTCCATAAAAAATAGTTAATATATACTAGTACATATATAATAATATAATAAATATAAATTTTATGTTTATATATTCTGAAAAAAAATCTATAAAGATAACACTTATAAAAATTAAATATTAGACTAACTTAATAATTAACACCAATTACAAACAAATTCACCATTTCACGATAATCAGTTCATTTTTTACATATTAACAACACAATTCTGGCGATTCCGGCACACCAATGCAGAAAGCTCCCTGATTTCTTGTTAGAATCCTGAAAAAATACACCAATTTCTTGATTTTCTAAATTACTTAACTGAAAATCGAAAAAATGAAAAATTTTAATTTAACATAATGTGTCAGAAAATGAATATTAGTTGGAAATTATTTATACCTACTTCTACTAGTAAATGAAAACCATCTTCACTATCACCAATCACTTCCAAGCTATACTTTCGATGACTACAAAACCATGTTTGTTATATTTATTATATTATAGCCACTTTAACAGTTAACACTCGAACGTTTTAGGTAACAATGAAAAGAAACACTTGAAATTTAATACTTCAGGGTGAAGAAGCAAAATATGATTGTGTCAGCCATGACATTGATAGTTGCATGGTTGATACAATTGCACTAATTTTTGATACCATTAAATATTTGATAGATACAATCATATTACTTTTGCCAACATTAAATACATTATTGATACAATTATAAATATGATACCCTATATATTTGACGGGTTTTAGTATTACAATAAACATGTTTGGCACCATTATAAATATAGTTCGTATAAACATGGAGATGGTAATGGATGCTAATGGAGATGGTATTGAAGAAATAAAAAATTTTTTATGCAACCATTACATGATCACTGAAACTTCTATCAATTTATGATTAATTATAATTATATTATCATGGAACCATGTTTTGTTCGCAGCAACTTTAACCGGCAAAAATTGTTTTGAAAAAACCGATTCTATTACAGCAACCATAAACCATCACAAAATGTTTCCCTTAAACCTAAACTACGATCAATTAATTTATTACCACAATTATATTTATTTTGTTGGAAATTATAGTTGTAAGAACTATATTCATTTTTACATTTTAACAATAAAATGGTTTCTACAATTTTTTTATTATCATTCCTATCATTTGGAAAATTTTGGTATTGTTACGGCTAGTAACTATTTTCGCAGTAATAATACTATTATATTAAGAAACACGGTATATTTGCTGTGATAATGCCCCAACCATATCATTTCTCTGCGTGTATCAGCCATATCTCAGTGGAAATGTCTTCAAATAGGACACTCGACGATAGTCAGATCGCTGAGGAAAGAACTGGCGAATATTGACTATGTTACACCGACTCTGTGCTTCGAGAAAAGGTTCAAAACCACCTGCCCTTCAAGGGAATCCTGGAGGAGCGGGTTGGCAGCTGAAACGGGAGCATTGCAGTTCTTTACGGATGGCTCCAAGCTAGACGGTAAAGTAGGAGCTGGAGTCTTCTGTGATAAACTAGAGGTAGATATAGCAGTTCGCCTCCCTGATCACTGCAGTGTGTACCAGGCAGAAGTGATAGCGATTGAAGAGGTCCTGAACTGGTTGAAACATAATGTGGTATCCTCGACTGATATCGCAATTTATGTGGACAGTCAGGCGGCAATCAGGTCGCTGGGTTCTGTTTCTCTAACGTCTAGAGTGGCGTTGGGTTGCCGCTCGTCTCTTAATGAGATGAGTGAGCATTTCAACATCCAGGTAGTCTGGGTCCCCGGCCACTCAGACGTTATGGGAAACTGCAGGGCGGACGAACTAGCGAGGCACGGTACAACTCTCCAACTGCTACCGGAAAGGGCGAAGTTGGGGAGACCCATTAACGCACTAAGGACTGTGCTTAAAAAAGAGGCGGAAGCCTCTGCGAACAATAGGTGGACGAACACCCTCTCATGTAGAGTGGCAAGACAAGTCTGGCCAAAGCTGAACTTGAAACGCTCAAAGGCACTTATCTCCCTGCGAAGACGTGAACTTAAAACGGTCGTGGGGATACTCACAGGACACTGCCTTCTTGGAGAACATGCGAGAAGGCTGGGTCTGGAAGTAAATGACTTTTGCAGAAGCTGTAGGGACGAGGAGGAGGAAGAGACGTTAGTCCACCTCCTATGCTCATGCCCGGCTTTGGCACACAAAAGACATGAATATCTGGGTATGTTTTTAATGGACTGCCTTTCCGATCTCGAGAACTGTAATGTGCGAGACTTATTACGCTACGTAAGCAGCTCTAACTGGTTCTCATAGGGGTAAAAGGGGAGTAAGATCCTGTGGTATCACAACGGACCGTTTCCGGTCTAAGTGTGCTGTAGCAGCCACTCAACCTAACCTAACCTATATATATATATATAAATTTATATATATATAATATATATATATATATATATATATATATATATATATATATATATATATATATATATATATATATATATATATATATATATATATAACAAGAAGAAAGGCTTGGTCATGTTCATTATTACTTTTGTTCTCCTATCCGATAAAATTCATATGTATTCATGACGGTGTCCAATAAATTATTTACTATCACAGGTCCATTAAAGGTCACTTCTGAACATCTTTACCGTATGGCATAATCAATAGCTTATAATATAATTGTTATACCTTAAGGCTCTGCTTAAATAAGCACTCTTTGTTAATACATAGTTATTTGATTATCAGACAAAAGAATTGATTGTACGATGGCGTATTGGTTACGGTCTTTATGACGTACGTAGACTTACCTCCCAATTAGACCTTTAAGTGTTCCCCATTTACCTAATAAATCTCCCCTTTGATGCCTTCTATACCTGTTGATGTGACTCTTTTCATTAGATTATCATACTATGTTGACAGATGCGACTCACACATCATTTCGATTAGTTGGGAGTTCATTACATAAAAGCTTTTATCGACTTTAAAACACTTTTTCCCATTCATACTATAAACTAAAATTACCAAAACCTATTCCACCGTGATTTTATAAACCATATTGTAGATACTGTCAACTGATTATCTAAACTAAGCGATAACTTTGAATTCCCCATATCCATTCATACAAAAAAGTTGTTAAATGCATGCTCTCATCACAATTCTGGTGCAAGAATTTTGCACTTTCACCAATAAATTGCACGCCTCATTATTCCGAATCATTTCCATACATTCTAATACTATGTCAAATTGATGGAGCTTTCATAACATATCATCGCCTCTATTTTAATGTCTTTGGCAAATATCGGTCAACGTTTTCATGTGATTCTCAAAATTCATGAGAATTTCAAGCAACAATTCAAATATCTGTACGTGTTCACATGTTCAGGTTCAATTAATATCCAGCTCAATGCTATACACTGTACTCGTTATTTCATCCAACTGCTTTAAGCCATCACTTAAAGCTTTAATATTCATATTTGTACAAAATGCTTTGTCAAATCCGTGTAAATCAAAAGTTCGAAGTTTTGTCACCCACTACATTGTTAACATTATAAATTTACTATCCACTCTGTTAATAAAGCTCCGCATATCTCGTTTGTATTCTATGTGTCATTTGAATCATATTCTTGTCAACTTTTTCATACATATTTCAGACACCTAATGATTTTACCATTCACTCTGCTTTTATACGATTCCAAATATATTTTCATAAAAGCTTATATGTTAAGATTTCAGTTGAAACCCATATTTCTCAATATTAACTAATTTGGTATATATTCGAGATAAAGTAATATCATCAATATCTATCGGTGTACAATTTTCATAAGCTTTAGAAAGCTTTTAAGTATTGGATTTTTATTGTTGTATGTTGCTTGTACGAAAGGTTTTAGTGTTACATTTTTGGAGCTTTTGTGAACTTTTAAAGAGCTCCCTATTTTAAGGAGCTTTTGTAAACTTTTTATCAAATATTAAAAAGCTTTCAGTTTTTATCGCTTTAAATTACTCGTTTTTCCCGATTAAATGTATTATTTATAGTATATTTCTAATTTATTTGAAAGCTGTACCACAATTTATCCATTGTTTGTCCGTGTGCGATAGACTTGGTTCATGAAAATAATTTGAACCGCCCAGGTGGTGCAGTGGTTAAAGCTGCGACAGTTGGATCGGGGATACCGGTTCGAATCCCGATAAAGGACGCAAAAGGAATTTTTCACCATGAGATTACGATCTGTGGTGTGAATGAACACAACTATGACCCCTTGTTGAGTGCAGAACTCACTGATGCCCTAAAGTGATAGAAATATTTTCAATTATGTATACTTTAATTCATTTTACCAGAAGCTCATGTGATTCAATATAAGTTCGATCATCTTAAATATTTAGGTTTCAAATCACTGCACATTATTTAAAACCAAATAGCAGTTTAGTTTTATACGGTAGAGTGTTTCAGATGAAGTTGATATCACACACTAATTATCCGATTAGTTAAATCGACTGTAGAACAGAACTCAGTTACTATATTCATTGTTATGTAAGGATTGTAATTGTGTGAGTAAATTGGGCACACCGTGGCATTTAGACAAATTTCATCACTCAATCATTGGCAAAAATGCTTTATTATTATTAATTTGAGATTAAATAAATGCAGATCGCATTTGAAAAGAGATAACTCGATCATTTTAGCAATATTTACGGGCCATGGCCGTTTCATATTTTATTAACTTAGAATGAAATTATGATTATGATAACTGTGTTGGACGAGATAATGGCTGAGAAGATATCCATTTTATTATCTAGCTCATTGATCTTTCTTTTCTTACCACTTGGTTATTACGATAAACCAGTTGGCGTATATGATCTGCTGCGTGTCTTCTTTGGTTTATAATTCAATTTATCATATCTTACATTGGTGACTCTGATTTAAATTTATATATAGCCAGGAATAGATCATAAGCATACTCCTGTCCATTTGTAGTGATGTAAGAAAGGCTTGTTTATGTTGCTCATTATACTTTAGTCCTTCTATCCGATAAAGTTCATGTGTATCCATGTAAGGTGGCCAATAAACTATTTGCTATTACTGGTTCATTAAAGGTAGCTGAACATCTATACCGTATGGCAAAATCAATAGTTAATAATATTACTGTTTACTAGGTATGAAGGATTTTCTTAAGGCTCTGTTTAAACAATTCTTTAACTGTTATGTTAATATTCAGTAAATTGACTAGTAGACACAAGAACCGATGGTCGCGAAAGGTGTAATTGGACCCAGTTTACCCTTATAAATCTGCTTTTACACTTCGCTCTGTTGATGTGCCTTTTGTGATTGTCACACTATTTTGACAGATCCGAATCATAAAACATTAATATAGTTGGGTCTTCACTCCAACGTTTTTCAATACCTTGATGAGTTCCTCCGTATTCATGCATACAGTAAGGTTACTCGAATTGTTAACGGATCAATAAAATAATCAGAAAAATACGATTGTCCCCAATACTACTCTGGTGCACTTATCACTTATAATATCACCCTTACAAACAATGTTTCTAATTTTAAGAAATTCTTTCACTTTGTCAGACGCCACATTGTTTACATTTATATTTTTACCATTCACTTGTTAAAAAAGCTCCACATATATACATTCTATGGGTCCTTTGGGCAATTAACCCTGCCAAAATTTTAGACATATTCCGGCCACCTTGTCTTTCAAATCATTCTACCATGCATAATCTTATCCTTTCTAGTTTTATGCACTTTCAAATACATTTTTATTTAAACTTATATGTTAAGCTTTTAGTTGAAACCCAACGTCAAAACTATTCAATGTTAATTATTTTGGTCAATATTTGAGATAAAGTAATATCATCAATATATATCGATGTATTAGCTTCAGAAAGCTTTATGGAGATTTTGTGAATTTTATGTCAAACAATAAGAGCTTTAAGTTTTATGTAACGTTTATCTGAGTATTTTATATAGCGCATTTGAACAAAGATTACTTGATAATTTAGGTAATAATTCTATGGATCATGGCTGAAACGCATGATAGCGAACTGTCCTACCTTCGATCTTTGTTTTTCAACTAGGGATTTCCTATATGTTAAACCAGTTGGCGTCTCTTATTTAGTTTTTCCATTTGCAGTTTGCGTCTACTGCACGTTCTATACTCGTATAATGATCTGGGAATACTCATAATATGACAAGAAACATCATGTGGCGATAACAGGTACCAGTTAGCAGAAAGCTTTGATTTTTGGATCACTGTGCTTTATATCTTATATTTTTTAATTAAGAAAAATTTTGGCGTGGAGAAAAAAATATAGTTCACGAATATACAATGTATGATTCGCCCCGCCACAATAGAAATGAGCAAAATCGAAAACATTTTGATACAATTGTCTGTAATTCGCTAGAACTGTTGCAACATGACTCACAATACATATACGAACACAATTGCCACCATTAGCCTAAATCAATTTCACCTTGGATGGAACACGCGTATAGCTCGCATATCTGGTCTCGTACAGCATATCATCCATCGATCATCATATCCTCCTATATACATTGAGTGACACCGACTTGAATATCTATTGGAATTTCTATAGGAATAATAAAGCTTGTTGAGTCTCCCTTGTTGTGTTGGACGTTTTATTATATCAACTCAGGGAGTTCTTACTGCCATGATTAAGAGGCTTTTGATTTGTGTCGATTACATGTGCAGTTAGATTGTCAGTTTGCTTTGCCCTACAAAATATATATGACCTGTGTGTTATTGGTATAAATGTCAAGAAGTTTTTTGGTCATACGTTGAATATTTTATTCCTGCAGTGTGATAATTTGTGCAAATGACTGATCACAGTCGTCAGGCCACAAGAAATTTTCATTGTTCTTTGGCGTCTTATTAAGATATACCAAGTGTGCGTGACTATAGTGTGGACTGCAATCCGACTAGCTTTGAAATAAATGTATAGTAATAAATGAATAATCCGACGGATTAGTTTAGTAGATGTTCGAGAAGGAAATAGATTTATAGCTTTAACTCGATGTGACGAGGGTATGTATGACATATGCAGATATGTGGTGGTTGAGGAACATATTCCGAATTGAAATTTTGAAATTTTAATGTTTATTCCAAATTCGACTAACATTTCAAACAACCTCTCCGTTTTTCCTTGCCAAATTAGAACGTTGCCTATATAGACGAACCGAAAATAAAGATTTATTCATGAGTTCAAATATCTCAAGTAATTGCTATTTTTGGCACGCAATGGGTATATCAGATGGTGGTTTTACTGTTTAATTTTCAATTAAAGCTGTGGCAGTTGGAGCGGGAGGTACCGGGTTCGAATCCCGATAGGGGCAGGATGCAAAAGGGATTTTTTACCATCTGATTACGATCGGTGGTGTTAATGAACACATCTATGACCCCCTGTTGGAGTGCAGAACTCATGGGCCGACCCATCTTCCATGTCAGTACTATATAGGCTGGCGTGGAGCTATGCAATGCGCAGATGGTTCTACGAAAATCGGACCTATAGCCGTACGTCCTTGATTTGGCCATCTTGGACGTACGGCTATAGGTTCGATTAACGTAGAGCCATCAGCACATTGCATATAGCTTCATGCCAGCGACTGACATGATAGATTGGGCCTTTAAATTCTGCACTACGCAGGGAGTCGTAGATGTGTTCATTCACACCACCAATCGTAATCAGATGGTGAAAAACTACTTTTGCATCAGCTTTAACCACTGAGCCGATGGGCCGGTCTTAAAAGATCTGGAAATTAAAAGATCTGGAATATTGCGACTATTTAATCGAGTACGCCCTATAATGTCGTTTGGCTGTCACTAGAATGGCATCCCTTCCATCAATAAACCAGAAGTAGCGAGCGTCTTAACGGAACACCATACATATTTTAATTAATTCTTACATAAAAAATGAAGACGAACTCGAATTCCCACAATCGAAATAATGCCAAACAAAAGCGTCTTAAATCTAAAATTATAGTTATTACGGTTTTATCACTTTGCTTGTGTACAAGAAAAGAATTAAAAATCAGTTTTTTTAAAGTTTTTATCGTCGACAATACAAAACCAAAATAAATATTTTTTTTTACCTTGCGGTCATTTCGAGAAATATTATTAAGATCAAAAGTTCTTCATTCGATTGTATCACACACATATGTATGTATGTATAAGTCGAATTTATCTCAATTTTTGTTTCTGCCAAAACTTTAATGACGATTTGTATTGTATATTATTCCGTTTAATGTATAAGCGCGCCGCGATGATATGTGCGCTACATGTGATTTCGTGCTTAAGATTATTGTCTTACTTGAAAGGAATTCATATGTTTGTTATTCAATCCATGTAGATATGGTTATGGAAATTCGTGTATAATTTATCGAATACATCATAAACTTTGACTCATTGTTATACATATATGAAATCATGGTTACATTTGCGTATTGAGTGGACCAAATTAAGACTAAGACGAAATGTATAATTATATCATAATCCGTTAAATAAATCTTTTGTCATTGCGAATAATTTATAAAAGTTGAAAAATCAAAAAATTCCCACACAAAGCTTTATGACCAAATAATCACATTATATATACGTTAAAAGCTTCAATTTATTCTGCAAGTTTTTTGACAGCTCCACAACTTATTGTAAATTGCCGAAAACTACTTCTTGATACATAACATGCATACAAGTACAGTGTGTGTATATACGGCAAGATAAGAGGTTAGCTCACGTTTAAATTTTTCATTCATTCGACTCAAGAATTTATTGGAGTCTTTAAAATAAATTATACAACTTCAAAATGCTGTTATTGAACGACACAAACATGTCACAAATTAATGTTATTTCTTGAAAAAAAATATCTTCTTATACAGATATATGTTTAACCAATGTCCATTTCACTTTATGATTATTTTTATGTTCATTGTTTTTGGATTTTTTTTTCTTTTAATATTTAATTGTATCCATCAATTTTGTGAGTGACTTCTCCTTTCAAGCTGAATAAGAAAACCATTTTTTTTTATCTTAACTAGAGCAAGCCGACACGCTACATCCAAAAAATATAATCAACCAAAATATAACGACACAGAAATTGGTTTTATAAACTAGGTTCCAAGATTACTTTCACTTGTTGCTTTATATATTTTATAAGATGAAGAAAAAAAAATGTCTTGTAGAAAAGCGCGATGCTTGGCATACCACTCGGTATACATGTAAGATGGATATGAGATTAAATTGATTTAATATGGTGATGATATAGTGTTATGTTGTGGCTATTTATGGGGACGTATTTAAAGGTGTCGATCGGGTGTCAATCATTAATGGATTTTTTTTTAATATTTTAAAGGCAGTCGATCAGTATACCGTTACAAATCGATATATTCCATGCAATTAAATAGATCTGGCGGTAAATCATAAATGCTAGTTTTTTTGACAGTCTATGTATACGTTGGTATCAACCAATTCGATGTATGGCTACCGGCCAAACCAATAATAACCATATGGAGTTGTTATGCATCTCGCACATATATCGTTCACAAATCATAGTCTGCGGTTTATTTCATGTTCTGTAACGTGCTTCAATGAAATGGTGGTTTCGGTAGACAAAAATTAAACTTAAAACTACACAAATTGGGCGCCAGTGTACCGGCACGTAACTTCCCGGACTATAGCTCGTGGAGTAGTTAAACTCGGACGTGGTTACGCATACGATCTCATGAAAACCGTCACCGCAAAACACCAATCCAATACTGAGAAGGGAGATGATGTTGGGAAGGGAACGAATCATCGTTAGTATGCTGAACCTCCTCGATGTTATTCCGTTGCACTGGTTGTTCCCACGTGCTTAAACTTCACTCTATAATTTTCTTTAACAGCACTTGCTGTCCATATGTCACAAAATCCCAGTCCGTGTGTTTTTTGTTTTATACTTTTTTCACAAATAAGAAGCCCAAAGCATATATTCTAAAAGAAGCAACCTCAGGCCAAGAATCATATGCCGGGCTATAGTCACAATATTCACACCATATACCGTTTTTCCACCATACACAATTTTTATCTTTCGGTTGATGTTTTTCTTTTGTCTTGATGTGACTTTCTCCAGCTTCTCACTTAAATAGTCCCGCATCGCCTCGTGTATTTTTTTTCTCGTTCACTTTGCTTAGAAAACTGTTCTGTCGCGGACTTAAAAAAAAGTCTTGGATGGGATTAGAACCGGGATTAAGAGACGGGAATCTCGCATATTCGAAATGTGTTTTCGCTAATGGCGATCTCTCTGGTTTAACCGTTCAACCCACCATACCATAAAAGTCGCAGTTCTTCCAGATTTCCAGAGGGTAAAAATACCAAATGCTCCATATGTCATTCTTAAGAGAAGAATCATGAGTTGAATAAACATATACAGGGTGGGTCACAAGTCCTGCTACCATTTTGCTACCCCATAAAAAAAAGTCTGGTGCTGTTAAATTCGGAGATCTGGCGGTTTTCTTGGAAAAAGCTCATTCTATATAATTGAATTGTTGAACGGGCTGTGTGTGCTGTGGCCCCATCTTGCTGAAACCACATGTCTTGGTATACCTTTCGGCAGTAACAGTAACTTCAACACCTAGGTCACTTTCAAAAAACTAGGTATGATGTTTCCAGCATGAATACCACATCATGTAGTTGTTTTAAGTGGATGCAATAACGTTTGATGAATTAATTGAAGATTCTGTGTTCCCAAAACCGACTGTTCTGTTTATTGACGTGGGCACTAAGGTAAAAATTGGCTTCATCGCACATTATCAATTTAAACGAAACATCTTCAATTTCACCAGATAACCTTAGGATTACATTACTGTACTCAACTCGTTGATCAGGATCAATCGGTAGCCATTTTTGGACTATTTGAATTTTGTACGGGAAAATTTTCAAATCAGTTTTCAAAGATCGCCTTAATGGGTATGCAGATGGTGGTTTTACCATTTAACTTTGGAGACAAAATGTACAACCTACAGAAAAGTTTAGTATCACATATCTTTTCGTTTCAGTTAAGGTACTTGATAATCCAGGTCTCCAGTTCGTCCCAATTTTCTTGTAGACCATGTGAAGAGGTGTTTATACCGCAGAATACTAAAATCAGTTAGAACTGAAATCTTACTATCTTACTAATACAAGCACTGGCCAATTCACAACTATGAAACTACTCATTGATTCAGGGTTACAGGCAACACTAAAATCATCGAAGGCTGCTAATCTTTTGAACATCGAGAAGAAAAAAGCACATATCAACATTTCAGGTATAGGCGGGAGCGAGACAGGTGTCTGTAGACACTCGATTCAAACAAAACGAGTGCCAAGATTCGATGCAAACTTCAGCTTAGATATCAAAGACTTGATATAATAATAAACTTACTCAACAAGTACCTGACGCTGATATTGATACAGGAGAATGAATCCATCTTAAAAACCTAAAATTAGCGGATTATTATACTAATTGGCGCAGACTACTATTCAATGGTAATACTTACAGTATTATTAAAGCTAATTATCAAGTACCAATGGCACAGAGCACAGAGTTTGGATAGATCATTATCGGCAGCATGAGTAATCTGGACAGTAAGGTGAGAACAACCATGACGACAACAAAATCGATCGCGGAATAACTAAAACTATAGTTGTGGAAGTTGATTACATTCTTCACAAAACAAGCCGCACAGATAAAGAAAATCAAGTCTAATAAACATTCCAAACAACATGGACGATTTATAGAGAAAATTCCATTTAAGGACAATCACATCAAGCTTGGAGAGTCTAGAAGAAAAGCATCAGCAAGATTTATTAAGGATCCAGAATATAAATAGCTATGACGACATTTCATGCAAGAATATATTGATCTAAACCACATGGAGCTGACACAAGAAAAGCTGATGAACTTGAAGAGAATATATACTATACATACCTCATAATGGTGTTATCAAACCAGATAGCACAAAAACCAAACTTCGAGTGGTGTTTGAAGCACCATCAAAAAAAACTTGTGGTGTCTCATTAAACGAAATTATGATAAATGGTTCCAAGCTTCAAGAGGATTTGGCCGACATAATACTACGATGGAGAAAGCAAAAGTTTGTGATAACAGCCGATATCGAAAAAAAATGTTTCGCCAAGTCTGGCTCAATAGAGAAGATGTTTCGCCACCGCATTTTGTGGAGAAAGGTTTCTTCAAAAATTAAAAACTGTAACATACGGAACCACCGCTGCCAACTACTGGTCAGTGATATTGTAAGCAAAGGAAGGAACGAATACGCATCCCATAGTGGGTAAAATAATGATGACCGACTTCTATGTAGATGACTTTCTCACTGGGGCAGACACCATTGAGGAGGCACATTACAAAAGTTACAAGACCTCACAGCACATAGTGGATTTCATCTAGGAAAACAACCGAGCAGAAGATGTGTTTGAATTCGATACAACCGGACAGCAGCTTACTAAAAACCAGCCCACTAAACGCTCATTCCTATCTGATTCATGAAAACTGTTTGATCCTATAGGATGGCTACACCAATATATATCATGGCAAAGATTATAATGCAGGATGTATGGAAAACTGGAATAAACTAGGATGAACACCTACCAGATAAAATAAACACCAAATGGCATTGTAATTCTGATTTGAATGCAAAATCAAAATATAAAAATTCCGAGTTGGATAAAACACGTACAAGATACCATGAAACTTCAAGATGTAAGCACATACGCTTGGTTAGATTCTACCATAACACTATGTAGGATTAAAGGTGACCCAAGCCATCTCAAAAATATTTGTGGCAAGAAATGTGCAGAATAGTATTTTCAACTTTTCTATATTTCTTTCGAGAAAGGTGTTTGTTGTTTGACTACTTCCATCTTTTTTGTAGTTCGTCTGCAGCTGGTTGATTTTTGCCGCGAGCTTGTCCTGCTTTGCTATTATAGCATCCATCTTATTCTTCAGTATTCTCTATTGTTAATTTGAATATTTTTTACTGGAATTTATACTGCTTGTCGGCTGGTTGGTGTGCGGTTGTGGTATTTTTTTTAAATTACCGGTTGTTACTTGGCTCGAAGGACCATGAACAATTCCAGTCACATTTTGGAATGTGTGGATTAACAAGAAATTATATATTCAGAAAAAAACGCGCTTACCTCTATTGCGGGCTTAGTTCACTATTTCTAACACATTCCAATATGTGACTGGAATTGTTCAAACTGCTTCTAAAGGAGAAACTGGCTTCTAAATGAGAAACTTATAGTTCATATCTGGACAGTTTTAAACCAACTTGATATAATGTTATAACCTCAAAAGATTGTAACGACTGTATTGAGATGAAATAGCATTTTCATTAGTTTACCGATGGTAAGAAACAACTTACGTACAGAACAAACTACTTCTGAACACTTTCTGTTAACAGAACAGAAAGTGTTCAGAAGTAGTTTGTTCTGTTGAATACCACTTAAAGACCAACTTTATGACACACATTCCTATCAGAGGAAAATCCTTCCAACTCTTTTGCAGTTCGATTTTGACTTCTTACTTACATCACTTCATGTACTGATAAGCATAATTGATCGATTATGAGTTTGGCACTTCAACATAGTCGTACATGTGTTTACTGATCGTAATCGGATAACAAAAACGCGCTTTACTATTTATCGGGATGTGAACAAGCTTTCGCCTACTCCAACTACCACAGTTTTAACCAATGGACTATTTGAGTGGTCAACAAAGTCTAAAACAGTTTAACCAGAACTTTAACTTTTTGGTTTGAACTTTTAAAGCTGTGTTTTGACAGTCTTTGTTGGACTGAACTGAAGATCTTGAGTTTTTTGATCTTCATTTGAGATCATTCACTGAAAATATTGCTCCATAACAAAAAAAATCTATGTTTTATAGGACGTATATATGACACAAACCGCGTTTGAACTGAGAAGTTACGAAACAAAAATACGCATTGGAGAACATTGTAGGTGGCCAGCCCAAATAACGCTTTTTATTTCATCCAGAACATAACATAGGTACGTTAAATAATTATGGAATTCCAATATATTTCGCATCGCTGAAAGCTGAATGCTTAGTCAGAAAATTTGAGAATATTAGAGAGTTTGAATGACGAAGCCGCCCAGGTTGCACAGTGGTTGAAAAGCTGCGGCGTGGAGTGAGAGGTACCGGTTTCGAATTCCGATAGGGGCAGGATGCAAAAAGAGATGTTCACCATCGATCGTTTGGGTGATGCTATAGGTGGTGCGAATGAACTCATCTGAGAGACAGTGGAGGTTAGAATCCGTGTACCGTCCCATCTTCCATGTCAGTACTATAGGCTGGCATGGAGCTATGCAATGTGCAGATGGTTTCTACGTAAATCGGACCTATAGCCGGAACGTAAAGTAATATAGTGGGATGTGACAAGGGGCCAATATAGCCTGATAACACTAAAAAAAATAAAAAAAATTATTGACCAATATGACTGGTCTATATCAAACTCTTGAGTTAACCACAAAGAAATGAGGGCCGAAAATTTTAACATACTCATACTGCCAATGATCTTAAACATAAGATTTACTATTTAATTTCTAAGGATTGAATGACTAATCATTTGCCTTGACCCCCTTGACAGGTCCGTGACACACAACATTAGTTTTCTGTGTGTAATCTTACTTAGTTGTATCCTGTGAGAGGAGGCATCCATCTTACGTCAATATTTCAAACAAAACATAAAACTCTTAGAATTACACCTCAGTATCCAGAGCTTGTCGTTGAAGGCGACTACGGTTGAGGCTCGGCATGTTGAACGTGCGCAGTCACTTAGAAAACATGAGGAAATTATAGATGACTGAGGTTCCCGTCCAAATCGGTCAGTCAATTACTATGAAACATCTCGCGATGTATTCCAGGTGTTTCTATATTTCAACTTCGCCTATGACTCAATCAATCGAGAGAGACTATGGTATGCGCTTGAATATTTAGGAATACCAAACAAATACTTAAATCTGAGTAAAATAATAGTCACGCAGTTACAATGCTGTGTTAAAGTTAAAAACAGGCACGAGAGAACTTTTGGAATTCATTCCGGTGTTCGATAAGGATATACTCTTCCATTGGTCTCAAAATCAACGAATCCAAAACCATATATTTTGGATGTCTCATTACTCACCAGGCTTTATATCCTCTTCCCCCATTTATGAAATCGAAATGTCTGGAAAATACGGAAAAGCTGAAATTGTACAGAGTGTTGATCAGACCTGTGGTCTAGAAATATACGTGTGATATATGACCCAAAATTTGACATTGATTTAGTGAAACTATCGCTGTCAATCACCATGTCTCCACGGCGAAGAGAGTGCACTTGCATATTCTAATTGTTTACAACAATATAAAGCTGATATAGTAACCGATGGAGTTAGATTGTTTACAACGTAATGGCACGGTAAACCTCAACCAGCCATGATTCTTGTGTTTTGTAGCTTGCGAATTTCGATTACGTTGTTGAAAAAAGCTCCAATCCGACTTCCAAGGCACAAAAAATGTTATATCACCAAACAGGTGATTGTCAACTATGTAAAATTGCATGCTCGATCGAACATTAAACCATAATTTTATATTATTTAGATTTTTTTTTATATACATATTTCTAATTCATGTTTTAATGCAACTATGTTGCGCGTTGTGTTTAGATACAAAAAAAAATTAATTAATTTTTCCTCTCTATATACATACATACATATACACACTTTTGTCTTAAGAACCTACTTCTGGTTTCGTTATATGTTATTGCTACGTTCAATGCGATATTTATAAATCAACAATGTAATGCTTTCGACCGTTTTTCAATAGCCGTATTGCAAATTAAAAATGGTGATTACACTTGTCAAAAATGTATACATATATATAAGAGTGTAAAGATATAAAAACGAAAGACTTCAATTTTCCGCATATGCATGTATATACAGAATTTTGAAGCGACGAACCTGATTTAAGATATTCATGATTTTAGGTTATCGTGAATTTTGTAAATAAATCAGTAGATCCATTAGGCACAAACTCATTAGATTGTGTATACATTCTTCCCAAATCGTTTCACAAACAACATAGAAATTTTCTTTATATAAACGAATTACAAGATAAGAGCACAAGAAAACATAAGATTTCAACTTTAAACATAAGAAGTAGAGCATTTTTTGTAATGTATAGCTGTTTTGGGATGATTAGTCTGCAACGTTTTTCATCGTATTTTAATCTCATTCGACGTTAAAAATAATTAAAGTCGCCATCAAGACTTGCAATCTAACTGTTATAATAAGTCATAAGTACACCACTTCAATTACACTTAAATAATTAATAAAATCATACATTTTGTGTCACTCGACGACTGTTGGCTTGATTATCGTCAACATCAAAAATTCATGCAATACCATTTATAATTTGATTCGTTGTTCTCGTCTGTATATACGTACGTGTGTGATAAAATGAAATGAAAAAAATTTCTTAAGATTACATTCAACGGAATGGTAAAAATTAGGCGCCATGCTGGTAATTTTTTATATACTCATTTTCATATCTTATTTAAGGTAGGATGTAAAGTGGATTTTTACTATTTAAACTAATTTCTAATAATTTTTTTTTTGGAGTGATGTGACAGACAATGGCAACTGGTATTCCGCCTATTTACAATATGTGTATAAAGTTTTGAAATCAAATCAAAAAGTCATTCGTGAAAAGGTAACTAAATAATCGTGCACAGTAATCTTAAGATTTACAATTTATTGGTAAGTAGTTCGATACGCAATTACACTCGAACATTACTGGCATGTATGGAACACTCGAAATACAACTATTTGCAAAATGTTATAAACAAATGGGCGGAATCAGTGTTTTGCCGTTACCAATTTCATTGGTGGCGTTCGAATATGAATCTGATTTACGTCGACCATTTGAACATTCCAATATGGTAACGAATTGTCATATATTAACAGAAATATGATTTTGTAGAAGAAGATTTGACGAGTGTCCATTAGCTCAAGTCCATTAATAGTCTCGAGTTCGATTCTCGTCGTTGACCAAAAATTAACAAGTACCGGATGACATAAAAACGCGATTGTGTGTAAAAATAGTCGTTGGGCTGACCACCTATACAATGTGCACCAATCAAACTGCTGTCTGAACTATAGAATGATGATGCTGTGCTATGACAGTGATTATAGAATTACCCTTGAACTTCAGGTGGCATTTATTAAAGTACTGAATTGTTGTCTGGTATGAAGCTGTTTGGGGTATTCAAGTTGGCACTAGCTATGCCCAATATCTTGCAGTTTCCAAAAGTGCATGTATTAGCTCTTCGTGGTGACCAATGTGCAACTGGCTAACCAAATGAAGTGGAGACCCTGGCAAAAATACAGCACTTAAAAACTTGGCCGGGTTAGGGTGTCAACGGTACCGTGCCGATAACCCACCTGGCTGACGGTCCAATCTAAAAACTAGCTCAGTCTTTAACGGTGTATCACGCGTAGATCTATCTGATCACTATGGATCTCAGATGGCCAATTTTTTCTCCACTACACGGGTGATGCAACTATAAATTAAATAAAACAGAATTAAAAGGAACCGACCGACATTGCATTGAGACCACACTTGTTTGTTGGTTTAGTATACCATGCTCAGGTCAACGAGAAACACTGCAGACCTAGGTAGTACGGTCATGGGGACCGCCCAAAACGTATGTTCTAAGGGTGGAGTCCGGTTTCCACTCTTGTGGTGTCTTATCGTCCACTCATTTCTAGTCCAACTAAACGACAACGGATTCTACTGCCAGGATAAATAAACATATATTTACCATGTGATCAAAGAGATAATCAACCCTAGGGACACTGAGATGGTTCCTTTCACTAGGCGCAAGACATTGGGAAACTTTAGTCATCTAAAAATGGTTTTCTGAAATGATTTTGTGTAATGATTTTTTCGAAGCACAAAATTGGACTACAACAGCCCATCTTCTCTCCGGTGACGATATGATGATCTTGGCGCCGAATTATACATACAAAACCCTCAGGTTAAATTCTCTATCCCACTTGGTATAGATACGCTACTGTCTTTCAGATGCTAATTGAGCTACTAATTTTGAAACCAGCACTTTTGACACCGGAGATCAAAGTAATGTATTGACTAATTAACTGGTCTGTTTGGGAGAAGCTTTCACTTTTGTGGCACCTGAAACCGCTTTAGGAGTGACGTCAGCAAAGATACCAGTCTTTAAATTAAGACTGACGTAGAACTATGTATTGAACCTAGAACTATTTTGACCGATTTGTGGTTCACCTAACCACGTTGTTTTTGTTCAAAGCATTAGTTTGTGGCATTGGTTATAGGTGGTATACCGTCTTTTGTAGGTAGAAATAATGGAATTGAGATCTTATACGATTTATGACTGAGAATATTGCCTGAATTGTTGGTGGCATCGAGGAGAGCCTATATACCTTATATTATATGACATAGACGTTGAAATGATAGTACATATTTTGTTAAAGGCGGATGGTTTATTCTACCAGAAAAAGAAGATCTCTAAGTGCCATAATAAATCCCCAAATATAAGATCAAGTTGACACGATGTTTACCGTTTATATCATCAACATGTGGAATTAAATTATGATGGATTAAGATGAAAGTATTGTTCTCCAAGACCAATCAAGGCATGCATTAAAGCACCATATTCATTAATTTGCTTCCTGAGGTCAGACCAGTAAGTTTATTTTCTATAACTTCTCATTTGAATTGTCTTTATAGGATTTGATATGACGCGAGATATTAGTACTTTTAAATGTTAGTAGACTCTTCTAGGCTCATATCAGGATTATTGCAGATAAAAATTCAAAAGTCCAGAGCTTACACAAACCTCCAACTTTAGAGCCTATTTCACTAGTCTTCACTTTAATCACATAAACACTTCACAGGCTAAAACATTACACTGCTATATAGACATATCGGATGGATCCTACATTTTTCCACATTCAAAGTCTTACAACAGTTAATGCCCAACTTTCAGTGTAGTACATTTCAAGATTTTTCTATATACGGTTTTGTATTAGTTGTATGCAACTGGTGATAACTCACTCGCGGCGATATGCTGATCTTGACTCACTTGCTGTCCAGCGTACTCTCCAAAAACTGAACACAAAACATAAACTAATGCATGATCTACTTGGTTGGAATCGACTCATTTTAACTTTTGACGGCAAATACATGTAAAGGGTGTCTCAATAACCGGTTCAGATTTGACATATCGGTTATTTTGGCTCAGACAACACTAATGCCATTCTTTCTCTGACAGAAACTCTGTATTTTATGTCTAGTTCACGAAATAAGTCACGAAAAAGTGGAAAATGTTGAAAAATTACGTCCAAAACAAAGACAATTGGTTCGAAATTGCAAGATAAAGTCGTACAAAATTTGGTCAATATATACACGGGACTCACACCCAACGGTCTACTTAGTCAACAATCCAACGCGTACCCGTGCTCGTTGTATGTTCGTTCAGCTAAAAATGTGCACCAACAGCTAAGAACATCAATTCGGCATTGTGCGTCAGAAATGAAAATTAGCTGGTCTTTCATGCGAATGAAAAAACTCGAAGCTGATAAGGATTTTGCTCAAAAAAGCAAACAAAATTGTCGAATCAAAAAATTCACACACATGGATATTTGGAGAAGCCAGTGCATACATTGTGTATTACTATTTTGTGTGGCTTGTGGCGTGCGCGAACGTTATACGGTCAACGGAATCAACTACCGCCACATGTTAACATTTTTTTGTGGCCATATCTTGAAGAAATTGGTTTTGACGACCTTTGTTTTAGGTAAAATGTTGCGCCATGCCACATATTGGGCGTTACAAAAGTGAAACTGGGTCAAAAAATCGAAGGCACGCCTATCGATTTTTTTGTGGAGTGCCATGAAGGATAAGTGTTATACGGGCAATCCACAAACAATTGAGCATTTGTAAGCCAATATTCAAGCAATCATTGCCCAAATACATCCGCACACAATCCAAAATGTGCTGAGAAATTGGATTGATCGATAGAAGTACGCCAAGGTCTACTAATTTAGACGTTTCAGTTTTATATAATTTTCATAAAAATTATACTTCTTATTAGGACATCCTGTATACTCACTCGTTGCGATACGCTGACGTTGACTCACTAACTGTCTATTGTTATCTCCATAACTGAACACCAACAATAAAATATTGTATGGTCTTCTTGGTTGAATTCAAATCGACTCAGACTTGACATATCGGTTATTTTGACTCTGGTAATACTAATTCCATTCTTTCTTTGACAGAAACTCAGTATATTATTCCTATAGTTGATGATGTGATTCGCTTATGGTTTGATAAAGTAAATACCTCTCTAGTTCTTGCAATGTCTTAAAAACGACTTTCCTTGTGATTGTTATAGATCTCTTTTCCTTTTTTGTGAGATTCTATCGGTACTGCATACTTCAACCTTCAACTTATAGTGGTGTAACAATCCCCCTAGTTATATATGCGTCGTCTTTGCTCTACAATCTGTATACTAGTCGGCTGCGTTGGTGAATGTATGTTGGTTGTTTCTTTATATAGCTGCCATCTGTATGGATTCGTATTCCGGTTCTCTTGCGCAGTTGTCCTCCAAATATGTGTGGTTAGAATGTGACCCACCAGATCCTTTATTGGAGGAATGTAGGTATATGATTTTTTAAGTGAGCTTTCTTACACATTGGTATGTATAGTGTACTCTATCTTTGTCTAGAGCTGTTTTTTTGCAGTTTTCGGAGATAAGTTTGCATTGTCGCTGCTGGTAGAATTCGTAGTAGTTGAGCTACTGTGGCATTTTATCTTACATACCAAAAATTACATTTTTCAAAAAGATTGTTCGTCACTCGGCAAACTAAATTTGAAGAGCTTCTATTTTCGAATTTTGTAGTCTTAATATTTATGTATTTGGCTGTTTCATTCATTGATCTTGTAGTTGTAGGGGAACCAAGAAGTACAAAATATGATGGGATAGGGAACTAGCCTGCGGATGTGTAATGCCACGAATCCTGCTCAGAAAAAAATGATTACATGAACGAATACATAGAGGAAACAACTGGTATATATCGATTCTTGTCTATATCGTAAAGAGGAGCGTCTCGAACAAACAAGAACGAGAGGCACAATCATTGCGAACTTCAAACCAATCCAACATTGGCTAGACATAAAGAGTAGTCGGAAACTTATGTTATAAACAGTCTCACCTAATACCAATACTCATTTACTTATTAACCGCATGCACATATTATCGCCAATTTAGATTGGTAAATTATTCAACAACGGGATAGTAATGGTTTTAACGATAAAGTCGCAAATACGAATACAGGCTATGTAGGTTACATTCAAGTGGCGACCGATTTTAAGAGCGATGAAGTAAGGGTTCGTTTCGAGTTTAAGGTTTCGTTTCGAGTTACGGACGATGATAATTCCGAAATATTGGAAATTATTAACGAGTACAAGGATGTAGTTTCGACAAATAGTTCGGTCTAACTGACAAAGTTTAAATGAAGATTTAACTAAAGGAGTCAAGCGAACCAGTTTATTATCGTCCATACCGTCTTAGTCACTACAAACTTCCCTCGTTCGTAAATAGGAGATGATCAAAAAAATAAAATTAAATGACGTCATCAAAGATTGCTTCCTATAATATTGGTCAAGAATAAGACCGGTGATTATCGTTTATGTATAGATAACAGAAAATTAAATAGTAATACAATCAAAGATCACTATCCTATGTCTCGAATAGACGACCAGCAATACAGGTTAGAGTTATTCTACGAGCTTAGATTACAAAGGTTACTGTCAAGTCCCCGTTTAGGATAAAACTAGATATATGTAAAATAGGATTTTGGGTAGTTTACGATCCAGTGTAGCAATGGCTTATTTTAGCCGGGTCATGTTGAAATCAAGAGTTAGGTCAGATTTCCATGACGGAAAGATCAAAAGCATGTTAAACCGCCCAGGTGTCTCAGTGGTTAAAGCTGTGGCAGTTGGAGCGGGAGGTACCAGGTTCGAATCCCGATAGGGGCAGGATGCAAAAGGGATTTTTCACCATCTGATTACGATCGGTGGTGCTTATGAACGCAGCTATGACCCCCTGTTGGAGTGCAGAACTCATGGGCTGATCCATCTTCCATGTCAGTACTATGGGCTGGCATGGAGCTATGCAATGCGCAGATGGTTCTACGAAAATCGGACCTATAGCCGTACGTCCTCGATTTGGCCGTTAAAAAAGATAGCATAGAATAAAATATAAAAAAAAAAAATAAAAATAAAAAAAAAAAAAACATGTTGGAAGTTTTTGCTGTTATAACCTGTCACAAGATTCTTAACAACAAGCATTTCAGTCGATCAAAAATGTACTTGTGTCATCGCCTATTTGAAAGTGTACATATACTGAATGAGTGTGCGCAATAGGCCCTGGGCAGTTTTGCTTCAAAAACAAACGGATGATAAGTTTCAGTCAGTAGCGTACTACAGTAGGATATATTTATTGGGATTTCTGATAAGGATTGATTGCAACACTTTAAACAAGTTGATGAAGTCGAAGAGAGATTTAAATCCGCAGTTTGCGAGATCATACATCTATAATTACTAGAGTTCGATTATGGGATTAGGCACCAGAAGGGATCAGTTATCATAAGAAACTTAAATGTGAATGAAGATTTAAAAAACTAATAAACGGTTTATGAGGGTAGATTATATAAAATTCCTAAGGAAAGATGGAGATTATACGTTCCAGGGGAATTAAAGGTCAAAGTTAAAGGACACTTAGTATTTTCCCAAAATCAGAGAAGTTTTTATGTATAGATGCATTAATTGTAAGTCCCAACGGCCAAACCTTCTAGGGATGCTAGCATCCACTTGATAAAGAGAACGTTGCAATCGTCACGGTTCATATAGAGCACTTAGGACAAATTGTGAGAACCAAAGGTAAAAGAAAATGTGTCTAATGTATTGTTGATAGGTTTTCCATGTTAACTTGGTTTTAGACAGTTAATCGTATAGCCATACAGTACGTTAGTAACTGAAATTTTTACTACACCTGCAACTGGCCATCTGCCGAAAATTATTGATACTAGTAAAAGATTATAATATCTGGATGTAAGATGTCGCCCCAGCTTTTTTTTTATATCTTACATAAAGCGAAACAATTGTTAAGGGCCAATCTCCATTTCACGATACGTCATCTTCATATATTAAATGACAGCGTTCTATATAATTTTCATCAAATCTTTCCACTTGTCAGTGAATCGTTGTATTGGACAAGGAATTTTATAAATCATTCGAAAACGATCGCGATATGTATACAGATATAAGTCAAACAATTGAACTGGGTGCATCTCTATGCGGCATACCGCGCATTGTAAATTTAAAAACTATTAATTATTTCTTATATTTCCATCTTATATACCCGAACGCCATAAAATGCCAATCATAATCGTCGAGATTACATAGGCAAATGCATATTAGAATATATGAATGTGAAACCTGCAAGTGAAAAAACTATTTGATATTGAAACAAACAAACATACAAAACCCAAAGTCATGCAGTTAAGATGTTGGTTTTGAATTGAACGCCACGTCAAAAAAACCGAGGTTACATAAAAGTATGTATATATGTGTACATACCATTTGTATGTTAGTTAACCATCACCCATCATCATCATCAACATGATCATAACACATTAAAATGAGATCAATTTATATATTTTACCTTTCTTTAAGTATACAAAAAAACGTTATGTCTATCTTGATTTACATTTCTTTTCTTCTCCTTACAAAAAAAAAATGACGCAAAAATATTAAATTCATTCCTTATCACAATTTGAAATCAGATTAAATACCATCGAAGATATTTTATTGGAATATTTGAAATTGAAAGTGAAATTGATTTCTGTATAGATGTGTGTACCAAACGTCTTGCGCGATCTTATATGTACGTATATGTATATCTTGCGGTGTGTGTCTGCGTGTAGCTCACAATTTATATATGTACAAAAAGAAATCAAATGATTGATATGAATTACAATCAATCAAATAATATGACACTTAAAGTTATATCTATACTCTTGTTAGGCGGTGGTGGTGGTGGTGGCGGCGGCGCAGACATTAGTTTTTTGTGCCGTGTCATTTCTTATAAATATTAAGTAAAGATCTCGCTGCATACGTACATATACAATTATTAATTTATTGCAAACAAAATCATAAATTATTTGGTGACAGTAATGGTTTAAACTAGTGGCCAATATAAATATCTCGTTGATTTAATACATTAATTATATTGACTGTAACGTATACGTACTCGTATGTCTACATATAGATCGTTTAAACTGTACATTTTGTTGCGGCTTCATTTCGTATATGTATGTGGGGCGGTGGTAAGCTCGCGAGAGACGGCGAATGGTAATTAAATTCCAATTAATTCGCAAACACATTTTAAATGATTGTCCATTTTAATGATACAGTTTTTTACTATATATATATACTATTTGAATAATCTTACAATTAATCATAAAGTTAAATCTACGAGACATATACGAGAAAAAGAAAGTTAGATACATGTACTCGCGCACACACATTCATTGAAAGCCGCGGTTTATAGTAAACACGCGTGTTTTGGATTTCGCAACCATACGCAATTTAACTTTTGATCGACGACGAATTTGGTGTTAGTGTCGATTTTAGATTGGTCTAATTATCAAAAATGTTATTGACAAATGAATTAATTGTCATCGGGCTTTATATGGTTGTCATTATCTTAATAAAATTGGCAAACTACTGTCAAATATTTTTTGAGAAATAGTTAAAACCGCCATATAAAGACTTAATTAGCTCATTAAATATATCAAAATCCAATCAACGTCACATAGCTAACCTTAATTGTGGGGTCAGACAAGTTTAACCAGTAGCTCAGTGGTTTATAAAAACGTTCTATATATTGAACAGTCAGAAAATACTGAAAATGTGGTTTTCTATTAAGAGATCGGTATCTCATTCGTTTCGGATCATAACGTGACCAAGCCGTGTTTTTTTCCAAAGCTAAATAGTAAATGCTATCAACGTCACGTTTTGGACAATATATCTTTTTTTTTCTCAGGATCGTAGTTAGAATATTTCACTTCTCATTAAATCACCCATTATTTTTAAAGAAAATTATATCGCGTTATTTAAATCGCTTGGAGTCAACTTCATAATTGGAGAGGACTTTAATGCTAAGAATACGTACTGGAGATCAAAACTGTCAGCACGTAAGGGTAAAGATCTATATGCGGCAGGACAAGAATTAAACTGCGAGTTTTATTCTGGGGGTAAACCAACATACCTGTAGGCCAGTAATAAAAACAAAATCCCAGATTTAATAGACTTCTTTGTAACAAAAGGAGCATCAGAAAACACACACCTGTTATTATGACAATGAGTGCAACCATAATCAAGAAAGTGAATTTGCCTAAACTAACAAACAAGAGAACAAATTGGGATGTTTTCCGGAAGCTAGTAGAAAACAGTACGGTTTTACAAGTACCAATTAAAACTCCGACACAACTCGATGATCAAGTAGAAATATTAAATAATAATATAATTCAAGCAGCGTGGCAGAGTACGCCCATTAGTCAATATAAAGTGCCAAAGAAAAACAACTATTCATTGGAAGTGAGAGATTTGGTTAGTGAAAAATTTGGCAGCTGAATCGAGCATCACAAAGTAAATCGAGACTTAATTATTTAAGCAACAAATTAAAGCAGTTAATCAAAGAAATTAAAAACAATTCGATAAGTGAATATCTAACTGGTCTTCCCAGCCAAAAAGACACTGACTATTCACTTTGGAAAGCAACGAAAGGACTTAAACGACCAAATAAGCAGATACCTCCTATCAAAAAGAACGATGGATCTTGGGCAAGAAGTGGTAAGGAGAAGGCTGTCTTGTTTGCAGCCCACCTCGAAAACACATTCCAGCCCCTTCCAAGGCAATCAGCGGAAGAAAATATAAACCCAGTAAGAAAAGTGGATAACCTAATCATCAAACCAGTATAACATTACAAGAGCTAAAATATGAAATTATTAACAACTTGAGTTCAAAAAAATGTCCTAGTTATGACCTAATTTCAGGTCAAATAGTAAAAGAACTTCCCGAAAAGGGCTTACGAAAACTGCTTCAACTAATAAACGCAGCATTCAGACGAAAATACGTCCCATACCAATGGAAGGTTGCAGAAGTGATAATGATTCCAAAATTGAATAAACCGCCTAACGTTAAAACCTCGTACAGCTCGATTTCGCTACTTCCTATAATTTCGAAGTTGTTCGAAAAATTATTGCTGAAAAGGCTAAAACCAGTAATAGAGGAAAGAAAACTAATTCCACCACATCAGTTTGGCTTTATAGAGAGACATTCTACTATAGACCAATTACATAGGGTTACCGATATAATTGAAGATTCACTAGAAAAGAAGAAAATCTGTTCAACTATCTTTTTGGATGTTGCACAAGCCTTCGATAAAGTATGGCACCAAGGACTAGAATATAAACTATATCGAGACCTGCCAAAGCAATTTTACCAGATATTAAAATCTTATCTAGCTGATCGATATTTTCGAGTTAAATTTGAAGATGAATACTCTGACCTCAGACAAATATCGGCTGGAGTTCCACAAGGAAGTGTTCTGGGACCAATACTATATTTACTTTATACAAGAGATGTTCCAAATACAAAAGATACAGACATTGCAACGTTTGCAGATGATACAGCAATCCTAGCAGTAGGAGACAGTATAGAAGAGTCAACTAGTAAATTACAAAATGCCACTAATGCAATAAGTAAATGGACAAAGAAATAGCGCATTCAGCTGAATCAAACGAAATCCATACATGTTAACTTTACTAACAGAACAGTTAACTGTATTCCAGTTCTACTGAGCTCGCATCTAATTCCGCATGCGAACACAGCGAAATACTTAGGCATGACTCTTGATACTAAGCTGAAGTGGAAAGAGCACGTTAAAAAGAAAAAAGAAGAACTTAACATCAAATACAGAAAAATGTACTGGCTCTTAGGGAGAAAATCTGAACTAACAGTACATAATAAGCTACTATTATATCGGCAAATATTGAAACCTATATGGACATATGGTATAGAACTGTGGGGTTGTACCAAAAAGAGCAATGTTAAAATAATTCAAACCTTTCAAAATAAAGTTCTACGTAGCATTGTGAATGCACCATGGTACATAAGAAACGACAACCTTCATAAGGATGTAAAGATGGAATACGTTAGCGAAGAAATCAAGAAACATGCGAAGAAACACGCACAACGGCTCGGTCAACATCAAAATGCAGATATGCGTAATATTATGAACAACACAGACCCGCAGTTAGAAGGCTTCGAAGGACGAAACCTTTCGATTTGGGGCGGTTAATGCAATCTTATAATATACTTGGAGCTAACCAGTGGGTTAAACTCAACAAAAACTAACAAATTTACTAAAGATAAGTTACTAGATGAATTATATTCAGTTGTAATAAAATCCATTAATAAAAAAAAAAAAAAAAAATTATATCACCCAAAAACAAATGCAACATAGCTTTCGATAATCTTTTAACATGCATTGTAACTTCGATACTGCGATTTAACACATATTGGCGTATTTGGTATTTTCAGTTATTCAATAATTTCAGTTACAATAAACCTAGATTTTTGTGATATACTTTCCCCACACTGATAATCTACTAGCTGGTATCGAGAACCAAAGCATCCGCAGAGCACAATTGCAGATAGATCGTGTACTAGCGTATCTTTTCGGACGTGTACGAAAGTACAGATCATTAGCTCGGTATATTTAATTGAAAGCGAATCTTCATATGAGGAGGGAATGTGCTTGCCATTTTGAAATCATAAGCGATCTAAAGTGACGTGAGTATACCCTCTGAATTCTAATATCTTTACCAATTAAGATATCAATATTGGCAATCGGTCATCGAATTTGGACTTTTAGGTATATAAAGCCAATTAATTTTCCAAACTATTGTAAAATGAGCTCTATATTGGCTTAAGAAGAGCTTGATTATCGAATATACTTGACTTGGTGATATTACTGATCAGATTTATAACTAACGAAATTCTGTGCTCATAGGATTGTTCATGATTAGCTACAACTTTTCCTTATCGTAGGTACTTAAGTACTCTGCCAGGCCATGAGTTATCGACTGAAAAAGTGGTAGTTATAGAAGAAGGAATGTCTGGTGAATACATCGGGTGCGCTGTATAAGATCACTTTGTCAAGACTTTTGATATACTGTGGGCATTTGAACCTCAATGCTCGACTTATTTAGCATCAATTGTTATTCATAGCGATCTCCAGTGATGGCTTTGTTAGGCTGGAGTAGCTCTATAGTAGATGACTCCAAACTGATCATATGGGATCGTCATCTCATTCGTGTCGGATCAGAACGTCACCAAGCCGCAGTGGACCTGATGTACATTGGTTTCATGGTTAACAAAGCACATTGTTAAGGGCCAACAATGTTACGTTTTGAGCTATATATCACATAATATATTTTTTCTAAGTTTCGACTCTTACATGCATACATGACAATGAACTTGAAATAACTCCTTGAAACATGTTGTATATGATAAAGTAGAGTTTTGGGTTCAGACAACGATTTTGACTCTTTGGGCAAACCATCTGCCTATACATATAGAAGAACTTATGATGGAGTTTTGTATCCTGCTTGGTATAAAGTCACCGAATATCCACGCTATGTAATTTTCACCACACTAAGAGTCGGTTGGGTATGGTATCAAGAACCACAGTTTTCGTAATATGCTATTTCTGAAAAAAATGTGTTGCGTTTCTAGGCTTATCAGACCTTTCATGATGGTTACGAAAGTACATATTTCTGTATGTGCTTGCCACTTTGAGCACGAGCGATCCTTAAATATCGGCAGTAAAGTCTCTGAATTTTAACATCTTTACCATTTTCTGGTAATTTTTGGCTTAAGTAGAGCTTAATAGTTAATATCGAATGTTAATTTGACTGCAAGACTGATGAGCCGATCGTTGATCGGGTATCCGATAATTAATAATAAGTTGATAGTTTTGTTGGATGCATCCAATTTAATTTTTCCGAATATTTCCGATTGTTAGCCCAGCGGTTCAACCATAGATTAGATTAGAACATAGACTTTTATTTTGTTGCTGAAGTTTACGGCTTAAAGAGTTTATCCTCAAGAAAATTAATGACATACAGTTGGCCTAGTTTAAAATGGTGGGCAGTGGTAACAACAACCTAAAATGAAAGTCCGCATAATGAGGATAGGATGAAAATTTAAACTTCATTGATTGTGTTGGTGATTGAACAGTTTAATGGCCATTATTAAAACAACGTACTCATGGGTTCTTTAAGGAAACCTCTCCATTTTTCATTAGAGTGGAGATAGAATGTTGACCGAAAAATGCAAAACAGTTGGGAGAGTTTTCTCTTCCATCCATACACTGACTGGAAATATATAAGCAAATTAACAAACTTTGTTAGAAGGTTTTTATTCATTTGAAGCTTCTTCAATTCAGATAAATGATTACCACGGATTTTATTCCAAGTATTGATCATGATTAGTGAATTTTCCCCAATTTTCAGGCAACATACAGATTCCACGTTAAAAAAATCCCAACAATCTAGCGTATTTTTACCTTCCATGTAAGTGCTTCACATCCAAGTCATGAGTCTACGATCGAAAACAGTGGTAACTGCAAGAACCTCGTCTTGGAAATACGACGGGTGGGAGTAGGACATCTTATTAAAGCGCCTCCAAATCTTCTTTAACGAGTTTTTCAAAATGGGGTTCAGCCTTGTCCCGCTGTTACATTACTTTGTCATTTCTTTTGATATTAATCGTAAATCAGGAAGCTAACATTTCTGTCAGTTACTCCAGAGTAAGTCTGGAGTAACAGAAATATTAGCTTTTGGCTTACGATTTTCTGCGCCTTTGGCTGTCATATTGTGAATTCACATTTTGTTTTCACTATTTGATTAGAAAAAAACCCTACCAGTTCTGTCTTTAGATCAGTTGATAGCACGTGTAAAACTACTCACTCCGTATGCTTCACACAGCAATCGATACCCATTCAAATTAAAACAAGCAGCGCTTCGGCACAGAGATTGACACGGATGGAGCACAAAAACTATACATTTCACGATTCAGCAAAGTGACACGCACTGATGGTCCAATGCTATAGTTAGGCCATTTTTTGTAAATCCCGCAATACATACTTGTAGCTCCAATATATGGTAGAAATATATGAAGGATGGTATTGAGAATTTTTTATTGGTTCATAAAGTCTGTCGAAATTTTCCATAACCATTTTGACTCTTTGAGTAAATGCGTAGATCGTTCAACCAGCTTACAACTTACTCTTCGGTCGTGGCTGATCATGAGTTTGTTGGTTTAAACCACAAACTTCAAAGTAGCGTTAATTCAAATGAGTAAGCTGATCAATTCTGAAACATCAAAACGATAATTTACACTACTGCATATAACTGAAATGATTTAGGTGGTACATGAATTGTTATTCAAACCACATCAGTTTGCTGTTCAAGTTTCATTTACTCTTAAAATTTAAATTATAGCCAATAATCAATTAATCGAAAGAATCTAAGGTGCTTGAATAACTGAAATTACACAGAAAAAAAAATCTAAGTATATTTCACTAAAATCGTAGTTCATAGAAATGAAGGTTTACTCCAAATAGAGAGCTTTTTAATATAACAAAATATATATAGTTAATTTTATTTATAAAATTTGTTTACTGAGGTTTAGTTGATTTGAACTAATTCATTTAATAGTACAAGACTATTCAGTTGATGACGTCACAAAATTTTTAACGAAAGATTTAGTATTTTAACCATTGGTATTTTATTTTTACCAAAATTTTGTACAGAAACTAATGTACTTCATTAAAAACAACAAGATATTAAGTTATTTTTATTTATTTAATGTAACAAATAATGAGTTGGCTACAAAACATAGTTTGGTTAATACAATAATTGATATATTTAATTTAATAATTAAAACTAGTAAAATAAATAGGATAGTTTTATAGTTAATATCATTAGTTAAAGCACTCTAGTGTAATATTTAAATAATAACAAAATATTAAATTAATAACACATGAATTTTTTTTGAATATAAATACAAAACTATAATAAATTACGAATAGTTACAAAAAATTGAGACAATTCAATTTTATGAAGAAGCTTGAATAGAGTTCTAACAGTTAACACATTTAAAAAATTCCTTTCGTACAAAAATTTTCCTTAGTTGGATTTATTCTTCCTTTTGATTTATTCTTTCCCAAAGCAGCCTATTTCTTCATGAACTGCCTTTAATTCTAATATTGCAAAGCTTCATAGTCTCCTCCTCATTGTGGATTGAAGAAAGGGTAGTTTGATTGGTTAATATATGGTTAATATATTGGGTATAAATATGTCACCGTAGACATTTTCACCGTATGTACATTTACCTTTTGATACAGAAATGTTTCTAAAAATTATAAGATAACTATAAATAACTATAAATAATTCTTATATAATTATTATTTTATAAATCAATAAAGAACTATAATTTAATACACAAAAAAAATGTTACCTTCAACCGAAGAAACTCCAATTTTTATGTTTGGTGTGGTGAAGTTATTATTTTCTAAGAAATTTTTAGCAGGTATTGGTTGATAATATGTATTCTTTACCTGGTTCGTTTACTCGATTCAGATCTAGTGATACAGTTCTTAAAGATGAAATTGATCCCATTGGTTTTTAATTAATTTTGAGAAAATTATTGATGTCAGTTGTACAATTGATTATTAAATTTTTAAATTATGTTCCATTTGGGTCCTTTCATAATCTATAAAATCTTTCTGAGTTTGTGTTTTGAGGTTGATTTAATCAACTTATTGCTCTCAAAACATAATAGATATTTAAGGTTATTTCTAAAATATAAATAGAAAATAATTAACTTAAAATATAAAAAATTTTAATATAATAAAATTTATATAGAAAACTTAAATGAATTATTGTTGTTACCATTTAAATATTCGAGAATATTAGGTGTGTGGTTGCCATGTTTCTGAAATATAAGAAATGAATCTGGTTATAATTATAAATATGTGCGACATTATTATTAACTGACTTATCTTGTTCACTCATATTGTTGACAGCACAGTAAATGGTTGTTAAATTTTCTTCCTACAAGAACATTTATATAAAAGATTGATAATAGTTAGATAATACAGTTGGTTTTTAGAATATTAGTAATTTAATGTAATTGCTACTGACCAACCCTTTTATTTTGAACTACAATATGTAGTGTTGTTTCTTATAACTTCAAAACAATTCCTCCATACATTGTTATGTATCATATATATGCTGTAGGTTAGTACTATTCTGAAAATACATCATTAACATTTAGAAATTATTATAAATTATAAATATTGCACCTTATAAAATTGGATTACTCAAACAGATATTATTGACACAAAATGAAAACCAAAGTTCACATGTTTTCCAATTTTCCATTTTTTTATAATTAAATAAATTTTCCTTACTCACCTCAATGAATATTATTTTATTTTGATTGAACTTATTTTATATTTTCACACTTATTATTTTTATAATATTATATTTTCATACATAATTTATATGTATATATTATATATATGTATATAATATATATGTATTTATCACTGCACTAAATGACGTCTTATTTACTTCAACACTAAATTAAAATGGTTCACGTTTGGAAAAACAATGTGTATCGATTTTCAACTAAACTCGTACTAATTGTAACTAAATCGGATTTCAATGAATATTGTTTGTAAAATAAATAATTTTTTTGTGAATAATACTAAATTTTAAATAATATTTTATTCAATCATTTGAAAAAATAGGTTTTGTAATAATAACAATCCAATTATTTTTTGTCTAAATAAATTTAGTTACACATAATAAAATTTTTATAATTATTACTAAAACAATGTAACTAAAGTGGTATAGTTAATATGATTAGGATTTTTTTTTCTGTGTACCACACAAATACTTCAATCTGTGTTAAATGGCAGTACTTAGCTGATAACAGATTATCGAGAACTTTTCCTTTTATATGTGGTCTGACATAGAGATCCTCGATATTGTTATAGTTTCATGTTAAAATTACTTCTCCATCATAAGTTCTTCTATATGTAGGCAGATGGTTTGCCCAAAAACAAAGATGGTGTTTTCTTGATACCAGGGTTTATTAAGATAAAATATTTTTGCCTGTCCTATTTTACTGATTTTTTTTTGAGCTAATGATTGACGTTCGCAAAAAAACACCATCGTTGAAAATTTCTACGATCATAATGAAATCGGAGGCAGCCAACAAAACACTAAGCCCCTTTATAACTCCGAAGTAATCAAACGAAGTAATCATCATATGCCTATATACGATGACAGATTGGGATTTGATATCTTAAATAGTATAGAGATGTCAGAATTAAGTGAATTTTTCACCTGACACATCCGCACAAGAATGAAGATTCGTCTTCAATAAAATATACCAAGCTAGTGATCCGTATACTTTACTGCACGTCCGAAAAGTTACCGAAATATACATTTCGATTACATAAGCTCGATTTGTCAGCAATAAAATTTTGCGAATACTTTAGTCCTCTCTACCATAGATAGCAGATTATCAGTGTACTGAAATAAGGAGTTAAAGTAGTATGCTTGCTCTTCCATTCGAGGGTATTGGGTTTGATTCCCGGTGGTGACCCAAAACTTCACGATTGGGTGTTTTTAACGTGTAAGTGAATGTGGATTAAACCGTCGGGCCTAGTGTCATTGAGTTCTGTAACTATTTCCGTCTTCATTAATTTTAATAAGATTTTTGCTTGAATAACTGTAAAAACCATACAAATTTTTCAATCTGTGTTGAATTGTGACACTTCAGCCACATTGCATAGTATCAATTCTGATAACAGATTATCGAGAACTTTTCTATTTATATGTGGTCTGACATGGAGATCCTCGATATTTTTACTTTCATGTTCCATTCCCCATCATAAGTTCTTTTATAGAGTCTTTCAATAGTGTGATATCTACACGTTTGAGGGAGTTATGACAAGTTCATTGTCATGTAAGCATGCAATATGGCCAAATATGGCGAATGAGGAAGATGTCCTCTAACAGTTCTATAATCTATAGAACAAGTAAACACTAACTTTGTTCAATTATTTAGATAATATATCACTCTCTACGCTGTGGAGCCAACGTCGCCGACAGCAACCTCTTCGCCTACCGAAAGGGGGCTCACCCTTTAAAGATTGTTGTATGATTTTATTCAGATCGGCTCGCAAAACGTGACCGAGTCATCGTACTCACTGTATTTTAATTTCATGCACGATTAAGGAATTCTCATTAAATTCCTGATCTCGTGATTGAACAGAACTCGGTGTGCGCCATCAACGTAGCGTTTTGTGCCATATTTTACACTCATAATTCATCTTTTGAATGTAAAAAACATCTTTCGTTCTTATCCGTCAATGTTCAATTCTAACATCCATACATGACAACGGGTCTGATCAACACTGTCTAGTTCAACCCAGATGGCATCCAAATGAATACCAAAAACTGAATTAACTAATTTGATAGCTTTTTGAATAAAATTGGTATGATCATGTTTCCGTCACAAAATCTGCACCATATGTGGTCTCAATAATCACTCTTTAACATTTTTTTTAGTGATAATGGTTTTATTTAAAAAAAATCTTAAACTGAGAAGTGATCACTTCAAATCATGGAAGTCGATAATATCCTGTTTATAAATCTTGTGCACTAACCAAGCACTTCTGTCATAATTAAAACGAAAGTGCATAACTGTATGGTAATAAAACGAACATGTACGTTGCATTATTCATGAACTTTCTTGATCGGCTATAAAAGTCTAAAAATTCATCGACTCTTTAATGCTTTGATGTTTTATTACTCGATACTTGGTGATTTGATTGCGAATTATAATTCTAAATGTTATCTGCGATGGTATAATGTTTGCAGATCTGCACAGCATGCTACATAGTTTGAAATAATTTATAACAAAAATTCCAAAAAGCTTTCACTCAATATATGTAATTACAAAAATTAATTATTTTAATTAAATCAACTGCAGTGCTCTTATTAATTAATAAAAAAATATTTTGTTGACAAAAGTTAACATCCACGATGTTAAACAGCAACCAACAAATAAAAATAAACAAAATATGTACTTTCAAAATAATTACCCACCAAAGCTCAAAACCAAACCAAAAAAAAAAACTTCTCATCAATTTAACCGGTGCGTGTGTGCTATGTACACGCATTTATATACTTAACATACATGAAGAAGATGGTAAATGATCTGAATTTTAAAGTTTTAAAAAATTTAATTACTTTTGATAAACATTATTTTTTAGGAGACGAAACCAAGCACCATCATCCAAAATGAACCCAAAAAAAAAAAATAAAAATAAACTTGAATATTTAATTAATAAAAATAAAAATTAAATTAATTTATTTTGATCGTAAAAAAAAAAAAAAAATTTACGATAAGATTTATGTGTACCTCAAGTGATCTGCAATCATTTAAAATAAAAACCAAAATGTGAAGAAACCACAAACAAAACAAAAAACTTTATGATTATTATTCACTTTATATTATAAGATATTTTATCAAGATTGTAATTTAACCAAAAGTGTTTTTTGTTGTCTTCCTCTTGTTGTATGTAGCATTGATTGTGATAAACGTGGCCAACGTTTTATATATTATTTACGATGACATTTTTGCATCATTTTCGACAACACATCATCTTATATATAAAATGATGAGACATTGTGGTGAGAATCTTTTTTTTTTGTCTTTTATACTCTTATAATATATAATTTATGTGTTTGCACAGTTGTGTGTACTGCTGCATTTAATTTAAATTATTACCGGAACCGTCTATATATATAATGTTGGGAGGGATGAAATGGTTTGGGCTGAGATTGCATTTATCCAATGTTGAGTTAATGCACCATTGCGCATTTAAGACCATTACACATGGCATTGTGCTGTAAATCACTAGATATTTGTTATGGTCCAACTTTTAAACTCATATAATATATATATATATATATATATATATATATATATATATATATATATATATATATATATATATATATATATATATATATATATATAATATATACATATATATACATATATATATATATATATATATATATATATATATATATATATATATATATATATATATATATATATATATATATATATATATATACATATATATATATACATATATTTATATATATATATATATATATATATATATATATATATATATATATATATATATATACATATATTTATATATATTTATATATATATATATATATATATATATATATATATTTATGTATATATATATATATATATATATTGTTAGTGTTTATATATATATATATATATATATATATGTATATATACATATACATATATATATATATATATATATATATATATATATATATATAAATATATATATAATATATTTATATATATATATATATATATATATATATATATATATATATATATATATATATATATATATAAATGTATATATATAATATATTTATATATATATATATATATATATATATATATATATATATATACATATATATATATATATATATATATATATACACATATATATATATATATATATATATATATATATATATATATATATATATATATATATATATATTTTCATATATCTGAATATATATAATGGAATGTGTGTCTGTTTATTTGTTTGTTTGTACCTTATAAGAGACCAAACCTCTGGGCCGATCCTCCTGAAATTTTCACAGTATTTAACTGGGACTCTGGCATGATTAATAGGGGACTTTTTACCCTATACATATATATATATATATATATATATATATATATATATATATATATATATATATATATATATATATATATATATAGTGTAGTATTGTATAGTATGTTGCTCTTAATACTGTTAACGTCACCATATATAACTATGAACCACGCCCACTTCAGCAGCAATGAATATGTTTGGCAAATTCTAGGATTTCCAATTCATGAACATCATCCGACTGTTGTGCATTTATCTGTTCACCTCGAAAATTGACAACGCGTTTATTTTACAGAAGTTAATGCACGACAAAGGGCTGCAGCGGTACCAGTAAGAACGTTAACTTCTTTTTTTGATACATGTATAAATGATTCCTTTGCTCAAACTTTGCTGTATGCTCAAATTCCAACATACTATACGTGGAACTCATCAACTAAAAAATGTCAACGCCGCAAGCAAGGAAAAGCAATTGAAAGATGGCCAAATTTATATTCCACTGATGCATTAGGTAGTCTGTATACTATTCATCCCCAGAATGCAGAACGCTTTTATTTATACGAATTCTTCTAATAAATGTCTTCATTCGAAAACTTGCGAACAGTTAATGGCCAAATATGTGCAACTTATCAAGAGGCATGCCAAAAAGTAAATTTATTAGAAAACAATTCGCATTGAGAAACAACACTAGCAGATGCATCAATCTCTAATCATCCATGCCAGATAAGAGCATTATTTGCTATCATATTGGTAACTTGCTTTCCATCCCAACCGAAACAACTTTGGAATACATTTAAAGCAAATATAAGTGAAGAGATACTGCATCGAAAGAGAATTACCTGCAACGACAAAACAATTGAATTTTCAGAAGCAATTTATAATGATGCTTTGATTCTACTAGAAGACAAGTGCTTGCAAATAAACAACAAGACCCTCTCGCAAGTTGGTATGATTAGTCCTAACCGATCAGGCGATGATTCGTCTGACCAAGATGTACAACGAGAAAGCAATTACAATCCACAAGAAGTAGAATTATTTAAGGCTAAAAACCTACGTCATTTACAGCAGGAGCAACTCTCACTTGATGTCCCAGGTTTTCCACCACATTTGCTGAAACTCAAAATTGGAGTTCCAATTATTTGACTGCAGAACATCGACCCACCACAGCTTTGCAATGGCACTCGACTTGCAGTAAAAAAAATGCTAAACAATTTAATCGAAACGACGATTATAACGGGCAAATATAAAGGAACAAATGTACTGTTGCCACGCATTCCTATGAAACCAACAGATTTGCCATTTGATTTCAAAAGATTACAGTTTCCTGTTCGGTAAGCGTTTGCGATGACAATTAATAAAGCTCAAGGTCAATCTCTGCAAGTTTGTGGCTTAAATTTGTCAAATCCATGTTTTTACCATGGATAGCTTTACGTTGCATGCTCTCGTGTTGGAAAACCAAACGTTTTGTTTGTTTATGCTCCGGGTGGACAAACTAAAAACATTGTATATCCTAGAGCGTTCCAATAGTTAATTTATAATAGAATTATTTATTACTCACTATATAAACACTTTTTATTTCATTTCATAATGATGGGGGTAGCACACCGAGTTCAGCCTTTTATTATAAAATAATATATATCATTGACACGAAATTTGTACTTATTTTGTTCTTATTTTCAATGTATTACACATTTCAATTGTCATTTTTTAAATGATAATTGAACCTAACTTATCTCAATGTATTTCAAAACTAAATGTTTAGTGGTTTGTTTTTTTTTATATTACGTTATCATCGACGGTGCTCCATGCCTTTTCCACTCATATACCGAATCCTCATACACTTTCATTAAGTTAGTCATTTTTCTACCTGTATATATATATATATATATATATATATATATATATATATATATATATATATATATATATATATATATATATATATATATATATAGATAGATAGATATATACATATATATATATATAGGTAGAAAAATGTATAGAAAAATATATATATATATATATTATATATATATATATATATATATATATATATATATATATATATATATAGATATATATATATATATATACTTGAACCAATGATGTGGCATTTCCTTCCAGCAGCATCACTCCATTTTGGTGGACTGTGGGAAGCCGGAGTAAAATCTATAAGAACACACAGCATAGGCGACACCTTTGAAGAAATAACTACTTTATTGAACCAAATTGCGTTTTTGGAATTCCAACATATGGTAGACCTGGGAATTTGTCGACCATAGGCATCTCCAGTTTCTTGTCCTTTGCATTTGGTGAGGAAGAAAGATCTCGATTGGAGACCTCGTGGTGATTACCGTATAGGTTAAATATGGTTACCACTCCTTCCATTGGATACCTACAATTGCACATATTCATAATTTTTCAATAAATTTAAATGGTTGCACCGTTTTTTCAAAAATTGATCGTGTAAGTGCTTATCATCAAATCCATATCGCTGAAGAAGATATCTTTAAGACGGCAATTACCTCCCCGTTTGGCCTCTTCGAATTTACTCGTATGCCTTTTGATTTGCGCAATGCAGCGCAAACATTCCAGCGATTTATGAATAAAATGATCCGAGGACTTGACTTCGTTTTCGTCTATATTGATGATATTTTAGTTTTTTCTAAATCCGAGGAACAGCATCTGCTTCATCTCGAAGAATTAAGATTCCCAAGTGTATATTTGGCGTTTCCTCATTAGATTTTTTGAGTCATAAGATCACTGCTGATGGAATTTACCCTTCTGAGGATAGAATTAAGGCCATCAGGAAATTTCCTGTTTCGTGCTCAATTAAGCACATTCAACGCTAATTACTATCACCGATTCACTTCGAAGCTAGCGGAGTTATTAGCTATACATAGCCACTTGTCTGCACTTAATAAGTTGCCCAAGCGACCAAGATTTTTTCTTGGCCAGATGAATGCCAATTAGCATTCATTAATTTAAATAATTGCTTGGCTAACATTACACTCCTTGCGCACCCATTAAGTGATGGGCCTATTAGTATTACTACTGATGCCTCTAGCACCGCCGACGGCGCTGTTATGCAGCAGTTTAATAAAAATAAATGGAAGCCTCTAGCGTTTTACTCTAAGAAATTAACATTATTCTGAGTTAAAATACTCAGCGTTTGATCGGGAACTTCTTGCGATATATCAAGCTATTAAACACTTTAGATATTTCATTGAGGGTCGTGAATTTTCCATATTCACCGACCATACACCTTTAGCTAGAGCAATTCAGCATTTAAAAGGTTCCGACAATGTCGTCGCAGACACATTGTCGCGTACTACTAATATAGATTCCTCAGTAGTCGATACTGTAATCAACTATGAGTCTATTATTTTGGCACAGCAATCTAATGAAGAACTACCAGGATTGCTTGACGGCAATGTTCGTCTTGTAGCTTCCAATATAAAGCTTGAACTTATTAAATTGCCAAATTTTGAAGTTTGCTGTGCCAACTTGGACAAATCGTCCTTATATTGCAGAATCTCTTCGGCTAAAAATGTTTCAAAGTTTATCACATCCCGGTGTTCGAACCTCTCGTTAATTGAATACACCACGTTATTTTTGCCGAATATTAACAAGGACGTAACCCATTGGGCCCGTTCGTACATATCATGCCAACGTGCCAAAGTGCAACGGCACACTATTTCTCCTCATGGAAAATTTATTTCCACCTGGTCGTTTTGAACATATTCATTTGTATATAGTTTGGGCCTTTGTCAATATCAAATGGTTGTTCTTACATTATTACCGGAAGCTTACTGCATGGCTAATATGACAGCTACTACCATTGCCAATACATCAGTTAGCTAGCGCGTTTTGGTGTACCTTCTCAGATTACAACTGATTAAGTTTCACAATTTGAATCCAAATTATTTAACTAGTTAAGTAAACTTCTTGGATCTCATCGGATAAGTACCACTGCTTATAATCCTAAGGCGAACGGCATGGTTAAGCGCTTCCATAGACAGCTAAAAGCTGCTCTCATGGCCAGAGACAATGTCATTCGACCAATTGATTGAAGCAATAAAAAATCTTATTCCGATACTCGTGTAGCCAAACAGAATAACGTATTCATACCAAAATCCTTGGAAAACTGTGATGTCGTGTTTGTAAGATCGGATAAGGTACGTGTTGGAAATACTCCTCTCTATGGATTTACTCCTCGCCTTTTAAAGTTATTAGGCGACTTCGAAAATCTATGGTAGTTTCGATCAAGGTTAAAAATGTTACCATCTCGATCGACAGGCTAAAACCGTTTTTGGAGTTTTGAGTTCAATTGGGAATTTCTCAAAGTCTCAGACTGTTAAGTCAGTTAGTTTTTTAGATTAGGAGTCTTGTTGTACAGAATCGCTAGGAGGGGAGTATCTTCGCGACCGATTGTAATGTTTACAATCGCTCTGCAATTTAAAATAAAATAAAATTTCTTTTCTTTTTGTTACTACATCTAGTGTTGAGTAGAAACACTATTATATATTTGGATTAATGCCAATAGGCTTAATTTTTATTGATACGCATGCTCTTGTTATTTAACCCTTGCAGACATAAGTATTAAATCAAGTTCATTGCTATTTAGCCTGTAATCGATTTTATTATCAATGCATAATCAAACCCACGTTCAGTTTGCTATTATCATTTCTGGCATCTCGCCATACTTTTCGTGACAAAGCCGATACGTTGTACGAACAATATGCATGGTGCGTGATGAAGACTACACACACAGGTTTAATTCTCAAATAGTAGAATTTATGTCATTTACTCTGTTTGCCGCAATATACATAAATACTATAGGACAATTCTTGATTTGAGATGCCTTACTCGCACTACCAGAAAAGGAGCAGCTAACACAACACGAAAATATCCTATTCCGATGGAAACTAATCCAGAATATGCGTGCTCAATATTGACAAAAGAGGGTTTCTGACAATCACGCCTGCAACAACACCGTAAGTGGCAGCAAGCAAATCCAAGTATAAAGTTAGGAGACATCTTCTTGTGCGAGATGAGCTACAACCACCAACCAAATGGAAACTCGGTCGAGTTATACAAGTAGTCACGCTCAAAACAGTAAATTCTGCATTCCAACAGGGGTCATAGATCACACCACCGATCATAATCAGATTGTGAAACCTCTCTTTTGGGATTCGAACCCGATTAACAAGGGCGTCATTTGGTTGAAATGTCATGTTCTCTTCAGATGTTAACTGTCTGGATATATGGTTAAATCGAAAGCTAAGCTGGTTTAACATATTGCAGGTGATTGGAATAAAGCATGCATTATTTAGTGCAAATGTTTGAATCCATTCGATAAATGATGGGGCTTGAACACGTTTCGATTCTCAGACCAATATAGTCTCCTTTGGCGCCTATATGCAGCAGCAATTGAGGTCGTGATGCAGATTCGCTACCTATTGAACATAAGATGATCAATTATTCTAGTATTGCCAGGAACTGTATGAAATAAGGGAAACCTGTCCCCAATTACCAATATGCTCTTCAACACAATGCTATTAAAACAATTTTTGAAAAATTAAATGGTTGAGTACTTTGGAAAACTGTGTGATATGTTCTGACTGTAAATTTGAAACAATCAAAGTGCATGGAGTGTACGAGACGTAGAGGAAAGTAAACTGTTGAGTATTTGCAGTACCCGGATCTCATAATTCTAACTTAGATCATAAGGACCAATCGAGTATAAACCTGATGGAGTTATTTGTAGTTGTCATGGCTTACGGGCCACCGAAGGCATTTAAAGCTCGTGGTAGGTTTTTAAAGGATTTTAAGCTGTCATAATGTTTTACCAAGTGAGGTTTCATTTATGTTGTAATTTTATTGCTGGTGTGAGCTAACTAATTAAATATGGTGGAAAAGTAGTCCAGAACTCAATGCCATAAGTGTGGGCCTATACGATTCAACCCACTTTCAAATCTCGATTTTTGGTCATCGGAAATCGAATGTAAAATGGAAAGAACGCCACTTTCTTTGCCAACGAGGGCGACAGCCACCACTTAAGTACACTTAAATTTATTAGTGTCTCACCTCATACCTATAGGATTGTAAAATGAATCAAATAATTAAGTCGTTTAATGTAGGTACTTCCACCTTACACAAATAAAACATAAATCCATTCCTATATATAGTTGTATTGCAAGATATGAGGTTATTTCATCGATAAGTATAAGTAATAAATTAAGAAGCATTTTTAAATAGAAATTAATTAAATCACCTTACATAGTATAATTACGAGCTAATCGGAGAATCACAATAATTTTATTAAAGAGATTGCGTTAATTACAGTAGACGAGATAATAATTTTTCAAAATAGGTAAATAAAATTAAAATTAAATATACTAATTTAATTAATCATGATTTATTAAGCCATATAGAATTAATGGCGGATATTAAATCTTTAAGAGATAAATTCTATTTAATTGTCGAGGTAATTTCAACTGCGGGATAACTGTTTAATCGGGAGCTATAACATTTACATCTCTATAATTATTTGTCGAATGTGTGCCACTGTTCACTGTAATTAGTTTTATCTTGTTTATCGATAAATGAAAATTGATGGTTTCCGGTGACGATTGATTTATCTCCTGTGTTGTATAAACATATATACTCTCATACAATCTAAAAATAATGAGTACAAGAAGGGCTCAACAGCTTCTTTCTCTCCTTCCTCACACTGTTTGCAGTTTACATTAATCCTAATTTTCATTCGGATCATTTAATTATTCAGGCATTCCTTCAGACGTTACATCTATTCTAGTGCAGATATACAAAATGATAGTCTATATCTCTCTTTAGAAATAATGATGTCACTCCTGGAGCAGACTCAATTCCATTAAAAGTGGAAGCTGTACCCAAATGGGCTAATTTATCAGTCAATACATTTGCTTTGATATCCATATGACTGGGGTATCCAGTAAAATCTAATTTCATTGAACCTGCAATGAACCTGCTTTAAATATAGTACCGCTCTCAAAACTACAGGAATATCTTACTGAAAGACAGTACTTACCAAAGAAGATGTAATTCTTTTCCTTTATCTCTTTCTTAGGAGCATAGGGCGTCTATACTAGACTAGACCATCGAACTCTATTTGGGGCAATTCTCTTTGGTTCCCCCCATGTTTTTCTAAGATGTTTTGCTTCATTTAGCACCGTACTTTTCTAAGTCACTGCTGGTCTTCCAACTTTCCTTTTTCATTCCAGCGACATCCGGGTTATATCATTTGGTGTCTTTCTCAGCAACTGTCCTATCCATCTCCATTTCCGCTTCCTGATATTCTTCTCAGCTTGGCTTGTTTGTCGTAGTAATTCTTCATTTGTGATTTTATTTGGCCGGAAGCATTTGATCAATCACCTAAGGCATTTATTCACAAACACTTGAAGTCTTCTTGTGATTTTCTGCGTATGTTTCCACGTTTCACATCCATACAGCAGTACTGATTTTACACAGGCATTGAACATTCGAATCTTGGTGTTTCTTAGTAGGACGGATGCATTCCAGATCTTATGTAACATGTTGAAAGTGTTTCTCGGTTTGTTGTTGCGTTGGTTAATGCCCTCTTCCATTCTGCCTGCTCCTTGATACGGTACAGCCAAGTTATACGATTTTTTCTATTGTGTCTTGGTTGATGTGAAGCGGTGTACTAATGATTGTGTTCAGTCTCAGAGCCTTTGTCTTTCTTATGTTTATCTTGAGCCCGACATCTTGTGCTATTTCTGATAACTTTTGTAGCTTTTGCTGCATGTCTGTGTATTTGTGTGTTAGCAGGCATATTTCATCTGCGTATGCGAGATCATTGAGTGTTCTAATTTGACCTCTTCAGTCGCCTTTCTTTGGGATCGTGAGGGTTGAGCCCTCTTTCCATTTTTGCGAAATTTTCCCAGTATTCCATACTTCTACTAATAGTGGTGTTAGTGCTCCTGCCGTTGTAAATGCGTCGCCATTGAGTAGTTCAGCTGGTATGTTGTCGGATCCAGCGTTTTTGTTATTTTTCAGCTTTATTATGACAAAAAGATGTATAAAGATAATAGAATGCTGATCCATCATTGAATCATCACCAGAGAGATGGGTTGAGCTGTTGTAGCCCCCAATAATCTAATTTCAGCTCAAATTCTGGTTCTGATTATAAAGGTGTTGACTGAAGAAGATCTGATAATGAAATTTCTTTATATACAAATTGTTTTGATTTTCATAGGTCTTAAAGTTCGCTTCGTACCCTGATGACGTATTTCATAGACTGCGTATAAAGTGATTGTAAAACTTAATAGTGCAAATCGTGTTGGAACAGTATTCTAGTAGATTGCATTTTTTTGTGACCTCCTCCTGACGTTCGGCTATATGTTCAATTCACGTAGAACCATCTGCACATGACATAGTTCTTTGTCAACCTATAGCACTGACATGAAAGATAGGTCGTTCTATGGATTATAAACGATGAAAAATCTTTTTTGCATCCTGTCTATCCTGATTCGAACCAAATAACTCATTGCAGATATCAGTGTTGTTTCTGGTACAAATATAATAGCAACAAAGTCTTGAAGCGCTCCTTGAATGACTTCAAATTGTTATTTAAAGACAAACTTATTTACCAATTAGACTATGAGAGGAAAAGTTTTGGCAGCCACAGTTTTTATATATAGGAAGAAGTGAGAATTTTTGTCTCAAAACATGTCCAGGTTGATGTGAATAGTTATTCTCCACAATCACAATTCTGAACAAAAGATCAATATTAGTGCCTTAAGCACTAATATTGATCATATTTCAGCTGCCTCCGCAATGCCAGAAGTAGTCTAACAAGAGTAATAACTTCTGATTCTCTGCTGGTTGTTACAAAAACAAAGGTTATGATGGTTTCAAAATGCTATAGAACTGAAAATATTGTAAAAATAGACCTGAGGCGTTACGGCTGATTATTTAGAAGTCCAAGTCTTACATAAAAAACATTATTTTGGAGGTGGATCTTTAACGACAAGGTGTGAAAAGATAAAACTTCTCTAATCGTCCATAAAATTGACACTTACAAAGACATTATGAATCGTCATATATAACGAGGTTGAGCACATCTTTCCAGTTTTGATGGAATAAACTTCCTGAAACGTTTCAAAATAATCCGTGTCTCAACTGAGATCTTACGAACCATTAATACGAGTAGTTCATCTGGTGTACATGATAATTTTTGGTCAAAGACGAAAATCGAACTCGAAACCGTGGCGTAGCTATAACTCGAAGCGTTTACTATCGATGTAGAAAACACTGTTCGACAACCTAATGTTTGATCAAAGCTATATAGATAACGTTCTCGACGATTTCGATTCAACATATGCCTTATTATATTTGTAGGAGCTGTCTTCTCACCATTAGTGGTATAGTTGTTGCACGAATACATCAAATTTATAGGCACGTATTGGTTTCATTTCTGATAACTTTATAGGCTATACTCTACGATTGTTTGGTTGCTCTACTGGTGATGCTCTGAGTTGTTAAGACGAAGTCTTCATCATTCGTACATACCCATACCCATCATGGCCTATAATTTCTCAGCACCATGTACCCAAGTGGCCATATTATAACGTACAGTTAGATAATTAGATTCACCTTGTATTATTCTCAGATCGATGTATTTAAATATAATAAATTTTGCGATATGCCAAACGCGAATATTTTATTATAAACAATCAATTTATCCAATTAAATTATATATAAAAAAAAATTAAGAATTAAAATTAAAAAAAAAAAGTCCAAACGCTTGAGGGTATTTTCTTCATAATGATTGGAGTATTGCGTGATCGAAAAGATCTTAATTCAAAACGTTTTCTTATTTTTATTATGCGCTATTTTGCTCGTATATAAGATATACTCAAACACTTGGCGCGCACTAAGTGCTACTGTAAGAATTGGTGTGTGTGTGTATATATGTTAATTAATAAGACAAGAAGAAATTTCTTAGATCTATTATTTTCGAATTAAATTATTCAAGATCACTTTTATATTTATTAAATGATTGATAACAAATTTATTAAAATATAATTATAGGAAGTTGTGCTTGTATGTACTCGTACAATAAGAGTTAAGACGTCATAGAGCATATATATAAGAAAACAAAAATATCTTTTAAGTGTTGATTTGCTACGGCCTTGAAAAATTTGATTAATTTTTTTTTTGTACAATATATACAACACAAAATACTCATATACATATGCGATCGTATTCTGAGCAATTTGGATGAATTTAATTTGAATTTAATTGGGTTTGGCACACTTTTAACACACAGATTAAAGTGTTGATTGATTTGATATTTTGATTGAAAATCATGCAATAATTGTTCTTATATATTATTATATACCCTCGTATGTGACTCATTGTTTTGTGTTTTTGGAATTTCTTAACAAGGTATCGCCCGCTCGCATATTACGTGCCTCGTTATGCAATCGCCATAATTTAGATTTAATGAGATTGATATTTTGCGCGCCTTTATATATATGTACATGCTGTATATATAAACCAGGAGCTATGTTTAACTAATGTGTGTATGACGCGATCTCGTACCTAATTAGAAAATTACCCGAATACGCTATTTGTGTTAATTATGGCCGTTCGTTGTTTTAACGATCGTAAATTGTCTGAAAATAATTAAATGTCTTAAATTATTAATTGGGTTCAAACCACAAAGTATATACACTTGGGTGCAAAAATCGCACTCTGATCAATTTCCCACAAAAACAGTTTTTTTTAATACAGATTCAAAGTCTTTTTCAATACCTATTAAAACATAAAAAAAACTGTTTGATCTGCATTGATAAAATTGATTTCACCAAATTTTTGACAAAATCTTAAAATATCGCGTTCCATTCCTCTATGATCGCCTGTTGCAGCTCCTGAATACTCGTTGGAGCAAGATTCTCTGGCTTGAAACCTTCTTTTCAGCTGCAGGCTTTAAGCTGGCCACTCCATAACAGTCACATCCACCTCTTGAAGTTGTTGGTATACTACGCCTTATAAAATAAAAAAATTTACCAACAAACCCGGCAAAAGGTAAAACGTACTCCTTGATTATTTCCAGATTGTACCGTTGATAAGTCATTCCGTAGATAAGTACAAACTGTCTTCGCCTCTTGTGATTTGCCTTAATATAGACGCACTCTTCAGGGCTTGTAGGTGGGCTGAACTCAATCTGACTTCAACTTCACTATAACTTCTTGGAGCTGCCATCCAAGTTGAACCGTATTTATATGACGATTTCACAACAAAGTTGATACAAGGAAGCGGTCATTACAGTGGGTGCATAGTAGCACGTAGTCGCCCAAATCATTGTCGCCGTATGAAGCCACCAGTTTTCTGATATCTCTGCCACACTCAACGAACGGAGAATCGGATCAAATTTAGTTATAGAGTCACTTCACTTTGGAGCCGTCCCGAAAAAATTAGTGCAGTCACTAGTACGGCTACCTCTGGTGTGGTATCTATTTCTTTGGTCCGGTTAAAATCATAGATGATCATGCAGGCTAAGCGTCGATATGTGAATGATCATAATTCCGAGCGAGATATTTCTTGGCATGCCATTGTATTGATCTTGTTGAATAAAGAAAATCACTTTGTTGGTATTGTGTAAGTACAAAAAAAATAGCCTGGTGTAGTGACCAGGATCTTTCAGTCTATCGTAAGAAACCTAAGATGGTTCTCTTCACTAGACGCAGGAGTCTTGGAAACTTTAGTCGTCCAAAAATTGGGGCTCATACGATCCCACTCTCTTCGAAAGTCAATTATCTGGGGGTCTGGTTAGATCGGAAGATTACTTGGAAAAAACATATAGAAAAAAATTCAATAAGGCATGCAACAAAACAGTCATTTGGTAAATCATAGGGCCTGAAACCTGGACGCGTGTACTGGCTTTACGTTTCAGTGATCAGACCCATAGTCTCGTTTGCCGCATTCATTTGGTGGCCTAGAACAATGAGCGTGATTGGAAGGAAACCTCTAAACCGCCTTCAAAGACTTGTTTATCTTGGTATAGTAGGAGCTATGCACACCACTCCCACTGCAGCTTTTGAGATGGCTTTGGGTTTTCTGACGCTTGATCTTTGGATCAGAAGGTGTGCAGCATAAAACAACCGCTCGCTTACAGTACAAATACAATCTATTTGGTTCTTCGGGGCACGGTCAAATATGGAGAGAGGTATACTGACACATAACTGCCCACATGTCCTTAGACATTATGGTGACGAAGTACGTCTTCGGGAAATTATTACATGTAGTTATTACTGGAAATCACATATGGGACTATAACAGCCCATCCTACCCCTCCAGCAACGGTATGTTATGTTAATCTTAATTTTTGGGCGTCTGGCTGTCAATCTGACAGCCAGACGCCCAAAAGGCGATTGGTTCCAATATTGTTTCATCGAAACTTATCTTGGAAACAATACGTGCCTTAAATCGCTAGTCAGGATGAATAAAGTTAGACTCCCCTGGATACCCAGTCACATGGGTATCAAAGGAAATATTTTGGCCGATAAATTGGCCCGATCTGGTGTAACATCTATACCTTTGTGGGACCTGAGTCCACTCTAGAGGTGACGTCACTGTCTCTTAAACAAAAAATTGATTATTAATTTTGGAGATCTACACCAAAAGATATGGGATAATCTAATCTCTTGTCGTTTTTCCAAAATCTTCTTTGGATCAGTAAACCAGCAAAGATCCCAGTCTTTATTAAACTATGATAGACGCACTTTAAGGATCTTGCTGGGCATTCTCACGGGGCACTGCTTCCTGAATAGTCATATGTTTCGAATGAAAATTCGAAACACGTCTTTCTGCGTACAGTCGGGACGGAGAGGGAGAAGACTGCACTGTTTCGGCTCACAATTCCTATTTGAGGACTTCATTAGAAGAACAAACAGATTCCGGGAGTGAGAGTGTACGCCTGGGAAGGGTTGCCACAATGGACCAATTGAGCTTGAGTGACTAGGAAAAAAAAGTACAAAAAAGGTACCACTGGATATCAATTGAAAGAGTTTTTGCAATGCGCGATTTTTTGCACCCAATTATATATAAATATATATATATATACATATATATATATATATATATATATATATATATATATATATATATATATATATATATATATATATATATATATATATATATATATATATATATATATATATAATGATCCAATACATCGAAGAGGATACGATAAAATTTCCACTGTTCTTATAATAATCTCAGTATACTCGTAAAGATAAATTAAATTAATAAATTATTTTAATTAAAATTTGTCATTTTACTGTCGAATTTATTTTGGATAACCGAAAATCCAATAAAATCGGTAACATAAATCAACTATTTGCATATTACGCGAAGATGAAGTCAACATATAATTCGCCAAGCGGACCAGTGCGCACGAGTTGGATGAGAAGAAATGTGAAATCGAAATTAAGAAATTTTCAAGACCACAAGAGTTTTCTTTTATACCTTTCCAGATGTGTGTGTGGGTATGCAATTTCAAGATTTTCGTATTTAATTACATTATCAAAATGTCGTTTTTATTTAAATTAAATTTATTTATGCGGAATATATACAAAGAACAGCTTAAGATGCGTATACTCATATATAAACGAGTATGATGTTTTGACGTGGAAGTTATTGAAAAAATACAATTCTGTGGTTCAATGAATTGGAATTATATTGTATATATGTTGTGATTGAATTGCATCCAGTCAGTCTGCATTAAATTTTGTACAGATAATTTTACTACTCGGCGCGGTTGGTTTTGAGTATTGAAATGAAAATAATACGCAACATCTTCAGTCAAAGCTGTTTCGTTATTTCATAACAAGTCGGAATTATTATTTCTTATACAAATTTTGTTATGATTTTGACATGACAATCGTAACCGATTAAGGTTCCGTACGTTATACCACAAAGAGGTCATAGTGAAAACCTTGGATTACATCAATTAACACAAAGTTATAGAGCTCACCTGTTACTGTCAGAACCAGATTGTTAGACCATTAACTAAAACTTCGTCAAAATCCAAGAGCTACAAGGGTTTGCCCACCTCCCTGGGAAAATCTTCTCTCGACGTTGAAATAGAAGTATCATCCACTTCGAATATTATAACGCAAGATACAATGATTTCCGAAAGGTTGATGAAAAACTGATGAGCAGAAACGATTTAAAGTCGTTATATATAGTCTAGCTTACCAATTTTTAAACATATGACATATTCTGGTCCTATTCTAGGAATGTGGAATACAACTAATATTTATACATGCCTGGAACAGATGCAGTCCATATTCCTTAATGATAAGATATCCATGCCGAAATTCAGCAGCAAATATATACCCTTAGAACTAACAGATTTGCACGGTTTGGACGAAAACAAGCTTTAATGTGCAATCTCATAAATATCTGTAAGGTCAGTCGAGCTTTAATGTCCAATGAGGGAGGCATTGAACTCTTACAAAAAGTTCAACGAATCTCTTCTACTTCTGAAAGTGTGGAGTCCAGAAATTTAACCATCAAGAAAATAACAATTCTGAATTAAGCATACATCCGTATGAGAAGTAGCAAGCCCCACTTTAATTAAACAAAGCAAACGAAAAAAAATAACAAGAAGACTGTACGGTTTAGGAGGTGGTATAACGTGCTTGGCCTCGTGATCTGTATGTATGACGTATTGACCAGCATAACAGAACTTGCACAGTACAATCACTTTGAATAAATTAGAATACTTAAAGCAACCGATTTGTGCTTAAATATTCTCTGCTTGAAGTTGAAATAAGATCTAAGTTCTAACCATATAAACGATGCCAGTTTGCAATTCTATGGAGTTACATTTTTTTTTTTTTTTTTTTTTTTTTTTTTTTTTTTTTTTGCGGTTTTTACAGGCCATTATTGGCCCGTACCGTGTCAACAATCTGACTCCAACGGTTTCGATCACGAGCCAGATCTTCATACTGTTGCAAGCAGTTGGAAGATGCCAGATCGCTCTCTACGCCGTGGAGCCATCGTCGCCGACAGCGACCTCTTCGCCTACCGAAAGGCGGTTCTCCCTTTAAAGATCGCTGTATCATTCGGTTCGGATCAGCACGCAGAACGTGACCGAGCCAGCGTATTCGCTGTCCTTTGATTTCATGCACGATATCAGGAATTTGCATTAAATTCCTGATCTCGTGATTGAAAAGAACTCGGTAAGTGCCATCGACGTCGCGTTTTGGACCATATATCACACGCATGATTCTTCTCTCGAATGTAAGAAGCCATCTTTCGTACTCATCCGTCAAGGTCCAACTCTCACATCCATACATGACAACGGGTCTGATCAACACTCTGTACAGGAGTTACATACAATGGCTTTTAGTCGTGGTCCGAGTAACCAAACCTTTCGGATTGCTGAAAGTGTGTATGTATTTTGACTCAACAAGTACGAGAAATTAATTAGTTTTTCTTGAATCAATGGGTGGTTCATCTTACTTTGAGGAGTAATTAATTCCGATAACGAATGTGACTCAAATATTGTCAAGCTATTTATCGTGTTGAAATTTTACAAACAAAAACTCAGAAATTCTGGATTGTACGCGCACTTCAATAAAGTTATATGAACGTATCTTCATAGTTGAAAATGGGAAGGTAATTCGCTGACCTGCTTCATGGTTGTGAATGTGGAGGAAAGTAGTTCACATAAACCTGGGATTCCAGTGATTTGACATGAAGTATCAGATGTCTCGCGGGTGCGAGATGTTTCATTACCTCAGTCTCGTTTATGATAAATACCAGATAGATAAAGCCTTACTAAATAAAAATCTATGGCTTAGAGGCCGTAAGCTGCCCTAATCGCGTCTCAACTGAGACTTACGAACCAGTTTTAAGAATTGGTGCATATGTAATCAGCCCCTCGAATGTTTTTACACACAATCGCCGTTTATGTCATCCGTTTCGAGTTAATTTTTAATCAGGGGCAAGAATCGAGTTCGAGACCGCGAGGCGATTACAAACTCTCTTAACCATTAAGCTACAACCGCGGTGACTTTAGGCAAATTCCAATACTTTATCACAAATTATAACCAAAGAAGCAGGAGTAAAAATCTGGCTGAATAACACAAAAATGGAAGGAAGGCTATTGACAATAACAATTCACAAAAAAGGCGACCGAAGAGAATTGCCAAGGTATCTCACTACTCAACACAACACTCCAAATAGTCGCCATGATCACTCTTGACAGGATTCCACCTTCGACCAGGCAGAAGTTACACTGATCACCACTGATCTAGTGAATCACCACTGTACCTGCTCTTCGTAGATTTCGAACGCGCATTTAAAACAATAAATAGGAACGAATTATGGCAGACACTTTGTAAAATGTGCATCCCAAAGAATTCGATTGAACTCATTCACGACATCTATCGGGAAGCAGAGTTGAAAAATACTACTGAGCAGTTATTGGCAAGGATGCCTACTCACCAATGCTGTTCCTGTTTTTATTGAATAATGAAATGAGGAAATTAAGGCCACGTCTCCTAATACAATGCATTCAATGGGGATTAACAAGTAAACTCGATTCACTGGCTATGCAGATAATATAAGCCTGCTGACACACAAACACTCTAACATGCACTGGAAAATCGGCTTTTAGATTACACTAACGAGGTCGGAAAAACCAAGACGATGAGACTCAACACAAATACAACCAGTCTGATGCACATCAACAAGATATACAAATTAAAGATGTTGATGAATTTGTAGCAAAAACAGTTGGGACAGAAGAAGATATAAGCAAACGCATAGCAAAACCATATGATCAAAAACTTCCCGGACTTTATTCAGAAAATTAAAAATACAAGTTTATTAATCTAAATCTATATACTGTCCTCTTCAAAGTAATCTCCATCGACTGCAATACACTTACGCCAGCGCTTGATCCAATCCTCGAAACATTTTTCATATTCGGTTTTCGGTATGTCCATCAGTTCTTGCTGCGATTTTTCCCATTATTTCCTCACGGCTGCTGAAAAGCGTTCCCCGTTATGGTTTTTTAACTCCATTGAACAGAAATAAGTTACAGAGTGCCAAATCAGGTGAAGTCGGGGGCTGTTGGATGGTATTTGATGCATTTTTTGCCAAAAATTACGAATAATACTCTTTGTTTACGGTCTTCTGGCAAAAAATCATGATGCACTACACCGGTGTAATCCATGAAAGCCGTGAGCATCACCTTGTTTTTCGACTGAAAACGACGTGGTTTTTTGCTCTCAGCTGGATTGCGTGTCGTATTCATAAACCCACGCCTCGTATATCTAGTAATGATTCTTTTGATGAATGTGGGATCGGATTCAGCTTTGCAATTCAAGTCTTTTGGCACCATCTTTGCTGCTACATGCGACGGAAACCCAAATTATTGACCAAAATGTCTTGGACGGATCCATAGGCAATGTACAAGTCGTTCGTTATCTCTCTGATGGTTTTTATTGACCAACATTTCTTTAACTTTAGCAAAGTTTTACGACCACTGGTAAACGACCGTTTTCTTTAGAGAATGCCAAACCAATTTGGGAGCGCCACACGGTGGTTATTCCAGGAACTTTTTGATCAAAGTATAGATTCAATATATACGAATATTGAAGTCGTGTGTGAAATCAGTACCACAGAAAGAAACTACAGGTATATTTTTTTTTTATTATATTATTGAAACTAGTCTTTCCAGGCTCACCATAAATTTACATCTGAATTCTTACAAACTAAAATTTAATGTGGTCACTGTTGATCCAGCGATGCACAGTGCCTGTTCGTTGGTAGGTAGCTGCTCATATACTAACGAGATCGAAGGGTTTGGTTCTTTTAAGTCTCCTAACCAAATGTTCATTATCCAGTAGCCGAGAGGCTTCCGCATTGACATGTTCCATTAGTCTTGATTCATGCTTCGATGCAAATCGTTTTATTTTGAGTTTTATATCTGGAATCTCCAAATCACGATGCAAATCACTATTACGAATGTACCAGGGTGCATTGACTATACTCCGAATAACACCAAAATGGAAGTTTTGTATAAGTTGAAAGTTAGTATTTTTAGTACAGGCCCAAAGCTGAATGCCATATCGGCTTAAGAACCTGAATCGGCTTAAGAACCTGATTGTATATCAGTATTTTGTTGCATATGCTTAATTTTGACCTTCGCCCAATTAGCCAGTACAACTGTCTATATTTAAGATCAAGCTCTTTTCTTTTCTTCTTCACATGCTCTTTCCATTTAAGTTTAACATCCAGAGTCATACCCAAGTATTTAGCAGAGTTCACGTTCGGCACCATCACATCGTTTAAGCTGATTGTTGGCGGATTAACCAATGATTTATTCGTAAAGTTAACATGGGCAGATTTTAATTCATTAAGTTTGATTTTCCATCGCTTGGTCCACTGGCGAATTTCATCACTTGCAGATTGAAGTTTATTCTCCGCTTCTTCCACAGTTTGCTCTGTTGATAGTATCGCGGTGTCGTCAGCAAACGTTGCTATGCTTACGTGGTCGGGCTGTGGTATATCACTTGTATATAGTAGGTAAAGGACTGGACCTAGAACACTGCCTTGTGGAATACCTGCCCTTATCTCTCTCAGTTCAGAATATTCATCTTCTTGTCTTACTCTAAAAAGCCTTTCAGATAAATATGATCTCAAAAGATCAATATATGGCCCCATATATTGATCTTTTATATGAAGCATATCATTAAGTTTATGTATTAAACCCTCGTGCCATACCTTATCGAAAGCTGCTGCAACATCCAGAAATAAGGTCGAATAAATTTGTTTTTCTGTGAACCTGATCAATTGTAGAATGTTTGCATCTAAACCCAAATTGGTGTCTACTTTCTATTATTGGCTTCATTCTCTTCAAGAGTAGTCTCTCTATTAGCTTTGAAATGATAGGGAGCAGTGATATCGGACGATACGATTTAGCTTCATTAGGCGGTTTACCTGGTTTCGGTGACATAATAACTTCCGCAACTTTCCAGGCCGAAGGAACATGTCTTAATCTAATAACAGCATTAAACAAGTGAGTTAGTTTAGCGATAGCTTTCTTTGGTATAGTTGCTTTAAAATGTCTCCCGTTATAAGGTCATATCCAGATGCCTTTGCTGACTTCAGATTGAACTGTATTTCACTGGTAACTTCTTTTTGGGTTGTTAGAAGAATTCCACCCTTATAATTGCTGCTTTCATTTTCGATTATAATATCCGATTCAATCTCATTCGGTTTGAAAATATCAGCCAAATGGTTAGCAAATTCTTCAGGTTTTGCTTTGTTATCTCTAGCCCACGAGCCATCATTTCTCTTAATAGGAGGGATTTGCGTAATTGGGGTTTTTATACTTTAAGTTGCCTTCCATAGTGAGTAGTTCGTATTTTCATCAGCGGTCAATTTTCCCAGATACAAAGAAAACGATTTTTCATTTAGCTTCTGAATTTCTCGCTTAAGCTGTTGTGATTTATTATTTAGAATCGTCTTAACAGATGGACTCCTTGTTTGTTGCCATTTTCTCTTAGCTTTTCGTTTTGCTAAGACAAGATTCCGAATTTCTCTTGGGTAACTTTTACTAATGGTTTTTGATACCGTTCCATTAGTATTATTCCAAGCGGTAATTTGGTTAAATTTTCTACCTCTTCTTCTAGGTCCTGAATAGTTTTTAGTCGTGTTTGTAAGTTAATCTTGTTTTCTACTTCAGATCTGAAGCTCGCCCAATCAGTTGTTTTATTGGCAAGAGTTGGTCTCGTTTCCTTTCTAAGTATCTTGTCGCTTAAGGAAAGTATCACTGCAGAGTGATTAGAGTCCATATCTGAATTATCCTCTACTTCAATAAAATTTGATGAAATTTGTTTTGATATAAAGAAAACCAGTAGATCAGGAGTTTTACCTGCATCCGTGGGCCAATATGTTGGCTTGCCAGTGGAATGGTCGTTACATCCCATTTCTACTATTGCATTTTTAAGTTCGTTACCTTTGGTTGTTGTAAGCCTAGAGCCAAAATCAACATGCTTTGCATTAAAATCACCCCCTAGTATAAATCTACCATCGAACTGTTGTAGGATATTCAAATAGTTCGTTTTTTTCAGGTTATATCTAGGTGGACAATACACTGATCCTATCTGAAGGCGTTGCTTGGTAGATGTAATTTCTACTATGGTAAGCTGGGTTTCGGGTAATTGATAATGCTGGCATTCACGGTGTTTAATATAGTTTTTTATTATAACAGCAGTTCCACCTCTTGCTTGGTTATCCGGATGAATTGTTTCATAAAGTTGGTAACCGTGAATTTTAAGGTAAGATTGCCTGGTGGAGTGGGTCTCAGATATCAGACACACATCGATATTTTGCATTTTTAAAAACGCTTCCAGTTAATGCTTTTTATTTTTAATACCGTTAGCATTCCAAGTAGCAATTCTCAGGTTTTCTTGGTATATCATTTTGAGAGAGTTGATTAGTATAATAAAGCAGAATTTCTCTGCTCCAATTTTTGTAGACTTTCAGAAAGGTTGTTTATGGCATTCATAACATTTTGCATCATTTCCATCATAGTATTCGAATGGGTAGGGTTCAAATTTGGTCCGGAACTGACCTTTCCTGTTTCAGCTACTTGCGCATATGATAAACCACCTCTTACATGATGACTAAACGATTCTGATGGTTGACTTTTTTGTAAATTCCATGGTTTACTTAGATTATTTCTTCTTTTTTGAAGTTCTCTCGCTACCAGGCATCCTCGGTAATTTGCAGGATGGGCTTGTGCACAGTTTGACCACTTTGCTGCAGTGTTCTTGGGTTTTTCATAAGAAATAGTTAAATGTTTCTCAGCACATTTAACACATCTATAGGCTCGTGTTGGCAGAACTTTTGAGTATGGCCATATTGCTGACAACGTTTACATTGCGGAATTGTACGGTTACTTCTAACCGCTTCAATTTTTACACCCATATGGCACATATGTTTTATTTCATAAATTTTTTGAATATCGTCTTTGTTATCGAAGGTCAGCATAAATAACAGAAGAGGAATTCTTAGTTCTTTATCCCCTTGCTTAGTCTTTTTAATTTTGTTGACGACATCAAGGATTTTAAAACCTCTTTCACTCAATTCTCTCTTAATATCTTCTGGGTCGCATAGTTGGTGCAAATTTCTAACCATAACCCTTATCGGTCGTGTATGTTTATTTTCATAAGAATGCCACTTGTGCTGCGAACCGTTTAGGTATTCTGTTAGATTTCTATAATCTGTCTCGATGACTACATTTATTTTCAGTTGCTTGTTGTTCATCAATTTGGCTTGTTAATGTCGGAGTAATTTGTCACATTGCTAAGTACTACAGGAGGCGGAATTTGTTTACCTCGTTTAGGTTCTTTAAGCTTTTGGAATTTTACATAATTTGCTGATGAGATGTTTTTTTCGGGCTGAGTTTTGGTTTTTTCAGTTGGATCTTTTTCAGTTTTGTCTGATGAAGTACCAGCTTTATTACATTTTTCTGATATTCGCTTCCTCTTTTTGGATTTTGGTAGTAGCCATGCTGTTTCGTGTGCTACTATTTCCTCTTCTTCGCTCGAATCAGGTATAGTAAAATCATTTGTTTGTGGGTGACTTTGATCTATCATTAGTTTTAATTGATGGATTTCATTTCGTGCTTCCCGTAATTCAGCTTGTAATGATATTATTATTTTCTCATTTAAATCATTCCCTGATATTTGTTGGGAACTGCTGTTACTCTGCTGGGGCTCTTTTGTTTTGGCTAAGTTTTCTACAGAGAAACTTCATGGACTTATAGGAGATCTCAAGATTAGTTTACCTATTTTAAATGGATTGCCGCTTGTGCTCATAAAGTTGCCCGAGCCGACGGCGTTAGCATTTGTGTGTTGTAATGATGGACCCTTCACCAAATCGATGGGGTCAAACATTAAGGACTGACTTTACACTAAGCACAGACTTTAAGTACTGCCGACCGATTTGGTGCAGACGCAGACCAAGTATAATGCCCAAGTTCTAGGTCATTATCATTAAATGTTCACACTTCACTATAAAACTTATATGCACAATAGTTTTTTTACAAACACTGCACTTTAAACTACAGGTATATGATATACAAGTGCCTTTGATGAATACTGAAATACTTCTGGTTACAAGAGGCTTTCAAAGAAGAAATCAACTATCGAAGTTATGGAGATGTCATCGCACTGGAACTCGCTAGTGAAAAAGAAAGAACAATGCTAGTTGAAGCGAAACAACTTGGTAAATCATTGGAATAGATAAAAGACGTGGCTCTGTCTTGCGTGAATCAGAATGAAACACCTGGAATCATTGTTTATTCATGACCTATATTCATGACCTATTCATGATATGAAAGCATTATGTATATCTATACGGATCTATACGGTCTTTAACGATCCCTTAGGGCGATAATTTTAACCTAATCTATTTGTTATTAAATTAGAACTGTGACAATTAAGAGTTCTGTTAGTTAGTTAAATAATAATGATATGGTCTTTCTAATAGCAACTTTCAAAATTCATTATAACAAGCTTCTGTTTAGCGTATATAGATGCACACACACATACAATGACTATATTTCTTTCTATATAAACTAAATACCATATGAATAGAGAGCCAGCTTCATTATGGACATAAATCAAATAAGTAATTAAAATTTTCCGACATCATTCTAATTAATAACAACTCATCAAGTTAACTAATAAATCAATTTTAACATATTTAAATCTAAATTAATATAATCAATGATAACCATCTAAACATATATATAGAGTTGAGTTTTAGCATATATATGTGCAGGTACATACTCTACATACATTAAAAAAACATGCTCATAAATTGTGTCCGTTGTATCAAAACAGCATTAAATCAAAACTGTTACAGCACATCTGATGCTTAATACTCGTATCCGTACACATACAATTGTTCAGTTCATTCGTCATAATGCATTTAATACACTGGTACATGTATGAGAATCCATCAAAGTCATCATTAAAATATATATCTGCATTAAATTACCTATCATTTCCATAAATTTTATAGCCTTGGCCGCGGAAAATTTATGATTCAAATAAATAATACGTCGCGTAATTAAAAAAAAATAATCGGGCAATCGAGAAATTGTACAAAATAATAAATCTGAAAGTTGTATGTTATGTCTGTGTATGTGTGTGTGTATAGAGCATAAGATGCGTGATATCGATTTCCAATTGGACCATCATCGATCACAATCTCTTTGCGCCCGAATATTATCGCCATACGTACATTCCTTAAAATGATTTATACGTAATGTGTTCGAACAAGGTTATTTTATATAAAGATCGTACAACTTGATTAAACAACACATACAAGGGCTGTACATTAAATAATATATAGTAATGCTGCGATGATGATCACCTCCTCCTCCTCCGCCTACACCTGTGGGTATATATATAAAATAAATTTTAAAATTAATTTTTTGACAGCTTTCGTCGGTAAATAATATATATTTTGTGCCCGTTTGCATGTGCCCGACTTTTCAATTTCATTCCTTTCACCGTATTGCCAAGTGATCTACTTTAAGGTTATGATTGTATATAGTATGTGTATATAGTATGTGTTATGCATACGCATCTCGTGTGCAGCGCAAAAACAATCTTCCTAGCCCTTCTGGGGTACTGCCAAATATGGAGGGAGTTGGGCCGATACACAGGTGCTCTCGGTGATGAAGCACATCTTCGGGAAATTATTTTGGGTAGCTATTAAGGTCCTGAGGTCGAATTATCTATCCCTCTTGTTAGGTACGCTACTTCATTTTAGGTAGAAATACCTGCAATTTTGATCGCAGTACTCATTGGAAATGGCCGTCTGAAGGCAGTTAGACTTTATTCGATAACCAGTAATATGGGCATCAAAAAAAATATTTTGACTGATAAATTGGCGCGTTTGGGCGTGCCTTCCATATTTTTATGAATTATGATATACTCATTTTAAGGATCTTGCTGGGCATTCTTGCTGGTATTGATCGCTGAATAATTATATGTTTCGAATGGAACAATGTAGGGGAGGAAAAAACTAAACTGTTGAGCACTTCTTGTGCTCCTGTTTTTCATACTCTTTCCAATAGACTGCACTGCTTTTGATCACAATTTCTATTTAATTTGAAGAACAAACAGATTTCAGGACTGAGAGTGCACGTCTGGAAAGAGATGCACAATGGGCCAATCTAACCTTAAAAATTCGTTTTCTGTTACTTTGCAAGGAACGTTTTGAGAAGTCAAAATTAATGAAGAGTATTAATAACCTTTAAACAAGAATAATTGTGCTTGAAAACTCTCTGTCAAAACCAACTTTAGTCAGGGCAGTTCAAATGTGTGAAATAGAACTAAATAGAGAAACAATTTTGATTTGAAAAAAATAAGATACAACTACGAACATAAGCAGACCAGGTAAACCAAAGTTGTCAAGAAAATATATTTATCATGCAAACCAGAAGAAATAAAAGAGAGACATTATGGAAAAAGAATATAAAATAAGGAAGTTACACAACTGCAAGAAAGTATGAGAAAACACCTTACCAAATCCACAACACCAAAATATATGTCAACTGTGGAAAGACACACCAGACAAACTACAGAGGTTACATTGTTATAAAAGAGCTGCAAAAAACTAACATATGCTGATGCACTCACTATCGGAAGTTTAAGAAAATCGGGCTCTGTTTCAGTTAGCTCACCCTACAACAGACTAGGCTTTTCTTTTAAAGTACTGTTTACAAGCGACTTCCACTTCCGTATACTCACATAAGTTTGACTAATAGATCAATAGAACTACTACCTATGAATCTTAATATACGTAGTATGAGGAAAAATTTGGATAAACTGCTTGCATATTTAGATTCCGGATATTTGCGGCCTTTTATAATTGGCTTGTCTGAAATTTGGATCTACGATAAGGAAATCGCATACTATAGTCTAATGGGATATGATTTATTTACATCTTGTCTAAATGAAAAACGCTCTGGTGGAGTAGCGGTGTATACTAGTAGCAGTTTAAATTGCAAGCAATTTACTATAAATTTTGAAACATTTAATGCTGTTGGTTTAACCTTTACCATACGCTCCAAGTTAGTTTGTGTTGTGTGTTTATATCGGTTAGGTTACACTAATGCTTCTAGCTTTATTGAGAAATTCACTACGCTCTTGGAAGATTTAACATATCCCAACCTAATTATTATGGGTGACTTTAACATAGATTTTCTAAAACCTAGCTCACTTCTGGATAAACTTTTGCTTTCACTATCAGAATATGGGTTGGATTATATTTCTGAACCAACCAGAATTACAGACAACACCGCTTCATGTATTGACAACGTTCTGTGAAGATTCGATCAAAGGTACTTTAAACAAGTTTTCCATAAAGTATTGGATCTAAAAATATTAGATCATTGTTTGATTGAAACCAAATTATCAGACGTTTACAGTTTAAAGACAAATCAACTCCTAAAAGCCAAACTTAAGTAATTATTGATTATAATAAATTACAGGAATTACTTTTGTATGAGAGTTGGGTTGATGTTTATCATTTGCAAGATGCTTCTAAGGCATTCGATAATTTTATTGATATTTTTAATGGTCATTTAGTTAAATGCACTAACACAAAATCTTTTGGTAAACAGTCAATAAAGATAAAGCCGTGGATGACTGATAATTTATTGCGACTGGTGCGCAAAAGAAATAAGATCTGTCTGCTTGCCAAAAAGCATGTTAATAATAATAGACTTAATCAATATAGCCGAACCTTATGTGATACTGTGAATAGAGAAATCGAAAAAACCAAAAATAAATTTTATTCAACAAAATTTATCAACAATGGGAATAATGCTCGCAAGAACTGGAGAACGGTCGATGAAATTGTAATGGGACGTTCAGAATCAGTTGAAATAAAAGAAATTACAAATCAAACTGGTCAATTAATTTCAGAGTCAGGACAAATATCCAATGAGTTCAACGATTTTTTCACTCATGTTGGAGACTCAAACATCACAACTGTTTCTATGAGTTCAGTTGATACAAATCATATGATCTCTCAGAATTATAATTCGGTCAATAGTTTAGTTTTATCGGAGATTTCGGCTACAGAACTGCTCTACATGATTCGTTCTCTAAAAAACAAATGTTCTCCAGGTTTGGATGGTATCTCGAATACTGTTGTAAAAAAAATGGCGTTCTTTCTAGTAGATGTCCTAGCTTTTATTTTTAATCTAAGCTTGGAAACTGGAGTGTTTCCTCTATCATTAAAGAGAGCTATAGTTGTTCCAATATTTAAAAAGGGTGTCAAAACATATCTTAATAATTACCGCCCAATATCACTACTTTCTGTTTTTTCTAAGTTGTTTGAAAAAGCGATTAAGTGTAGGATTGTTTCCTTTTTAAATAAAATAGATTTGTTGTTGCCTCTACAATATGGGTTTAGAAAAAATAGAAATACAGAGCAAGCATTATTGGAATTTTTGGATCAGATAACTTGTCATGTTGATAAAGGTCTCAAAGTATCAGCTCTGTTTGTCGATCTAACTAAAGCCTTTGACAGAGTGCAACACAATATCCTTCTCAAGAAGCTATATTGCTGTGGTTTCAGAGCTATAACGCATAAATGGTTACAATCGTATTTAACTGGACGAGTCCAAATAGTACGAATAAATCAGCATCTAAGTGATGAGTTACCTAATAATGTAGGGGTTCCACAAGGTTCTGTATTAGGACCTTTACTGTTCTTAATTTATGTAAATGGAATATTTCATCAATCATTTCATGGGTCTCCTACTGCGTTTGCCGACGATTTTTCATTTACATACGCTAGTAGCAGCAGACAGGAAAATCTCAATCTCATAGAGCATGATCTAAATACTTTATCAGTATGGTTAAAGGTTCATAACTTTGTTTTAAGCCAGAAAACTAACCTACTGCATTTTCGAGAAACCCTTTCAATGTCTCTACAAGTAACGTATCATACTTTTGAATGTAGTAGAAATATACCATGCACTGATAGTTGCTTTATAGTTAATTCAGTCAATGAATTTCGATACTTGGGTGTCCTTTTTGACAGAGACTTAAATTGGAAATTTCATATTCAAGGACTAAAAAATAGATTACTATTGGTCTCTAGAAAATTATATGTACTACGTCGATATTGTCCACAAAATTTACTGAGGATCATATACTTTGCCTTAGCTGACTCAATCATACAATATGGTCTATCATGTTGGGGTAGTGCATGTAAATCTATATTACATCCTATATACGTAAGGCAAAAACAATTATTAAGAATTATCTGCTTCAAACCATCATACTCACCTTCGTGGCCTATATTTGAAAGTCTAACTATACTACCGCTACGACATATTTATGTTTTCAAAGTTTTAAGAATATTTTTTGTTAAAAGTGAAAATAATTTTGTGACTCACACAGGTCATAACCTACGAACAAATCAACTATACAAAAAGCAAATCCCAAAGTTTAACCTCGATCTGCGTAAAAAGTTTTTTACTATCGCTTCGCCATTAATTTATAATAATGTTCCATTAGACATAAGAAAGTGCAGTAGCTTTTCCAATTTTTCAAAAACTTTAAAACAATGGCTACACCAAACGAAAGATATCGACCACCTCTTTTTCTTATTGAATTAATAATTTCACAATGTAATTAAAAAATGTGTAATGGGTGCAAAGAGTACTTTATAAGGTGTTAGACAATTTTATTTTCTAAAATTTTTATTATTTTTTATTTAAATATAACTATTTATAAATCACTTATTTTAAATTTTATATAAATTAATAAATATATATATTTTCTACTTTGTAATCAGTGAATCAGTCACGTGATCTATATGATTCAATGGTTCACTTATCTTACCACTATTATTGTTATGTTAATATAATTGTATATATCTGTTATTAAATAAAGCTGGTAATGAATATAAAAAATAAAAAAACAAAAAAAAATAATAATATTCCTGTACCACATGCAAAACATCTTGGTATGAATCCTGATGCAAAGTGAAAGTGGAAAAAGAAAGCAGAAGAGCTCTAACTAAAATATAGAAAAAGATACTGCGGCTAATTGGATTAAGCTCTCTGTTATCCATTCATTATAAACTCATACTGTATAAACAAGTGCTTGAGCTAGTCTCAAGTACTTGTTTATACAGTACATATGGTATTCAACAATGGGGGTTGCATACCAAAACCAGCAATCAACGGATGGTTAAACGATTTCAAAATTATGTTCCCAGTAACTTTTACCTTCATAGAGATCTCGGAATCAACAAAACCGTAGTGGAAATAAAGAAGTGTGTCCAAAAACATCAGGAGAGGCTCCATCATCACCCTAACATTAAAGTGGTAAACCTGATCATGAGGTCTGGTGATCATGAGGGTATCACCAGAAGAATCAAAAGACTAAAACCTTTTGAGTTACAAGAATAGTGGGCAGAAAACAAAATAAATGAAATTACCACTAACCGTCCAGGTGATGCTCTGATTAAAGTTGCAGCAGTTGGAGTGGGAGCTACCAGGTTTGAATCCCGATAGGGACAGGATACAAAAGGGCCGACCCATCTTCCACGTCAGTGCTATAGGCTGGCATGGAACTATGCAATGTGCAGATGGTTATGTAAATCGGATCTATAGCCGTACGTCCTCGATTTGGCTGCAAAGCGTAAGGTAAGGACGTAAATAAGCGAACCACGAAAGAGTTAGGAGTGCCTTGAGCCCCAAAACAGATTGCATTGTAATAAAATATATTAGGAAAAAAATAACACTATGGAGTGCTTACTTATTTATATTCAGAATCAAACGCTGTTAGTCAAAAATATAATATTTTTGAGTCATCCGTCAACTAGGCTTAACTAGCCCATTGTGACATCCCTTCGACATGTGGCCTTATAGGTCCGATTTACGTGAATCTATCTGCACATTGCATAGCTCCATGCTAGTCTATGTACTTGTAACGATCCGTGATCGTTCCACGGCTTACCATTTTCCCAGGCCTGAATAAAATTATAAAAGTGGTACTTTTAAAGATTTTTACGGGAATTATTAACGATAGGTTAATGTTATAAAACATTAACTCAGCCGGTAAAACAACGACATTACGCCGTATCACCTGCCGTGCAAGGGAGCTCTCCAATGGCTATTGTGAAAAAGTCAAAAGGTGGTGTTCGGCTCTGTCTTGACGCTCGACGGCTTAATAGCGCAACCAAGAAGGATGTATTCCCACTGCCCCTGATCGATGGATTGTTGAGCCGGTTAGTTCGAACTCGGTATATCTCGAGTCTGGACCATAAGGATGCCTTTTGGCAGATTCCATTAGATCCAGCATTGAAAGAAAAAACGGAGTTTAACATACCGGGACGCCCATTGTATCAATTTAAGGTTATGCCCTTCGGTCTTTGCAATGCGCCTCAAACATTGTGCAGGTTAATGTCAAACGTAATTCCTCATCATCTATACATGACCGGGTGTTCGTTTATATTGATGATATATTAATTACTACTGGTACTGCTGATTTCGAAGAACATTTATCTCTGCTTCAGGATGTCGCGAAAGGCTGATAAAAGCTGGGCTGACGATAAATGTTCAGAAAAGCAAGTTCCTACTGAAAGAGATCGAATACCTCGGTTATGTAGTTGGTGAGCAAAGTTTGCGACCTAATCCTGACAAGGTTGAAGCCATTGTCCAATTCCCTCCTCCTAAAAATGTAAGACAGATAAGAAGATTCCTTTGTGTCACGGGGTGGTATTGCCGTTTTATAAACGGATACTCTACGCTGTCGGCTCCACTTACCGGTACGCTCAAGAAAAGTTCCAAATTTAAATGGACTGACGAAACTGATGCCGCCTTAAATGACTTAAAACACGCTCTAGTTTCGGCACCTGGCCTTTTAACTCCGGATTTCAAATCACGATTTTACATCCAGTGCGAAGCGAGTTCGAATGGTATAGGTGCTGTATTATTCCAACGCGATTAAGACGGAAATGATAGACCTATTGCGTACATATCTAGGAAATTAAATGCAGCCCAAAGAAATTATTCCGTAACAGGAAAAGAATGCTTAGCAGCACTGGAAGCCATTAATAAGTTCCGACTCTACGTGGAGGGTCTCCCATATTCACAGTCATTACTGACCATTCAAGCCTGCAGTGGCTAATGTCTTTAAAGTATATTTCAGGTAGACTAGCCTGATGGAGCTTGAAGCTTCAGGGGTTCGATTTTGACATTGAGTTCTGCAAAGGTACGCAAAATACCGTTCCGGATGATCTGTCTCGTGTACAACTTGACTCCCTGAACATCAAACCCCAACCAACTGATAACTCGCCACTTTGTATTGACCAAGCTTCGCCATCATTCCTAGATCCTTCCTAATACGGTTAATAATTTGATTTATCTCAATCCTTACCCTAATAGAACTAGTCTTACTGATATCCCCTCATATAAACTTCTCATTCCCGAACCCCTCCGACCTTCCCTTCTTACCTCTGCCTATTGTCCCCCAACCTCTGCGCATCTGATGTAGACCAGTTTCTTAAAGCCTGTGATCAGTGCAAACTCAATAAATCTCCTAATCAGATATCCAAATCAGATCGGCCATGGATTTTAAACTCAACAGGGAGTCGCAGGTGTGTTCATTCTCACCACTTAACGTATTCAAATGGTGAAAAATCCGTTTTGCATCCCGCCTCTATCAGCTTCAACCATTTGCGCCAAAACATTGAACAACCGAATCAACATCATGAGTGACTTATTAAGATTGTGCCCATAATTCTTCCGAGACCACCATACCATATAATTTTACAGTTTTAACATTTTGTAAATCACGATCAATTCATAAATTCATTTAGTTAACCCATTCATTAAAAAGCTTTTTTTGCTGTTATTTAATTTACGATCAGGATTTGTCTTCATAAATATATTGTTGATTATAAATAAATAAGAAAATTTGAAATTAAAAAAGAAATTGGTAAGGTTGATGGTAACAACAACAAAAAAATTATTTAATGTGATAAAATTTTATTGTAATAACATGATTGAACTCATCTCAAGTATACTCTCGCTATCGTGCATATCCATACATGGTGGAGATTACTATATAATTATATGAGAGTATATATACGCGAGGTTGATTTGTTGGCCATCTCGCACAGACAATTTTTTTCGTTACGAAATTTTCGCCATATTAAATCACCTTTTTCGGGGTAATTGGTGGGTACATAATAATAGCAAAACCGAGATTATCTTGCTGAACTTAACAATACTCATCATTTTGGTCGATGTGCAAACTGTATAGTGTATCGCACGAAATGGTTGTAAATTAAAAAAAAATTTTGACCTTATTTTGTGGTGTTTTGAAAGCGGTTTTGTGTCAGCAAAAGATTTTGGAAGGGGGTACGAAAGATCACAAAATTTTAAAGTTATATACTTATTCCACTATGAGCATATTCCACCATGAGCAACCGTCCAGGTGGCGCAGTGGTTAAGGCTGCGGCAGTTGGAGCAGGAGGTACCGGGTTCGAATCCGTTTCGAGGCAGGATGCAAAATGGGTTATTCACCTTCGATCGTTTGGGCGGTGCGATCGGTGGTGAAAAATGAACTTATCTGTCGTGTTTAGAATCTTTGGATCGACCCATCTTCCATGTCAGTACTATAGGCCTGACATGGAGCTATGCAATGCACAGATGGTTCTACGAAAAGACTCGGACCTATAGCCGTATAGAGTGGTATCACAACGGATCAAAATTGGTCTAAGTGTGCGATAGCAGCCTCAAAAACTTAACTTTAAATTTATATTCCACCATGAAGCATATTTCATATTTTATTAGATCAAATAAGCAAAATTTTAGATGAACTTGGATACAGTAGAAGCCCCAGTACAATTACTATAGTTGTAACATATGGGAAAGCATCTGCTTAATTCTTGGCTATCAGTCAACGTTTTCATCCATATAGATATCTATGTTGATGATTTAATGACGCAGCCGCAAACATGTTGCAACCAAATTCAAGGATGACATCGTTCACTTATTGCCCACTTATTTATTCACCGAAAATGGCATTCGAATTAAACTGTAATACTCGACACAATTCGTGGCGAGGTCAGGCCGAACAAACTAAAAGGTTGGGTAGCTCCAGTTGTGGTTTCAATACAAATCTTTATGTGGCTCAAATTTAACAGTGCGATGATTCATTATCTGTGTGATGGCCAAAAGAATGGCGAAGATTATGCGAAATTTTTGTGATGTCAACCAATAAGCTTATGGAACCATTGTAATTCGTAGATTCTAAATTAGAACTGTGAGGGGTTCGTCTTGGTAAATCCAAGTTTAATACTGAACCGACTCAACAATTTCTGGACCCAGCAATAGAACAGCTGAGATTCTCTATTCCTCGCCGAGACCAAATTGGAGACATGTTTACTCTTCAAAATACACAATTTATGGTGGATACCTAATTCATGTTTTACGACCTGAGTAGCTAAGTAGTCAACAAATATATCGTAAGGGAACACTTACAAATGGGGTTAGATGTAGTGCAACCTACAACGTCGCAGAGTAGTAGAACCTATAGTTTGACTACGCTGGTCTCATACTTATCCATCTTGTCACAAGAAATATGACAATGTGTTTATGTATGTTGATTCATATGCCTTCGTAGAAAGGGAATCGATTTGCAACTCGTAACTGACTTGATAAACGATTCCTTACAAAGCAGCTTAAAAGATTGAACACTCTCCTGATATTTCTAATGATGGTTTGTTTATAATCTGTCATTCGAAAACTCATACCAAATTTGCAGGAATCTATAATGACGGTAACGTTCATATTAATGAATCCGGCTCCAAAGATCAATGTTTCGCGAGACAAGTCACCATATGTGGTTCTTGTATGGGCCATAATCTTGTATATAATATACTAAGAGGAAAATTGAAACTGAACCAGTCATGTGTTGTCTGTAAAAACAGAACGTAAATAACAACGTGTATAGAGTCACGGTTACAAAATTCAAAACTCTCCACCTGAAAAAATATAATTACTTCACCAAGGTTCTTATTGATTGAAAATTGGGTGTTAAAAATCGTAAGTAGACTATGAGCTCCACAATCATTTATAGATAAGAAAACTCACATGTAGCATAAAAGTGGTTCGGTGTCCACTTTTACAAAGGATGTATTCTAACATGAGTTGAAAAAATATCAGAGGCAGCGCATCTCTTTGCCGTTCACCTGCATTGATTGATAGGAATGTAGGACCAAGTGCTAGGCAAGATTCCCGGATAACGCCGGGCCTATTCCTACAGCCGTTTACATAAAACAATAGGTAAGGATAAGAAGGTTTGTTAGTATGGAGAGAACGACCCGGTTACAGACACTTGGCAAATCATTACTAAACTACTGTTAATATAGACAGTCACAAGACAATCACAATTCTAATCTACTAATCTGCAATCGCCAATCAGTATTCTCCACTCCGCAACACCTATCTGCTCTGCTGTATTTTGATTAAAAGTAAAACAAAATTCTAAAATAAATTTATTAGTATTGCTAATATTTTATAATTTATATTAATTTATTTTATTATTTATTTAAACTCCAGTTTATTAACTTATGTTTCAGGCATCTGTAACAATTAATTTAATTAGTAGTACGATAGATTAAGTACCAGCCAACCATAACCATAATGTTATCACAATTCTAGAATATGTTCATGAGAGAATCAAAACAGACGTCTGAAAACTTCTTATATTCTAAAATTATGCAAATTACATTTCAACAGTTAAGGTAATAAGGAAAAGGAATTAAAACTCCATGACGCAACCCTCAAAAGCAGTTCGCTAAGTCTTCCCGCCACAGCACCACCCCCGCGGCCGAGCAGAAATTCACTTCTGTGACCCCTACACATCTCAAACTCCCCCACATCCAAAGCCCCTGAACACCAACTAGAGTTGCTGGCCGGCACTTCTACTACTATCCACAACAACACATCCCTCCCGAGTACCATCATCAACCCGTAACGCAGCACCCCGCCAGTAACCGGCCTCGAACATACATCTCCGCCAACCCCAGCCGTAGTATAACCATTCCCACGGGCGATGGACTCAATGATCCCAAGCTCACTCCGATAATCCTCCCCCAACATCGGGACCCCATTCAATCGTTGTATCAAACGACTACAGGTGGTTACCCTACTCTGACATGGGCGGCCCGAGTTCCATGCATAGCGTGGCCCACCCGCATGGGCCCTCCAAATACCCTGAACGTGCGCCTGCCATCGATCCCCTCAATCGCTAGATCCAGAAAGCCAACCGAGCTACTCCGCTCTACCACCAATGCGAATTCTACGCCCCCATGCACACTACCCATACAACCCCACACCCGATTCAATTGTCCAGACGTACCCGCAAACAACACGAGCACGTCATCCACACATCCACACCAATATTTGATAGATATGTAGATGACATACCCCAATTTAATACACCAAATATTGGCATAGACATGTAGATGACACACTCATACCACCTAGAGGCACATCTAGACAACTGGACCAAATGCAGAATTATACAAATAATAACACGAAAACATAAAATTCAAAGAACAGAAACGTATCTAACCATACATAGAAACTCAAACCACCCATACCAGCATAAAACAGCTGAAGCTGAAAACAACCACACTCAACCAAACAAGATCCCGATGTCAAAAGAAGACCATCAAAACGAACATAAGACCACCAAACACATCGCACACAAAAACATCCAAAGTCGACGAAACAAATCAAAAATACATATCCAAAACCAATCACCGACAGAACACTACGCCACAACCCGATGACAACCATCCAGAAAACACCCAAAAAAATTTGGATATAAAGTTGCACATAAAACGCACAACAAATTAGAACAACAAACCAGACCAAACAGTAACATTACATTAGACAGCGGAATCCACATTAACATGTTCAGACTGCCCATCACTCCACATAGGAAAAACCGGCAGATCCCTTAAACCAGGATTTAACGAACATACAAAGGATATCGGCAAAATGAGAACTGAATCAAGACACAAAAACAAATCTCCACTAAAAAACAAAACCAAAATCGGTTCTACCCGATGCGCTGTCCACCCGATGCGCTGTCCACCCGATGCGCGTGTTCACAATTCATTTGACACTTCAATCCACCTCTTTGCCGTCCACCGGATTAATTGCAAATTCTCGATAGCCTGATCTCAACTTTGATGCAGTATTGGGATTGCGTTACTGTCATTGTACACAGTTAGTCACCGATAGTTTTTTCTAATATAGAGGGGTGATTCTTCCCAAGAAAATTTAATAACTTAGCTATATTCTATATATCGCAATAATTCTCGCATTTTTAACATTCGCCTTTTATACAGATTGAGCCTAATGCGACCACTGCACATTCTTTGGTACTGTTTTATTCCGCGATCAGTAACGTAGAGGTTTCCCTCCTGGCATCGAATGGTAGTTCAAAAACCAAATTGCTCCCATAACTTACCTTACCCTTCCACCATTCGCGCATCTTCTGTCTACTTCTATAGCTGCTGGGTAGCATAGACAACCGAAAGTATTTTCAATACTTTCCAGAAAATGTTCACTTGTCCCAAACTGCTTTTGCTGAAAAGTTTCCGATATTTTCATATCGTTTTTTAATTTATCGTTTATTAGAAGCTCTGCAATAATCAAATAAAAGTCGCTTCCTTCAATATTTGTTAAAGAACACGTTTTAAATAATAAGAACCATCAGGTATGAAAAAAAAAAACATTTTCAATAATAGCTTCGGAATGGATGTACTTTCCACTTTGGGGTCATGAACGGTCACAAAGTTAATTGTTATTTCTCGATTTTAGGTTTCAGTTTCGTGTTGGGGTTATGTACCTATATTATTACATAAGTTGGTTTGATTTCTGCCAGCTTTAGTACCACTCTGATCTCGTACTCAAGTATAGAGTCCATCACATTTTTCAAATTATTGTAAAATAAGTCTACATATATCCTGGGGTTGGTTTGCATCAGAGGACGCGTTAACACACACATTTGAGCATTAATGGACAGTCCAACACAACCTTTTTGGTTTTTGGCCCTTTTATCTATATTTTCAAATTTAATTTTAAAATTTTCAAGGTTATCTGGACTGTGTAGCAATTTAGAGCCGTGGGTACATGTGGTTCGGCCAATAATTGCACCAGGCTGTCTAAGTGACTATCTAAGTCCCAGGTTTTCTAAGTGTCAATCCGTCAGGGTACTAATATCATGCGAAGTGAGGGTTCGCTGCTAGGTTAGCGGTATACTTTTGTTAAAATTTTTAGCTACAAGGTTTTTAAGGATCCAATCAGATTGATAGGCACCTTCTATATTACACGCTCTCGTTACTGTGGTACAGTTATTTACGAAACTCCATTTACCATTCATAACTTTTTAATGGGATAGGTAATCTAATGCTGTTAAAGTTAGCCGAAAGTTTCCAGCCGAAAAAATAAAAAAATCGATAATGCAGATTGTGTCTTTGCTATTCCTGCCGAAAGTTAAAAATTGTATATTTTTTTGAATGATTTCTAACCGAAAATTTTTCTCCGACATTTTCCAGCCAAAACAAAATTTGATGCTACGAAAAATTATCAAACTAACGGCAAAACACTTACATATATTAAAACTAATTAAAATACTCATATGCAATAGTGTTTAAATTCAGAAATCTCTATAAAATCAACCTTTAAAGTGTTATGGCTGGATAAGAATTTATTTTAAGCGGTTTGTCAATGGCTATCATTGGAAAAAAATTTGGGTCAAGTTTCATGTGGGGAGTCCGGGAAAATTCGATTCATTGAACCCGTAGTGCACAATTTCTAAACTTTCTATAAAATCAATCTCTAAAGTGTTATGGCTGAATAATAATTAATTTTAAGCGGTTTGCAAAATGGCTATCACTGGAAAAAAAAATTGGGTCAAATTTCATGTGGGGAGTCCGGGAAAATTCGATTCATTGAACCCGTAGTGCAAACTTCTAGAATTTCTATAAAATCAGCCTCTTAAGTGTTATGGCTGGATAATAATTTATTTTAAGCGGTTTGCCAATGGCTATAACTGGAAACAAATTTGGGTCAAGTTTCATGTGGGGAGTCCAGGAAAATTCGATTCAGTGAACCCGTAGTGCAAACTTCTAAACTTTCTATAAAATCAACCTCTAGAGTGTTATGGCTAGATATGTTTATTTTAAGCGGTTTGCCAATGGCTATCACTGGAAAAATGAAGCTTCACCCAAATTTTTTTTCCAGTGATAGCCATTAGCAAACCGCTTAAAATAAACATATTTAGCCATAACACTCTAGAGGTTGATTTTATAGAGATTTCTGTATTTATTCAATATAATACATATGAGTTATTTTAATATAAGTGTTTTTCCGTTAGTTTGATAATTTTTCGAAGCATTAAATTTTTTTTGGCTGGAAAATGTTTGAGAAAAATTTATTGTTGGGAATCAATCAAAAAAATACAAAATTTTTAACTTTCGGTAGGAAGGAAAGACCTTATCTGCATTATCGATTTTTTTATTTTTCGGCTGGAAACTTGCGGCTAACTTTAGCAGCATGGTTATCTACCTGAAACATTCTGAGATCATCTCATTAGAGAAACTTACTTCCATGCAACACAATGTTCCTATGTATATACCATCGATCAATCTTGGAGATTAGCGTGTTCCAGACAGTTAACTAGCATTTGTTGTTATTAAACGCGAACGGGTTCGTCTCTATAATACCCAGCACCTTGAAGGTGGGATTCAGATAAAGTTAGCTTCTCTACAACAAGCTTTGATAAAGTTAGCTCCTCTACAATAAGTTTTCACTCGTTTCATCGATAAAATAACTAATCTGTATGTGGTCAAACGAACGACCGATCAACAATATTAATAACCATGTGTCAACATAAATATTTGATTTTCAATTCTATTTTTATATATGAATAGCATTCCGACGTATTATGTCAAGAAAACCAGACATAATAGATACATATGAAGAAATTACATAAAGTAAAGAGTTAAAAAAAAAAAAAAAGTGAGTGGACAATTAAGAAGAGATTAGCATTAGTTATACCCGCTTTCGGCTTTCGTCACATAAGAAATCAAAATATAAGAAGCATTTGAGTATATACATGTAACTGCCCGGAAGGGTTTTGATTTTTGTACTTTGGATAATTGATTCGAAAATGATTAATAAATTTATGATTTTCTAGATTCGACGAGACACCGCATATAAGGTCTATGTGTGGTTCTGTCTCACAACCAATGCACAACAATTAATTTAGCTCACAATATCAAATCTTATATACGATGTAAATTGATTTGAAAACATACATTTTCATCTCTCTAAAAATCATAATAATATGTATTATATATGTTGTGTATTGTCAATATGATTTATTTATTGTAATTACAATGTAAATAATAAATTGGATATTGCAATTTTCAATATGTATTGGCGAATACGTATACATATATATGTTGGTTCGATACTCGAGAGGCAGGCAACCAACATATCATTAATTATGTTGCAGTTTTTGTGCGCGAGATATGATTAATTGATTTTTATACTTTACTCTTGTATACATGTATGTATTTAGAGCTCGATATCTTAAGATCATAATAATATAGAAAATTAATGAATTGTAGATGGTGTGTTGTGTTATATTGTGCCAATATACATTGTTCATAATTAATTAATAATAAAACAGATATACGAATATTTTGAAACACCAAGTGTTGTTCTGTTTTGCTAATTAATATGTTGATTGATGTTATGCAAAAGGTTAATATGCTGTATATAGACACCCACAATAAATGCCTTTTCAGCTGCTAAATTAAATATTGTACAATCGTTACAAAAGTAGATCACTGAATGTGTTCAAATTTAACTTAATTTGCACCACTTAGCACTAGTTCAACTAAATACGACAACTTCGTTTGGTTTTTATTACAATTTTTAATCTATGGCTTAGACGCCGTAAACGGCCCTTACCGCGTCTCAACTGAGACCTTACGAACCATATTTTAACGATTGGTGCACATTGTAGGTGGTCAACCCAACGAATGTTTTTACACACAAATGCATTTTATGTCATCTGGTGGCATGTTAATTTTTGGTCAGCGGCGAGAATCGAACTCGAGACCGCGGCGTGATGATAAACTCTCTTAACCATTAAGCTACGACCGGCGAATTTACAATTTTACAATATGGTTTTATAACTTCGTCAAATCTCCCCTTTTGTATTTCAATGTTGATTCTTTTAATATCGCTAAAATAATGGTCAAGCTCTTATTAAGTTTAGCATGATTTAGCAAAAATCTATATCTTACAAAATAGTTTCTAACAGCTAATTGAACCATCTATAATAATAAATAATTATATAAATTAGCAAATACTTAAACTAAACTTATTATCTAAACTGACATATGTCGATCAATAGCTCATTGACATGGAAAAATCTATTACTCTAAATCATATCGAAAATAATTGATTTATTGATAATCAATTTTCAAATGTCAATTTAGTGTCATTGACCTTAAAATAAATATGAAATTATTTACAATAATAATTCAATGGAACAATTCAAGATAAGTTTAAATGAATATAATATAAATTTTAGGATAAAATTCTGAAGATGATACTCTTAACTCAAGGGATTTCCCTTAAACATCATTAATTGGTAGTAGAACAACTTTATTAAGTGGACGTTTGAATGTGCTAGCTGCAGTTTTTATAGTGACAACTCTAACACGACCATCTTCAACTGGATGAACAGTGGTGACACGTCCCAGAGCCGATTTAAATGGAGGTAAATATTGCTTTGTAATCAGTACATTATCGTCAATCTTCAAATTAGGTTTCTCGTCTTGCCGTTTGTGTCGCTATTGTAAGTTATGAAGATATTCTGTGCTAAATCGTTTCCAAAAACTGAATGAATTGTAGCCCACATTTTTGAGAATTTAATTGTTCCTGATATGGATGTGGTAAACTTGTAATATGTGCACCAACCAAGAAATGAGCTGGAGTAAGAGCTTCATATGACTCATCTTTCGTTGAATATGTGGTTAACTTATCGCTTATGTAAGATTTCGCTGTTATACATCTGCTTTAACTTTCTATCAGTGCCCACAAAATTTGACCCATTGTCACTATACATGTTTGATGGAAGACCTCTTCTGGCAACGATTCGCCTTAATGATGCTATGAATACATCTGTAGTGCAATCTGTTACGACTTCAATATGAATATAGCTTTTGTGGCAAGCCAAATAAATGTTGAAATGTAGCCTTATAAGTTAGAACCACGTCCGTGTTTTTTACCAGTGAAATATTCCCAGTAAAATCCACGCCAGTATTCTCAAATGGCCTTGCTGGAGTAATACGAACCTTGGGTAACTGATTTGGTAATTGACCTCTATACCTTTCGCATGTCACGCATTTTTTAACAATCTGGTTCATCTTATTTATATATTTTGCAAAATAATTGGGTGTTTAACTCCAAATGAACAGTTAGCTTCCTCTAGTCTGCCGCCCACGCTAAGTATACCATTTTCATCTAGAAATGGATTCAATGCCTTTATATTGCTACGCTTTTATAATGCCAATTATTTCCGCAACCGTTCTATGTCTTCTTCAAAATCTTAATTCCGAACTTGTTTGATAAGTAGTTCTTCGGCTTGTGCTAATTCCTCTGTTGTTAAATATGAATGGCTTTTGATCGCTTCTTTATTTTTGGAAACTTTAGAGATGGGTGTTTTTTTAAATCGGATAACATATGCAAACACCCTCATTGATTTGGAGAATGATGAGTAACTCTGTAATAATTAAGCATAGAAAGAGTCTTCCACTTGCGCTTGTAGTGTAACAACACTCCTTTTCCGTCTTTCTGATTTTATTATTTGTTCATCATTTCAATCCTGTACTTAAGAATTTGTTGCCCATAATGTTTTAGGCTGTGCTAGCCACACAGGCCCTGCCACCATATCTTGCAATTACACAATTGAGATGGTAATATTCCTCGCGATGCAACGTCAGCACGATTTTCACTTGACTTAACTTGAGACCATTTGTCACGTGCGGATAATTATTTAATATTTGGGATGTTCTATTTCCAACGAACGATGTCCATCTGCTTGGATGGTCACTTAGCCACGATAACACAATTGTCCGTCCATGCAAATAAACTTTGTTTTAATGTTTTCAGGAAGTTGGTCATCCCATCTATCTTATATAACCATAATTGTTGAAACATTATTTTAACTGCTATTGTAGCTGGAGATAACCGTCCTAATGGATCGAAAATGTTGGATGCATCAGACAACATAGTTCGCTTTGTCGTTGAAATATAGGCAGCATCTTGAACCTTGAAAGAAAAATAATTTTGCTGTGGCCACCATTGTAATCCGAGAATTTTGATCGCATTATCTTTATCACATATATTAACACTCGGATTATTTTCACCAATCAAGGTAGTGTTGGAACACCATTTTCTTTATTCGAATCTAGCTAATTTTAAAATTTCAGTAATCTCACCCTTTAATTTTAGAAGTTGGTTGAGAGAATCACTACCTGTCAATAATTCGTCCACATATAAATCGCGATTGATTTTATTAGCGGTTTCGTTGTAACTATTCACGTTATCTAAATATAATTGATGTTAGCATCTAGTTGCCAAAAAGGGTGCGGACAACGTACCGTAGGTAGCTGTCATTAATTTATAATGTTCAATTGAGGAATTTGAGTTGTCTCACCATAAAATCCGTTGATATAATTGGCATCTTTAATTCAAGTGTTTTCTCCAGACTGTAAAATTTTTTGGTTGCAATGTGTATAGTGAATTTCCCAATTTCGCTTTAGTATATACTTAACGGGAAGTTTCACCACGAATCGTCCTTCAGCATTTAGTCGAACATTTCTTGAGAAGTATGTTTCGGCTTCAATTTCTTCTAGGCTCAACTTGCTTGTTGTTGGCACCTCTTCAACTTCCCAAAACTTCCGTAGGACTTCGTCTAATCTTGATTCGATCTTTAACGTCACATGATTTACTGAATGGAAACTGAAACTGTTGGTTCTTCCAGACACTACATAGCCAAATTCGGTATTTTGTGCAATCGCTGAAGAATTTGGACTCATTCGCATTCCATCTCTTAGCACATTGAAAAAACGTATGATCAGCTAATTGTAACCCTTGTATGAACTCCATTTCGCTGGGTTAAATAGAAGCTGATGGCAAGAGTAATGGCAACTTATCCAAAAAGAATAATTTTGACTGAATAACATTGTTATTGAAACGGGATAAAATTTCAACATTAGCAAATACCTGATGATGCTAATCCGTATATTGATACCTGTGCTGTCCATTTCTTCAAATTCACTTTATTGAAAAACTCTTCATCAATCAAGAAGCCTGTGGCCCACTATTTAACATTACTCTAGCTAGGCGCATGTGCCCTAGACCATCTCTAACTTTTATGAGTGCTGTCTAGGTAATAGACTTTGAACACTCGTGTTCGCAAGACAATTTAGATTAGCTTGACTATTAATTGTGCGGTTTGATTCCCTTGATGCGATAGAACTTGCTTCGACTGCATGCTTCGTTATCATTTGAGTTGCATTTCTAAATTCCTCCGTATGCAGTAATGTATTATGTTTTCGACTGCATTTGGTACAATTAAGTTTTAATTTGCAGCTCTGTGACCGATGTTTACCTTTCATACAGTTGAAACACAATTTCTTTACCGCCATAAACCCACGACGAAAATTGATGTCTAAGGCAAGAAATTTATCGTAATTATATAAGAGATGATGTTCGTTACATAATGGACACTAAACTGTTATGAGGACGTTGGTTGAGGTTATTGCAAAATTATTTCTTATACCACTTTTCTTTGGGTTGGTTCTGCTCGTTCTAACGCATTGCAATGGTCATTTAAGAAATTAATAAAATCTTCGATTGTAGGAAATTCCTTATCGCTTTCTTTCAGCGATCTAAAACTTTTTTTTGCTAAAGCTTTTGATGCCCTGCAGTTTTAGGAGCATAGGGTGTCTAATAGGCTTTATCTCTTCCCATGATTTACTAAGTTGCTTTGCTTCAGCTAAAGCAGGGTCCTCTTGAATGTCATCGTTGGTCTTCCCATCTTCCTTTTCCCTTGCGGTTTCCAGTCAAATGACATTCTCGTTATATCACTTGGTGATTTCATCAGTGTTTGGCTAATCAATTTCGTTTTCGTCTCATTATTTCGGTATGTATGTCTATAACTGATTTGATTTTCTATGCCAGAAGTATTTCAGTATTCGTCGAAGAAATAGTTTACGAACACCTGTATAGATTCTTTCTCATTTTTTCGTACTGTTTCCATGTCACACATCCACACTGTCCCACCTGTTTTCGGTATTGTCCAGCCAAGGTCTACAAATTCATTTACTCATTTAATTTGAACATTATTGATGTGAATCAGTCTGGTTATATTTATGTTGAGTCTTATCGTCTTGATTTTACTGATGTTAACCTAAAAGCTGTTGTATCAAGCTGTTCTGAACGAATTTACCTGTTAATCTCCATTGTATGCTATTATAGGATCTATCTGGTCCAACTAAAGCCTTATTGGTTGATGGGTGTTGATGGTTAATCCTTTCCATATCATTAACTGTGTTAATGCTTGGCTAGTATCATTCCTTCGATGTGGTATGTTTGTAAAATTGGTAATACAGGTGACATTTGTTACGCACTGGTGTAAAGTGTTAGAATATTTTGTATTGCTTCTGCCTCTTCAACTTAAGCTTCATCAGGTGTCGTTTCCGTATATCATTCAATCTATTTGTGTTAAATTTTCTTCTATCTAACTCCAGATAGAAGAAAATTTAACACAAATATAACTCCACTATATTGTGGGTATAACTCCACTTCTGTGGGTATAAGAGGGTAAAACTCCCCTTTCCACTTTAGTGTTTCACAGCTGCTGGCTTGATTGGATATTTTGCTATTCTATTACCAGTAGGTAATCACTATGTATACTCCTCTCATGATTCTGATATCTTGAAGTAAAGAATTTCTTGTTGATCATTACGTGGTCTATCTGATTTTTAGTAATGCCGACCGGTGATGTTGTTCGTGTGTATTTATATTTTATTCCATGTGAGAACTTATTGCCGCCTTTGAACAATGCAGAACTGTACGAGTATTGTAATTTCTTCTAGTACACATCGGTGTGATTTCACATTAATGTATGATTGACGAATCCAAGCTAGCTCACAGTGCTGCTGGATAAGGTCTACTAACATGCCGAAGGTTTTGTTATAATAGCGTCGGTTTTAATAAGACGTTCAATGTTCATAGAACAAACATAATACCTTCTTTATCAACTGTTTTAATGAAGACCAATAGTTGTCATTAATTATTTTGTTTAAGTCAAGAATATAATTTATATTTAAAATATAACTAGTGTGTAATAAACTTTTGGTATACGTTATTCCATACTTGACTAATAACGCAATTAATAGTGGTTCAGTTTCGCAGACGAATATGGAAAAAATTGTAAAATTTTTCCAAAAATAAGGTTTGTAAATGGATGAATTTTGTAAGTTTGCCCAAAATAATTTGTTATTTTATCTGTTATAAAGAAAATAGAATATTTAAAATTTAAGAATTGGAATAATCTTCAGATCATTGAAATTCAAGCAGAAAACTAGGAATCATAAGAATATTTCTACGAGGGAATGCTTGAACAGAAAAATTAAAATATGAACAAGGAGAGGTAACACATTTGATATTTATATAGAATATTTTTTATTAATTGTGTAACAAATTCAATAGTAGGATTAAAGTAAATAGTAATAAATTTTAAGACTACTTCAACCCATTAACAACGACCGTACACATTTGGGAACGCCAGTTTAAAACTAAATTTTTTCCAATGTAATGGATTTAAAATTTGATTTTTCCTCGATTACTTATTTATATAAATTGGGGAGAAACCTAAACATCTTGGTTTGAAGTATACGTCTGTTATTATTATTCTTTTATCATCGGTTATAAATAGTAAATTTTTTCATTCTGACTTTAAGATACATTAATACTTATTTTTTTTTAAAAACTGTGTCATTTGTAATTGTTTTTGTGTTTAAATATAAATTCAGAAATACTATATTTACCGTCACTAAAATTTAAAATTTAATAGTTTCACTTTTTTTATCTATAATCCTGGTTTAAATATTACCTTCCTCAAACAAGTACGTCAGGCGAAACAGTAGTTTTGTAGTGAAATGGGACAAAAGAATATTCCTGATTGGAAGATGTCTTGAATGATGTTCCAATTCATGAATTTGGTGATAATTTGGAAATGTACATCATTCCACAAAACTTAGACGAATTGACAGGCACCGAAGATTTTGATGAAAATATTTTATAATGCATATCCATCTGAAATTCCAGGTAGTGTTGATATCTCTATAATAGATACCACCCAAGGAGATGTGTTCTTATCGAAAAATGAGAATCTTGATGAAGAAGAGCAAACCCCTGACGCAGCAGCATATTTTGATTTTAAAAAACCTAAATGGACGAAAAAACATCCGACTTACGTGCCTTTTGAAACAAACAATTTATGGTCAAAATAAAAGATTCGTCACCGCGTTAATCGTTTGAAATGCTTTTTACTGATGAAATTGTAAATAATATCGATCAAACAATTACATATGTTCAGTAGAAAATAATCACGATGTTCGAAAGCAACGATATTCGAAACTTTTTTGGAATACTGCTAATGACAGGGTACCATACAACTCCTCAAGCAGGAATGTATTGGTCTTTGGACGATGATTTGGGATTTCCGTGCATTTATAAAGCTATATGTCAAGAGATCGTTACCTTGATGTGAGAAATATTATATTTAAAATTATTTACATTTGGCCAACAATGCTGAAATTGGATCTTCATAATATCGGATGTTTTTAAAGTAAGATCGCATATAATTAATATGCTTACTAAACAGTTTTGCTAGTAGGGATATTTTTGTCAATTGACGAGTCAATAATAAAGTATTTTGAGCATAATACATGCAAACAATGTTTCTACGGTAAGCCAGTGAGGTTTGGGTATAAAAATTGAATCATAAATCGTTCGAGAGGATATTGTTACGGTTTTTTGCAGAAAACCAACAGACGAATCGAGAACTCTGAAAGGAATACTGTTTGGTCGAGAGTCTTTATTGATTTATTGGCACATGTACCGAATCCTTCAAACCATATAGTTTTTTTTGTCAACTATTTTACTACTTACTCACTCATGATTAATTTGAAAAAACAAAAGATAGGAACAGTATGAGAAAATCGAATAAAACAGTGCCACTTAATGCCGACTAACGAAAAGAAGAAAACAGAAAGAGGAACCTATGACTATAGGTTTGATCTGAGCAACGAAATTTTGTGTATAATATAGAAGGATAACAACAAATGCTCAGTTTTCACAAATTACGATTTTGTTGAACTGTTACGTTACGTGAAACGATGGTCGAAAACTAAATAGGTTAAGGTCAATGTAACACATCCTTTAGCTTTTTCATCATACAATAGTGGAATGGGTGGTGTAGATACTCATGATCAATGTATATCATTATACAGAATTGCCGTACGAGAAAAGAAATGGTGGTGGGTTCTATTCACCTACATGGTAGACATGACCATACGAAATGCATGGAAGTTGCATTAAATGACAGCCGAGGTTAAAATGGATCAACTTGAATTTCGCCGGTTACATCGCACGAAGCTATTTGAAAGATGCTGCATCATCAAGAAGCTTCAAGTAGAGGAAATCTGGAAGTTCCGTAGAAGTCAGTGAAGGATTTCACTTTCCAGAGAAGCTTGACAAACAAAGTGTTGTGTTTGTCATATAAAGGCTAGATGATCATATAAGAAATGTGAAAAAACAATGTGCTTGGAAAAAGGTGGTTTTGTAAAGTACCACGTTTCTGCCAAACGTCCTCATTCGAGAACGCCTATTTTTCCATGAAAATACAAAGATTTTCTTTCAAATTTTTGTTTTATTTATTTTCTTAAATTGTTATTTCTTTGATATAAGTTTGAACGATTTTTAACAAGAAGTTCGGTTTTAGGCGTTAATCAAATATGGGTTAGTCAAATATTCATAATATGTATTCTTTTCTCCCTCAAATAGAACATACAGTTGTTTTACATACACTGTATGTTTGATTATTACTATTCAATTATAGATCTTATTTGATAAACTAAATCAATTAATACGTTTATTAAATAAAACAAACTAAATTGTATTCTACTATCAATCGGTAAAATATTTTGGACTTGCATGTCAGTTTTATTTGTTTCATATATATTATTATGTTCTAACATTTATGTGTTTATTTACAATATTACAGAAAAAGAAATTGAAGTTGTGAAATGAACGAACCCGCTGATGACCTTATAACACTTCAGTACACTTGAAAATGCATTAAAACTTCTCTTATCATTCTTTCATCTTAATAAGCATGAGAAAAGGATGTAAATGGAATAATTCACGCTCATCACAGTATTGGACCTCAACTATAATAGTGTAGCTTCATAAGTTTGTTAAGAAGCATTTATCATCTTTACAGAAGCTTAAAATTCATGGATATGAAATACAATCTGACATTTTTCAACAAACCAATTTTAGACCTAAAAATCATAGTTACTATATATATATATATATATATATATATATATATATATATATATATATATATATATATATATATATATATATATATATATATATATATATATATATATATGTGTTTTATTAAATAAATTCAATATATATTTTAAAAATAAGGATTTAAAATTAATAAATTTTTACTTGAATAAAATTATTACTTGAATCACGCAAATAATGCTATAAAAATTTAAGAAAGTTTGACATAATTTTAGAAAATTTATAAGGTGTTTTGAGTACATAGATTATAGAACATAATTTTTATGTATTAATTCCATGATTCAATTCAAATTTACTTAGTAATACATGTATATAGCATAAATTAAATCTTATTTACTTGAAAATTTCATGCGCTTTTTGCTTATTGCATTCATAATACTGCATAATTGATTTCTACTTTCATGCAAAGATTTTCTTCAATCAAGAAAAGTTTACTTAAATTTTAAAGTAAATTTTAGTTAATATAAGAAGAAATGCTTAATACCTGAAATTTTATTTCTACTTATAATAAGCAAACGAATTCATATTTTACGTTTATTTCTACTAGGCTCGAAAACGATACGGTATATGCATATTTAATGTTAGTTATGCATAGTTATTTCTTTCCGTGTAGTACTGTCGCGTCACGACTGAAAGTATATATACGAATCGCACAGTATAAATATCAAGTCCGGTAGCATATGCCTGATGAGATGGAATTGATTTTTTCGATCACGCCGTCATTTAGGCCTGTTGCACATTTCAGCTAAGCTAAGCGAGAAAAATAGTTCTCGTTAGCTTAGTTTAGGTCGCCTAGTTCCTACCGCTGTACACTTCAGCTATAACATCGCTCACACAAACATTCATGTGTAAATAAAATGCAACGAGTTATCTGTCAAAATATGTTGCTTAACTTTAAATAAGCTTTGGCACTCTTTTCAGGCAAATTGTCTAGAATCGATAGCATCACCTTTTATATTTATCATGCAAAGGACCAGGATTAACTCCCATAGCTAATTCATACTTAATCACACCTCAAAAAGCATGTTTTTCTATTCAGTAGGACAATTTTCCCAAGCAGCTAATTCCTTGATCCATGGTCTGAAACTGCTTTTACCTCCTTTCCTTTTACTTCATTTCCTTTGGTATTTGATGCTGGGCAATGTACCCAAGCGAGAGGGGATTGCATTAAAAGAAAAGTTTGAGTCAGCTAAGTGTGAACAAATGACAGCACTGGTAATGCAAGTTCGATGCGAGTTCAATTACGATTCTCATGATTTAAAACTCGGGTAATAACAGCTAACTACGACCAATAATGATGTGAAGCAGAACTCAGTGTATATCAGTATATAACAAAGCATTAATTTTTTGGCAAAATCATCAGTCTGTTATGTTGTCTAAAGCCTATAAGGAAGAACAGTGACATTACTTTGTGTTTGACTGGAAATTTTAACCAGCTATTGTTATTGCGAATCATTATTAACATGTGAACAAAATGTTTGTATATAGAACCAATTTACGTTGCAATGAAACTGGTAGCAAAGCATCATAAAGGTGGAGATTTAAAAATGATTCGAAAGGTGAAACTCATAGTTCAAAGTGATTCACGACCAAACGTAATTCAAGCAGTAAAAAATCTCAATAGTGCAAATCAAAAAATAATTAAGAATTGTTCTACAAAACCAAACGGCTGCGTCTGTAATGATTGGGACCGACGTTTATCACTCGTTTCCATTGAAGTGGGCCTAGAGGTCAATCAACAAATCTACTAAATATTTTATAAATATTGGATAAAACTTCTATCGACAAAGAAGCATCATGGCTAAATTAAATTATAATGGGTTGAGAATATGGTATGACTAGAGTTGCGACGTTTGGTCCCTGAGTTATACCGGAGGAAAACTATAATATTTTTTATAAATAAAGAACGAGACAAACGATTGATTACGGATTCTAACCCGAGCTCCAAAATCAGCAGGTAGATAGTATTCGTTTGCCGTTATAACATTTATATACTCCATCCAGAACTGTAACTTCCAAAATTTCCCGCCCCATTCGTCTTGTTTTGACCATCAGCGCTGGTTTCTATGGAATTGAAAATTTTAAACTAGTAATCAATCAAGGTGTAGCCCGACTATATATGAATAAGTTAAGACTTATGCACATACAGGTCGAACTCAACTTTCGAGCAAGTAATCCTTATAATTCAGCATTTAATCGATTTAACACCGAATAACCCAATTTCATCTGTTAAGAACTTAATCGCATAAATAATCGATAACGCATAAAACTTAACATAAGTAACATGATAACAAAAACACTTTTTTTAGAAAGCCCAAGCGATAGGCCTTTTCTATAAAACGACTACAATTAATCCAACCGTGTACAGTATAATTTTTTTGTTTTGTTTTCATGTCAAGATGACTGAAAAGCAGTTTGGTGTACATATTGAGTTATACACAAAAAACCGAACCATGCAATTATAAATTATTGATTCAGATTGGAAATTAAATTATAAGATTTAGATTTTTTTCTTGTATACTGAATGTATTCTATATAGACAAAAAATGTTTCATAATGAAAGTGTGATAAATTATGTTAAACCAAAGTGCATACGCAATCCAATCAAATATTTAACAAAACTTTCATCTATCGAATCGACAAGATTTAAGAACAGTAGCTTCCTGTATTCAAAAACCCAATGTACAATACGAAGACAACAATGAGTATATACGGTGTCTGCAGATCGAAAAGGTTATCAGATTATAATATACGGTTTGGTTCAAACGAGGCGTGAAATGCATCTTAAATTCGACCTACATTATGGACATCATCCACGATTATAAATTGTAATTAAAAACAATTAGTAATTACCTGCATTAAATATTGTTTATACTTCTGTAATTTATCTATCTGGAAAGCATAATAAATTTTAATCAAACACATCTTAAAAATTTCTCACTCAGGTTTCTTAAGACCAAGCAATGTACGAAAGTAAAAGAATGTATATGTACATGCGGTACAGAGTTGTATCGAGGTGAATTATGTAAACGATTTAAAAATTTTATTTTCCAATTTTTAATTTAAATTTTTTTTTTGTTTTTCGGGGGAAAATTATGTTGTCTTCAATTTTAACATCTTTTTGACTGTTAACAAAAATTTTTTTTTTTTTTTTTATTGAAAACCGAAAAAAACTTCCCGCAGTTCAAAGTAGTTGAAGTTTTTGTTGTTACACTTTTACAACCGACGTAAAAAATTACCCAGTTGGACGTTTAAAATGATTGAACTGACATATTTAAGAGCCTGGAGAACTATTAAATTTCAACCACCCGGAAAATCAACCGGTTGATAATGGCGATGGTTTTTTGTTTTATATATAAGCCTCAGTGTTTGTTAGAGATATGTATGCGTACCGAATCATGAAAGAATATTGACACACTACCGAGGGTCTCAATTCCTTTACAATGTTGCTAATTTGGTAGTTTTGAGAAGTTCCTTACGATATAATGACGTGTCCATCTAGCGTTTGCAACTTCAGGTTCCGGATATTTCGAGTATAGCCAAACATTTACACCATTCGTTTATAATGACAGAAAATCAGTGCATTGTTTGACATTTAAAAATGGATTGCTTTAGGTTCGAACAAAACCGGGAAATAATTTCAAAGTGGCGAGTCTTGTAAAGGATGGAGTAAAAATCCCGCTACCATTTTAATTGCGTGCCATCTTGGTTAAGTGACGTTTAGCTCACAGTTTCACTTTAACCATTGTGTTGTGTAAACGCCCCAATTTTATAGTGAGTAAATATATGCCACCAGAACAAATTTTCGACAGTATACGGTACGACAGCAGACAGAATTCGTCCTGGAAGACAACGGACGTCGTGTTACGCTGAAAATGTTGCTCTGGTGCGCGATAGTGTTGTAGAGTCTCCAAAAATATTAATTCGGAGACGTGGTTCCCAGTTACACATTTCTGCAGACGAATTTTGAAAACTGTTTTGAAAATGTTCCCGTGCCAAATTCAATTAGTCCAAAATTTGCTATCGAGTGATCCTGATCAACGAGTTGAGTTCTGTAATGCCAATCCTCGGCTGTCTGGTGAAATTCAAGATTTTTCGTCTAAATTTTATCTCAGTGGCCACGTCAATAAACAGAAGAGTCTGTTTTGGGCAACACAGAATCCTCAATTAATTCATCAAACATCATTGCATCCACTTAAAACAACTGTATGGTCATGCTGAAAACATCATTGGTCCCTAGTTTTTTGAAAATGACCAAGGTGTTGAAGTTACTGTTACTGCCGAATGATACTAAGACATGATACGAAACGAGTTTTTTTATAACCAGAATTCAAAAGCAGGACACACTAAACCTTTACTTCAACAAGGCGACGCAACTTGCTGCACAGCAGATGAAATAATCCGTCTTTTGAAAACTGTCTTAAACAATGAAATAAGTATAGCTGAAACAGAAATGTGAATTGGAAATCACACAGATGCAGTTTGACTGCATTAGACTTTTTTTGAAAAAAAATTATGTTCCATATAATGGCAATGTATGGACAACGTCTTATATCTTGAATCACCCGGTTATTTGAATCGGTTTCTATATATAACAAGTGCTCAGTTAGTTCGTAGAGTTTTTTTGTGTCATCCGTCATTTAGGTCCAGTTGGCTCACTGTGATATCCGACATTTAACTTTTGACGTTTCGGCTATAGGTCCGATTTTTACGTGAAAACCATCTGCACATTGCATAGCTCCATGAAATAGTAGCATTGAAGATGGGACGGCACATGGATTATAAACACAAATACAGGGTCTCAGATGTGTTCATTCACACCACCGATCACACCGTTTAAACGATATCGTTTTTTCATCCTGCTCCTATTGAGATTCGAACCCAGTACCTCCCGCAGCATTAACCACTGCGCCACCTAGGTGATTTAGTTTATAGATAGTTTAACTGTGTGGAATGGAATCTAGTGTTGGTCGAGAATATTTCGCCAACACAACCACTGTTCCCAGTAATACACAAATTTTTTCTATTTACTTTTGAGATTTTTTTTGACAAGCTTGCACACGTATCCATAACAAGCTTGTACATTGTTTGAGATCGTTTGTATATTTCAACGTGTTAAAGATTGAAGTTTTGTTCAAAGTGTAGGTAGTAGTGTGGCCACCATTTTATATACTAGACACAAATTCTGATGACGCAACTGAAACAAAATTATTTTTTCCGGAACCAAATAACGTAGAAAGTATTAAGTGTTTCCCCTACTTACAGCCAATTGAAGAATAAAGTTCATCGAATCCAGTTCATGTGTGCAAAACAATCCCTCTTTTGCACACTGTTAACGGCAACCGAATAATCAGACGTAACGGTGATGTCACATACCCCCATGCAGCTGCAATTTGACTCCGTTGTCAATTATTTTATAGAGAGGCGTTAACGATAAGTGTTTCGTTAACCAACTATAGAGACGAACGAAAACATGAAAAATCAACTTCAGATATTCCCTTCCCTCAAATAGTATCCCAAAACCTGTTTGATCTTCAAATGAAGCTCAAGCTATCCAACATACTCAAGGTTGTCGGTTAAACCTCAAATAGGAATCGTGATCCAAAGCAGTACATAAACTGTAAGTGAGAAGATAAGAGTATTAAGAACAGGAGCACAAAAAGTGCTCAACAGTTTCTTCGCCTGACGGGCCACACTATTTGCAGTTTGCGATGTCAGTTTGAATATTCATCAGTGATTGCATTCTATAAAATCGAAAATGTTCTGCAAAATTGGATTGACATAATGGGATACTCTAAAGCTGGTCGTATAAGTCATTTGAAATTTTGTCCCATACTTAATGACAATGCATATCAGATGGTGAAAAATCTGTTTTTCATCCCACCCCTATCGGGATTCGAACCCGATACCTTCCGATCCCATAAACTATTGCTGGAACCAAATTAAATTACGCTTGTGTTAAATCCAACAACAACATATTTTTCAGCGAATCTTCAATGCAATTCGTAATTCTTTGTATTTGGTTGTAACGATTAGTTTTGGTTCCTTATCATTGCGGTAAGGTTTCCTCGAATCGTTAAAGATTTATTCGCGTGATCTTACGGTGATGCAGCATTTACCGGCAAGGTGGCAGTCGTACGGGTGGGATCTTTTCACCGATCACGAGAAGTTTGAATTGCTGCGTATATTACCACTTATGTAAATATGAACCTTACACACATGTTATACATCGCTACCAGCTTTACAGTCCAACCAATACCATACTGAGTTATGTGACTATGGATCTTCTAGTCATCTCTTCTCCCCGCTCGCCTCAATACTACTGTACATATTAAAACATACACTCCCATGTGTTCAAAAATCTATACCATTATTTTTGTGTTTAGGTTAGAAGATTCATATTAGTATTAGTTAGGAAAACGACAAAAATTTTCGACCGGCAATTTCGTCGATATGTTCGTCCCATTGTTGGTGATTATCCTTAATATAGACTCTGACTGCCGATATCACCGACCGATTAACCCGTTCGACTGCGTTGGCTTGCGGTGAATACTTTGCAGTAAAATCGTGCTTTACACTATATTTGCTCATCCGGTTCGCAAATATGTGTGATTCGAACTGAGAACCATTATCAGTTAATATGCGTTTCGGCACTCCAAAGAGATGAAACACCTTGTTCTCAAGAATTTCAACAACTTTAATAGCAGACGCAGAACGCAAAGGAAACAATATCGGAAATCTACTATACTGGTCTAGCAAAATGAAAATATATGTGAAGCCGTTTTTTGTTAATGGGTATGGTCCCAAAAAGTCGAAATATAGCCGCTGCCATGGTCGTGAAACTTCAAAAAATTTACCCATCTCTGGTCTCGTCGTATAGTTAGTTGGTTTCGTACACTTACATATCGCACATTCATTTATGAAATCCTTCACTTGTTGATTCAAGGATGGCCAGTAGTAGTACCTCTTAGGGTGGATTATGTGCGCGCTGAGTTAGTATCTTAGTCATTGAGTCTGGAATTATCAGTTTCGACGATGGTACGTCAGACGGATTACCATACTCATCATTAACATAAATTTTTCCGTCTTGAATTTTATAATTTTCCACCATACCGGGTTTTTGTTCTAATGCCTTAATCTTGGCGATATATTCTGCATCATTAAATGCTGTAGACGTTAGATCGACATCAAGCACCTCATCCTCCTCGTCGTGAAGCGCCTCAACATAAACTCTGGATAAGCTGTCTGGAACTATATTTAAGGCACCATGGAGTATAGCCATCTTAAAATCAAAAGCTTGCAATTTAAAATACCTCCTTGCTAATCGACCCATCTCGCTGCTCCATTAGCCAACGCAAACTTGAGTGGTCCGTTATTATTGTAAACGAATAACCCTTAATGTAAGTTCTAAACCGATTGATGCTCACTACTGCCGCTAGACATTCCAGTTCAGTGATGCTGTAGTTTCTTTGGGCTTTGTTCAACTTATGCGACATGAACGCAGTTGCGTGTTCTTCTCCTTCATCAAACTTTTGGAATAATACACTTCCTATCACCGTTGTTGATGTGTCGCACTGTATATAAAAGTGCTTTTTGAAATCTGGATTGATTAGGATCGGTGCTGTAACAAGTGCTTTTTTTAAACTTTCAAAAGCTTGTTGAGCTTCCAAGTTCCAAACCTTACTCTTATTTTTGTTTAGAAGTTCAGTGATTGGTGAGGCTAGGCTTGAATAATTTGGTACAAATTACGGTACCAGCCGGTCATTCCCAGAAACCTACGAATTTGTTTAGTACTTTTAGGTACAGGATATTCGTCTATTGCCGTTACTTTCTCTGGGTCCACTCTTAAGCAACCCTCACCAATAACGTAACGGTAAATAACGGTAATTTGTTTCCCGCAAGAGAAACTTACTTTTTTCTACACTTATAGTTAGATTTGCCATTTTTAACAATCAAGCTATACTTCAGATAATAACGCTATGTGCTCCTCGAAGGTTGCGGATACTACTAAAAGATCATATAGGTATACAAAGACATGGTCGTGTAATTAGTGAGGGATTACTTTATGCATTAACCGACACATCGTTTGGGTTGCATTACACAACCCAAACGGCATGACGCTAAATTGATAAAGTGGACGACCAGGAACAGTGAAGGCAGTCTTATCCCTTGACGAACAGGTTTTATCCAATCCACCTAATAAGCCCTCTATCAACGGCAAGAGATAAGCGTCCTTCACTGCGACTGAGTTAACTTTTCTCACGTCGAGACATAAACTAACCTTCCTGTTTGGTTTCTTCACTATATAGTAACTGGGGATGACCAAGAGCTGGTACTTTCTTCAATCACTCCTAGTTGAAGCATGAGGTCGAGCTCTTGATACATTTCTTCCTGTTTAGTAGGGGAAATTGAGTAATATCGCTGTTTCACAGCAGGCGAATCTCCTACGTCTTCGATGGGATAATATATGTGTTCTTCCCAGCCCTTTTTTGTCACAGGATGGAAACATTTCTTTGACATTTCTTAACATTATTTGTTGTCTTGCGTATAAAATATACTGGTTATCATTAGGTCTTTCGTCCTTCTGTTTGACCTGGTTGTTTTCTAGTTCCTCCAATATTAATGGCATCAGTCCAAAAAGTTCCCAAAAATCGGTCCCTAGATATAGTTCATGGGTAAGATTTGGCACTATATGAAATCTCATAGTTTTTGATGATATAACGACTGTTGCGTGATATCATATCAATATGATTTTATTATTATTGTTATTTTTTTTTTGGCTGTACCCTATTGTTCGTAACAGTGACCTGTTACATGGTCTATAGTATAGAGTCTCTCTGATGAAGCCAATTTGAGTGTTGATAAAAACTTTTCGTTCTGTTATTACGATTTGAAACTTGTAAGCAGTTGATTTTGAAATTGTAAGAACGTCAATAAGATATTTTGTACTATGTTTTGAAACAATTATCAGCTCAGTGACCTTTTACTAGCAGCAACGTATTTTAGTCTAAACGCCGAGTTTGTTACATGAAGTAGTTTTTGTAGACACTTTTCAGGAAGTTCTTTAACTATTTATGCTGGTATTAGGTCTCTATCAGGAGATTCTAGATTCTATCCATTATTTCATTGGGCTTAAGTTTTCATTCGATGCTAGTCCGGAAATGATTGCTGATGAGTTGCAGACAAGTGGGTAATATCCTTAACACATGTATAGCCTATCATTCTATTTGATAGGCGGTACTTGATGATCGGTCCTTTTGTTGCTTTCCATTGAGAAGAATTTGTGCCCTTATGATTGGAAAGTTGAATGAGGTATTCATCGAACGAGTGTTGCTCAATTTTTTTGGAAAATTTTCACTAGCCAAATTATTTTCTCTTGTGTCGTTATCTTCTGCAATCGTTTGGATACTTTTTTTGTGGATATTTCCCTTCTATATATAAATCTATGGCTTAGAGGCCGTAAACGGTCCTTATCGCGTCTCAACTCATCCGGTGCATTTTAATTTTTGCGCAATCGCGAGAATCGAACTCGAGACCGCGACATGATGAGAAACGTTTGGAATAATCGTTGTTAAATAGACGAGAAAGGCGTTAATTTTAATCTAAAGATGCTGTGATAGTCGATGCTCGAACATATTCAGTTATTACCTTAAAACTTACGAAGATCAGAAGGTAAAATGTTTTGGTCCTGTCGTCTATCTTAATTATTAGATTGCCAATGTATATGATGTCTGCTGCTCAATTAGTCCGTCTCCTCATTTTCTCTAAGAACCTCTCTTTAAAGAACTCTAGCAACGCATTGATCCTTTACGTCGATTAACATGTGTGTCATAGCTCACAGGTTTTACTGGTATTATTCACAAAATACTGGTTAATACACCCTTTCGATTGTTATGGTTAAGAAAGGAACAATATCTATAATACAAGAAGATAATCTGGTACGTTTTCTTCCAGAATCCCAATCAGTTTAATTGGTTATCTGTTGTGTGAACGGACTTTCGTGATGATAAGCAGATCATTTTATTTGAGTGTTGGGAACTACTACTCACAAGTCGTGTTGCACCTTTCGAAATTCGCGATTTCAACTTGTATAACACCCAATTGTCTTTAAACATCTATAATTGACAATCAACTATAATGATTCTGCAAATTCAACTTCCATTTGGTTTTAGTCATGATCAAGTAAAGCCTCCTCCTATTCCTTGTATTCTTTTGATTGATCTTTTTTTTCTAATCTCTAATCTGTATTGGGGCTCAAGGCACTCCCTACTTATTCGCTTATTTACGTCCTTGCTTTTACGCCATTACAGCCAATTCGAGGACGTACGGCTAAAGGTTCGTGGTGGTTTTCTGACTAAAAATTATCCATCACATAACTTGAATTCAAAATTATTTATCGGTAATGTAGATTAATACACAATTGTAATTAGCTTCAGTGTTAAGAACCAAATGCTTTGCCGAATAACATTTCAAGTCTGCGGAAATTACGTGATGTGTCGAATGAGGTGATTCGTGGATTAAATGCCTTGGGAAACAAAGCGGAAACTCGGGATCCATGGGTCATTTATTTAGTATGCCAGAAACTTGACGACAAAACTCAAATAGCGTGGGCTGATTACTCAACTGGTAAAGATCATTCAACCATAAATGATCTCTTAGACTTCTTACAAAGAAGAATTTCTACCTTTGAAAAATACCGCAAGCACCTCAAAAGCGAATTCTGCGGATCAATGTAGTCAAAGGTCATATAGCTACAAATGAACAAGAGCATAAGGAAAATCAAATCCTCTATAAATGCGCCATATGCGACAGTTTGGCACACTCATTATTGCAGTGTGAAAAATTTCATGAAATGTATGCAATCAAACGAAAGGAATTCATCCAAACATCAAATCGGTGCTACAACTGCCTGAGCGCTAAACATCCTGTTCATAGATGTCCAACAAATCGACGTTGTCAAAAATGTGGAAGGAAGCATCACACTCTACTTCATTTTGAGGAGACTAAAACTCAATTGGCAGACAAAAGGGAACCAATACCGGAAAATTCAAAATATGTAGGTCATGCCAGTTCAGATCTGGAGGACTCCAACTTCACAATTTTACCCGCAGCTAGAGTGAAGATAATGAGTCATGATAATAAAATAAACTACTGCAGAGCTCTGCTGGACTGTGGTTCCCAGGTGAGTTTTATCACTGAAGATTGCGTGCAAAGGTTAAAATTACGAAGAGTTAATTCAAAGGTTATAGTAAATGGTATTGGAGAATTGAATGCAGGCAGTACTAAAGGTAGAGTTCAATTAATTATGAAAACCAACCAACCACTCGGCTATGAATTAAGTGCGTTAATTCTTAAAAAAATCACTAGTCCTTTACCGAGTAAAGAAATAAAGCCGGAAAGTCTAAATTTACCAGATGGAATTAACCAAGCGGATGTCGAATTTCATATCAGGGGAGAAATCGACATACTTCTCGGAGTGGACCACTTTTTTAGCTGTTTAGAAATGGGTCAAATTTAACTTCAAAATACAAATCCGGTTGTGTTCACTGCCGATGCGGAAAAAATTTATCGCATAGTCAAATTAGCAACTCCAGATACAGAGTATCAAAGAATAGTATGGCGAAATGATGTGAGTGAACCTATCAAACATTTTAAATTGCTAACCGTAACATACGGATTAACGTCAGCATCTTGTTTGGCTACACAAACATTGCAAGCAATTGCGGAAAAATACGCTGTCACATCCGGAAGCTTCAAAAAATATCAAAAATTGTTTTTATGTCGATGACTTGATGAGTGGATTTTAAAGTATAGATGAAGAAAGAAATACCATTTCTACAATTACTGAGTTACTTGGAAGAAATGGGTTAACACTGCGAAAATGGAAAACAAACAATACAGCAGTATTAGATGGCATACCCAAAAATCGTTTAGATACTGCACCCAAACAAATTAGTGAACGATATTTACAAGAATATTCAGTTAAAATTCTTGGTGTTCATTGGAATCCGCAGAGAGACCAATTCCTATTTGATTGCGAACTAGGCGAAGACCTGTATCATAATTACACCAAGAGAAAGGTATTATCGGCGGCTGGAAAATTGTTTGATTCCATCGGCTGGGTAGCTCCGGTAACTGTTGTCATTAAAATATTTATGCAAACTCTGTGGTGTAAAAAATTAGATTGGGATGATCAATTACCGGAAGAACTGAATGCAAAGTGGTTACTAATCTTAAAGGGTTTGAATCAAGTAAATTGTATAAGTCTACCTCGTCACATTGGAACATCAGCATCATCACAAATAGAAATTCATGGCTTTTGTGATGCTAGTACGAAAGCATTTGCAATGTACGATTGATCGCCGCCAAAACAAAGGTGGCGCCAATAAATCAAGTCTCATTGCTAACTTGAACTCTGTGGGGCTCTTTTATTGGCCAAATTAGTAAACCCGCCTCTTGTTTAATTAGTTATTAAACAAAAGGCGGGTATACCCATAACCAACTGTATATATTGGTCAGATTCGAAGGTAGTATTGGATTGGTTGGAAGGCCATCCATGACGGTGGAGTACGATCGTGGGAAATCGAACCGCCGAAACTAAATCAAGTTGTAAGCGGGAGCAGTGGAGCCACGTGACTTCATTTTCGAATCCAGCAGACTGTGCTTCGCGCGGCTTATCTCCAAGTGAATTAGCGGACAACAATATGTGGTGGAGAGGGCCAAATTGGTTACACCAAGATCAAACAAAGTGGCCAGATCAGAGTAAGACCTATACAGCGGAAGAAGAAATCCACAAAATGTCTATACTTAGTGCAGTTATCGAGAATAAGTAAATTGATGAGTTTTTACGTTCATATTCATCGTATCAACGAGCACAAAGGGTTCTTTGTTATATTCTACGGTTCATTAATGCATGCAAATCTTCGAAATTGTATACGATGTCTAGCAAGTCCTTAAGGCGAGATGAATTATTCCAAGTCGAGACCATGATGTTAAAACATGAACAACAAAAATTGTATTTAAGTGAGGTGGCGAAATTATATGCAAAGTGCGATATAGGAAATGATAGCAGTTTAAAGTCTCTAAGTCCATTTTTAGACAAATGCGGCATTTTACGAGTGGGTGGCAGGCTACACCATAGTATAGCACCGTATGCGACTAAACATCCAATCATCCTGCATGCCAAATCGAGAGTCAGTTGGCTTCTTCTGCAAGACGAGCATATTTATTCCAAACATGCAGGACCATCTTTATTAATGAGTTTAATGAGACAAAGATTCTGGATTCCAAGAGGTAAATTTGTAGCAAAATCATTGGTCAAAGGTTGTGTGCGAGATTTAATGCGGAACTTCAAACTCAGCTAATGGGAAGTTTACCAAAGAGCAGATTAGATTTGGTACGTCTTTTTTTATCGACTGGCATCGATTATGCTGGTCCCTTTTCTATACATTTGGTCAAAGGAAGAGGAAGTAAAACATACAAAGCATACGTGTGCATTTTCGTATGTATGAGCATTAAAGCTATACATTTAGAAGTAGTGATCTCACTAGTGATGCATTTTTGGGGGCGCTTAAAAGGTGTACATCGAGACGAGGTGGTTGTCACAATTTGTACAGTGACAATGGTACAAACTTTATTGGGACAAAGGCAAAACTCAAAAAAACTGGGAAACACGATTCCAACATTAGAAGAGATGATCACACTAACTGCCGATATTGAGGCCATTTTGAAAAAACGTCCTTTATATCGGATGGCAGAAGATGAGTTAGACTGCTTAACTCCAACTCATTTTATAATGGATATTCTCCTATCACCATTCCATCATTAGACAGTGTTCATGTAAATGGTTTGTCGTCAGAAAGATGGAGAGTTATCAATGACATGGTTCATCATTTTTGGAGAAGGTGGTATAATGAATATCTAATTTGGTAAGCTGATGAGATAATACACAATTGTAATTAGCTAGAGTGTTAAGAACTAAAAACAAATTTGCTATAAATTGTAATAAAATTATAAAGCTTGGCGATTACGTCAAACGCGGCTCAGCCATATTGATTGAAATAATTGGAAGCGGATAATTTTGTGCTCATCTTCTTATCTCGGCATTATCTTGAACATTAATCGTCACCTGTGGTATGATACATGGTATATTGGAGCGGAATTGGAATATCAAGGTAAAAGAGAGCGCACAATTCAACAAATCGGTGAACCAGTCAAATCTCGCGGAATTAAGCGTGAAATCCGCCAGTCCGATTTTCCCAACCATCTGCGCACATAGCATAGCTCCATGCCAGCCTATAGTGCTGACATGGAAGATGGGTCAGCCCATGAGTTCTGCACTCCAAAAGGGGTCATAGTTGTGTTCATTCACACCACAGTTGGATTGATCTTGATAGCTTTTTGTATTTGCTTTTAAGATCACATTTTTTAAAATTCCGGTTTCCGTTCGAATGCTGCTTTTTCTTCGTGCTCTTGGTGCCTTTACCAGAAAATCAGTAGAGGTTTCATTATGTGATCATGAATCACTGATCATCAAACCACTGAGCTTTACCTTACACCATAAACATGATGGCCTAGTAAGAAACCAAACGACAAAATGATGCAAGCTCAAGATCGTTTGTGTAATGGGCCAACGATCGAGTATATATACATACAGATCGCGCTCAAATTTCATCTTTCAAATCAACCATATAGATATTCAATTTGAACTAAATTTCTGTTTTTGGATATCTATCTCGTATCTGTGATATTTCATAACGAATCGATACACGCAACAAAATGAAGTAAATTGATCAATCTAATCGATCATCATCGTTGTAACAACAACCAAAAAAAAAAAAAATTCGAAATATCCGGATCGATTTTTTCGGACAAACGTACAATAAGTCTTAAATAAAAATTGGTACCGTTAATCTGTAATCACGAGTCGATCAAGGTTAGAAATTGAATTCTAATTCTAAATTTTTAATTAATTTTTGTTTCTCGAGATCATTGATTGGATTTTCGATTTGATGTTTTCATTATCCACAGCGATCCATTATTATGTAACATTTTTGTGGGCTAGGTATGTGTTTCTGTTAACATGGTACATTGTGTATATATATTGTTGGAAAATTGGAGGGCATCAAAATATATGTATACCAACACGATGACTAATGATCAGACAGATTGGCGTGAAAATTATATTCAGTATATATGATGAGTAATTTAAACCTTTGACCCTCGCATCATCATTAATGAGTCTGGTTTTATGGAATTTATACCGTTCTAACCTCTTACACTATATATCTATACATATAACAGCTAACTTCCTTTAAGTGGTATTCGTTTTGCTTGTGTACATATAAAATGTAATAAATGAATAGATTCCCTTAGGTAGTTCACGCTCTTCGCTGATCCATGAAGACCCAGAATCAGTTGATCTGTTTAATACAAAAACAAAAAAAATTGTGTTCTTGCTTAATATTTGTTAGTACATTCAACAACGTATATTTAATTAAAATGATATAAATTAACACATTTGGACGGAAGCTGGATACTTGTTCAACATGAAAATGTCAATGTTCAACACAATCGGATTAAGGCGTCGTTTTGTGTTTAAAGAAAATTTTACGTCCGCAGCTGTACTTATATACGAAAAGAAAGTCTTAACATTTTGTGTGTTGTATATAAATAGTGGTACATAGAATACATTACAACAATTATTTATTTTATAAATAATGTGATCCAGTTTGTTAAATTTAAATAATTTTTTTAGTTTTTACTTTTGAAGAGGAAAATAACTAAATTTATCTTCATTACCTTAAACGATTTTCTTATATATATGTTGTTCTTAAATATTATACATTTTCATGTTAAGAAACTATAAAGAAATGTTATGTTATCGCCCCTTTGCGAGTGAATGCGAGACGGTTTGTATACAAGGCATACACACAAAAAAACTTGAGTTTGCTTCGAATATAATGATGAAAGTTGAGCCTTCAGGGATACAATGATTTTGGAGTTGATTTAACGGTTTGGAAATTATTTGAGACTTCTCTAGATACGGTTGGTTATGAAATAATACGATGATATGCCTCGTTTAAACTAACAACTATATATAGATTGGTTATATTAGCATAAAATTTGCAGACATCTTATAATGGAGGTTTATAAATTGTTGATTTTAAATATTGTAACCAATATGCCTATTAATCAATTTATCTCGTGCGAGTCAATATTTCACTAGTTAGAGTATGATGTACAGGGTGTCTCAGTAACTGAATCAACTCACAGCTCCATCGAATTATTGACGCAGTTCACTATTGTAACTCTCGATGTATGCGGCATGACGCATATCATCTTGCCTGAGCCAAAGGTCGTGCAAACTATGACCACAAAAAAGATGTTAAGATGTGGCGATAGTTGATTCCGTTGATCGTAACGTTCTCGCACACCACAAGCCGCACCAAAAAGTAATACGCATTTTTGATCCCCAAATGCGACAATTTTATTTGTTTACGAACCCACCGAGATGGAAATGCGCCTCGCCCGAAAAATCATTTTTGAGCCAAATTCTCATCAATTTTCTCATGATGGTCACAGGGTTTCATTTGCTGGACCAATTGAACTTTATAGGGTCACAAACAAAGATCTTTATGCAATCATTTCTGATGCACGATGACGAATTGATGTTCTTTCTCGTTGGTTGGCTGAACGAACAAAACTAGCACGGGTTTTCAACTATGTATCTACAATGATTATTCTGCACTGCACTGACTATAAAGCTTACACAAATGGATTAACTGTTTTGAGTCGTCTCAATAATCAAACAACTAATCGGCGTCAACGGTTGAGTGACTCTCTCTCCCTTTATGGTTCAGCATAACTTAGCTAAATTCCATAAATCGATATGAACTTTAAAATGCTATAGATATGTTTTTTGTTGACTGTTAACAGTTTCTGCCCAAAAGCCAGTCGATTTTTTTTGTGCTTCATATTTTGCAGAATCATTACCACAAGCTACATGGACTGAGCCACTATTTTGTCTTTATTACACTTTGAAGTATATGCCACGGTAGAAGTGTGGAATGTTGCTTGTGAAACTAGATATAGGATGTGAACTAAAACACTACCTTGAGATATTCCAGACACTCCCTTGAGATATCTGGTTTATGCTTATAAAAGAAATCAAAGCTGGAGCATCTCCAGGTAGTGCTTTATCTGTCATCTCAATGATTGAAACAGGTGACAAAAGGTCTTTTTGTTGGATCTTGTTAAACCTTCAGCCTAAGAGTTCGTCCTTCTTGTGATAGTAAACATTTTCATAAATTTTTAAAGCTCTCGATTTCATATTTCATTAGTTTGTATTGTTGATGGCAATTTGTTGCAGTGACCTTTGGTCATATTGCGCAGTGCGTAAAGTTGTTTCCTTTCAAAAGGGATGTACCGGATTCGAATCCCAATTCGGATTCGAATCCCAAGATTGATCATTGATCTCGAATCAATATAGTTAGGTTTGGTAAAAAATACAATTCTGGAAACCAAATTAATTTCACAAATCTGACTGTCGTCTCTTGCACTGCACATATGTATATGGGTATTTTGATGCAAGCTCAAAACTTCACAATCATTTGACCTTTGTGACGTTAAATTCGAAAAAGTAAATTTTCTTTTAATTTCAATAATTTTGCCATATATTGGTCCGACTTAAGGCGGGTTTTAAAAAACGTTACGCGTATCAGAAACAATCAGCGTGCAGTAATATATTGCAAATTCCAACCAAGAGCGACTGCTCTTATATCGCATACACAAACACAATGCACCACCCAAAATATATGTTAACGGATAAATCTCACACATAAATTCATCATTGCGTTATACTTACGGGCAATAAATTTTCCGCAAGACACACACACACATCTATACATAAAGACACTAAATTTATTGAATATAAATAATTTATTTATCAACTCAACCACAACATAAATAAAAGCATAAATAATTAAATTCAGCTTTTGGCATCTTGAAAATCATTAAAAATTTATATTTTTGGTTCTGCTGTCTCTGCCCGTAATCGCGCACTATATACAGTCATTCTGTGGTAATGTAATTTGTTTTGTCAATTAAAAAGAAAAAATATTAAAACGCAATCAAACCAAAAAAAAAAAGCGTGAGATGGATGTAACTAAATTATGTACTGGAGTAATCATCTTACATGTGTACCACGTTTTTATATAAGTGGTGGTATTCTTCCACCTTTCTCAAATCTTAAGTTTTTCCACTGGCACTTTTATATAACAGAAATCAAAGTATTATTTTTTTTTGGTTTGGTTTTGGTTTGATATCGCCGTTGTTGATAAAATTTATGATTTCGATGCACACAGATAAAATTTAATGCTGCATTGTACCGATATACTTTTCTTTTTTTGGAAATTAATTTGATCATTTATGTCAATTTTAATTATAAGAGGATGGTCAAAAGTATTTTTTCTTGAACTTTTCGATTTATTTTTTGGTTTTTGTGTAATGATCTCATTGTTTCAAAATGCTGCAGAGTAAGTCAAACATAAGTAATCTGTGTGTTTGTGTGTGTACATTATATACCACAACAAGATTTTTCTTATGTGCGTAAGTTGAATGTCGGCATCGCTCTTTGATGGATTGAATGTCAATCATATGTTGTTAAATAAATATGTGGTGTTCTTTTATTTTGTTTTATTTTTGGTTAAATGTGTCAAAATAATAATCTTCAAATTATCAGTTTTCTTAAAATATATATAAACTTAAGTATTTTTTAATTTTGTAAATTGCGGAAGAAATCAAATAAATTCACCATCTAGGAATTAACTTGGTGCAGAGTTATATAATCGTAATCTGATTATTTAAAATTGTTACTTCTACTAGAGTCCGTTCACGAAAAGCTTTTAAGAAGTCATCAAGTATGGGAATCGATGTTTTATATTCAAGGTTTCAAATATTACCTATTAAGCCTTTAAGCATTATATTTTATATAAACCTGTAATCTTCCAAAACCAGAAGATCAAACAAAAGATCCGAAAATATCACTGACTATGTCAACCACATTGCTCCGCTGAATTCGAGGTCGTTTAGCTGGTAACACACATCAAAGACCTCCTCTATGAATTCATTAAGATTTGAAGTGTGTGCAGTTGTGATTTGAGTAAAAATTTTTATAGAGTTGGCTCTTGACGTCACCAATGCAATCGAGACCAGTCTCTGAAATTATATTAATATATATATATATATATATATATATATATATATATATATATATATATATATATATATATATATATATATATATATATATATATATATATATATATATATATATATATATATATATATATATATATATATATATCGTGGAAGAAAATTGAGGAACGGCACAAATGAAGATTCAGCTCGACAACTCGACAATTAAAGAAAATGCAAGGAGTAATCGAAGAAAATACACAGAAAACATTCTCATGTCAGTGGCAGCAAATAGAAATATGCGCACATTACAAATATGCGCCAATGTGTAAGTTCATCGGAAAATTTACAAATGCACCACGAATTAAGGATTCACATGGACAGTTTCTAACTTCATTCGACCAACAACTAAATAGATGAATAGTTTCTTTCGAGCATAGATACAACTGCATAGATATAGCGAACCATTTGAGGAGCTTCCAGATGGAAACTATAACGAAATCATAAAGCCATAATAAAGCAGAAAAATAAACAAGCCGCTGGAACCGACAACATACCAGCTGAATTACTCAATGGAAACGCATTTACAATGAAAGAGCACTAACACTACTATTAATACTTAACCATAAAAATTCCATAAAAAGGCGACTTAAGAGAATGCACAAAATTGCGATGCATCTCCCTGCGCAACAGTACAATAAAAGTATTAGCAATGGTCATCCTGGAACGAATCTCACCAACTGTAAACCAATTGATAAGAAACGAGCACGCTGGTTTCAGATCAGGAAAAAGTTGTACAGACCACATCAACGCAGTCCAAATTGTCGTCGAACAATCCAACGCGTGTGACTCACAACTATAGCTATACCATCAATAGAAGGGCAATCTGGAAAGCACTCTATGAAATAGGTATCAGTGAAATGTACCGGGATAGTACTCGATAAAATCATACTAACACACAAATACACAGACATACAGCAAAAGCTATACAAAAGCTATCAGAAATAGCACAAATTGTCGGGCTCGAGAAAAACATAAGAAATACAAAGGTCCTGAGACTTAACACAAGCATTAGTACACGACTTTGCAGTAACCAAGACACAACAGAAGAAATTGAAAAAATTCGTATATCTTGGCTGTACCGTATCAAGAACAGGCGGAACAGAGAACGACGAAACCAACGCATGATACAAGGCAAGAACAAACAAACCATATGGATATTGAGAAGGCGATCAGGAAACGGAAATTGACACACGTTGAGAAAGATACCAAATGAAATAACCAGAATTTCGCTAGAATGGAATTCGCAAGAAAAAATAAAAGTTGGAAGGCCATATAGTGTTTTGATTCTGTTAACATGGTTAGTTGACGTTGCTCATCAATCACGTTCTTCTGGATTAATTGATTTATGCTTTGTTCCCACATTATTTTTAAATTTAACTTATTCGTTTTGTGATCGTTGAGTCCGTATTCTAGATTCTTGGGACGATTTGAGTAACATAGTCCAGTAGTGAAACGATATAAACATTTGATACTTTATATCATAATGATTACTAGATTTAAGAACGGTCGTAGGAGCACTTACAGAATGCTGCAACAGTATATGCCGAGAGAACTAACAGACCGCCATCTTTCCTTACCACACTGTTAGAATAATAAAATTCAAGTACAAATTTGTAATTTTTCCGTTAACGGATAAATCGGTTCTACTATGAAAATAAAAAGCAAAATCGAAATTAATGCGACAAAATCCAGATAAAAGCAGGCGCATTTTCTTTTCACATTCGCCTTCCTGAATACGACTTGTGGCACAAACATGAGATCTAGGTCCAGGTTGATAAGTAAACACCGAACATTAATCACACTATGTTTTTCAATTCATATCATTAATGGCCAAAGCTTCGGAAACTTTTCAGATTTCCACATAAGTCTTACTCAACCAAAACTTTGGCAAAAATTATTTGGTTTAAGAATCTCTCGAACTATGCGATATTCCACCTATAAGATTATAATTTTTGCACTTAAGACTGAATTTTCAAATTAGCGTCTCAAATTTTGAGTAATACACCTGTTTTGAGTATTACCATATATAATTCACTAATTCAATAAGAGTATCTTGTGTATCAAGTGGCTTAAGGTTAAGTGTTTAGATTTTACGAAGAGTGGTGATTGGTGGAAGTACAGCAGGGCAAGAAATTCATGGAGGATTTTACGAAGAATGGTGATTGACGAAAGTAAGAAGAAACAAGCTGGCTTATGCGTCATCAGTATATTATGGTAACTCTTAATATTTGTAATTCTTTATAAGGTAATAGTTGTAAATTAGAAATTCTGATTCAGAATAAAATTTACCGAGTCGCTTTTATTGTTTTTCATTTTATGGCTAATGAAGACTGTTGTGCCTTTGCCTTGTATCATCGGCCATTAAGATGTATCTAGATGTATTCGTATGTGAAATGCGTAAGTTCAGTACGATAACCAGTTAGTTTCATGTTGCGAGCTGGTTGTCAATGAGATTTATCGTGACTGAATGGCTTGTTATTTTGACCACTACACTTGGTGTCAATTTTTCTTCATTTGAGAGTTTGCTCCGACAAAAGAAGGTCAACTGTTCGAATCGAAGAAATCAGTGTAAGTTCTTAAACTTTATTTCAAGATGTAGAATCTGGCCTTGGATTCTTCTAATTTGACATGATCATCTCTAAATAGTATTCTAATCTGTTACCTTTCATCTTAACCTTGTTGGGTATTAACGGATTGTAGTCCGAAATCTTAAACGTAATCTCTAGGTCGAACTGCTTGCCCTGATGTCGTACTTGTAATGTTGTTTAAGATAGGGATTGAAATTGTTATTTGCAAGCAATCTTGCTTTGTTATATTTTGTTTGCATTTATACTCAAGGCTTTCACGTAATTTTTTGATCAATTCTGTTTCGATCAATTCTGTTTCGACCATTGTTATTGTCTGTAGGTTTGCGACTTCCTCTATATATCTATCTCCAACAGCCTTATTTTTAAATTAAGATTTACTGTTTAGAAATGGTTTGCAGTTGACAGTAAATTTTCTATACATCTGTCTCATCAGAACGTCTTGCTTCTTAAAAAGTATATGGGATGGTCTCGATGCGCCTGTTGATTAATACTCTTCGATTGTACCTGGTTCTTCAATCATACCTGGTTCTTCAATCATATTGATGGTATCTGGAGGACTATTATTAACTTATTACGATTTCGTATTTTCCGAAATCATCAAAATTTCCTAACGGTCCCCTGTGATTTCGGCGGTCCATTATGTAATCGTTCATGCATCTAGTCTTTTAAAATTATTGCTTTATTTTACTCTCCATATTTTGTTCTTCGTCTTTTTTGAAGTTTTCCAGCAGTTGGTTAATTTACCGTGAACTCCTTCTGCTTTACTTTTACAGCTTCCATCTTCAATTGTCTCTAGTGTTTTTTGACTTGTATTTTATTTAAAGTTTTTACTACTTGTGGCTTAGTTGCCGCGTGTAGCTTGCTCGAAGATCAATGTAAGGTTCTAGTCTCTGCTTAAAATTCTGTATCCCTGTTGTGGTGGACTGTGGCGAAGTCATCTAATTATATTACCACGGCTGAGGTTTAATTAAAGATCTTATGCTTAATGTCGAACGAAGATAAATGAAACACAAGAGGTCTGTTATGAAATAAATCTATAAATCAAAATCAAATCGGATTTTTCATAACATTAAGCAAAAAGTTATCAAAATTTTAAGAATTTATATCCTTCGATCGAATCGGGTCGGAGGGGCTATTATAAAATGTTTACGATTTCGTATTTTCCGATTCCAAGAGTCCTAATTGTAGTGGTGGAATGCAATGCAATGTGTATGTGGATACGATTTTTGAATATGTTCGTATGTGATGGGACAACACAATCGGTGCCATCATATGATCTGATTTGTTAGCTAAGACGAGAATAATGAATGAATTGGTTTTAGAAAAATGTAAGAGATGTACTTCGAATGATTTAGATGAATCTGTGACGAAATAACGATAAATGTTTAATAAAAGGAAATAAGTACAGAGAGTTATGCGCTACTCTTTTGAGAAACCCCGATTTCTAAGACGAATGAATGTTAAGAACGATCGAGAGAATCACACTCATCATGGATATTGGAAAGAATGCTTGTGACAAGGATTGTGTGTTGTATGACAGGGATCACGCTTAAACATCCTTCACAATGTAAGTCATCTAAATGGGGTGGTCTTCGCCCATAGGTGGCGCAGTGGTTAAAGCTGCGGCAGTTGGAGCGGGAGATACCTGTTGAACTCGGACCTATAGCCGTACATAGAGTGGTATCACAAGTCTAAGTGTGCGATAGCAGCCACAACAACCTAACCTAACCTAACCTGGGGTGGTCACCCAAGTGTGATAGATATATGCTAAGAAAGACTCCTTTTTCATTTAATGAGTGAGGTTGGTTTGGGTTATAAGGAAATGTATGAGTTTGTTAAACTGAGTAAAATAACCATTTCAAATCGACAGCAATATGAATAGATTGAGAATTTCTGATTCTCAGAATATCGGAATATCCGAAAAAAATTTAGTCGAAAATATTTCAAATATAATCTGACTATTTATAATCTATTAAGTTTTTTTTCGGGATGGATTTGAAGTTAGTAAAGAAGCATACCAAAATTGAAAAAGTCGTTTCGGGATGATATTTCGTGCCAACTTCATAACATTATGCTAACATTGTCAATATATTGGTATAAAGACATATAAGTTCGCCCTGTAGTCTATCGATAGCGCACAGTGAAAAAACTGATTTTTATGTATTAGCCAAAACTTTCAAAAATTCTAGAGGTTCTCAAAATCATACGATTATCCTCAAACTTCATATTCGGTTGCTTTGTTACCTTAGCTATTGAAAAATCATAATGGCATATTGGTTTCAGGGGGTCCATCCATAGCACACAGTTAAAAACTGATTTTTATGTATGGGCCAAAATATTCTGTTGGTTACAAAAATGGCACCAAAAGAAATTCTCTTTAGCGATAGTAGTGCCTCTGGTGGCGAGTATATTTTATTTTATTGAAAATTGTTCTGCTTACTTATATATCATTCGTTCAAGCTCAAGTTTTTTTTTGTTTTTGTTTTTATCTCTGTTTCGGGGTCGAGGCACCTCCAACTCTTTCTGTACGCCAATACAGCCAAACACTTCATGTCTCCATGATAGCATATAGTACTGATATGGAAAATGAATTGGTCCATGAATTCTGCACCCCAAAAGCGGGTCATATATGTGTTCGTTTACACCACAGATCGTAATCGTATGGTGGAAAATCTCTTTTTGCATCCTGCTCCTATCGGGATTCGAACCCGGTACCTACCGCTCAAAACTGCATAAGATAATTATTTAGCCACCAGCGTAGGTTACTGTTTGTATATTGATTGCACAAGTTGGTTGAGGCAATTCGGCAGCACTAAATCTGGTTCTATTTCATCTCGATCATAACATCTTGTGCAAGGTTTTCTGACGGGTAGTGCTATACAATACCGTAGATAATCTAATCGTGCTTTGTATACAACCAAGGTTCACAGACTGCCAAAAAATATAAATCTCCCATTGGAACATTGTTACGTGTTGTTTTTTTTTGCAACAAAATTTATCGATTTATACCCAGACAATTGTTTACCTTATAACGGTCAATTTCTCACCAATATAGAAAACACAAAACCGATACAAAAGACATTGAAATTGCGGACAATAGACAATTGGCTACCAAAATAGAAAAATATTAGACAGAAAAAGGTACACACAGAGCACCAAAAAAAATTAATTTTCACGCTTGGTTTTGTTTTCTTTAATTAAATTCTTTTATTCGTTGATCTTATGAAAGTGTAAAATTTTGGTAAACAAAAAGCTTAGCACAAAAAAAAAAGCACAGGTGAAAGACATAATATATATTATGTACACAGTTAGAATGTTTGATTAGCCAATATACATATATAGACGATATTTATGCTCGCGTATATCGACGACAACAATATATACTTTGACAAATTTATGATGTGAGAACCTAAGATTTAGAATCGCACGGTAGTTTCGATTTCACGCCCGATTACGTTACGATACGTGTATTATTTTTTCGTAAATTAAGATTTGAAAAAAGTTTTACCTCGCATTTATATATAAATGCTTTCATTTCATCCTATCATTTCATATGACTATATCGTACTTTGTAAATCCGATATAATAAAAAAAAAAAACAATAACAAGAAACTGCATCAAAGTGCAATAAATCTTTTAAGACAAAAATTAATTTGTTCAATTTAAGAAAATGATTTATTGGTAACAGTTTAAGATGCAACATAAAGATTTGGCGAGTAAATCTGTTATTACATTATATACGAACATATCTGGATTAAAGTGAAATTTTTGTACGTCGATGCCAAAATATGATGTATGTCTTAATTGCTCTTACATCGATCTTATGCAATTCAATCGCATAATTTCAATTAAATAGAAACTATTTATCTGTCGCGTCTTTCAATTTATTATATTTCATCACACATACCGCGTATATATGTAACGTAAAGTGATCGCGGTTAATATCAACGCGAGAAATCTTGATGGCGCAGACGAATAAAATATGAAATTATATCAAAAAGATAAAATCTTGATTGTCCTCCATCAACGTTGTGTATCGTAACTTAATTAATTTTTTTTTTGAATTTATGTATCGATATTCTTTCCAATTTAATTTTTTGTGTCTTGAAGATAAGTTATGTGATCGTATAAGTGATATTTTAGTTTTAACTTGAGTTTGGCTTAAATATGAAATTGGGTCCAACACATCGTTCAAATTATAAATTATTACTTTTCAATTAATGAATTCAGTTTTTTTTAAACCTTTGCGCCACACCGATAGGAACGACGTCTTCACCATAAAGAACAAGACATATGGTAAAATAAGATGTATGCTTATTGGTAAACCTAAATTGTGTATTAAATATAGGTAAGCGACTTCAAAGTGGATTACACTCATTGTTGGGCGTGTAAATTACACGATGTAATTTACACGGTTTATTCCGAAAGCGGGAAAAGGATCGCATGGCTATCGAAAGGACCTAAGACCTATAACATTATCATCCTTTCTGTTGAAAACCATGGAAAGGCTGGTAGAAACACATATCAGAATGAACTTAAAGCAGGAGAAATCTCAACAGCGAGATTTCTGGGTGTAATCTTAGACAGCAAACTAAACTGGAAGCCGAACATCTTGGAGAGAATCAGTAAAGCTACGACGGCGATGTATTCGTGTAGGAATGCAATATGGACACGTTGGGGTCTCAGACCGAAGCTAGTATACACCGGCTCTACACGGCCGTAGTAAGACCCGTTCTTATGTATGGAGTGAGTGTTTGGTGGCCAGCACTGGATAGAGTAACCTATAGGAAAAAGTTAGAGAAGGTGCAAAGGATGGTCTGTTTGCTGATAAGCGGGGCACTGAGAACAACACCTACTCAGGCCTTAGAGGTCATGTTACACCTTCTTCCAGTGGAAATATATGGTAAACAGATGGCGGCTAACATAGCCACTAGACTAACGGCCGTGTTTCAGTGGAAACACCTTCAGGCAGGTCACTCAACAATAATTGGTTCGCTAAAGAAATAAAGGTTTGAAAACCTGTTTCGTCAAGGTTCACGAAACAGGTTTTCAAACCTTTATGCCTTTATGAGAATTCTGGGGGAATAAGCTAAAACTGGAAACCGAAGCTATACAATTCTACACGGACGGCTCGAAGCTAGATGGTAAGGTTGGAGCTGGGCTGTTCTGTGGAGCATTAAACATAAGTCTTCCGGTCGCCTCCCTGACCACTGCAGCGTGTACCAGGCGGAGATAATAGCGATTGAGGAAGCCTTGAACTGGTTGAGGCATAACGTAATATTCAAGAGGGATATCAAGATTTATGTGGACAGTCAGGCGGCTATCAAGTCGCTGGAAGCAGTGCAGTTGAAGTCTAGGGTGGCATTGGGTTGCCATTCGTCTCTTAACCAGATGAGCATATCAATATTCAGATTATCTGGGTCACCGGAAAAGAGCTCTGAGGAAAAGGGCGGAAGCTTCAGCACAAGAGAGGTGGTCTAACACCCTCACATGCGAGATGGTGAGACAAATGTGGCCAAAGCTGGATTTTAATCGCTCCAGGACCTTAATCTCTCTGGAGAGGAGAGATCTAAGAAGAATAGTAGGAATATTAACGGGACACTGCCTTTTCGGGGAACATGCGAGAAGGCTGAGTCTAGAAACAAATGACTTCTGTAGAAGCTGCATGGACGAGGAGGAGGAAGAGACGCTTGATCACTTCCTGTGCTCTTGTCTTGCACTGGCACTAAGAAAACATTTACATTTGGGTGGGTATGTAATGCACAACCTTTCAGATCTTGCAGATAGTAAGGTGTGGGACATTTTACGCCATATTAGTAGCTCAGGATGGTTACAATAGAGTGTTAGAGTTATTAGGGGACTAAGATCCTGTGGTATCACAACGGACCGGCAACGGTCTAAGTGTGTGTTAGCACCCACTCTAACCTAACCTAACCTAACCTGCATGTAAAAATATGTTATTTACATAAAGTTATTTTTGACATTCACATTGGTCCTTCGAGCCACTGGTCTCAAACATTGGTCCTTCGGCAGTACAATTTGGGATCCGCCAACTCCAGCTATAATCGATGGGATATCACTCGAGCTGGAGTTGACAGGTCCTAAATTTTACTGCCCGGAAGAAATTGACATTTTACTGGGAGGAGATTGCTTCTTTTAAGTTATAGGACACCAACAAATATCTGGACCAAAAGGATTAACATTTGCGCAAAATGGGTGATATCAGGTAAATTGCCGAATATTCAGCCACGCCCAAACCACAGCATCAACCTTATCTTCGATGAAACTTCTGGAAAACCGAAGAATTGAACTTTCAGAAGAAGAAGAAATGTGCGAAAGGCATTTCGCGAAAACCACTGTACAAACGCCCGAAGGTCGATGTATGGTTAGACTTCCATTTAAAGAAGACAAAGAGGCTCTGGGTGAGTAACTTCAAGTGGTGCTAGCTAGACTTAAGTCAATGGAGCGGAAGTTTGCCATAAAACATAAATTAAAAAGAGCCTATTGCGATTTCATTAACAAGTACCTAGAACTAGGTCATATGGAAGAAAAATCTTGGGCAGAACACAGTTCGACCGTAAATCTATTTCTACCTCACCGTGCGGTATATAAACAGGTGAATACAACGACAAAATTACGTGTCGTTTTCGATGCTTCCTGTAAAACATCAAATGAAAATCGCTTAACGATATCCTATGAACTGCCCCGACCATTCAACCAACGTTATGGGAAATCATATAAAGATGTCATACATATCCAATTGCACTCGCAGCCAGAATATAAGTCGCGCCAGAAGATATGAATGATCAACAAATATTGTGGAAACTAGAACAGATAACGCGGTACGAAAATATAAACTACACACCGTGACTTACGGCGTAACGCCAGCTCCATATCTAGCAATACGTACTCTACACGAACGTATTGCTAGATATGAAGTGCCAACGTAGTAAGACGAGATTATCCAGACATCGCGAATATATAATACCAAAAATTTCTATGTTGATGATTTTCTAGGCGGTGTAGAAAATATCGAAGATGCAAGGAAACTCTGTGCCAATTTATCAACTGTCAAGAATATGACAGTCAAACCACAAGAATATTGTGGCAATCAAACCACAAGAATATTTTTCCCGCTGAAGTAACCTCTACAAGTATTGTGGATATTTCGTTGGATCAATGATTGCTAAGGTTCTTGGAATATATTGGTGAAATAAACCATCTTTGACGACAAAACGTTCCATGTTGTCAGAGTCATTCATAATTTACGATCCGATGGGATGACTGGCGCCAGTTATAGTGGTTACAAAAATTGTATTCCAAAGGCTGTGGTTGAAGAAACTTGACAAGCTTCCCACAGATATAGCCAATAAATTGGAAAATGGCGTGAGGAGTGCTCATTGTTGACGAGTTTTAAAATTCCGAGGTTCGTAGGAAATTGTGGACAAACAGAACTCCAAATTCACTGCTTCTCAGATGCAAGTGAAATTGCTTACGCGGCTGTGATTTATATTCGAAGCAAGGATATATCAGGCAGATACAAAACACAATTAATAACCGCAAAAACAAGGGTAGCACCAATGCGGCAAATATCGCTACCTCGTCTTGAATTATGTGGAGCTCTACTACTGGCAAATTTAATCAAGTCAATAAAAAAAAATTGCCGTTATTAGCATTTATGCGTGGACCGACACCACATTTTTGAGGTACGGAAACCGTACCTCAAAAATATTAGACATTATTCCAAGAAAACACTGTATTGTAAAAGCAAGGACAACCCGACCGATTGCGCAAGCAGAGGAATATATCCTTCTCAATTACTAAGTCATGATTGTGGTGGAAGGAGCCAAAATGGCTGACTGGAGACAATATACCGAAAGAGGATTTTACCATCAACAATAAAACGGTTTCTGAAGAAGAAAGAGCTCAGGTACTGAAACTGTTAGAAGTGGAGGCCAGGGAGACTTTGTTACAGAAATTAAGTTCTAATTATTTTTCATGGACAAAAATTATTCGAGTACTGTCTTACATAAGAAGATTTATTAACAGTCTAGTTAAAAAGTCGAAGACGCCGTCTCAAGAAGGATCTCTTAAAAGCATAGAGGTAAACGAAGCGGCTGTTTGGTGTTTGAAGTGGGTACAAGAAGAGGAGGTCTCCGTGAAACTTATGGCATTACAATCAGAAACGCATCTGAAAATTGTACAATAACTGCATTACATGTATCAGACATCGGGGAAAAACAGAAACACAACTGATGGGACAGTTACTCAGTGCTAGAATTTCGCCATTTAAAGCATTTTCAGCATGTCGGGGTAGATTTTCCTGGACCAATACCAATACTGGATCATCGAAGAAGAGGTGCAAAAACTACTAAAGGTTACCTATAGCAGTGTTTGTTTGTATGGTAACCAAAGCCGTACACCTCGAAGTAGTCAGTGAACTGAAAGCATTTCTAGAATGTTTCCGCCGATTTACAGCACGACGAGGAAGACCATCAAATTTATACTCCGACAATGGCTCCAATTTTATAGAAGCAAAACGAAGATTATCAAAAATGGAATTCATTGTCAGTTCGCATAAAGATGAAGTTGAAGAGTATATGGCAACCCAAGAAACCATATGGCATCTTATACCGCATGGCATCAGCTGGACCCCATTTTGGAGTTTTATGGGAATCTTTGGTTAAATCCGTTAAACGTTATATAATACGAGCCAACGGAAATAGCAATTTTACGTATGAAGAATTTCAGACTATTATATGTCCTATTGAAGCAAATCTAAATTCAAGGCCCCTTTGGCCCTTTCTTGAAACGCATAAAGACGACGATATTAGATATCAGATAAAAGATATCAGATTCAGTAATTACATACCATTCAACAGAAAAGAAAATCGAACAAACCAGAAGACAACCTTGAAGTAGGAGATATTGTGATAATAAAGGATAAAAAATCTACCACCGTGTTCATGGTTGCTCGGAAAAATTATAGAAGTTCAGCATGGTTGAGATGGACTTATACGGGTAGTAGCACTTAAAACATCAAACCACGCTCATTGGTAAACCGATTACCAGCATCATAAAATCACCCGTATCATTATCTAACAAGCAGTCAACCAATTTCAATTATTAAACAACTGGGTTCTTTAATCGCCAGGGAGAATGTTCACGCCAATGAAATTACGTTGAATGTAATTTACGCTGTTTTTACATAATTTACATAAAAGATGTAAAAACGTTTTTAAAAACTTGTAAAATCCCAACAGTGATTACACTGTTAAATTTGTAATTGGAATTCAATAATCTTATGAGAGTTTATTGTTTATCCTATCGGTACTGTAAATAAGTTAACAGATGGCGGAGGTAGCCGAGATACAAATGTTCAAAGCTATAGAGGAAATCAGATCGAGTTTCACCGGTTGAAGAAATTCAGATGTCGTACTAGATTTACCAAATAGTATGATGTGGGTTGTAATATAGAATTACTTTACACACGTGTCAGAATAAAGTCTCTAGATGGCGTCTAAAAACATCTTTAAAAATTTCTCTTGATTCAAACTAGCTTCAATCAGATCGACCCTAACAGTCCGAATTCTCAGATGTTGTATACCAGATTCATCGGATGGTTTATTGTTTCGTTTCTGGCGTATAGTATCTAGTGTCCTATAAAATTTTTGATTTTTATTCAATCTAACTGACTTAATTAATTGAGATGCCATACCAGATTCATGGTTATTGATTCACGTTTCACACGCCAGTAGCAAGGAGTGTTGATGGCGTCTAGTATCAGTATAAAAATTCCTTTTGATTCAAGCTGCCCTTGAAAGTAGTCTGCCATGTAACTATTTATGGTCCATTCCGAATTCCATATGTTAAATGATGTCAATCGATAAGGCCTAAATTGAAAAATTGAAAAAATGTATATGGCGAACATAATATAATGAACTTGGTCTTTTGAGCCAAATCCATTGGACAAATTAAACATTGGCGTTGTAAAAGCTTCATATATTAAGCTTTTATAACTTTATTAATGGGTACTTCATTGAGAAGATAGTTAATTTCCGATCCAAATACATCTTCTTGGCACGTTTTAATAAGGATCCTAAATGCATCAGATGTGTCTTCAGTCAAAAATGTTCAAAATTCCGCTTCGTTTTCTCAACCTTTAAATTTTTGGCTGGATAATGTGGGCTATACAGTTTATAGCTTTGGATGTGGTAAAGCATCGATCAAGAAGCCTTGCTACCCTATCATTATTGCTCATTGAGAGCCACATTATGGAATTTTTAACATCTTGCAATTGTTCCTTATGCGTATCTGGATTGTCTTGCCAACGATTGAACGGCCAACTTTCCTCTGGGTTTTGCAACCAACCGTAATGTTTATTGCTGTAAATCTATTGAATGTACCACTCGAGGCGCACAGTCTGCTGTATTGCTAATAAACGGTACATGTCTCTAGTCATCCTGAGTCGCATGTTGTAGGATCTTGGATATACGGTTAGCAACAGACGTCTTCCATTTTCTTGGACAAGATGATATCCAATATAGTACTACTTTTGAATCTCTCCATAAAACATATTTTATTTTTCTCTCGCCTTTAAATGCCTCTAGAATAGACATTAATATCTTTGTTCCTAAGACTGCTGAACAAAGCTCAAGCCGCAGAAGGCTGATGGTTTTCAGTGATGATACCTTCGTTTTAGCACTTATAATATTTATTTTAATCCCTTTCGCTGTTTTAACTCTGGTAAAAACCACGATTGCATAGGCATTTTCTGACGCGTCAACAAATCCATGTAGCCCTACTTCATCATTCTCCATTAAAAACCATCTATCAACTTGTATATCTTCGATGTGCTGCAGATTATGTCTGATGGTTATCCACTCTTCTTCAATTTTAGGAGGTTGTTTATCATCCCAGTCTAACTGTAACAACCATAGAATTTGGAATAAAATTTTAAAGTTACCAGTGTTAGCAATCATATAGGGTCCAACACTCGAACAATCAGCGCTTGGTAACTTTTCCTTCCTTAGACTGCACTTTGAAATTGAGAGTAGCCGTGAATATCTCAATCCAAGTATTTTAACTCCTATTCCATTGTCGAAATCCAAAAATTAATACTCTTGGTTTGTTTGCTTAGTTATCTTTAGTAATTCTAGATTGTTAGATGACCATTTTCTTAATTTCAATCTACCTTGATTAAAAAGTTTAATTAGTTGCTCTTGGTAATCGGACGCCAATTGGTTCAATGCTTGCGAAGCTAGAAATGGTTCAGCCATCGTTCCATATGTCACTCTAAATAAATCATACGATCTCATTGTTCGAGTGGCAAATGCCTCCATAATATCTTATGGTGCTTGGTTTCATCTCGATGTACCCAAATTTGCCGGAACATTTTTCTGCTGCTAAATGACTGTTCAATGACAAACTGCACAATCAGTCAGAAGCGTAAAAAACGAATCTCAATTTCGTTCTGCTACTGTTCTATTTATATGTTCTGTTTATATTCTTCATTGTGAGGTAAAAAATAGCCTTCATTCTCAGCAGATGAGGATTGTTGCATATGTCCCAGCTGTAAATAATCTTAGTAGAAATTCCTGGTATTTTCCTTGCATTGCTCTTCTCGATAGAAGCGTTTTGCCAAATTCATATACCTTTTCGCAGCTATGTTTCTTGAGTTTCATAATGATTTTGGTAAACTCTTAAACGGTAGACGCACTTTATAACGTCCATCCGATGCACGTTTAGTATTAGCTTTGTAGTGAAACATACAGAAATTCTCCTCTTCTGTCAGTGGAGATGGGTTCATAATTTCTTCACCTCCCAGAACTTGCGTAGAGTTTGATCCACATCTATAGGTGAAGAACATGGGAATATTTTTCGCTACTCCTTTAATTCTAATAGGAGTTTCAGCTACTATCCAGCCAAACCTTGTATTTTGTGCCAATAAATGAGTGTTAGAACACTTGACGCTTCCGTGGGACAAACTATCTAGGAAATGATCGCTTCCCAAGATGTAGTCTACATTTCCAGGCCGATAAAAGTATGGATCTGCTAGCTCTAATTTCTAAAATTCCGGCCAAATAATTTGATGATATTTCATCTCTGTTCTGTAATCGGTTAAGTTCGGTAGAATAAGAACCGAAACTACTGTTTTAAAAGAACTATCAGTTCTTGATTTTATAGTCATCTTTGTTGATCCCCTTGATATTGTTGACTTCGTATCGCCGTGTCCCTTGATAAACACGCATTTGATCTGTGTAAGCCCAAACATGAAATACATTCTTTTGTAATGAAGGATGCGTGAGACCCAGAATCCAGGATTGCTCTGCAGACTAGCCACTCTTCGAATACGTTTTCAACTAAAATTTGTGCTGTTGGAAGTATAGCACATGTCAATTGCTGGACAACTTTTGTAGTCAACGCCGTTGTTGTTTCTGATGATTTTTCAGGTAAATGGAGAATATAATGATGCTTCTTTTGACATGTATCACATCTTGCCTTTGACCGACATGAGTCTTTCCTTAACAATTTAAACACCTAGCATCCTTTTAAGTAAATTCTCTTTGCTAATTTATATCAACCGCTATGAATTTACTACACTCAATAGGCCATCGAGTTTCTTGGAGCGCTACGAGTTCCAGCTGATACTCTTTCATACATGTGATGAGACCGTCCAACGTGCCAGTTTTCGACGTTACTGTACGTTTCACGGGCCGATCCTCAAACTTGTTTTGGGGTTTTTAAGCGGGGGCCAATGTTGTTTTGGCGGTATTTGGTTTGTTGAAATTAATAACATTTGTGGTTATTTGCGGATGCGTGTCGTCAGTCCAGCGATCTAATCAGATTAAGTAGCCTTCTACGACCAGCTCTGGGTACTGTGGGGGTATTCTATGAGTCTCGCGTTTTACTGGTAATATTTACGAAACATGAATGCTCTCACCCAACAGGGTTTTAAAGAGTAATAGGCAAACTTTTCTCAAGCTCTGGGTCTCTCATATGACACGTTGTCACATATTTTGAAGAGGGATCTTGGCTTAAAGGCATACAAAATACAGCTTGTTCAAGAATTAAAGCCGGTTACTATATATCTTGTACTCACTGAACGATGAGCCGGATGCCAACACTCTTAATATCGGTGTCCGATACGATCACATAACATTACCTCTAATAGAGACGATCTGCTACAGGCAAAATTTAATTTAAAAAAATTTTAACCATCGATATCTTGACATACATCTGATATATTCATTTTTTATCTCGAAACAAATTTAAATCATCCAATCTTTTGTCTGTTCGAGTGCAATATACTCCGCATCATCTTAATTAAAATTAATGTGATAATTTATCGAATTACCTTATAAAATAATTATATCGTACACTCGTTCCTACGAGTATATACATGTTTGGCGGATATTAGTGAAAGTTTAATTATAAAAAATTTTATTACACCGACGAATATCGCACCGGCCAAAATCAATTGGCAAAATAATATCCCAATTCTGTGTTATCTTCGATCAGCGCGCATAAAACTTCAAAATAATTTTTGGAGCTCATTAAAAACTGATTTTAATGTTTAATTAAAAATAAATTACCACATTATATAAATATTTATATCCATATGTGTGTGCATATATATAGAAAATTAAATTTTCCATCTTCCAATGTACTCGTAAAATCAATTAGGTTTCGTTTATCTGATCGACCGCGGAGAACAATGATAAACACTTTAATTTTTATGCGATGTACTGCAATCAGTGCAACGAGTTATTTTCATTTTTATGATGCCTGTGCATGTACAACAATCATATATATGGTTTAATTGAAACCTCAAACGGAATGTATATCTGGCATATCTTGCATGTACATATATACAACGAAGAAGCCAAGTGCGCGGTTGCTGTATATGTGTATATGCGGTATAATAAAATTTTATAATCCAATTTTCTTATCACAATGGAAAATCATCTTTTCTCGTTTTCCCCACATTTTTGAAAAAACAGTAAAATATAATTGTTATTGTTATTAATATTTGATGGGTGTCCATCATCATTCGACCGATGGTATAGTATTATGCGAGTTCACTATAATATTATATTGCCTCACCTCATCCTTTATGGCGTTATGGGTTCTGATTGTTATAATTAATGGACATTAAATATAATTTAATTTTGGTGTTTTGATGTTCCAATATTATGTATTATATGCGAGTTGTGTTATATCGGATACCACCCAATAAGGTGTTGGGATGAGGAACTCCAATAATAGTGCTCAAGTGGGTGCAAAGTATACAATTGACTGTTGTTGCGCTGTTACAATATAAGTGATTATGATGGAACCTTTTTTTGGTGTAGTGTTATCCGTCACTCAGGCTATATTGGCCCATTGTGATCCCACTACATTACTTTACGTTTCGGCCATAGGTTCGATTTACGTAGAAACATCTGCACATTGCATAGCTCTATGCCAACTGTACAGTACTGACATGGAAGATGGGACGGCACACGGATTCTAAACACAACTGGGTTTCAGATGAGTTCATTCGCACCACCGATCGCACCGTCGCAACGATCGATGGTGAAAATTCCTTTTCGCATCCTGCATCTATTGGGATTCAAACTCCCGCTCCATGCCGCAGCTTTTTAACCTCTACAAAACCTGGGCGGTTTGTTATGTTGCAACATGCTAGTCTCATATATTGTACCAAAATGATTGGTTTCAAAGTCAATGAGTCTTAAAAGTAAACATCATTTATATCGTTCTAGAGGCCAGGAGAAAACATTAGTTTCAGTAATTATACAGGTTTGAGAGATATCTCGAATCTGTCATTATACTCACGATTTTAGAGTAGATACACGTTGGATGGTTTCAAAACTATTTTGTAGGATAGAAGTGTATTTGATATGAAAGAAGTTAGCTTTTGCTGTTTTTCACTATGTCAAAAGAATGTTAACTGCATCAAAATGTACGTGTAATCATGTTTCCAATCAGCAACCAAGATTGTTATTATTTTGTTTCCCCAGTCACTCAAGCTCAATTGGCCCATTGTGACATTCCTTTCCAGATGTCTCGGAATCTGTTTGTTCTTCTAATGAAGTCCTAGATAACTGGTATTCTCAAGGTCATCAATTACGAAGACAGAACCCCACCATGAAGCCATCTCTTTCTTGTGGTCACCGTCGTCGTATCACTATACCTAAGTCTGCAGTATAATTCTCCATTAATAAGCATCACGCTAAACCACCGAACAAGTGTGGGCTCTATGACATGTCTTTCAGCTGCAAATATCATTGCATTGAAGGACGCATTGTCATAAGCGCCTTCAATATCCAGAAACTCTCCCAAAGCAAATTCTTTGTTATCCAACGACTTCATGGAGTGCTGTTTCAACAGATTTTGCTTTCTGGTATGCGTGTTGTCTGGAGTGTATGAAAGTTATACCAATAGTGCATTATCCCTGAAATGCCTGCCAGCCAATTGCTCTAAGCATTTAAGTAAAAAAGAGGAAAAGCTGATAGGCTGACAACTTTTTCCCTGGTGATATCTTGGCTTTCCATCCTTTGTGATGAACACTACCCTGACTTTTCTCCAAGAACTTGGGATGTACCCCATAGCCAAAGTGGCATGCCAGAATCCTGAGAAAGAATCGATGCTATACATCAGATTCTGTCTTTTGTCACCACCTTCACCACCAAGTTCCAATCTCTGAAACTTGATAGTTGATGTGGGAGTTAAATGACCTTTCATTAGTACACCTAAAGCTTCTTGATTAATACTCGAGTGAGTTACATCAGGTTTCTCTATAGTTCCGATAGTGACCTTCATGTTCCCACAGAGGACTTTCCTGAGCTTATGGCTATCCACTTCTTCATAGAAAGATCTTCATTGCGATGTTTTTCCATTTTGGACATATTTCTTGTGCTCTATTTGTGGAGATGTGTACAAGATCCCAATCTACCGTTGAACTGGTTTTTATGGCTTCGTTGGGAAGTTTCCTTGTCTGTTTCCTAAGTCTGCCCAGTTTCCTAGTCCACCATGGTATCTCAGTTCTTTTAGGATTACTTAGAGGGCAGCTCTTCTCATAGGCACTAATTTATGCTTCTTCAAGTTTGTCAGCCACCCTTTCCATTCTCCCGCACTTTTTGATTTTCAGTACTGAAGATAGAAGTGATTTATTGAAATGGAGTCTGTAAAGTTCCCAATCAGTGTTGTTTGTGTTCTTAAATTCTCTTATTTCAGGTTTATCGCTGGTTAGAGAGAAGGAGATGTAGCGATGAGCAGAGAGAGTAACGCCATCTAAGAACATCCAGGATAAGACTTTTTTAAAACTCTGTGAAATTTTTGACATACTCAAGGCAAGAGTAATATCAATTACTTCTAGCCTTGAGTATGTCAAAAAGGTAGGTCTTTGGCTCAAATTTGCGATGATTAGGTCAGACGCGGGTAGATATTTCAAGTATCAGTAGATAGAACGTATTGTAGTTTTTAATGCGTCATTCTATGAGAGAGGACGACGTCTTTCAACGCTGCATATTTATCTGTGTAAACTGTACGCCAGACATTCCAATCAAGTTGGGATGGTGGAGGATAGTTTTCCTTGACCCTCCTCCTTTTGATTCTCAGACTATCAGAAGGTTGTTGGATGGAGCTCGACACCAAAACTGTACCCCTTACAGTCCTGCATCGCAGAACAGAACACACTCTAGCTAAGCTTCCTCCAAGGGACGTAGAGTCAGTTCAACTTCGTCGACCAACTTAAGAGTTCTATCGTTTGCGCATTGCATTAAGAGCTTAAGAGTTCTAGCGTTTGCTAAGCATGCCGTTTTACAAACCACAGCCCAAAAGCAAAAGGATCACCAGAAGCCCAAGGTGTGTTTATCGCTTTTCAAAGCCTTTAAAACTAAGTTTCGGAATTTCTTACGATCCTGGGCCCTTCTCTCGGTTCCCCTGTGACTTGAAGCCGAAAGGTACCCTGTGTATTTTAGTATGGTTCTCTGTAGAGGGCGTTGTCAAATTCGACCTGTTTCTTCTTCCAAGTGATTAGGCAGTTTGCTGTCAGAATCGACAATTGCAAGTTTCAGTTCTTGTCTTTTCCGCTGGCATCTCGAGATCTTGTTTTTAGTTGCAGAGCTTTCGACCTCTGACAGTTGTGCGTAGTGTCTAACTTAGAATCTGGGGCATCATTATTCCCTGTTGAAGGTTCCATTGATGCCACCAGAGATATGTTTTCTAGAAAAACCGAAAGCACCTTCAAATTATTAGGATTGCTCTGTTCGGTTCCTCTTAATTAAGATTGGTGTAATCCATTCTGGCTTCAACTAGTGGTGGAGAAAAAATGTCCGTCTGCGCAGAGATCCAATGCACAAATAAGGCTACCTGATCCAGTGGGCGCCTGGTATCCGAATACAACCTTCAAGACTGAGCTTGTTTTAAACTAAGCCCCCAACCAGCTTGGTTATCGGCACGGTACGGTCGACACCTTAACCCGGCCTAGTTGTTTAGCACTGTATTTTTGCCTGGCTACCCAAGTATAAATAGATAAGTATAACTTTATGCTATTTATTTGTTGTTGTTTCTCTACTCCCATCTCAAGAAAAACGAATGAGAGAGTTGTAAACTCTTTCACGATGAGAGAGTTGTAAACTCTGAGTTTTGGGTAAAGGATCAACTGCACCACTAGTAAATCTTCTCGGGTTACTACTAAGAGACAAATCATTTTTAATTATTAAAATGTTGAAATCTTAGAACCGACAATTCACTTATATCAAAATGTGGTTTTTTAAGCCTCGCGATGATCGAATTCAGAGTATATATCATCGAGGACATCATATAACACTCAGTTTAGATATTAAGATAATGTCAACACCGAGTAAGATGTCAATCTTTTCTAAATTACAATATGTGATGCTAGATCCAAGATACGAGAGCAATCCAGAATTCAAAAGTTATCCAGAAAACAAAAACAATCCAGGGTGGTTCCAATATTTCAAAAGGGTGATTTTCAAACTGTAAAGAAGCTTTCATTTATGACTGAAAAAACTGTGAAATTCATTCATTGGTGCAAGCCAATGCTTTTTAACATTGGAGTTAAAATTTCAAATCATGCCTCATCATGCAATAGCAACGATACAACCAAACCTTTGGTCTTCAATTAAAACGATATCGATCCCAATTAGTGAACAAATTATGCCCAAGCATTGAAAGACTTACATAGCAAGTAGGACATCCAAAATCCTCTCTTTAACAGAACTAGGCATCATGTTTAATCAAATCAAACTCCTGCAGAGTGTGCGACATGAGGCATATCTTTCCAAAATTTGAAACAAAATGACCTAATGCATTTCCACAGTATCGATTTTCTTCTTAAAGATAATGATAAACTAACCAATGAAATATCAGAACCAGAATCAACATTCTGCAACTACTAAACTGTAACCTAGTCTCATGTTTCTTAGCTCCAGTTCATGAATTGATTTTTAACAAATTGAAATGGCTGTTATCCAAAACTGTCCCAAATAATCATTCAAAACAGTTTTGGATAACTCTCAATATTGACTCAAGTGAGCCTAATTCATCACCGAAAAATTAGATAATACAAGGATCAACACTCAAAGTATTACCATAACTTCACGCTTATGTAGCAACTACATGAATGCAGATAAGACTATTGGGAAGCATGTCGGTTTAAATCGCAGGTATAAAATGTTATCGAAACGGAAGTGTACAATCGAAGGGTAAATTTCGTAGCTCAGTATCAACGACTGATTCCTTTTTTACAGCAAAATACAACAATTGTTCCAACACAAGCTACGAAATTTACACGTGAACAATATGTTTATGTATTCCACGTTACCATTACACGTAAGCATCAAAAAATGCTTTGAAATGGTTCGAAAGATGAAGGCCAGTATTAAACACAAAAAAAGTAAGAATTAACCCCACTTGCACAAAAGACAATTCGGCTAGCATAAAAAACACGACCCTTACACTGTTGGGCGTGTGAATTAAACGATGTAATTTACACTGTTTGGCGTGTGAATTACACGATGTAATTTACACGGTTTTTACGTGTAAAAAACGTGTTATTTACATATTAGGTTATTTTTAACATCCAGATGTAAAAATCGATTTTATGTAAAGAAAACTGACGCGCCATCTTTTATTAAATCTAATTGTAAAAAAAGCACCATCTGTTAAAAACTCATCTTACTATTTTATCAATAGAATTTGGGAAATAATTTACTGTCTACAATAATTTACACTGTTTTTTACATTATTTACAAATAAATGTAAAAAACGTTTTTTACATGTAAAATCCCGTCAGTGCTTTTCTAAAGATAGCAAGCATTTACGAAAAACTATTTACGGTTCAGCAATTAGTAAACAAACAAAACGGTCGGGTTTGGTTAAGCCTAGTACTCAGATCAAACTGAAATGAAATTTTACCGCGGTCTCCAAAAATTTATTAACTCTCACGCGAAATGGCAATGATTCTTTTTTGGAATATTTTGGTGTTTGACATATCACAACAACCTATCACAGAAATAAAAATCACAAATTATTCAAAATAGAACAAAAGTTGTATCACAGATCATTCAGAAGGATCTTATGTATTAAGAATACATCAGAAACGTAAATGTGGAAATTACACGTGAAAAAATTGGTCAGGATCATTATTTTTGCGTGAAACTAATTTGTACAGGTAATGCGCGACATCTTTGATCCATTGAGAAAAATATAGTTTTTTCGCTGATGAACTGAGTACTGCTTAGCAAAAACGTAATGAAATTTTTTATTTCTTAGTTCACTGGTAGGATCGTATGGAAATCGATCTGAGTACTAGCCTTTAAGCATTTAAGGCAGTATACTCAGTTCATCAGCGAAAAAACTATATTTTTCTCAATGCATCATAGATGTCGCACATAAACTCTACAAATTAGTTTCACGTGAAAATAATGATCCTGACCAATTTTTCACGTGAAATTTCCACATTTACGTTTCTGATGTATTCTGAAAAAATGTGATAAAGTTTTTTTAATAAATTTTGTTATATTTCGAATAATTTGTGATTTGTATTTCTGGAATAATTTGTTGTGATATGTCAATATGATAAGTCGGGCTATAATTCAGTCTGAAAACATCCTGTTTACCACTCGTTTTCATTGAAGATGGCGTAAAGGCAAATCTATTGCTCTTCGCCGAGAATAGGACCAAATACCAGTACACCCAATTCGTGCAGAGTGTGAAACCGTTTCAAATTCAAAATGGCTCAGCTATAGTCATTTCGAAGCGTATTGAATATCTCCAACAATATATGAAAAAATATTTAACCTCAAAGCTTTGGTTGGCATACATCGAATTACGATATAATTTATATCCATTTAACCTTTCTCACATGTGTTAAGATATAACGTAACGTTAATTCAAACTAATTCAGGTGTTACACCGCCCGATTAATAATAATTTCTTTTATCAACTCACCTATATTATCAATTAACAAACGGTTTATACTTTGTCCATAAATTTTCAATTTTCTTATATAATTGTAATTTATGGTCATAGTACATAAAAAAGTATAAATCCTACGTACGGTGTAATTCATACACATTGAGGTACAAACAACACAAATTACATTTCTAAAATGAAAATTTATTAAAATTTTAAGAAATAACGAAAACCTGCACAATCGGAAATTCACCACAAGATACACACACACACTGCAGCCACACAAAAAATAGATATCGCGCGACATAAAGTAAAAGTCTGGTCGCAATAGATGATTTGCGTGGTATGTCACCGCATGTCGCGATTCTATTTCCGCATTCAGACCAAAATCATCCTATTTTCCAACAACTATTTATAAATTACAACACACACACATACATAATTAAAAATCAATTTTCTATCTCAACAACAAGACTGTTAAAATTAGATCACAGTGTACGTTCACTTATACAACAAAAACAATGAATTTAATCAATTTTCATCACATTGGATGTAAGAAATTGTCGAACGCGCGGTCAACCTCTATATACCACCTCGTGCATACATCCTGGGTCCAAAACCGTTCAAGTGGGTGTTTCTCATCAAAATTGAAAGTGTTACAAATTTTGGTGGTACAAAACGAAACGCGGGCATAAACGTAATTACATAAAATTAAATTTTGATTGATTTTCGATTAAGCGTATAAAATCTTGGCCCCCCTAATTTTCCCCAAGCCCATTGATAATACCTTTTTTACGATTCGTTTGTAATTAGAAGTGATTTTTTAAGATGGTTAATGATCAATAAACGCGCATATATACTTACATATACAGTTTCGTTGCATGCGCGAGTATATCGTATAGGTTAGCGGTCAGATTATAATTTTTTATTTTTTTGATTGATCATGCGTAACTGATTGATAATTGAATGATTGAAATGCATTTTGAAGGTAACACAACATTTAAATAAATTTTATTTCTTAAGATGTGTGATCCAAAGTCTATACGAAAGAGGTATGATAATTAATACTTACATACTCGCGTATACCTACCTAGTAAAAAAATCGGTCAATTTTTATTTTGGTTTTCAATTTTAAACGGTTCAATTTAAATTGGATTTTAATCCGAATGGATTATATAATTTGATTAGATCGTTATAGATAAATGTCATTAAATCTATTTCGAGGTTTCCATCGATGACCTAATGATGAAACAATTTATGCGTGTAATAATTTACTTTATATACATTGTTGTTGCTTAACGAATGGTTTTTAATCGATTACTTTAGATAATTGAGTATACTCAATCGACCAACTGTTATTACATAACTGGCTCTTGTATACCAAGATCAAGACTCTTCAAAACAATAAAATCTTCATTATGATTCCGGGACTTGACAATTTCGAACTTTCACTGTGAACGTACTCTTAAACAGATCCAAACTGTCAGTGTCGAAACATTCAATATTTCAACAGTCACCCAACGGGAAGGTCAAAGTGCTAAGAGTATTGTTGCCATTTGACGATTACAGTCGACTTGGTGAAGTTTGCCAATGGATCCTGTCTTGTACGTTTATACATTAACAAAAGAACCACTCGAAAATATATGGCGACACATGATCTCCGATTGCGCTCTGAAAATAATGGAAGAAGATGATCTATTTCATCGCAAATTCATATGCAGACCCAATATGCGTTATTGGTCAGAAAAAACCACATGCGCGTTCTGCAGCCTTAGAAAACTGGAGCAGTTTGAACCAGGGCAGAGACGACAATTGATTTACAGGAATAATCTTGGAGTTAAACACGAGGGATCTAATGCGGTCAAAAGCCGGGCAGCTGCTGATGAAGTATAAGCTGTCATCAACATACTCTAGACATTCATCGCATTCGGCATCACTGGCAAGTCCCATGCGATGAAGATGACTTTTGAAACGGCCATGGCCAGTAAGTAAAGAAACCAATATTCTCAAATTGTCCTTTTTCAATGAAAGAGCGTATTCGGTCAGCTTCGGATTTAGCCCCCTTACAAAGTATTTCGCCTTGCGGCAAGAAGGGGTGGTTGACCACGTCAGCTTGAAATTCGATAGGGCAACGGTTTTAATTGCTTCTTTCACTATGTGAAGTGGTATAGGAGCTGCTGGTTCAGGGCCTACGAATTATAGGCGAGAACCAGTTTAATCCAAACTGTCTGCAACTTCGTTGCCATTAATGTCACAATGAGCAGGAGTCCACATCACCGTTACCTTATTAATACAACCAAGTCGGTTTAGCAATTTTTTACAATCACCTACCAGTTTAGAGATGCTTAGAGGACAGTTGAGTTTCAATGTGTTGAGGACAGTTTTACTTTCCGTACAAAATATGATCTCTTTGTCGTCAGCAGCGAAATTAACAGCTGAAAACATGCAGTAAGTAACCGCAATTAATCCGCCGATGAATAGTACAGTAAGACTCCTAACGGCCAGATATTCTCAAATCATGCTATGGACAGTAGTAACCAAAACCAGCACCCTGTTCAGGGACAGAGCCATCTGAGAAGAATACTAGCGATTCGGATATCTGTTACACGAGATCTCGGTACACGAGATCTCAAATGCAGTTGAGATTACTTTAGATAATGCAGAAGCCTGCCGCTCTATATCCACAAACGAATGAATCATCATAGGTGATTCGAGTAAGGGAACAAGCTCAAGAGAGAATGATTCCTAGTTGGTAAGGTTCCTATTACGGTAAGGTCTAAGCGGTGATCTTTTAAGATTAATATTAAAAGAAATGCACCTGTGATCAGACGTGAGAATATTATTTGTCACTCTCCAGTTTAATATAAATTTGGTGAAGCTCATGGAACACAAGCTAATGTCGATTACCTCCCTGCCAGCAGAGTTAACAAAAGTAGGCTCACATCCAACATTGAGGATATCCAACTTAGAAGAACTTAGATAGTTTAACAGAGCAGAATCTCTAATGTTAACGTCGGTACTCTCCCATAAAGAGTGCTGTACATTAACATCACAACCCACTATTAGAGGAATGTTTTAAACCTTACACCAACTTACTAGGTATGTAAAGTCCTCAGAGGGCGGTGGAGTAACAGAATCGTAAGAAAAATACACTGAGTGATGCGTGCAGCTGCAATATCAGATAAACTATACTCCTCAATAAGAGATGCATTAATGTTCTTCGAGATACAGATGCACGCTCTGGTTCTCGCGGTTGAACTCTTGTACAAAATTCTACCACAGGGGGTGTAAAGTTCAGATACCAAACCATCAAGTAGGTAAGGTTCTTGAACTAAACATAGGTCTAACATTCGATTTATTGAAATGGTTCTGATTTAACACACCCTAGGCTTATTTTTTAATGGGACTACGTAAAATCATTGGTATATGCCAACAAGCTGGCATCGTTAGAGTAACTCAGAAACAATATTGAACGACAGATAGCGCAGGTTTTCATATAAATGTGTGGCCGAGTCAACGAAAATTGTGTTCAACGAATCGACACCTTCAAACGTGTCCTTTGTGGACACATAAACGAAGTCAAGTTCCACACATAAATGTTTCGATTGAGCATTTGGAATAGACCGTATCGTTCGATATCAGTATATATTTACATAGCACACATATCACAGTTGGGAGTGTGAATTACACGATACACGGTTGTTTACATGAAGTAAACATGAAATTCACATAAGGTTAGTGTTTACAATCTTTACGTAATTGTTATTGTTTACATTCTGCGTCCACCAGTCCCAACAAATAGCTAATAACATAATCCACTCACGAAGCTTATTTGGAAAAAAACTGTGAATCGAATTTGGATCTCTGATCTGTGACTACAGCAATCATGTAATCATTACTGAGTTTGCTTCAGCTCAACGTGTAACCAAAGAGAATAAATATAAATAGTAAGCGAAGTTTTAAAATAGTCAAATATTTGTTTTGTTGTCGTTCGAAAAAGGAAACGAAATAAAAAATATATGTTTATCCTATTTCGTTTGCCATCACCAAATAACTCAGAAATATTTTTAGTATATATGCAGCCGTGCTTCATATAAAATGTTCCTCTTTATATTTATTCTCTTTGGTGTAACATAATATGTACTTAAATTCGAAATTATTAATGAGCCTTCTCCATTGCCAACACGAATTTTAGTATATATTATGTTACACGTTGAAGTCTGATACTTCCAGTACAGCGTAAAGCTATTCGTTTTTGGTATTTTTTCAATAATAGGAGCCCTGAAGCGCTGTCCTGTGACAAAACCATATGGTCCGATACGAATGTGTAATCTACGAACTATAGCCATTTTTATAGTCAATTCTGCTGAGTTGAGCCTCATTAACCATTGACGATATAAACACCCTTTTTCTATAAGTAATGCTGAGAAGATCTATTTTGTATAGGTGTGAATCGCGGATAAATCTTTATATTACTTGTCAAAAAAATGCGGTATTACCTAAGGTTGCGGACCACGTTGAATATAGTCAGAATTTTTATTTTTGTATTCGGAAAAGTAGTTGGCACAGCCCACTAACAACTTACTATATGTTTGTTATATTATCCTTAACAGAAATCGAGTTAATGTCCATACTGTTCGTTTAGTTTCGTAGGACAGCATAAAAAATGTGTTGGTTGGTCCTCGTTTTTTCAAGTAAGGTCCCAACGGTTAAATTAGAAAAAAAAAATTAAACTTGTGAAGATAGCAGATGTGATAATATTAAAAAAGATTAAAAAGAGTCTGGAGTTTTATAATCATACTCCATAAATGTTACACCCAAAGCTTTTGATTGTAGATCTTCGATTAACACTATAGAAATATCTGCACTGTGCCATAAGCTTTCTTTGAGTCTTTAAACAAACTAAGCACCAGGAAATTTTCGAGTCATGGTTATCTTCTCGAATTCAACGCTACCTCTTTTGTTTGTAATTTTCAAAATTGGCGTTTTGTTATGTCTTCCATTCCCGAGAGTCTTCCCATACTGATCATGTGACATTTCCTTATTATTTTAAACAGATGACGTTGCTTTGATCTGTAAAATCAATGTGATATTTTATACACCGCGTTTTTATCGAACTGTCCTTAATTTACGATATCAGAAATTGGTCGCATTGTCACTAGAAGTTTGCAAAATTTTCTTACCAGAGTCAGATCATTGTTTTTAAATCTATTAGATCTTCATATGAGATCATTTTGTATATTAATTTGATCTTCCTTACCTGTACGGTAAGGTCTTTTGAGAGTGTGAAGTGTATACACACTAGGATTGCTAACACATTTCAAGCGATTACTTTGATAAAGATTCGACATAACGTGGTCACGTTTCATTGCACAGATATAACTTCGTCGAGCCAATCGAATAAAGTCAAGTTTTACAAAGTTACCATTGATGTAAATCATACTTATTCAATGTTCCCATCTTTAATTGGGTACTCAATCATTATTGAAACATAAGTTTGAAACCAGGTCCAGAATAGCCATTGATTGTGGTTTTACGGTATAGTACAAGCCGAATGTGGGGTACTTTTCACCCCTCAATATTCATTTCATTAGGTTTGCGCTTAAATATAGGCAATAGGCTTTCAATAAACCAACATGTTTTTGCATTTCACTGTACCGATCCGGTACTTTGCTCAGGGATAGCTAATCAATGTTTTCAATACTCTCATACATCACAAACAGTATTTATCAGACAAGAACAAAAGATGAAGAAGTAAATGTATAGGGTGGTTTTCGGTTTAATGGTTTAAAATAAACATCCCGGAACACATTCACGTAAAACATCCTGAAGCCTTACTTGCCATGGAAAATCAAGCCACATTATTGCTATAGGAGGACAGCTAAAAATGCGCGGATAACCTGAAATTATACAGAGTGCTGATCAGACCTGTTGTCATGTGTGGATTTAAGAGTTGGATCTGGGTGAATGAGTACTAAAGATTGCTTTTAACGTTCAAGAGAAGAATTATAGATGTTATATATGACCCCATGCAAAACTCTCACGAGAATATTCATTTCTCTTCTCTGGAACATAGTAATCAAAGGGTTGTTGTGGGAGCTGGAGAGAGAGAGGAGCGCAGTGATTGCTTATCCAGATGACGTAGCTTTAACTGCCTCTGGAAAATGTTTAAGCACGCTGAAGGAGGTAATCCAAAATGCCATCCACATCACTACGAGTTGGGCCATCAGATGTGGACTGGCAATTAGGTCATCCAAAACTGAACTGGTAGCTTTCACAAGGCAAGATTTCCAGGCGTAATCTTGGACAATAAGCTTAGTTGGAAGCTCAACATTTTGGAAAGTATAAACAAGGCTAATATAGCCATAAGTACTCGTGCAAGAACGCCATCGGAAGGACATGGAGTCTGATACCAGCGTGTGGTGCCCAGCTCTTGATAAAGTAACGTACACAAAGAGGATCGAGAAGGTGGAAAGAACGGCCTGCATGCTTATAAGTGGGGCGCTGAGTACAGCACCTACACGCGCCTTGGAGGTCATATTTCACCTTCTCCCCGTCAATATTTATGGTAAGCAAATGGCGACGATTACGACCACACGAATATCAGTCATATCTCAGTGGAAATGTCTTCATACAGGACACTCGTCGATAAATAGATCGCTAAGGAAGGAACTGGCAAATTAAACTACATTACACCGATTTTGTGCTTCGAGAAAAGATTTCCAACCTCCTGTCCATCAAGGGAATCTTGGAGGAGCGGGTCAGTTGCGCAAACGGAAGCACTGCAGTTCTTCATAGATGGCTTCAAGCTACACGGTTAACTAAGAACTGGCGTCAGTTCGTTATCAGTTCGTCTCCTTTGTAGACTGCAGTGAGTATCAGGCAGAGGTAATAGCGAGTGATGAGGTCCTGAATTGGTTGTCATGGGAAACTGCAGGGCGTCATGGGAAACTGCAGGGCGGACGAGATAGCGAGGCATGGTATAATTCTCCAAATGCTACAGGAAAAGGCAAATTGGAGAGGCTCATTAAGGCATTCAAGACTGTGCTAAACAAGGAAGAAGTAGACTCGGCGAATGGAAGGTGGACGAACTGGAATTGAAACGCTCAAGGACACTGATCTACCTACGAAGACGTGAATTCAAAACGATAGTGGGGATGCTCACAGGACACTGCCTATTTGAGGAACATGCGAGGAGGGTAGGACTAGAAGCAAATGACTTTTGCAGAAGGTGTATGGACGAGGAGGAGGAAGAGACGGTATAGTCCACCTCCAATGCTTATGCCCGGCTTTGGCACACCAAAGATATGAATATTTGGGTAAGTTCTTAATGGGCTGTCTCTCTGATCTCGAAACTGTGAGGTGCGAGATTTATCACGCTACATAAGTAGCTCAAACTGTTTCTCATAAAAATAATAGGGAAGTAATATCCTATGAGGTCTATGTATGCGGTAGCAGCCACTCAAACCTAACCTAACCTATATATGACCCCAAACGTGACGATGATGGCAATAAGGTCTTTTCAATCACGAGATTAGGAATTTATTGCACCTGTCGGTGTCGATATCACTACGGCGTAAAAGCGATCTGGTATCTTCTAATTGCTCACAACAATTGGTCGTGATCGAAACCAATGGTAAAAATGTGGGGCGTGTTAGAACAACAGGGTTTCTAATATCTTGTTATGTTGATTGCATGCCTGTTTTTTCATTTTATAGCAAGAAGGCCGTATAATGAGGATATTTTCGAAAACAGTTAAATTCTTTTTTAAGTTTTGACATATTATTATTGCTTTCTTTGATTAAAGAGTATAACAAGCAATGATGTTAAGTGTTGGGCATGGAATTCAATAACTATTCCGACGTATTTCATCTAATTAAGATATTTTGCGCCAGTAAGAAAACTTACATCAAATCCAATTTAAGAGATAAAAAAATTTTTATTTAATTGATGATCTTCCCGAAACCAAAAACAAAATATAAGCAAAATTCCCTTGAAGTGAAAAGAATCGAATCACATAAAGCAATTACGTATTGTTCCCAAATATAATTGATGATGATCGCAATATCAGATCTTCTTCTCGTGTATATAGTCGTATAATGAGAAAGCGAGCAAAATGTTAATAAAAGTCTCTTACAAATCAAAATTCACCGTAAAATCTTTTATACACAGTGTCTTGGTTATATTTTTAACGATCTGAATTTATATATTTTGAGAAAGTATACGGAGCTGCGCATCATTTGAGATCAAAGCAATTCTTATTCTTTTTTTTTTGTTTTGAGCAATTATGCGATTTTTTACTTCATTATTTTTGTTGTAATACATAAATTTTATATAAATCTGCGAGATGGGACTGTACGAGTATATCGAAATGCCATGTACATATAATAAAGATAAGTATATCTTAATATTTTTGGCAGACCTCCTGTCAACAAATTTACATATCCATATACCAATTATAAATCCCAATCAAACTTTCATCGATTATGTCCCCAAAACATTGTCCGGCTCCAAAAACAACAAGCCCTTTCTTATCGACATCAAATCTCGTTGAGTTTATTGTGTATACATAAATATGCATCGAAACAATGTTACGTGATCAACATTTTTAATAAACTCTTAAGTCATCATCATCATTAATATAAATGACGATGATAATCATTATAATTATGTTTCGTATATATACATAAGAACGAAGAGGTTGATTAGAATCTAAGATGGTTTTTGTTTTGGACCACATCGAATCGAAAGGAATTTTTGTACCGTTAAATCTTGAATCGACAAGTGTATATATTGTTGAAAAATTGGAAATTGCTTTTATAGATGTCCCCTTTAAACGTTAGATAAATTATTGCTGTAACATGATTTACGAGCAGAAGCTTTCCAAATCTAAAAATCCATACAAACGCCTAAAGCATTTAAATATACAATATTGTTGGTAGTATAACCTTTTTGGTTCAATTTTTGTAAGATGATTGATTGGAAAATCAAAGCTTTCGGGCGATAATTTAATCAATACTTGTAACTCTTCATTCTGGATTACCATATCGGTATTTCCTGGTCAAACCTAACCTTATTTGTACTATAGTGGCCCAACATACCTTCTGTATAATGACGGAAATATTTCTTCGGCGGTGTTGCAATTCTGGCACATGAGCACCTGGTTTTAAGCCCGGTTGTGATTCCCCGCTTTAAATACATGTGTCTTAGCTAATTGCAAACCTACTGTCAATGTTGGACATTATTTAATTTTTTTTTAAAAAGCAACAAGTGTAGTTGATAGTTGTTTTAATGTTAAATAAGTCATTACAATCCATTACTACTAAGGAAGTGTTATCTACACGAAGTATTTAGTGATTTATTGATAATTTATGTGAATTAAATTTGTACAACTATCGGTGATTGATTTGTCAAATTGTATACGACCTATCCGAGACACTATTTTTAGACTATTTCAATTGTTATTAATAATGTCGAACTATGGTAAATGTGTAAAATTAATAAGAACATCTACACCTTCTATAACTTGCAATAAATTTTGTGATTTGATATGTGAAAAATCAAAATATGTTATGGATGTGTAATGATTGCATGATTCTGTTGGCGAGTATTACTAAAAGATCAGGAGTATCGGTGCAAAACATTATTGCGAATAAATTTGAGCGTTTGGAACAGGAGATTTCTTCTAATCACAAGGTTTAGAGAATTGATGTTATAATATTGACCAGCAAATTAGAATTGATCAGCAACAGCTCTTGTTGATTCCAAATCTACTGACATTAAATCAGCTGTTAGTCCAAAGTTCTTTATTTGTGTTCAGAGTATCTACGACTATACTTCTTATGATTAATTTAAAAACTATGATAATCGAAAATTTCAAATATCGAGTGCCAACTGTCACAGGATTGAACCAAAACCTAATGAACGCATCATTAGAGATTATATATCCTATAAAATCGCTATAGATGAGGCGGAATTGGAAAATTTACTGTCACCGTCAGCCTGGCCGAAAAATATTCTTGCTAAAGAGTATCAGATTCGTCGTGGAAATTTTCGACATCTAAATCGTGCGCAATTTCTGGAATAACTTCAGATCCCAAGTCGACTTCAGCATCTCATGATACAAATCTAACTAAATTTTATCAAAATTTTGGAGAAATGTCATCGAAGTCAACTTGTTTTTATAATTACGTCAATAGTACGGAATATATGATATTTACACAAACACGGAAACTAAATTCCACGAAGAAATTAACAGTGTTGAGTTTTTTCCATCAAATTTTGTTGTTTACCGTTGTGACCGGTCTTCTGGACATCTGGACCTGGAGGAGGCGTTTCAATTGCTGAGAATAAAAATATTTCAAGCCAGGCTTTGGTAACTCCGTTTTCATTAGAATCTGTAGCTGTACAGCTAATCATTTTTTGTCAAACCATTATAATCGTTACCATCTACTAACCACCACGTACCAGTTTGGAATTTTATTCAACATTTACTGAACAAATACTGTTTATCATAAAGCTATTGAAATTACAATAAGAAATTACTTCACTCCGAATATTCCGGTATCAGAAGTAATTTTATATTATGATTATAGGAATGGTAATTTTTCCGGGTTAAATGAATTTTTATCTAACATTCATTGGTGTTTAATTTTTGATAAATTTTATGAAATCCTGCTCACTAGCATTCATTAATTTGTACTTAAAAAAAGTTTTAAATCGTTACCAAATTATCCACCGCATTTCAACTCGTTAGGTTGATTAAATTACGCAATTATAAAAATAGATGTCGTGTGAAATTTAAGAGAAATCCGTGTTTATATAATAAAACTAGAACAGTGGGATCGCATAAACTATTCATTATCAAAAACAGAGAGGCTTATATAGAGTATTTACGGTTTATTGAATCTAAAATATTATATTATGATCCTAAATGATTTTGGAAATTTGTTAATTCCAAATGTAAAACATCTGAACTGCCTCCAACTATGTATTTCGATCAAAAAACTAGTTCTGATTTAAGGCCCTATTCTATGAGAAATATTGACTGTCAGTTATTATTAAAATGGGACAATAATATAGATTTTATAGTAGTGTAAGTGAAACAGAAAGCTATCCCAGTCAAATTTAACTGGAAAATTATTTATATTTGTGGTAGTGTGACTGCCATAATACTTTTTATTGCAGTCACACTCAGCCTTTTACATAAAATTTGTGTAAAACAAGAAAATATTTTCGCACACAACCAATTTTATAGTTAAGGGTCAAATAGTCCATATATTATTTTGGTAAAATTATAATTGAATTGAAATAAAAATCATATTTGTTTAGCATTGTGATATTTATTCTAAATTTTAATTCAAAATTAAAGAAGCTCCAAGAATGAGTAATTACTGATTTTTTTTGGTTATGGTTTCTTAAATAGCGGCCAATATTTTGCTATAAATAAATTAATAAACAATAACGTTGTCTTTATCTTTCAGTTGTAGTTTTATAATTATTTTCTCTTTTCGACTTTTTTGACTGTCAGTCAATTTTTCCGATGGAACGATATTGTTGAGTATTTCAGGATTTTTGCGTATACAAATTTGAAGACTGTTCTAACTTTAAATCTTACTTAAATATTAAATGACCCGTTCAATTTGATGTACCTTTTGTATTTGAATCTGATATTATTAATGTATTGAACTTTTTGAAAAAAAGATGCGGACCTGACGGAATTTCGTCTCATATTTGGAAATTGTTAACATATCAACTTTATTATCAAAATATCAACCATTGAAATTATTATTTAATAAATCTTTAAATACTTCAGTTTTTCCGCAGAGATGGAAAATATCTTCAATTATTCTCATCTATTAGGTAGGTGATCGGACTAACATAGTCATTAACCGAGGTTTTATCATCAATCCCTAAGCTCTTTGAGGCCATATTGACAAGATACAAGTTTTTTAACATAAAAAATAGTATTTCAACATCTCAGCACGGATTTTTCAAAGGTAGATCTACATCAACCAATCTTATTGTGTTTCAACATGAAATTGTTGATACATTTGAATTGTATAGTCAACTTGATGTTGCCTTTGTTCTGATTTCACAAAAGCGTTTGACTCTGTTTAACGCCAAATTATCATACATAAGCTCAAGATGTTTGGATTTTCTGAAAAATTCGTTAACTGGGTGGGGTCATATTTATCAGATCGTATTCAATTGGTTAAGTTACATCGTGTTAAATCAAATTAAATAAACGTTCTTTCGGGTGTTCCGCAGAGTCGTTTTCAAGGAAAAAACTCTGATTAATTATGATTATAATATTAATAACGAAACATTAGCTCGGGTTACCCAAATCAATGACTTGGGAATAACATTTGACGCCACACTAAATTTTATTCCTCAGCGACTCTCTAAAAATTGTAAAGAAAGGAAGACTCTTCAAATCTTATATTCTTCAATGGTTCGTTCAAATTAAGAATATGCTTTAGTCGTCTGGACTCGTTATTATAATGTACATATAGAACGAATACAAAAAATTCAAAGACAATTTTTTCGGCAAATCTTATTAACAATGACAGACGATTAACTTATTTGGAAAATCTGCTTAATATGCCTAGTTACGATACGCGATGTGTCGTTTTAAATTTAGAGCCTTTGTTTGTCAGGCGTAGCTTTGCTGCGGCTTTGTTTGCGGCTGATGTTTTGCAAGCAAGGATTGATTGTCCATTCATACTTTCTCGTTTGAATATTTATGCTCCCACTAAACAACTAAGAACAAGGTCATTATTGATTCCAGATTTTCATCGTTTCACTTACTCAGTAGACGAATCAATTAATTATATGACTGTGAACTTTAACAATTACTGTGATATTTTTTACTGCTGTGATTGAACTTAGTTTTATTGTGTAATTATTTTTAATTGTAATAAAAAAATTCGGAATTTGGATAAAACACTTGTTAATTGTAAGCATGTATGTGACTCCAATTAAATGTGTGAGTGACAGAGAAAAAGCTCTGACGTACTTATTCGATGGAAGGCCAACCAGGTTGGTGAATGTAAGGTCTAAAAAATGGAAAAAATGGAAAAAATGGAAGGAAGGTAAAAGGTAAAGTGGTACCCATTCCCAAAAGAGATTTGGATATAAATCTGACCACAAATCACAGGGGAATTTGTATGAAGACTTCGAAAAGCTTGTGTGGGAAGTACGAATGACTTTGGTTCCAGGGAAACTTTATCAATTCCTTTTGAACTCGGATCTCTAGAAAATTTTGTGAATAAGTGTATGAATAAATGAGTTTGGATATTGGATTTCCGGAATCGAGTAAAATTTTCAGAACTCAATTCATGGATTAAACTCAGAATACTAAGTCACTCAGAATACCAAGTGGATCAGATAATCAACTATCTAACTGATTTAATTCTACGAGTGGAAAATGTTTGCTTATGGCTTTTCCAATGTGACAAAGGATTGATGTGCAACAATATAGTGAAAGTATTGAATATGTGAGTATCTTTAACGCTCATTTCATGAGTATGGTGATAATTCCAAGGTTGGGCTTAACGCGTTAATGAAAGTTGAAAATGCAAGTGCTAGAGTGCGGTGTTGGGGCCGATTAATTCAATCCCAATACACATACTTAAGTAAAGGTGAATTACATCTTAATTATAAGAAAAAGAGAGAGAGAGAGAGAGAGAAAGCCTTGATCACCGTGCGTGAAACTGTGCGAATGATTATGAATGATAACGTGTAAGTGAATAAAATGATAACCAGGTTGCAGGCTGGAATAAAATTTTGGGAAAACTCAAAGAACCTAGTAGTTTTTGGAAAATATGAACAAATTCGACCAGATCCAAAAAATGATGCCAACTGTTTCATTTGCAAAGCTGATGGTATGAGAGTTTTGGAGACACGACAAAAGCTTAAATCTTTGATATTAAGTAGTTGATAGAGAATTTTACAATTGTTAAATGCAATATCTTGCCGCCCAGGTGGCGCAGTGGTTAAACGGGGTTCGAATTCCATTAGGGCAGGATGAAAAAGCGGGATTTTTCACCATCGACCGTTTGAGTGCACGCGATCGATTGTGTGAATGAACACTTCTAGACACTCTGTTGAGTTTAGAATCCATAGACCGTCTCATCGTCCATGTCAATACTATGGGATTTTGAATGAAGTCAAATTGGCAATGATTATGAGGGGAAAAGTATGTTAATTTATTATTCGATTCTTTGACTGGTCTAGAATAAAACGAGTCATATGGCTATTATTTGGAGCTAGTGCCAATAAACTGAATAAAATAGAAAGATTGGAAAATAAAAGCTTTCGGGCGATAATTTAATTAATAATTGTAATCCCCCGTTCTGTAATATCGTATCGGTATTCCCTGGTCAACCTAACCTTATTTGTAGTTTAGTGGCCCAACATGCCTTCTATATTCGAACCATCTCGATATGCCTTATATATCTCTCAACATGTACATAAATACAATGACGGTTTTATCATGCTTCAGATCATTACATCTTCAAGTTGACCAAATATTTAAAAATTAATTTAATTAAATCACCATGACTTTAAGTTATTTTGTGTATGCCCTGTACTTTGTATACATCGTACGTCTTTATGAATGAAATGGTACACGAAACAAGAAACAAGGAAAATGACTCATCCAATTAAATTACCTATAAAGTATAAGTAAGAAATTTAATTAAAATTACTTATCACATCTTTAACATTTCGAATCAAAATAGAATACATCGTGCACTTCCATTTTTGTACGTATATCGTTAAAATAACGAAAATTCGAGTCAAGATTAAAAAATAAATTTCCAAAAACAAACTTTTCGATATTTTGAATCAAGGTTTTTGATATAAGCTATAGATTCAACTGTAATCGAAGCTCGATTTTTTTTGATATTTTGTGTATTGTAAACCAATAATTTGTTTTGACCTCATGCGTCAAAAATATTAACGAATTAAAATTTTCTAGCTTGACTCGTGCGCGCGACTCACTCTCCCTTTATATATATCTACCTTTGTTCAATTTATCTTTATACAAAATATTGAGATTGTCATCTTTGCTTATAGATGGTAAGTAGTTAGAACTTTTATTCATTTCACAGTGATTATATGTAGGAATTTCGTACTGACATTCTAAGAGTAATCCACAGCTACTTCCAGTGTGCCAATGTGTCGGTGAAACTCAGTCACGAAACTATACCTGACTCATTGGTCAAAGTTCTAGAACTTTCAATTCTCAATCACTCCGTCACCGGTCATGATATGATTTGTTAAGTGGTTTGGTTTCTATATCAAAAGGAACTTTTTATTTGTTAACCTGCAAAAAGGTTCAATGTTATTCACCCTGCCAGTCATCTAACAATTTAAAGTGTTGCAATTTGCCAAGTTAATAAAGCGTTGACTAAGCTCTGGTCATTCAATTTTCTAGAAGTTACAGCTCATTCATTCGTTTAATGTCTATGGACATAAGACGGATAATAGGTTTCTGAAAATTGTATCTAAAATCTCAAAGAGGTAATCAAATTCCAAGGCCAATACATAGATAATAGGCATATTCCAAACTACACTGGGGCTACACTTGGAGTTCACAGCTTAGTATTACTAAAGATCACACTTCTATATACAGAAACCCCACAAAAATCATCTTTTGAAAGAATTTGGTGATCGAAAAATTCTAACAGAATCGACAATGTCTATATCGCAGAATGAGCCATAGCTCAATCTTGCTAGAACCATATGTCTGGATTTTTGAGGAGGACGTAAAAAATTTTCCAAACATGGTCTGGTATACCACGATTTTTGTATTCATATTTTCATTTTTATTAAAAATATGAACCGAAAGGGTTAACGGTCATAATTCCAAACCAAATAGTGCATCGTCCACCCAAATTCGTCAGATTTTCATTTAAATGAAAATCGTTGTGATCCATCCCTCGATAAGAATGAGTAAGTTGAATTTTATACATATAAAAATGTTCAGACCAACTTTTAGAATGTGTCGTAGCGATATTCCGGAGATGGCTAAATAGCACGTAGACGAATAGAGACAGATGTATCAGGGAAGACATTTTTTTGTACAGCGTCCACAGTTTCCGCAGTGCGAACAATTCGACGAAGATTTGTTCGTGGTTCATCGTGTACTTAATCTACTCCTCCAAATGGGTCATTAAGCTTCTTATAATGTTTACACTGAAAGCTCTCGCAGTGTTAAAACACTGACCGTATTTTCTTGATCGCCCGGTAACATAGTAATGGAATACTCAAAAATTTTAAATTCTATCTTTTTCAGTAAATCTTCGTAATCAGTCCAAGTTGGTCCACTCTGCATTTGTGTTATCTAATGGGTTACTTAGGTAACATAGGGGCGCTTAAAGGACAATGAAGGTCAAATCAATGATGTGTAATTAGTTATATTCATAAGTATAGCGAAAGCCAAGGATAGTCAAAGACGAAGCCAAGGAAAGTTGAACCATTTAAGGAGAGAAATACAGGAACATCGAGAAAAAACCAACAGCCCAACTAACTGAATATTATGAGAATTACTGTTCGCAAGATTGCAAGCTGCAGAATTACTTTTTGGGTTACATATACAATGACCATGTCGATTTAAGTTTTAGAAATTCCTTCAAGATAATTTTATTTTTTTAACCCATCAAAAGTTGTTGTCATCATTACAATGGCTGATGAGTCCATCGTTTGCTGCCTTCTTAGTAGTCAGATATAGTAGTTTAACCTAAATAAGGCTACTAAGGAGACTCATAATTTCAGCCTATTTTGATAAGGGTCAATTTTTCCACGGTTTTTGCACGCCGTACGGTTTTGATCACGAGCAAGCTCTTCTCAACCAGAAGATTACTCTCTACGCCGCGGAGCCATCGTCGCCGACAGTGACCTCTCCGTCTACCTAAAGCCGCCTCTCCCTTTAAAGATCAAATATTTGGTTTTGGACTCATTGATTTTGAAACCAGAGGAAGCTAAATACTGTTCCAATAGACCAAGTATCTTTTTCACTCTCTTTCCATTTCATCCAATCACATGAGAATAAAGAGTATCGGGGACAGCGTATCTTCTTGTCAACTTTAACACAGCACTGTGATTATGTTACTGTCATTTTACACAGATGAACGTATTTGTTTGGTATTCCAAAATATTCAAGCGCATACCATAGCCTCTCTCGATTGATTGAGTCAAAGGCTTGCTTGAAATCTAGGAATACCTGGTATACATCGCGAGATGTTTCGTAGTACTTGGAAACAATCATCCCCGTTGCAAAACAAAACTTAATCAGCGGCTGACCAATTTGAACGAATATATTTCGTCAGACGACACTCCTCATCAAACCAATCAATTTTGGGCTTAGTTTTTACTATACATAGAATCGCGCCACATACTCTCCTGTCCTACGTGAGTTGTACGAAAACTTCCATTGAAGCTTTGCAGTGACCAGATAACAGTCACTGCCTACGAATTTTATTGACGACTGATAAGTTCTTACGTCTTGGACAAGTCGAGTCGTTAGACATCAAACTTGGTAAATTTGGCTTCGGGAAGTTTTACGTGGATGTGTTATGAAGAATGTACTTGCCATTTTGAGATCATGAGCGATCGTAAAGTACATCATTCTTTCTTCATTTTCGGTCACAATGTCAGGAGTACGAACCTATATTATTATAAGTTGGTCTGATTTCTACCAGAAACGCAATTGAAAGATTGCCGAGGCCATTTTCATTGTGTAGGAATGTATAGCCTTGGGACATATGCTTTCCACTTTAAGACCATCGAATTTCGTTAGAATCGAATTCAATGCGCCACGTTTTCTAGGGAAGAGATGGTTTGGCGTAATCCGTTTTTTTGTGTTTTGATATCTATAACATTTGTTTTTTTTTATTTATGGGTCATCTGCCCAGCGATCCAGGTAGCTCAAGTTGCTTTCTACGACAAGCTCTGGATACTGCGATAGTATTCTATGGGTAAAATGTACGTAATATTTACGAAACATGGTTGCCCTCACCCACAGTCCAAGGCTCAATTGTTCCATTGTAAAATCACCTCCCAGACGTCAACTCTCAGTTCCAAATCTGCTTGTTCTTGGAATGAAGCAAAAGATATTCGGTATCCTCCGTGGTCAGTTGATTCTCCTAATTGGTTTCCTGATCAAAGTAGTGCAGTCTATGAGGAGAGCATGAAAGACTGCAGCACAAGAAGTACGTTATCGTTTCTTCTTCTTCTCACCTTCACTGTTTCCAATTTGCGTGGTTCCGAATTATCATTCCAAAGCATCAATGTCCCGTGAGAAGTGCGTCTATCATAATTAAAAAAATGCTTTTTGGTTTTTTGCTGATTGATTGTTCCAACAAATATTTTCCAACACAACGGCCCATATCGGACCAATATATTGTGTTTTCATCAAACACCTATACAGTTTTATTGTTTTATCCACTTTCGTTTGAGGAGTCATGCAGTAGACCGTTTTAATAATTGTCACAGTCCGTAACCACCTATAGGTAATAACGGTAAAGGGTTCAAAATTCAAGTGAAATTTGGAATTGTGATGATTAGATTTATGTCAGAAATATGTAAGTTTTTCTCTGAATAGATAACTTCTTGAAAAGTAAGAGTTCTATTTTAGAATGGGTTATGATTAAAAAAAAATTAAAGATGGCGAACTTATTCCAGAGCTCAATACCACTAGAGCCCACGGTTCAATCCACATACACATACAGAATAAAAACACCCAATCGATAAGGTTTGGTCACCACCCCGGGAATCGAACCCGAGACCTCCCAAATGACAGAACAAGTACCCCACCTCCAAGACTTCGGAAAGGATCTATACAAAATTTAATTAATAGTTTGACTCATCTTTGAATACAATAAACCAGAAATGTTATTAATTCCAATCCAACACACCTCATAGTCGTGTAAAGCAAATTGTCCTTGTTAAAGCAATAACTCACTCGTTAAACCAATTTGTTACCTATTTGGAAGAAAGACATACCGCCGCCTATATATATGTACACAATATACCTACCAAACCGCCGTAAACAATCACTTATCGTGACTCAGTACAATCATTAAAAATTATTTGTCGCAATGTCACCGTCACTTTAGTATCACATATACGATAATCACTTCTATATATTTTTAGTTGATTCAATTAAATCTCGTGTAAACAAAAGTTTCTATTTTTTTTTTTATTGTTATTAACAATAAAAATAAATTAAATTTTATTTCTTAATTTAAATTATTCGCGATTCGTACACGTTTGATGATAAATGTATATGTAGATGGTTTATAAACCATTCATAATCATCACACCAGCGTGATCATGAGATTGTTGATCGCACATCATTATATTTTATCGTATATCCAATTTGGAACTATTTGTTGTTGTTGTTGTTGTATATCTTCTAGTTATAAACAAATGTTGTTATTGTTGTTGTTTATCTACAAAAGGTGTTAAGTATATAAATTTAATTTATATATACACACAAGAAAAACTCGACGAATCTTAAAAATCATAAGTTTATATTTGGATGTGTAGATTGGTACAGAGCGCAACAGCTGTATATATGCAACCATATATACATACGTATATAATGGACTAAACGTGACCAATAAATAATAAATACAATGTCTTTAAGTATTTTTTATTTTAGTAAGACGGATTATTATTAGTTTGTTGTTGTTGCTACGATTTTCCTTGGAGATATCTTCTTCGAGCCACAAAAATAACAAAATTAAGTTAATTTATATAATCATATAGCAAAGAAGAATAAGAAGTAGAAGAAAATATGTAATTTAGTTCATTTGTACATAAAAATATATGTATATAGTTAATACATAATAAGATGCAGTTATGTGTGCTTGAATTGTGGTTCGAACGCTTCTGTAGTGAGTCGAGTACGAGTAATTTTCAACTTCCTCGAATTAATATATTTTATAAAGGGTGTCCCAGATTCAAAGTACAATCCACCTGGTTATTTATGGAAAATGAGTTAGTTCAAATGGGAGCCGTGACTGGCTTGGGCACTTTATATGGTCGGTCCATTTTTTGTGCACGTTTCGAATTGTGTGCGGATCTATGATTGCTTCAATATTGACTTACAAATTGTCATTTGTTTGTGGATTATCCGTATAACACTTGTTCTTAACGGCACCTCACCATGAAAGTTGAGTTGGAACCATAGAACCAATAAAATCGAAGGGCCATCATGCGATCTGCCATATAAGATATTTTTGGTTTCGAAAGATTGTAGTGGAAGAATCACACAAGTGTAAATCTGTTTAACAATGTACCACCTGCCACGAATATGGTCATTCACAAAATTACTGTACACTTCCAGCAACTGTTGGGCGTGTCAATTACAAGATGTTATTTACACGGTTTTTTACATGGAAATTTTTCCATGGTTATTTTTTACATTCTTTATGTAAAAAGTTAAGTTGATGTGGCTGCTATCGCACACTTAGACCAAAGTTGATCCGTTGTGATACCACTCTATACGGCTATAGGTCCGAGTCTTTCCGTAGAGCCATCTGCGCATTGCATAGCTCCATGTCAGTCCTATAGTACTGACATGGAAGATGGGTCGGCCCAAGGATTCTAAATACGACAGGATTCTAAATACGACAATATGTTTATATTTCACCACCGATCGCACCGCCCAAACGATCGAAGGTGAAAAACCCGATTTTGCATCCTGCCTCGAATCGGATTCGAACCCGGTACCTCCCACTCCAACTGCCGCAGCTTTAACCACTGCGCCACCTGGGCGGTTATTCTTTATGTAAAAGACGTAAAAAAGATTTTATGTAAAAAAAAAAGACTTACGCGCCATCTCTTATTAAATCTAATTGTAACTAGAGCACCATCTGTTAAAAAATCTTCTAACTATTTTACGAATATAATTTGTTGGATAACTGTATAAAATTTTTTTCGACTTACATACTAAATGTCACAATAATTTTTGATTTGATTAAAATTATTTACAGATTAATTTCGTTAAAAATCATTTTAACTGGCTCGGATGACGGTGAAAAAAAAATAGCTTTCCAACTTATAACGTGGACTTGAAAACTAACTGGTTTTGCAAATATCCATTTATCTAGTTTAATAAATAATGAACAAAGCAAACGTTGGTAAATTTTTGACATTTTAAAATAGATGGCACTGCGAATGATGTTGTCTTCGTTTTTTACATGTAATTTACGTTTTATGTAATTTACACCGTTTTCACACAAGTTACATAAAAATGTAACAGTGCTTCTAACTGTGTGTTACTTGTGGCTACCTACATGAAACCAGCAAATGTGAACTGAATAAAAAAAACTGAGATCAGAAAATGTAGGAACTGTGAGAAAATCATACTGCAAACTATAGAGGTTGCGTTGTGTACGAGGAGCTAAGTAAACAAAATGACTCCACGACAAAGAGTTGAACAACAAACGCTAAACCACATTTACAAAAGTCAAACCAGTGAAGGAGAAGTTTCTCCTACCATCAATCCTAAACTATCTTCTGCAGAAGCTGTTTAAGGGAATTCTTTCAATGCGAACACAAACGATGGCAATGCTTGAAAACATGAATACTCTTATGCACTTCTTATTGAATACTCTCATGCATCCAAAAATATAGCGAAGAACATATTCAAGCAACTAACATCTGTCTGGAAGAGTGGTCAGGGAAATATACATCATATTTGCGGTTTACTGCGATATACACTCAATCAAGAGCGTAGAATTTGCAAATTATTACTTCAAAACTCTATAGGAGACAAGTTCATAGCAGGAGATGACTACAAAGCCATGCATATTCAATGGTGTTCGAGATTAATTTCTAAGAAAGTAAAACAACTGTGGGAATGTATACAGAATGAAAAGATGGATCACATATCTACTGGCCAACTGACAGGCATAACATCCCCGATTTACTAGACTTTTGTGTAACAAAGGGTATACCTAGTACATTATTAAAGGCCGAAATGTGCTACGAATTGTCTTCTGATCACTCTCCGGTATTAGTAACACGCAAGTTCTAAAATTAGCACCATCTAGATTCCTGACGAATCGATATACTAATTGGTCTCTTTTTATGTCTACAACTACCTGAAAGTGTTCGTAAAATTTGATATAGCGGTTCAATGACAAAACGCTCAATACACAGGTTATTGGCAACTCCACAGATCACTTATTCTTAAATCAAGGTTAGAAAATCGCTTCGTTAAATTAACATGACGAAGTGCTTCAACATTATTTTAAGGGACTTGCAGATACTGAAGCAACGGATTTCTCATTATAGAAGGCTACACGTAAGCATAAATGGCCAACACTCTCATTCCCTCCAATACGGTTCTCTGACGGAATTGGGCAACAAGTGATGTATAGAGAACGCAAATATATTTGCTAAACACCTTAGCGAAGTGTTTAAACCTTACGAGCAAGTTGGAAATCAAGAAACTCTAATGAACTTTGTAGATACGTCAGAAAGTAAGCCAATCAAATGCAAGTGGTGCATTGTCAAACAAATGATCAAGGATAATAAAATGTACCCCGACATAATCTCATAAGTGGCAAAATGCTGTCAAATCTACCGGATAAATATATTAAATTAATAAATAATATTTTCAACGCTATTATGAAAACCGGTCACTATCAAGAAAGCTGGATAACTTCATTTATTATATGATGATTCCGAAACCTGGCAAAGACGAAACGAAAGCTAAGTCATATAGCTCAATCAGCTTATTACCAACTCTCTCAAAGTTTTTCGAAAAAATGCTCTTGCAAAAATTTAAGCCAGTTATCTGAAATCAGGAACTCCTTTGAACAAAAAAAAATGCTGCTCTGCAGCGTTTCTCGATAAAGCCCAAATTTTCGATAAGGTTAGGCATAAAGAACTACTATACATAAAATTAGAGCAAAATTACCGACAAGTTTCTGCAAAACTATTGAAAAATTTTTGGCTCAATCGAAAGGTTTTGATGAAATATAACACTGCATCCACAAATTTATATGATATACATGCAGGAGTACCTCAATGCCATCAAAATCCCAGACGGCAACAAGAATTCTACAAGAACATTTAGACAAAATCAAAAAATGGCTTTAAATGGAACCTTAAGGTCGCAATGAGCTTATGTCTGCACACATTACATTCACACGCCGTAAACTCTAAATTGGTTAGTTGGAAATGACTCAAAATTAAGTCTAGGCTATAAACTCGTGCTGTAAAAAATGATACTTAAGTCCTTCTGGACATATGGTATTTAGTTGTGGGCCTTCGCGTGTTGAAAGCACATAACTGTGTGGAAAGAATGCAGTCACGAATACTTTAAACAACGGTGAACCTTGATATGTAGGCAATGCAACCCTACGTCGTGATTTACTCATCGAAACTGCAACCGATCCAATTTATCAGTATGGCCAAAAATATCAGTTAACTAGTTTGTCACCCCAACGAAATAGTCAGGAAACTATATTGAATAGGCCAAGAAATACGCGACTTAAAGACAGTGATTCTACGAGTACCTACAAGCCACCATATCAAGAGCACACCGAAATGGAATCAAAATTATCCAAGGAGATTTCAACGCAAAAATTGGAGTTGACAACACCGGAATAGTAACAATCTTAGGTAAAAACGCACTAGACTCTGCAAGGAACAACAACGGGGACAGACTCATCGACAATTGTGTCACAAATCAGATATTCGTATAGGCAGCAGCAAATTCCTACACAAGAATATCCATAAATACACCTGGAAATTGACAGATAGCAGAGCGAGAAATCAAATTGACCATGTGCTGGTAAATAAGAAGTTTTTATCCTCTCTACAACATGTCAGCGCAATGAGAGGAACAGATGTGCACAGCGATCATCTTTTAGTAATAGCAACCTTCAAAATCAAACCAGCCGCTGTGAAAATTACAAGGAGTCAAGGACCAATCGGAAAAATACCAACACGAGAAATATCTTCAATGAAACGCTACAAATCAATCTACCGAATAACGAAACCAGCACTTTGGATCAAAAATGGGAAGAAATTGAAGACACCTTCTATTGACGTAAAAACTGCTACAAAAGTACTTGGCTACGAAGACAACACAAGAAGCCCGTGGATTAGAGATGAAACGTGGATGAAACTTGAGTAATGAAGTCAACTTAAAACACAACAAGATAGTCAAAATACAGTGGAAAATAAAAGACAAGATATACGGACAAGCAAAGAAAATGGCAAGAAGTGATCGTGGGAAATACACAGAAGACATTCTCACGAAAGCCGAGTCAGCGGCAGCAAATAGAAATATGCGCACATTACACCAATGTGTAAGGTCACCGGAAAATTTACAATTGCACCACCTATAAAGGATTCACATGAACAAGTCCTAACTACATTCGACCAACAACTAAATGGAAAGAGTTCTTCGAGGACAACTATAACCAAACATACCCATCCACCGACGGAGCGGGAAGTTACAAATGCCATAATGAAGCTGATGCCATAATGACTTAAGAGAATTCAAAAATTGGCGAGGCATCTCCTTGTTCAACAGTACAATGAAAAGCATTACCAATGGTCATTCTGAAACGAATCTCACCAACTGTGTACCAATACATAAGAAACGAACAGCTGCACAGACTACATCAACACAGTCCGAATTATCATCGAACAGTCCAACGAATGGAACTCACCACTATATCTACTCTTCGTGGATTTCGAACGAGCATTCGATTCCATCAATAGAAGCGCAACCTGGGAAGCACTATGTGAAATAGGCATCCCGACTCCTGAGGAAAATAACCGAACTTGCCCGGGAAATGTTAGACAAGGCTGTGTACTATCTCCACCACTAAAAAAAATGACGAACCATCTTGCTGTCAACCAAAGGTCGGCCAAATCAATACCTTCAAGATATGGCCTCAAAAACGATGTAAACATAGGTAGTTGATTTCGTTGGTCGTTAAGGTCGGATGCGCCTCATCTTCGAAGAAATGTATAAGAAGTTGGCCCAAAAAAACCTTTCATCCCAAAAAGTCTTTTTTTTTCTTAGATATGTGTCTTTGCTAAAATATGTCTGCCTATCCCGAAATTTTTTGATTTATCAAGGAAAAAAAACAATTATCTCGAAGAAAATGCCCTCTAATGTCAAAATCATTGTTTTATGAATTTTACTGAAGGGATCTAAGAGATGTCTCCCTCTAGTTATGACTCAGTCCACCATTTGAGAATTTAAATCCAAAAGCTCATGAAGAAATCACGGTGATCTATAATAAAAATTGACCATCCCGTAAAACGATTTCCTCATATGTTCTGCCAGAAAAATATTCACGCTATGTATTGAGTACCACAGTAACGTTCACACCGAGGTTTCCATTCTGGTCTTGCATGACAGTAGACCAAATTCCTGCTAATTGCTGAGTTGTAATACTTTTAAAATTTTAGCCTTAACATTCGCGCTTCTTCTGTCTTCAAATGCACTTAGCTGTCCTCTTATCAAGAACTGCTCTGTTTCTTTTTGCAATTGTAAACCGAGTCTGCGCTTCATTGTAGGCTATATTTCGTTGCTCAATACTTCTCATCAAACGACCCTCCTTATGAAACCAATCATTTTTGGGCTTAGTTTTCTCGTTACCTATAGAATGTGTTGGGCAGCATCGACAACCGAGGTTTTCAATACTTCCCAGACACTGTTCAATTCCTCAGACTGGTTATTAGATCGTTAAATGCTGCTGCTGAGAAAATTTTGATATCAGACCATCACAGGAGATTCGAGTTGTATATTCTCCTGTCCTCCCTGACCCAGTTAATGGTCACTGCCTATAAGAATTTTTTTAACGACCGATAGGATCTCACAACTTGGACCATACGAGCTCGCTCTTTAGAAATCAACACATAGTCAGTTTGACTTGAGGATGTTTTACGTGGATGTGTCCATGTTGCCAAATGGATGTTTTTATGAGGAAAGAATGTGCTTATAACTTTGAGCTCATGAGCAATCGCAAAGTATGATTCTTCTCTCATTTTCGGTCGCAATTTCATGTCGCGAGTCTGAACCTAAATTATTACGTAGGTCGGTCTGATTTCTGCCAGTTGTGGCATTAACGTCACCAATCACTGATGTGACACCGTGTTCAGGTTAACAACCCATCAGATTATCCATATAATTATTGTAAAATGAGTCTTTATTTTGGGGTAGGCTTACATCAGTGGGTGCATGTACATGATAGGTTGGTTAGTCGCATGTTCAAACGAAGCCTACACATTGTATTATGAAAGTCCAGAATAGTATTTTTACCCTGTGGCCGAATTATAAATCTAACTCTATGATTTCCAAGGTTATCTCCAACGTAAAGCCGTGGGTCACATGACCTAGCTCCACTTTAAGGCCATCGAGTTTGTTAAAGGGATACAAGTTCCAGCCGATAGTCTTTCATCCATGAGATGAGGCCGAAGAACACGCCAGGTTTATGTTCTCAAATGATGGACTGAGTCATAACCATATACCAATAGAGGGTGCAATCTCTCAGATTCTCTCAGTGAAATTCATAAAACTTTGCTTTTGACTATGATGGGTTTAAAGTGTAGACATATTTTAGCAAAGACACATATCTAAGAAAAAAAAGATTTTTCGGGATGAAGGGGTTTTTCGGGCTAACTTCTTATGCATTTCGAAGGAGTGCGACCCAATAATGCCGCTACACCAATCTGTAACGCGAAATGGACGCATTGACTGGTCCACATAACCTTGTGAGTTTTCCCCAAATACGACAATTTTGCTAGTTAACGAGCCCACCGGAGTGGAAACGAAGTGACGAATCATTTCGTCAAACCGATATGTCAAATTTAAACTCGTTATTACCACACTATATGCATATAAATGAAACAAATGTGCAAATTCGGAGGTGTGGTTGGTGCTGCAATTAGAGGCCTTGACATTTGTCGAAGCTCAAATAAGGCGCGAACAATGGTAAAACTACATCAAGCTATACCAAAGAAAATTTCCATTCCGAAAGTGAAAAATAATTAATCAATCACACACATATAGTTGTTGTAACATAGGTTACATATTTATGACAAAACTATGTTATTATATGATAATTATATATCGATTGTAAAGCGCATAAGTTATGAAATTGATTAACTATTGTAATCTATAACCGCGCACATTAAACATAACATTTATGATTTATTATATGTTAACCGCGGTTACAGCACTGCGATTATATATACTTTCTTGTCTGGCGCAGAGCATGAACTGTCAAATATTGTTGTGATTGGTCGTGAACAACAATCAAAGGTATTTCTGTTCAATGACTTACACACGGAACTTGGATACCATGCTCCTACTGTAAACATGCGGTGTGATACATCGGGATACATATATCCGCCAATATATGTGTATACACACAGCATCAACATCATTTTTCATGTTTCTTCTAATTTCTTTTTGTATACGCGGTATGTATAGACGGTACAACAATAAGACATAAGAAGAACATAACAATATCGAGTGCTTGTTAATAATATAATATCGAATCTGCTACTAAACATAAAAATTAATTATTATTTACAAATTTTTTTTTAACAACAACAATGTTAACACACAAAAAATCCTTCAAAACAATAATATTACTGTAACGATATAAGAATAAATAAAAATATCCTCAACCTTGTGACCTCTTTCGATTTGATTTTTGTTTTTTTTTTGTCTTAGATAGATTTTGGTTTCAATATTTTATATAACAATATATGCGAGATCGGTTTCGCTTCGCTTTATATATATTATATAACAGCAACAACAAGAGCCAAATCATGATTAATGAAAGCTTTTTTTTTAAATATTTATTGTTTTAATTGGACACCCCATAAAAAGCTTTTTTTTTGCGCTTAAGATTAAAACTGGACCAAAGTGAGTCATCATTAATTAATTGAACACAACATTATAGTTTGATTGATTATCGGACGTCTGTCTAGTTTGGCTGCTTACGAGAGGGCAAGGTAAACAGATAGGAACGTCATCTTTGCATTAGACAGTGAATTTATTGATCGATCAAAAGAACGGTGTGGGTTACAAAGTATATCAGGATACTTCAGAGCAAAATTACAATATATAAACGTTAAACCATGCCATTTGTTTATGCCATGAACGATATGTCCACATCAACTATTGTCACCACGCTTGTCGATTCGGCGTCCCTATACACACACATATATATATATATATATATATATATATATATATATATATATATATATATATATATATATATAAATATATATATTTATATATATATATATATATATATATATATATATATATATTATATATATATATATATATATATATATATATATATATATATATATATATATATATATATATATATATAAATATATATATATATATATATATATATATATATATATATATATATATATATATATATATATATATTTATATATATATATATATATATATATATATATATATATATATATATATATATATATATATTATATATATATATATATATATATATATATATACCCAAATAACTTATAATAATAACTATAAGGGAAATCGCGTCGATATCATTATATATAATTCCGAAGAAGATTAAAAGATGGCACTAGTAGTAGTTGAACGAAATGTTTACGTTTTTTAACTGCAGTTTTTTATATTCAACAGAACCAAAATTTGAAACCTAAATTAAAAAATTTAACAATCTTAATTGGAAATTATTGAGGTTAATGGGCTTATATTTATAAATAATAGTAAATAAATCAAAACAAAATGTGTTTTTTTTGTAATCATGTCATTTCAATAAAAAATTATTTCGCGTGCCATCTATTGTTCTCGTTAAAACGTATGGTATGCCATCTACAAATCTTCTCCGAAACTAATTTTTCGCGAAACCATTCTGTCGTTGGCATTTATACTATGGAAATTGACCCGATTTCCCTTATAGTATTATAAATCATTTGTATATACCATATACAGGGTGGAGCAAAAGTCCCACAAAATATTCGTCACAAAATTGAAGAAATTCAGCCGGAGATATTGCAGGATGACTTAAAAAATTCCTTAAAAAGAGCCGAAAATTGCATAGTGAATAGCGGTCACCATTTTACCGATATAATTTTCCTATCATAACGAGAATATGAAAATCAAACCTACTTAGCTTTTCTTTGAACAAAGTTATAGGCAATCAAAATGGTAGCGGGACTTTGGCTCCACCCTGTACCAACACAAATGTCGCTGGTTGTATTTAATGGGTAATGGAGTTTCTCTTCACGCCGCAGTCTCGAATTCTATTCTCGTCGCTAGGCTAACCACCTACAATGTTCACGAAACCAATACAAATAAATGGTTCGTAAGGTCTCAGTTGAAACATGGTTAGGTCCGTTTACGGCCGTTAAGCCATAGACTATTTATTAGAATTTGATTACATATTCATGTGTCCGTATCAAATATGGCTTACTGTCGTCACGTTTGTTCAAAACTAGTTATTACGGTTCGACGTTCCACTAAAACATCACATCAGATCCAAAAAAAATGCCATTTGAGTCCAAACAATTCGAACAGAGATAACGAAACTCATGGACGTACATCGAATTAGGACATTTTTGTATCATTCCGTAATTGAATCCGATGATTAGGGGCTGTCCCAAGGGATATGAACTATAGCCATTGTATTAGAAATTTAGATTTTTTTTGTATAAAAATTCATGAAAGTAAACTTTTTTTGGGCTAGCTGGTCGAGCTATTCTTTACCACCAATTTTAGTGTGATTGTGCCACCGTCTATCTCGACATCACATCTGAAAATCTGTTATAAATATACAAGAAACGAGAATTTGAAAATTAAGATTAAGATATCTTATTATAAAGGGTATTTTTTTAAGAGGTTGCCGATTTTTTTTTTGAATAAAACACATATAAAATTATGAAATGACCAAAATTTTTTTTTATTTGGTAGATATTTTTTTGGCATTTAACATTTAAACACAATTTCTGGCATATGGCTACCACGACTATTTTTCACCAATGTCATTCTGGAGGTCCAATTTTCCAGCACTTTTTCAAGCATTTGAGGGCGTATGTCAGCAATGACACGTTGAATATTGGTTTCCAAAGCGTCAATCGATTGAGGTTTATCCACATAAACCAATGACTTCACGTATCCCCACAAAAAGTAATCGAGTGGCGTCAAATCGCACGAACGCGGAGGCCAATTCACCGGACCATTTCTCGAAATAATGTTGTCGTTGAAAGTTTCTTTCAATAAGTCGATTGTTTCACGTGCTGTATGGCAAGTGGCACCATCTTGTTGAAACCACATTTCATCCATATCCATATCTTCAAGATTTGACAACAAAAACTCATTTAACATGGTTCTGTATCGATTTCCATTCACGGTAACGCGTCTTCCTTCCTCATTTTTAAAGAAATATGGACCGATGATCCCACCAGCCCATAGACCGCACCAAACAGTACATTTATCAGGATGCATTGGTAATTCTTGAACGGCGTGTGGATTATCTTTGCTCCAAATGCGACAATTTTGTTTGTTGACGTATCCATTTAACCAAAAATGCGCCTCATCACTGAAGAGAATTTTACGGTAAAAAAATGGATCTTCGTTCAATTGTTTTAACGACCAATCACTGAATTCACGGCGCAAACGATGGTCGTGTGGCTTTAATTCTTGCACCAATTGAATTTTGTATGGCACCAAACCCAAATCTTTACGTAAAATTTTCCATAAAGTCGATGGACAAAGTCCAATTTGCTGAGCACGACGACGAATCGATAAATTGTCGTTTTCTTCGACACTGGCCTCAACGACAGCAATATTTTCTTCTGTACGAACTCTTCTCATTCTTGTCGGTGGCTTGGCATCCAAAAGAGTGAATGTAGACCGAAATTTGGTAATTACGTTCTTTATGGTGGTCTCTGACGGACGATTATGTGCACCATAAAATTCACGAAGTGCTCTATAAACATTTTTAATTGAACACTGATTTTGAAAATAAATTTCCACGATTTGAAAACGTTGTTCTGGAGTTAACCTATTCATAATGATTTGCCAAACAATACTGAGTAGAAATGCCACTTTGAGCTGTCAAAACAACTGTCATAAAATAAAACGACATCTATCGGAAAAACAAACCTCCTAAAAAAACACCCTTTACAATTCTAAACCGCAGAATATTTTATATCTGAAAATAAATTCCTAGCCACAATAACCCTAAATCGTCTGAGCGATATATTTACGATCGTCGTATCAGATTTATCCCGTGATTTAATATCTACTTCCCGGTAAATTATTTATAATATTCATCAGAGCGCTCGCCATCTATTCGATAGCGCTTAAGTCTTAAATATATTTATCTTCTTAAAATAAAATTTACTGGACAACAGAATCCAATATTAGAAGTATGTATATAATACTTTACGGTTTTGGTGTCGTGTAGGTGGGAAAGCTGAACAAAAAAAAGAAAAAGAAAAATTCCTCTCCATCGCTATAATAAATTTATAGATGAATTGAAATCCATAAATTTATCCGTGCATATCCATAAACTATTTATACATTTCTTTTCGTATTTCTACAAGATATACGCGTATGCAAATAATCATAAGTTAATTGTGTCTCATCTTTCTTACATACATACACCTATATACGTACATAAATTGCAAATAAATATTTATTAGCGTTAATTTTAGAAAAATATTCTAAACAAAATTATTAGCCACCGACAGTAAACCGCCATGATCACGATGGCTAATTGAATAAAGAAAGAAATTTTCTGATTGCGCAGTTGTTGGCTGATTAATTGAATAGAAAATGTATTCCCTGTTACTCGTCTGCATCCATATGTTAGATGGTATATATGTACACACAATGTGCACATAAAAAAGAAAATTAATGGTAATTTCTATTATTGTTTGTATCTACATGTTTTATAAAAATATATACTGTCGGTGTCGGTCTTAAAAATTAATTTAATCAATCATAATTAGATTAAATTATGTCAATTTATAAGAAACTCGGTTTTATAACACAAAATTACATTTTACAACCGACCAAGTGCTTTATGTACGTGAATAAGAATTTAAAATGATTTTTCTTCTTTGTCGATGTTGTTGGTGTCGTTGGAAAATATTTTTAACGGTTTATTATATATATATATACAGGATGTCCCCGATTGGGATGCTGATCCGTTACGGGCTGATTCCTTGGTTCATTTCATGAAAAAAATCGTATGGCAGGGGGGGGGTCAATTTTTGATATTCTTTGAGATACAGCGCGTTTAAAAAATTTGGTTCGGAAAAAAAGTACAAGCGGATATTAAGCTGTAACTTACAAAGTTTTTATCGGACAGCAACTAACAAAGTCTCATTTGACGGACAACTAAATAGGCTATATTTAAGATCTCATTGGCTATCTCGCATCGGTATCCATTTAAGAGCTATGGCGTTTTAAAGTTAAAAAAAAAAAAAAAAATGATATTTTTTTCATAAATTTGAGTTTTTCTCAAAAAAATGCCCTGGTAAATTTTTTTTTTTGCTTAATTTTAATCCGCTATGATCTCCTCTACAATCGCTCAATACATTATTTGTACCCACGTGTTATAATTTTTTACTTATGAGACGAAGAATGAAAACACGACACACAAATATTATAATGTACTTCCCTAAATATTTATTTAAAACTATATTTTATTTATAAAAACCGTATTTTCTAAAAAAAAAAAAAAACAATTAGAATGTTTTTAAAATTAATTTTAATTCAGTGTCATAATAAAACAACTATAAAAATTTATAAAAGATGCTCAAAATGTCCTCCTTGTTGCTGAATGCAGGCTAATGTTCGATTAAGTATACCTTTCGTAATTTCAATTCTTGGTAATTCTTCCTTAATCTGTTGAGCCGCTGTGTGAATTCTTTGAATTAGTTCTTCTTTTGTTTCTATCTCTTTGGGTTATATATACAAGTGCCTTCATCATTCCCCATACATAAAAATCTAACACAGTTAGATCGGGCGATCTTGCAGGCCATTGAATTGGACCATTCCTTCCAATCCAATTATTTGGATAATTTTCGTTTAAAAAATTTCTAACAATTATACCTCAGTGACTAGGTGCACCATCATGTTGATATGTATGCAAGAATCGGCTTGCAAGTGGAACATCATCAAGGAGCAGTGGTAAATCGTTTTCTAAAAATTGTAAATAGCGTTCGCTATTTAATGTAGATGGTAATATGAATGGTCCAATTAAATTATCGCCAATTACACCAGCCCATACGTTTACACTGAAGCGATGCTGAAAGGATGTTTGTGTTTTCGAATGTGGATTTTTAGAAGCCCACGTGTGTAGATTGTGAAAGTTTGTTATACCATCTCTTGTAAATTGAGATTCATCCGTCCAAAGAATACGTTTCACAAACCTATCATCGTCAAAATTCTTTTCAATTAACCAATTACAAAATTCCAATCTTTTACTAAAGTCTATCGGTAAAAGCTCTTGAACGGGTGTTGACTGATACGGATGAAGTTTCTCCTTCTGCAATACTTCATGAATTCTGTGGCGAGAGACGTTCAATTGTAAGGAGAGCCTCCGTATACTGACAGTTGGATTTGCTGTTGCATTTCTTATGATTTCTTCATCGACATCCAAATGATTGGATGAGACTGCATGGGGCTCGGCCCGCATATTTGATGTTGATATTATGTTTGGCAGTCTTCTATGAGTATTTATAAATACTCTCGCGTCCGGAACGCGACGCGTTGGGAATCTTCGCTGATATTCATTGCGAGCTCTTGCTGCATTACCATCGCAGAATCCATAAATAAAATGGATATCCGTGTACTCCTCGCCCGAGAACTGTGCCATTGTGATATTTAATTTATTATGATTTATTTGTTTTTTATTAAATCAATTTAATTTTCTCATTTGAATCAACGACACAACACTAGATTGTTTCTCACAACTAATAAAATATTTAAATTTTTGTTTTTCAACATTTAAACAAATGAGTTGCTAATCGTCGCCTCTTATTTTACTAACGAAAAAAGATTGTTACAATTTTTACACTACCATTATCTTTTAACAGAAAATATTTCTGGGTAGTGTTTTCATTCTTCGTCTCATAAGTAAAAAACTATAACACATGGGTACAAATAATGTATTGGGGGATTGTAGAGGAGATCATAGCGGATTAAAATTAAGTAAAAAAAAAATTTTTTTTTTACTTAATTTTAAGAAAAACATTTTTTTGAGAAAAACTCAAATTTATGAAAAAAAATATCATTTTTTTTTTTTTTTTTAACTTTAAAACGCCATAGCTCTTAAATGGATACCGATGCGAGATAGCCAATGAGATCTTAAATATAGCCTATTTAGTTGTCCGTCAAATGAGACTTTGTTAGTTGCTGTCCGATAAAAACTTTGTAAGTTACAGCTTAATATCCGCTTGTACTTTTTTTCCGAACCGAATTTTTTAAACGCGCTGTATCTCAAAGAATATCAAAAATTGACCCCCCCCTGCCATACGATTTTTTTCATGAAATGAACCAAGGAATCAGCCCGTAACGGATCAGCATCCCAATCGAGGACACCCTGTATATATATATATATATGTGTATATATATATATATATATATATATATATATATATATATATATATAGTTATGGGTTTGTTCACGTAGATGCAATCGTGGGGTGAATTGAAACTCAAAACGAATTTATTTTTTGATGGTTTTATTTATTTCTTTACGTTTGAACGTTGAAACTTGAAATGTAATAATGAGCGTTGTTCTACAATAGAATATAGTTTTTATAATTGTATAAAAGTGTTTACATTAAAATGATATTGTATATATTATGTGATACTGAATCACTCCCCGCTATATTGGTGGAGTGATCTCATTCTTTATTGATTATTCTTTGTTATATGTAAATACGATATCTAAAAGGTTTTGATTTTGCTTATGATTGCAGTATATATTTATGATTAATAAAAATGTATATTTTGGTTCGCGCTCATTATCAACTATGTTTCTATGTTTACTTTATACTTCCTGTCTTTGCTTTGAGATGCTTGGGAATTTGATGTTTGCTTGTGGATGAGATTGTGCTGACGTGGTTGATATCTGGTGATATAACTATATATATATATATATATATAAATATGTTTATATTAATGGGCGTTGTGTCGAACTCCTACCGGCTAAAATCCCACCCTCCACTCCTCCACACGACTTGGATTGCAAAATGTGCATAACTTTAGGCGTTGGATGTTCATGTTCTTATATCATTTTATGTTGTGTTGTGATTTTTTGACGTAGTATCATCATTATTATAGTATTCCAGTTTCGCTTCTCTGACAGAATCTTAGAGGGATAATATTTTCCGCGATCAGTGCACTCACGACGCTCCTTTTCGCACCGTTCACCGTAAAAGGGAGTTAAAGAAATAGGCCGCATAGGAATTGCATTAAGTGGAAGTTGACTGGACCATACATACGCTCCATCCTTGTTTGGCTACTTAATTAGGAGTCCTACTGCAGGTACTGCGTCTGCGACTCTGTGTTTAGCCATTAATGTAAAAGGTGGAATGCTAGAAATTATGTACGCTGCCTCTTTCGAGATTGCCCTATAAGCACTACATACCCGGACTGCAATAGTTCGTTGTTCGGGCTCCAGTTGATTGCACGGACCTTTGCAGTGTCCAATGCTCGAATCCATACGGGAACTTCATACAATATCATTGTTGAGACTACCGAATATCGTCTTACCTGCACTCGGGCCGCCAGTGCTGGCCATTAATCGAATAAGGCTAGTTGTTGTTCCATTCGTCTTAACCACCGTTTGTTTAATGTGCTCTTGAAAGCTTCGCCGGTGGTGCAGCCACACCCCCAAGTGCTTAATTTCTGCTGTTGGAACTATATTCTTATTACTCTTATATTAAATTCCATAGGCGAAAGCATCCTTTTACCCGACATTGAAACTACCTTTTGCTGTTCATATCTCGCCGGATCACAAGTGCCAGATCATCAACATATCCTACTATCTTTGAGTCCTCGGGCAAAAGAATTCTAAGAACTCCATCACAAAGAATATTCCAGAGAACTGGTTCTAAAACCGAGCGTTGAGCTTCACCACTCATAACGAGTGGCTACGCCCGCTGATTCTTCAATGATTCCTCGTTCACTCAGATAGCTGTGAGAACGTTCCTAAGATTCTGCCTCACTTGAAATTCCTCAAGCCTTTTCTGGATTAACTCCCAAGCTGCACTATTGGATGAATTCCGTTAGAACTTCCAAGTTCTGAAGCAGGCTTTCAATTCTTTCGGCAACAAACATCGGGGAAAAAGCCGTAATTGCGTCTCTCATAGGTGGGTAAATACCCACCTTAAAATTCCAAACTTAAAATTATTAATATTGCTGAAGGCGGCTCAGTCTACGAGGATTGGTCCTCTGTTGTTTAGTGTTGCTCCTCCCTATAGTGAGAACTTTGAGTTGAAATCTTCTGTTATGGTCACATCTTTAGTCAGACTCCGAATAATCAAATCATGTTCGTCTAGCCTTTGGCCAAACTCTTCTACTGGTTTATTGGGTGAAAAATAGCAACTCATAATGACATCGTCTAAATTCACCCAGGCAACTCCTTTTATTGCACCGAAACTAGTGATGGCAATATCTTTAGATAATATACTAGCTGCGGCATGACCATCCAGGTCTGCTTTCCATAGTTTCCTACCTGTAGATCCATCAGGTTAGTTCACTCACCAATACCACTTCCACATTCTTTTGAATAGATAACAAGGTGATCCTATAGGCGCATGATTTGCTTTCACTACTGTATTTGATATGACTTGACTTGCTGTTGTGCGGTCTAATTGTTAACATTTGGCCTATTGTGCACCTCACTACATTTCTTCCGTATATGCCCACTTTTACAGCTGAAGCAGCCAGCACTACGATCAGGTTCCCGGCAGTTCTTTGCTAGATGTCCCGTTTCCTAGCACCTATAAAAGCGATGGTCGTCAGAGCGCATTTGCAGTCGGCGAGAAACCCATCCAATTTGAATGCGCTTTCTGTCGACTTTCTGCCTTTCCCTTTTCTTTGGGAAGTTTAACAGTGGTTTTCTTCGTGTCAGAGTATACGGTTGGTCTTATAGATGTAACAAGTATCTCGTCTTCTCGTCTGTGACGTGTACCAGTTCTTCATTTTCTTTGCCAGTTTGATGCATTCTTACTTAAAATAAAGTGCTGTCGCTCTGTTGATTCACGTATAAAATGAGCAATGTTCGCATTTCGTTTTCTGTTATTGTTTCTTCTTCCAGAACAATCGTTGTTCTTCCAGAACAAGCGCCAATACTTCGTATACGACCGCCATTTCTCTCGCTTCAAAGCATTGGTCATCCAGCAAACACTGAAGTCTTGGAACCTGCTCTATAAGTTCACCCATATCTTGTTTTGTTGTACAACATGGGTTACCGGCAGTTCATGAAGTTCATGAAGATTCCCAATACAGAGGTACTGGACCACATATTGCCTCTCGATACACATTTTTCGGCCATTTCTCGGCAACCATTTTCTTGATTTCGTTCAGTGTCATCGCTGAATGCATCCTGCTATGTATCTTGAGTGCCTGCAGATGGCTCTCAATTTCGTTCGGTTGTAGTGTTTGAGCTTGCGGTTGACTCCTTTATCTGCAGCTCTGAATTGATGTCTGTTTGTGTATAGAGGCATCCTGTTTCACTTTTATACTCTGGGCCGTCTTTATTTTTTCACTTCCACTGACCTCTTTACTCATCATCAATATACTTGCTGCTTATAGTTGGTTAATTTGTAAATTCCAATTCACACGCTTAGACTTAATCAGCTCACTTAAACAAGTGACTTCCTTTTCTATCTACTTAATAACTCCTATCAGCTCTGCTTGTTATTTGGAGACTATGGGCTATCTTTGGCAGTGATGTATGGTGTATTGGCAATCTTCTTGTCCTGTTTGATCTCATCATTGACCTCCCCTATTTCCGCTGTCTGAGAAGCATCATTTTGTTTATTTGGTTCTTTATTCTTTCTACGAGTAGCACCAGAAATACGGTTACCTTATGACAGAACTGTACATTATAATAGGAAGGTTCCGTTGTAAAACCGAAAGTCGCAAATTACAGAATACGCATACTAAAGACTAAGCACCCACTTATAGCGACCCAGCTATCTGTGCTTGCAGTGCCACCTTAGCTTGAGTGACAGAAGCGGTTAGTCATGTTTATTCTAATTTGACCCCTCAGCCGTGACCCAGAGCCCATTCTGTTACCCGAAGACTAACAAGGTTCATCACGAAAAGTCAAGCTAGAACTACCAGCATTATATGAGGGCATCTCTCAATTGTGAACCCAATATATATATATATATATATATATATATATATATATATATATATATATATATATATATATATATATATATATATATATATCTATATATATATATATATATATATATATATATATATATATATATATATATATATATATATATATATATATATATATATATATATATGCATATATTTATAAGTGTATGAAGTTATGCCTGATCTCATTCCAGTATTCACCACGTAATACTAATTTCATCCCATCCCAGGATTTTTCAAAATCATCCCAGAAAAATGAGTAATTGTTCGAAATCGGGAAATAAATACTAAAGTTCGAACAACTATAAACCTTCTATAAACAAAAACTGACAAATCATAATCAATGATGTGAGATCGAATTCATATAATGCCCACTTACTATGAGCAAACCGTAAATACCAGCCTTATGTTGAGATTTGCGCTATATTGGCCAATATGTACATGACCCAACTTGTTCCTTTTTTATAATAAAGATTTATATTGATGGTTCCTAGGAATCACGAGTGTCGTTCTTGATCTCATCTGATTTTGAATTGATATCATGTCCCATAACTATACCAGCAGAACTACAACACCAGCCGTATGTTGAAATTTGTGCTATTAGTCAATGAACATATGGCCCTACTTATATTATATATATATATATATATATATATATATATATATATATATATATATATATATATATATATATATATTTATATATATTTATATATATATATATATATATATATATATATATATATATATATATATATATATATATAACGGTTAGCTTTTATATACAAATAAATGGGTGGTGATATGTTATATTTTAATCTACATATTATATTGAAATTCAGGTTCGTCGCTTAAATTGAACTCTTTCGTATATAACACAAAACTATTTCGTAATATAAAGCCAATTAAAAATAAAACTATACGGTGATAACTAGTAACAGATAATAAATTGTCGATAATATAATAATTAAACAAAATGGAAATATTAAATTTCCACCCCATTAAAAAGAAAAAAATTGTTGGTCGAGTTTCGATTTTATAATGAAAAACCTGATTCGAAACAATAAAAGGAAAACTTTCAATTTATTTAATATAATTTTATATCGAAACTGTATACAAAAGAAAATCTAATTTCATAACTGGACACTTAAGCTGGTTGGTATATTATCTTTTATCTGTACATTTAGTTTAAATTAAAATCCAACAACAACAACCAATAAAAACTATATATATATATACATAAAACTATCACTTTTCAATTGTCGCCCTATATAATAACACGAGTACATAGTCTTAACAAAAAAAAAAAAAAACTAAATAACATAAAAATTGTGGTCTTACATAATTTATCAATCAACCTTTAGGCTATATAATATACACACATATATATATATATATATATATACATCGACTCAATATTAAAAATTATAACATTTTCTTCTTAATTTTCTTTTTTTGTATGTAGGTATACTTCTTGACTTCTTAGCTCTCTATCATTGCACATCAATTAAAATAAAATTACTTTTTTTTTCTGTATTTTATTTTTATAATATAATAATTACAACAACAATTAAAAGTGTCTCAATAACACATAAATCTCCTAATAAGAAATGAAATGACGCGAGGTTTTTCTTATAGATACACTGCGCGCTCTGCAGCGTATATATATACACAACAACAAAAATCGAGTTTCTTCTTCGCAACTTCTTATGGTTGCGCGCGATCTTATTATTACTATTTTTTTTTTGCTATAATATTGTTGCTATTTATTTTTTTTTTTTCTAAAACTTATAAAATTGATTAGACTGGTTTTTATTATTTTTGTGTTATTATATTTCTTAGATATATGCTCGTACTGTAGATGAAGAAAATAAAAAAAAAAAAAAAAAAGTTATATTGAAATATATTTAAACACGCGAAGAGAGCGGGTGTGGTATAGGGTGTGGTCGATTGGACGGTATATTATAACGGGATCCAAGGTTGTTTTCTTAATATTCATAGTTTCTTATTATAGAAAGACTATTATACAATCATTTTTTCTACTTTACTTTATTTTACTTCTTATACATGTATATATAAGATTTCTTCTTATTGACTTTTTGTTTATACTTTACAACTATAGATATATGTATATACAGAGGGAAAAAGTTGGAGGATTGATGTTTTAAGTGCCATAATGTACCATTAACATCCAGTTTTGTGTTAAATTTATTTCTATGTCGCCCCAACTTACAAAGATTTAACTATTTTCCAGTCACTTCAAAAACCTGGCGCGTTTGACTGCCTTATCACAAGGATGAAAGAGTATTGGCTGGAATGTAGCGCTCTCAGAAATTCGATGGCCTAAAAGTGGAGGCCATAGGTCCCGAGAGAGGCTATATATACGTTGCTACACAGTGGAGATGATCTCGGAAATCTTGAACTTGAATTTTCCATTATGACACAGTAAAACAGGCTGTGCTGTATTTTTAAAAGGTTGGTAGTTGTTATATCTGTTGGAAAATGAGTCAAATTACAAAATATTCCGTGTGAAGTCGCACTAGATATTCATTACCAAAGGACTATAACGAAACTTTAGCTAAAGCAATTGTGTGTAAAAGCAAATGTTGGACTGAGCACCTACATTATGCACCAATACGTATGGTTCGCAAGGTTTGCCTCAGTTTTCAGCCATAGATTATTATCTAATATTTTTATTATTATCGTGATACAACGTTTTCGGGATGATAGATATACAACATTAACTATCCTGATACTAAAACTGTCGTGATAGAAAAATTTTCTCGTGATGACATTGAAAAATGTCACGATATTTATATTTTAGTGTTACCATTGCATTTTCAGGATATTTTTCGCACTAACTTCGCAAACATAGTACTTTGAAGCTGGCCTAGTGTAATTTTTACTACAACAGCCAAATAAATACCATTCATTTGTTGTGTATACGTTATTACAACAAGCCCCATTTTTATAACATTTGCCATGGTTAAGGGTGTAGCTATAACTTCAAATATTCAAATTGGTATAAATTGACCATGAGCTTCTTCAAAATAGCAAGTGTGATAGAAGTGCGACTTGTAATGAAAGTGTATAACAAATGAAGGTAACCCTTCACAAAGTAGGCTCCACAGTGGCAGGATGGTTTAACTGGGTTATTTTTGAAGTTCGTGCATACGGTTAGTAATTATAAACTCCCATCCCGTCTTCAGGATAGCTTTATTTAATTATAAGATGCACGACTCAGCTCATTTTTCCGGTTTCCATCATTCCCTTAGTTGATACTTTTATCTTTCCATCTTTATAGCGACTTGGCCAAACTTCTTAGGTCTCTCAAAGTTAATTAACACAGGACCAAAAATCTTGTACTCCTCTTGGTAAACATTTCCTTAGTAAACAACACTTGGTAAACATTCTATTGTTACAGTGATTTGATCAAAATCTTTTTATCTGATCCGTTTCGCTGCCTCCTTCCGTGGGCTATTGCTTTTAACTCAGACACAACTATAGTTACTTATTTTTACGTCGTAAATAGCGTTGATGATAGTGTCTGCCATATTAAGGACAAGAATAATGTGCGATTCTTAATAGTGTGTTTACTCGTGACACGTCAACAAGAGAATACTGTTAATGACCAAATCTACAGTGTTTTTTTCGAGGCTGTTAAAATTTCAAAAGAGCTTCTTTTATGGTATAGTAAATAAACTTTTAACTCTTAATGTGTCAAGACGACACAGCTTTTAAGAAAATACAACATGAAGTATAAGAATTAAAGATCTTTTGGACGTTTGGCAATAATTTTCATTGTTTTTTAATACAATATTTTTTAAAGATTTCAGCAGGATTTATTATTTTTGAAAATGGTTTTAGCGAATCTTTAAGAACCTTGTAAGAAATGTCAAAAAAGTCCTAGCTCAAGGTACATATACAAACAATTTTGGAACAACCATTATGTGATAAAAAGGAGGCAATCAGTGGAAATTTTTTGGACCCTACTGCATCAAATATCCAGACCAAAGGAAACAAAGGTAAGAATGAGGGATTAACAAACTCTTCCAAAACCATGAATATAAACTTGTAGCTTTTACGAACTTTGAAACAAGATAATGGAGTAGACTATCCAGAAAAACACAAAACGGAGAGGTAGAAAGCATCGACAACGGTGATGCTGCAATTCTATTTATATTCCATAAAACCACCAATCCATAATTATATTAAAACCAAAAAGCCTCATAGTGTAAACTTTTTCTAACAAAACTGACAACATTTGCAATTGTATCCAATTGGATTAAGGCAACATTCAAAGTGATAATGGTCTTTACATGCCAAGCATACCAAATTGCGTCATTTCATTGTAAAAATGTATTTATGAAGTAAAAATTAGCAGAGTTATAGACCAAATTGCACAGTGGTTTAAGCCGTGACATTTGGAGTGTTATCGGATTTCAAATCCCGATAGGGTCGTCTCAAAAGGGACATTCATTATCTATGAACACATATATGATAACCTATTGAAGTGCAGAATTCATGAACCGATCATGTCAGTACTATAGGCTGACACTTTTCTACTTAATTCGGAAATACAGTCTTCCATCCTCGGATTGAATGCAATGGCGTAAGGTATAGGATACTCTCCCATTCAGGCATATATCCATTAAGATTTCCAAACTTTACTCGTAAGCTTTATTGATCCTAAATTTATTGTAGTTCCATTTCTCTTCATTACTATACCTACAATGAATAATAAAGATGGTTGGTTCTCTGATATGGAGTAGTTCCAGAAAATCCTATATGGTAAAATATAACAAGATACGCTCATATCGTTTAAGTACTGTAGATGAATATACATTTTATCTCCTCGCTTCAATTGGTATATAATTTAAGCTTAAGTAAGTTTTAGCCTTAATAAAGCTCAAAGCTTTACAGAAAGCTTAAAGAATAAGAGGGTTCAGGAGATATATCTACGGGGCAGTTCGACTATATTTCAAAAATATCATCTAGCCGGGTGTATATATGGGTGGGGTTAAAGTTCCGCTACCATTTCGATCGCCTATAACTTTATAAAACATTTATTTGATCCTTACATTTCTTTTTCGTTGTGATTGGAAAATTATATCGGCTAAAATGGCGACCGTGATTCACTATGCAACTTTCAGCTCTTCTTAAGGCATTTTTCATGACATCCTGCAACATCTCAGGCTGAATTTCTTCTATTTCGTGACGAATATTGTCTTTAAGATGTTGAATCGTTTGGGGCTTATTCACATAAACTTTTAATTCTGGTGCTGTTAAATCTGGAGATCTGGCTGGCCATGCTAAATCGCCATTTCGCGAAATAAGTCTTCGTGGAAAAACCTCATTTAATATTTGAATTTTTGAATGGGCTGTGTGTACTGTGTCTTGCTGAAACCACACGGATTGCATTACTGAAGGATGGCATTACTGAATTCCACTCCTTGATCAGGATCACTCGGTAGCAATTTTTAGACCACTGGGAACCACGTCTCCGAATTGATGTTTCTGGAAACTCTGCGCTCCAGAGCCACATTTTCAGCGTAACGAGACGTCTGTTGTCTTCCAGAACGAGGTCTTTCGTATCGTACTGTCGAAAACTCGCATGTAAACGATAAATTGTGGTTTTGTTAGGCATTGGACGATTAAGATATTTTTGACGCAATTTCTGCTTAGTGGCAATAATGGAACGATTATTTTCACTGAATGTTGTCACTATTTCTGGCCGTTCTTTTGGCGAATATTTATTCATTATAAAATTGGGACGTCTACACAACACAATGGTTAAAGCGAAACTGAGCTAAACGTCACGTAACGAAGATGGCGTGCAATTAAAATGAAAGTGGGACTTTTGCCCACCCTGTAACATTGATATCCTATATCAACGATAGCTCTACATTTCTCTCCTTACGTCGCGGTCAAGAGTTCGATTCTCAACGTTGACCAAAATCTGACATGCACCGGATGACATAAAAAGCGATTGTGTGTAAAAACATTCGTTAGGCTGACCACCTATAGGGTTTCAGGTGACACGCGGTTAGGGCCATTTACGGCCTCAAAGACATAATTATAATTATTATAGAGTCATTTAAGAACACAGCAAGCTTTATGGTGCTACTCAACCGATTAACGACACCAATTAAGCCACATAAATCGAGTCTGGTCGTAACACAAACGATAATTTCGCCCACTGTACACATATTCCACAAACAATTTTATTCCATCTTACGAGTATATATATATATGTCTTCAAGATTACTGTTGTTATAGTTTTATTTTGTATTTTTTATTACAAGAATGAATAAAAACTAAAAAGTAAAATTATTTATTAACAATTTCAAAAATAATGAAAAAAAATTCGTCTTCTTGGCATGGTATGGTATGGTATGTATGTATATACACGAGTATATATTACTCGGCATGCATGGTAAGAAACTGTTACAGAGAAAATAATTATATTTTCTTCAGAATTGTTATGTTTTTTTGGCTGTAAGCGCAGAAGCTTTTCTTGAGGTATTCGTAAAACTAAAATCGTGAAACTTATTTATTATTGTTGTTGGTTAGAATATTGCCGCCTTAAGAAAAATCGTATGATTTATATCAAATTTTCTCCAATAGGAAGTTAGAAGAAATTCTTTTATCGTATATAACATGTAAAGTGGTTAATGAGCTGTTCGACACACATATGTGTATTATACATAGATCAAAATCACTATAACAGATTTCTTATAAATTATATATCTATTGTACAAAATTAGAACAAATTTGTCAAATACACAATCATAACCTCAAAGTAAAAAATATTATACATTTTCCTTAAAAGCTTGTCGAACAAAGCACTTTCACCTTTGTGATATGAAACGAAGTGTGTTTGTATCAGCTACATGCAAAATTTTTTTCACCACTATCACATACAGTTCAAATTATGATCTAAAAAATTCGACGAAAAATATAAAATAGCGCGAACATCGATTAAACAAGACACAATTTACTTCCTTATTGTTGTATAAATTGTATACGAGCACATACAGCGGGCACATAACACATATCGACATAAACATACATAGATATGTTATTAAAAAAAAAAAATGCAAACAGCATCTTATTATGTTCTTCTAAGGTGTACATTTAAGATTTATTTTGTTTCTGTTAAATTTGTAAGTTAGTTTTGAACTAGATAACCTTCTTAATTTCAGGAAAGTAACATAAAACAAAAAAAAATTTATTTCACTTTGGATATACCTTAAGACATCTCCATATATGGAATAATAATTTGATATTGTTTTTGTTGTTATTATATATCGAACGTAAATGGTGTATTGATCGTCTTGTTTGTTTTACAATTTGTATCGGTTAAGTGTGTTGTGTGAGTTTAAAAGGGTTGTGGTGTGTATTATTTCTATAGATATTGAACCGGAGACCCTATTTTTTGTGTATACTCAACACAAATATTTAATGTTTGTAAAACCATGCGAGTTGTAAATTCAATCCCGCTAATAGAGTAGTAGGTTCCTTCGATGACGCAACACATTTGCCTATGATTTCAACTAGTAAACAGAGATGGTCCTTGTGATCAACATTGTTTTAAACTAGTGCAGCTTAAGGACTTAAGATCCAAATGACTTAAGACCCATAACTCTATCATCCTTTCTACTGAAAACCTTGGAAAGGCTGATGGATATCTATATACGTTCAAAAATAAAGCCTAGTGACTGGGCGAAGTCTCAGCATGCTTACTATAAATGGAAATATTTGGACACATCAATATTCTCGCAAAAGGGTTAATATGGTAGCACTTCTTGATATTGAGGGTGCATTTAACAATCTAACTGGAACATAGCAATCAATAGGTTGCTGTTAGAGCTGGAGAGAGAGAGGATCGGTGAGATTTCCTATGCAGATGACGTAGCGATAGCTGTCTCTGGGAAATATTTAAGCACGGTAAAGGAGGTAGTCCAGAATGCCCTCCTAATCATTATGAGGTTGGCCATCAGATGATGACTGGCAATTAGCTCGTCCAAAACTGAACTGGTACTATTTACTACGAAATATAAAATCCCGGTGGTAGATCCATATCTCTTAAATGGCAGGAGACTAGCTTTTACTGACAAAGCAAACTTTCCAGTCGTAATCTTAGACAATAAGCTAAGTGGGAAGCCCAACATTTTGGAAAGAATAAACAAAGCTAGTATAACCATGTACACGTGCAGGAATGTCATCGGAAGGCGATGGGGTCAGAAGCTGGTACACTGGCGATTTAATTCTGTAGTAAGGCCTTGACTTATGTATAGGGTGAGCGTGTGGTGGCCAGATCTTGATAAAGAAACGTACAAAAAGGGGATCGAGAAGGTGCAAAGAATGGCCTGCTTGCTTATTAGCGGGGCACTGAGCACAACACCTACACTTGCCTTGGAAGTTATGTTTCACATTCTCTCCGTATATATTTATTGTAAGCAGATGGCGACGATTACGGCCACCCGACTTTCAGCCATATCTCAGTGGAAATATCTTCAGACGGCACACTCGACTATAATTACATAGCTAAAGAAGGAACTGGCGAATCTAGTCTACATTAACGAACTTTCTGTCCCTCAAGAGAATCTTGGAAGAGCGGGTCACAGATGGCTACACGATAAAGTATGAGCTGGAGTATTCTGTAATAAATTTAAAGTAAACACATCAGTTCGACTCCCTTAGCACTGCAGCGTGAACCAGGCAGAGGTGAAAGCGATTGAAGAGGTCCTAATTTGGTTGAAATATAGTGTGGTAGCCTCGACTAATATCGCAATTTATGTGGACAGTTAGACGGCAATCAAACGCCATCAAATCACTGGATTTTATTTCTCTGACGTCTAGAATGGCGTTGGGTTGCCACTTGTCTCTAGATGAGATGAGTGAGCATTTCAACATGCTGACAGTCTGAGTCCGCGGCCACTCGAACGTCATGGGAACTGCAGATCGGACGAACTAGCGAGGCATGGTAAAACTCTTCAACAGTTCGGAAGGTCCATTAAGGCACTTAACACTGTGTTTAACAAAGAGGCAGTAGCCTCAGCGAATGAAAGGTGGACGAACACCCTCTCATGTAGTGCAGCAAAGCAAGTCTGGCCAAAACTAGACTTGAAACGATCAAAGTCGGGGATCGTCGGGGTACTCACTGGATACTGCCTTCTTGGAGAACATGCTAGGAGGCTACGTTTAAAAGCAAATTACGTTTGCAAAAGTTAGGAGAAACAGACGATAACCCACCTCCTGTCCTAGCATTCCCGGCTTTGGCACCCCAAAGACATGAATATTTGGGTAAGTTCTTAATGGACTGTCTCTCTGATCTCGAAAACTCTAAAATGCATTCAACCTTACCAAACCTAACCTATTAATGCTTATATCTATCACATTTAATCTTGTAGTAATACCAAAATTTAGTACAAAACATAGTCGTGTCAGACATTCGATTTCCCGGTGAAAGTGGAATACAGTTGTCCCGAATACTGTACTTCTCATCAAGGTATAATAATAGATTTTCCATAACCAAGTTGACCTCTTTATTGTCTACGCTCAACCAATCCTCTATAATATTTTCCTGCATGATTTAATCCCAGAGTACGCTGGGCCTTCACAGAGGTTGACAACAATATGATATGAATCAAAGGAAAAACAATTTAAAACCCACAGCAAGCATAGTTACCACCGATTTTAAATGAAATTTTGAACGCCCAATCTTTATTTTCATTCTGTTCATTGACATTCCAATGAATGACATTCAAACCGCACGATGGTCCGAATAGGAGAACAATACTGTTAACCGAAACAAAATACATTATCCATCAAGCAATTGATATAAATCGTGGGGTGGTTCTACCCTTTGAGATAGTCTCTATAGCCGGGGTTTTTAAAATCATCAACACCGGGGTTGATAAATGGGCCAAATAAATAATTGATTAGTTTCATGTATCCCTCCAATTTCAGAAATATTTATTATTAACGTATATATCTTTGGCGAGATAAATGCATAGCCTATATGTGTTTCCCTGGGTTTGAATGGCGGAATTCTTAAATTTTTTAATACTAGATATATGAACTTCTGGTTCTTCCAAACAGTTTATTTTCCGTATATTTTGTCGGTTTCACCATGTATAATTTTTATCCTATCGAATGCCAAATAATGCGGAAAATATGCTAAAGGAGAATGATTAGAGTTCTTTAGTGCTCGACTGCTTTCAACCTAAGTTTTAATGCTCGTCATCAGTTACATAAGACCTTATAGCAGCCAGTATGGATCTGTTCACGCATTCTGATGTATTATTGTATGCATTATATTTGGAAGTAAATCGATGGGTAATACTGTGCCTGATAAAAAAATTCAGGAATCCCAAAGTATAAAATATACTACATGACAAGCTTTAGAAAACTTTACAAGCTGTAGTGACGAGCACTGGTTCAATAAGTGGAAATCAAGAATATTTATCTAATTTGAGCCTAAGAAATTTAACCGAATGGTTGAAAAGTTTCAACGAAATCTCCCATTTCTGGTCTGGTGGTATATCGTTTGCTTCTTTTCATACTCTTTAATTTGTTTGACCATCCAAGTTTCAAAACTTTTCTTTATAATAGATTTAGCTATTCCTTGAGACGCAGATAAAGCTGGAATATGGGAATTTTCAATCAACTCAGTGGTTAAAGACGCGAGAACAACCAGTTTCCAAGTTTAATTTTTATCAGAACCATCGGTGTGACATCTGAATTTTGTTTTAGAATTTTAATTCGATTTGTGTAATTATATTCTTCGAACAATGTTAAGATCAATTCGAAGTGATCTTTTTCCATCATGCATAGGTTTATTACTTCTACCCACCATGAAGAGCTATCAACGGGACTCTATTTTGACTATCTTTCCTGTACTGGATACAAAAAATCGAAGGTATGTAGTCTCCAACGGGCTAATCTTCCGCAGTCAAATCGTTTTGATTCATAAGCATTGGGGACAAGGATAGTCAGTGATAACTCTGACTCCAAAACCATCAAAGGCCTAAATTTATTACTCTTATGACTGCAGCGTGGCACTCCAACTCAGTAATGCTCTATTTTTTCTTAATATTGTTTAGATTAGACGATGTAATGGCAATTGGATGCTTTTCTTTTTGGGATCGGAAGACTAGTGATACTAGCGTGGCACTGTATAAAAAACGTTTTGAGTAATCCAGATTGGCTAGCACTGATACAGCATCATAGTAACATAGGTTCTGGTTACCTTTTTACGATCATCTCCAGAAATCTTTTGCAGACTTCGATATTGTATATTCAGCTTTGGCTTGGACGTTTTCGAATTTCACTCAAAGATATTTTCCTCCTTGATTATCGAATTGCAAATTTACTTTTTTTCACATTGATAGTAATTAGTTTAGACTTTAAGTAATAGTGCAAATGAACTTCAAATGTGGCAGCAAATCGTCGAGATATATCAAGATGTAACCTGATGCAAAACTCAATCGTGTAAATGATGACGGATGACCCTAAGAATCAGGTTACATAACGTTCGACATGAATTGTACAACCCAAATTGCATCACGGTGAAGTAGTTTAAAGATCGACCCGGTCTTACCAATTCGCGTTTTGTGTTGTAATCAAGACACACAGTGAAACAGCTTGAAGCAATTTCAAAGTGAACGAAACAAAGAGGGAAGTTGATGCCGAACAACTCGTGTAAACACCATCAATTACTTTGAATCAAACGTTGAATTTAATTAGAACATAACGGTTCCCGAACCTTTAGATTAGGAAAACCATGCAGGAACTGGATATTTAGTTAGTTCAGTTAACGAATAAGTTCTTATGTTGGTAAATTGCTTGGGTGGTTGGTTGATATCGAATCCAGTAGTAGTAGAATGTATTAACTAAATAGTTGTCACTGAGGGAAGGTATCAATTATGAAAGTTGACGTACTAAGTTACATGTAGCTTAATAGCAGCTGCCCTTGATTGTAAATATCATACAGTAACTTATTTGTTCAAAATTAACATTCCAACTCGATTAGGTTTGTCCAAAACGATTAATATAATTATTCTAATTGGGAAGTAACACATATTTGTAGTCATCATAGCATAGGCTGTTAAAATCATTCGGACCATTTTATTCCAATTCGGACTATTTCATTCCAATTGGTGCAAATTTTAGGTGGTGTGACCAACAAAAGCTTTTAAACATAATCCCGCATGTTGTCATCAGGATCACACAACTGATTCTTTTGGTAAACGGAGAATCGTACTCGACACTAAGCCACGACAAACTACACTAGCTCATCAGCTTAATAGCGAAGTATAGAGTAATTGCACAGAGTAATTCGGTTAAGTCCTGTACAAACATTATTTGACCTGACAAAACTCGCAGTTGACCAAGAACGCAGTTTACCGCATTGATAATCAATGTACTTTATTGAAGTTAGTCGATGACTGTGGCGCATAGTTCGATAAACACACCGATAAAGCAATACTAAATTGACCATGGGAGCAAAGTGTGAAAAAATCTTGTGGAGATATAGTTGTTTTTTAAATGTACGTACTATATGGATGAATCAGCTGAAAGTATAGGTATCGGAAATGCCCAGGACTCGTTTTCGTCTGGCTTATAATTTTAGAAATTCGTCAAGATTGTTCTTAAAAAATCATATCTTTGATCATATTTGGTCAAATGTAGCGAGCATTAAGTAAACATTACGAGTGGCACCATGGTATATGGGGCTAGGGCTATCTATAATTGTTTGATATTGAAACCAAATAATTCAGAACAAGTAGGATTTAAGCCACCCTCGACAAAATATGCGGAATCTGTGACAGACTGGCATTTTTTACCGTCCACTTATGGCCATTTTTTGCCCTGACTCTATCATCAAATTCAATCACGAGCCAGCTCTTCATACAATTATTAACTGTCATAAAGTACCATCGTTTCTGACATCGACATCATCGTGTGGTTGAAAAAAGTTGGGTCCAATCCGTTGAATATTTCAAACTGTCACAACCATACATGACAACAGGTCTTATCAATACTCCGAACAGTTTCAGCTAATACACATTTAGAAGATATTTCGATTACATATTTCAACTTCTTTGATGAAAATCGCATTAGCTCGGAATCATCGCTGTGGTACTGTTGTCGTAAAGTTATTCACTTTTCGCATTTGATCGAAGCTCGGAATTGTGTGAGATATCATACTCTGACAAGATCTATCATGGAGAACGTTTTGAAACAGGGATTTCAATCCAAACCTCGCTAACTGAGTTCGATATGAAATCCATCGTTGTCAAGGTCGACTACGTGTTATTTCTAACAATCGATCTGCATATCATATATCAATCAAATCATATACGCACGCATTTATAATTAAGCTCCTGGATGACGTTATCGCATTTATAATTGTCCGATTGGCGTTATTAAATAACAATTCCACGTACCACAAAACCAATTCAATTTTTTTTTGTTTCAACGAGATCAATTCAGTTTTGTAACTTTCAAACGCAACGAATAAATTAATTATTGGATAATTAAATTTGATTAACAGCAAACCAGATCGTATACAGAGTACAACCATTTAGATATAATCAATCAACCGTGTATAAGTACGATGTGGCCTGCAAAATAAAAAAAAAATGTTTTGTCGATTTCAAGGATATGGTATTCCATCATTTTCGCAATGACACTTTTTTGTTGTTGTTGTTGTTGTTGTGGTGGTGTGACTCGAAAACGGTGGGGCGGTCGTAATGCGCGCGCGTACTATATAGTTTATATATAAGATCGATCGTTGTAATAATTTATTGAAAAATGAGAGTTGAATTAATTTGACACGCCGAGAGTCACGTACTATATAATATATATACAAGAGCCACTTCTGTATTTTGTAATTTATATTGTTTTAAACGATGGCCTTCGATCGATTCTAAGAATGTCCTAACACACTTTTATTTATATAAACACCTTAAATATTTTATTGGTTGTCGTGTAGTCTTTCTTGTATATATTTCACAATGACTCGTTTAATATTTGTATCGAAAGCTTGCCGGTGATAAATTGCATGGAAAATGGATCGGCCCATGAATTCTAAACTCAACAGCGAGTCACAGATATGTTCATTCTCACCACTGATCGTAATTATGATGTTGAAAAATCTATTAAGCATCCTTTTACTACTGGAACTCGACCTGGTACTTCTTGCTCCATCTGTCACCGCCTTAACCACACCTATTTGGGTTCTGGATACAGTAAATTTTTCATAGATTCGCTGAAGCCTATTGGTTTGTGTTTTAATTCGTATGTCTTTGCTTCTTCTGGAATAACTTCTACAGTTTAGATTCCTGTAAAAATTGTTGGATTATTTTTATTGAGGAGGTTAAGAATGTTACGTTATAGGTTGAGTGGCTGCTACAGTACACTTAGACTGGCGACTGTCTGTTGTGATACCACAGGAACTTAGTTCCCTATTACCCTTCCGAGAACCAATTTCAGCTACCTTACAGCATAGGAGGAGGACAACCGTCTCTTCCTGGCCCAGTCCATACAGTTTCTACAAAAGTCATTAGTTTCTTGACCTAGCCTCCTCGCATGTTTTTCCTAGTAGTCAGTATCCTGTGAGTATCCTCTCGATCGTTATAAGTTCACTTCTTCGTAGGAAGATCTTTGTCTTTGTGCGTTTTAAGTTAAGCTTAGCCAGTCTCGCCTTGCTAGACTACATAAGAGGGTGTTCGTCCACCTTTCATTCGCTGAGGCTACTTCCTCCTTTTTAAGCACATTCTTGAGTGCCTTAATGGGCCTTCCTAACTTTGTCCTTTCCGGTAGCAGTTGAAGAATTGTATACCATGCCTCGCTAGTTCGCCTGCCCTGTACTTCTCTATGACGTCCGAGTAACCAGAAACCCAGACTCCCTACGCGATTCGGCTTACTTATTTTTTTGTTCGCCGTTGTTTATAATCGGTATTTTTTCTTATTTGAAAAGGGACATCCACACCCACTCCTCGTTCACACTGTGAATGTGTCACTGCGTGTGGTCACATTCGTCCATCCTGATATCTCTGATGTCCTCATTAGTATCATCAAAGTTAAAATCCTGCAATGCACACCATGACTATTGGCTTCATTCGATCGCTGGCAAAGCACTCCTTCATAAACTCGTCTTCCTTGCTAGGCACTGACCGTAAGCTCTAGGTGTCGCTGTAACATTCAATATGTGTTCTATGACATTTTCTTTGCAATAATTAGCCGATTTCGACAGCGTAAATGCTGCTCCTCTGTCGCTTATTATTCGCGTTGGAATTCCAAAATGAACCGTCCAATCCTCCATCATGTTGAGTACCGGCTGCGTAGAGGTATCCTTTACAGCTTTCATGACAACATATTTCGAAAAACCATCCATCATCACAATATAAGATAACTATTTCCAGACTTACTTTTTGGAATAAGCCCGAGTAGATCGACATGCACCGTATGAAATGGCACGGCAACTCTTTCGATAGGATACAGCTCACCCTCGAATACTTCATAACTCTCGATTGTTTTTAATAACTCCTCATAGAGTTGTTGCATTTCGATTAACCAATCGCTTTCAAATTGGAAAATGTCAAAAACGTCAACTTTACGGTTTCTGCTCAATGCATCCACATGTTGCATCAATTTTCCAGTTTTGTGTTGCACCACAAAATCAAACTCCGCCAACTTTAACCACCATTTGCCTAGACGAGGAATGAAATCCTTTTTCGAAGCACAGGAACCGTTCTAACGTTTCAACGACTGCTAAGGACTCCAGTTCATACGAGTGAAATTTTGCTTCATTTGCCGTTGTCTTCCTACTTAAATATAAAACAGGTCTCGTTTCGTTTTTCCCATCTGTCTGCAGTAGCACACCAGCAAGCTATCTTAAACTTGCAGTCCCAAATACCTGATGTTCTTTTTCCGGATCAAATATGGTTAAAACATCGTGGCTTCCTAATTTCGGTTTTATTTCATCGAATGCTCGAATGTTACTATCCCGTCCTGTATCGTTCGGCTAGGAATAATTATATCATCTCGTCATTTTATTTAACGTGCGATTCTATTTATTAACTGTGACATATCGCCGGATCATTTGTCAATCCAAAAGGCATTCTCAAAATTCATAATGCCCATATCCGGAGTAAAACATCACCAACATCGTCAACGGTATGGAATCCTTTTCAATCGGAATTTGATAATATCCATTACCCAAATCCAATACTGTGAAATAGTTAGAGCCTCCTAACCGTTGCAATTGGTCCTCGATTATCGCCTATCGGTAAAGGAAATAAAACTCTTTTTGTTCGTTTATTTAGACGTCTATAGTCTAGGCACATTCTTGTTTCGCCGGATTTCTTTTCGTCAACACGATCGGACAAGAGTAATATAAAGCTGAATCCCTAATGACTCCATGTTGTTGGTGGAGTATTGTGGTTACGTCAGGCTGGCAACGGCTTACTATTAAGCCATGCTGGTGGCGATTAATGAGTGGGTTTGGCTGGTGACGGCTTTGTTTTGAGCAATGCAGGTGGCATTTAATATGAGTGCGTCAGACTGGTGACACTTTTTAATTGAACCAAGCTGGTGGCGGTTAATGAGTGAGTGAGGATGGTGACAACTTTTGTTTGAGCCATGCTAATGGTGTTTTGTGAGTGCCTGGCGGCTTTTGTTTGATTGTACGTAAGTATTTGGTTGTTTTGCGTTGATTCGGTAACAACGGGGCAATTTTTAAAGAATATGCTTGGAATTATACCCGCTTGAACTGGATGGTTGTTTTGATAGTTGTTTGATTGTCTCTCCTGATAATGATGGGATCCAAAGGAGTTGACTGGTTGTGGTTCGGTTTCTTCCGTTTGTAGTGTAATTGTATTAATTTTTATTTTTTTCTGTGTGTTTCTTCTAATTCTCTACAATCTTCTAATTGTAGAAGCCTCTGTATTCTTCCATCGCTTGGGTTGTAGGATCTTGGTTGACGAGTACTTCTACTTTCTCCAAAAGTTTGACCTCGCGTTGTCTTGCAGAATGAGTAATATTTAACTGGACAACCATAAGGTTGGTAAGTATTCTTTGGGTGAGTTGCTTTGGCCTGCTAATTTATTATAATTCGCCTGGGATGGTAATTGGGGATTAGGGAGGAAATTTTATAGTTCACCTTGTGAGAAGAGATTTCGTTGTTGTATTTTTGATTTGAGTGAAAAAGAAGAGCTCGCTGTCTGGCATCCTCTTATTGTTTGCAACAGTATGAAAAACTGGCTCGTGATCGAGACCGAATGAGTCAGATAGTTAAAAAGGTACACGCCAACAATGCCCTATAAAAGTAAAAACAAAGATGTGGTACTTGTTAATCTAAGACGAAACCACTCAACATCTTTGCACACTTAACATAACCTCATAAAATAAAAACGAAAACTGTCATCAAATCGCATCTCTTGTATGCCGCGCGCACCAAACAAAGAACAACATTTACAAGACAGTTTACAGATTTTATTTGTTACACGTCATTTTTTAAAGGTAAAAGATTAATCATAATAAATTATAAGAAATTATATAAATTGAAATGTTAGGTAGATATACGAGAGATGATGTTCCCATTATTTTTTTGCAGCACCGTGTGAGATTATATACCAAACAAACGATGCGCATGAATAAAAAACAAAAATATTTGTGTATGGTGGTTTCTGATGACGTTTGGTCTGTGGCATGGTGAGCAGACATAAATACACGAAGATGAAATTGGAACACACAATTTGATATTTTTTTTTATTTGGTCTCGGCAAACCATTAATTAACATACGCGAGATATATTTTTTTTGGTTTTGGTTTATTGAAAGTTAACGCCTAAGATTGTCATCTCGGTTGGTACATATACACAACAAGATACATTTTCGTGGTTAAGATGAATCAAAATAATTATAATTATATAGGGTTTTGGATCGTAAATAAAATAAAAATTCCAATTTTTTGCCATTACACATATACGTAATTTGTTGATAATCAACACATGTGTGCTTGTAATATATGTGTACCCATGTTACGGGGCTGTGTAGTAATAATTACACAAAATGTTTTTGGTTGTCGATTGTATCGACGAAATTTAAGGTAACATCCTTGCTGGACCGCATATAATCTATCAATTTGATATATGCAAATTAATCGGAACAGCAGTCAGTGGGTTTCATTTAATGTACTTGTACTTAAACGTCGATCGATTCATTAATCAACGCATGTACAGTATAGAGATAAGGTTTACGACAAAATGAATTATGAAATGGTCTTTTTGAATTTATTAAAGGTTATTTGATAAGAGGAAATTTAAGTTATTACGAAAGATCTTGCCTTAAAAGTATCAACCTTTTAGTCAATACCACCAGCATATTGTGTAATGGTCGCAGTTATGTCATTTATATGTTGATATGAAATTTGTTGTTTATATTAAACCTAAATCAAGCACAAGACTGTTTATCTATATGATATATTGGAACAGCATTGAGGTTGCTGGTGTGAATTCACCATAATCGATTTTCTGACCACTTTTGAATTCTCTGAATGCAATGATACAATCGTATTAATCCTTCCAATAAATTTTGGGGCAAACTGGCATCTTCAAATTGTTTACAACAATTCATGAGACAGGTTGAAAAAAAATATAGGACATTCATTTCGAAATCAGCGTCAGGGTTCAAAGGAGCGAAAGCTTGTATTCAACGAGAATGCCGGAATAAAAATGTATGACGCAGATAACTCTCTTAACCAAATCACCGCCCAGTTTGCGCAGTAGTTGAAAAAAGTTGCGGCTTGGAGCGGGAGTACCTCGTTCGAATTCCATAGGAGCAGATTACGAAAAGAGATTTTCACCATTGATCGATTTGGCAGTGTGATCCGGTTGAGTTTAAAATCCTTGTGCCGTCCCATCTTCCATGGAGCTTTTCAATGTACAGATGGTTTCTACGTTAAATCAGACCTATAGCCGGTACGTCAAGTAAAAAGTGGGATGTCACAATGGGACAATTGAGCCTGAGTGACGGATTACACTAAAATAGATCAACAAATCAATACTTGATCTTATTTAGCGGTTAAAGAAACAAGATTTCAAATCACATCAAAGTTATCTTTCTACGTCTTTACCGTCCATTAAATTGGGCGTTATTGCTCATTTCAAGGCTTACAAACAAGTCGATCCAAATTAAGGAACAATTAAGAATTTTTGAAGAAGTTTTAATACAATTTGTGGACCGTCTCTTAGCTGTTATAAAGAAATGAGGGAAAAAACGGAATCGACTCTATATAGGAAGTGACATTGGATCAAGCAGATACTGAAGATAACACTGATATAAAAAATGTAGAGCGACGAAACTCTTTCTAATAATAAATTGTTGAAGATCCTTAAAGAAACTACTGATCAGGAAACAGCAGAAGGTCAATACGACACGCCAGGGATTTTGACTCATTATTTTAGCAGAAGGTATAGACATTATAATTGAAACAAAATCCATAACAAAAAAGAAGTCTTAAGGCAGAACTAGAGGTTCAGAATGTCGTTCATAGAGAATTATATAAAAACAAACTCACACAAAAAAGAATATACAACAAATAATACAAACAGATACACTAAGTAAGGTATTTTCAAAGTGAACTGTTGCAGGTGCTCTTAGTTTCAAAATTGATGAAAAGCTGAGTGGCGGTTGCTGTACTTGATTTTTTGGTGAAGATAATTTTATAAATATACATTTTTTTGAACACCTGCAACTGCTAGCTTTGAAAAATACTTTAAACCTCTAGTTAACCTTAAAACGTCTGTTGCGGATTGATTCAATCAAAACGGGAATCGAACGCAACGGTTCAAACACTTAAATCGATTCGTTTTACCATAAAATGCAAACGCTTTTCAACGTTTCTATAAGCTTTCATTCATATGGCAGCAAGTTTTCTTCCTTTTAACAAATATGGCTTTCTACTGAGCTTGATTTTTTCCTAATCACCGTCCATAATGAATCGTCGAAACGATATTATCAAAATGATAATCCCTTATAGAAGCTTTCCCATATGCTCCTATAAACAAAACGATGGTGCACAAGTGCTCAATAGAGGAGTTTTAAATAATATAAAAGGGAACTATGCCAAGGTTTCCATATTATTCCTAAAAGGTTTAATATAGTAACAGAAACTAGAATTGACAGGACTGTTGGTAGAAACAAGTTTTGAGGGTATAAATTTCGAGCTTTATTCAAAGTATTGTCCATCATTAGCTACAACTATTCACCATATTTTAAACAGCTACCTTCGTATTTTGAGGCAAGCAAAGAAATAACTTTATCGTTGGCTTCTTCGTAAGCAGTAGTGCTGTTCGACCAATCACCAAGCCGATCACTTAATTATACCTTTTGACATACTGTCGGCGTTTGAGCTTATATACACTTAATTGGATTATAATTGTTGTTAAAGTAACGTACTTCATCGATGATATCGTTTGGCTGGACTAGCTATCATTAAATCATTCCGAACTGGTCCCACCATGGTTGGAGCTATATTGAACCAAGAATGATTGCAAGCGATTGCACCAAGGTTTGCAATCGCTTGCAATCATTCTTGGTTCAATAGCTCCTCCAAGTAAGTGGCCTAAACCAGTACTCATATGTTTTTATTAATGGAGCAATTGAGAAATTCTCGCTAATTGGGGTTTGTTGGCACAGAGGTTGACATGAAAAAATATATTGTTCACACTTCAGCAAAAAGACAGGTACTGGTTTTAGAGCGAAAATGATGTCGATTTAACATGAACTAAATTACACGACGGTCCGATGCGATTAAATACTAGTCATGTCATCTCTTGTAAATCCGTGCACAAATTCGAGTCAAAATATAACGGTCAATGGAGTTTTGGTAAGAGAATTGGGTTGAGTTGATATCAGTGATATGTGGTTCTAACAACATAATGCCACATGATTCACAACTCGTAAAAATCTATGACGATCTCCTTATGAACCATTTTAATAATTGGTAGGTGGTCAGCCCAACGAATGTTTTACACACAATCGCCTTCACAACTCGTCACAAAATTGATTTATTGATGCAAACGTTTGGTAGCCGTGAAATCTTCCAGTTGATTGACCCTTGACTCATGCCATATTGAGTTTTTCCTATTTGAGCTTACATTCAACAATACAACAACGTTATCACAATAATCCAGCAGCAACTTTAGCTATACTGTCGCAGAAGAAAAACGTCACAATTATCGAATGCCTTATCCAATTCACTCACACAAATTGTACAGAATTACTATCTCATCGTTGAGTCAATACCAATTTGTAATGATTCACTTGCTAGTAGTTGAGTTTGCGTCTTCGTAACACTGCAAAGAGGTGAAATCCAGTTTTACATTCCATCCCCCAGTTTCGAATCAGGTTCAAATAAAGCATCTTAAACACTTTTTGGTTAGTAAAGTGTCAAACATTTTAAACGAAGGAGTAAATCTTAATGGAGCACTCAAGAGTGAATGTTGCAAATATGAGCAAATAGCTCAAAATTGTCCACAGTATATTGATGACTCGTGAAAGGTTTAGATACGAGCATAGTAATATTTTCCGACACCCAGTGAAGAATGCTTATGTTTAACAATGGTGATAAGTGAGAATATTGAGCAAGAGGTTTAGTATTATGCTGCATAGATACCAACTAGACTAGTTTAATGTCATTAAATATGAATGTAGTATGTTTGAAATTATGAGTACGTATGCCATTAAGGAGATTATTGTGAAGCATGGCTTTCTATCTGTTAGCCATAATACGATGTAGCATTTTCACGAGTATCTCTACGAGGATGTACTCTGGTTATGGCTAGTCATTTCTAATATTAGAACAAATCTCGAGTTAAAATAGTTTTTGTAGTTTAAGAATCCACAAGGACTGGTTGCATGCTGAGTCGAAAGATGGGTCGCTTCGATTATACAATTCAATAACGACGAAAACGGTTATGTTTTGTGAAGATTATCATGTACTATTCAGTCTAAGCACTATAGCCGAGTGGAGCATAAAGCTTATCTCGTTCAACAGTAGCATTTACCACTATATATGAAATGAATTTCCAGATAAAAGCCCAACAGTGCACAAGGACGCAATCGAATAGTTCGTTGAATGAAGATTGCGGTTTAAAGATGATTTAAGAGAAAATTGTTGGCAGAAATAAACAGTCATTGACGGCGGTACCGTTATAGCTTCGAAGTGGATCACCAATAGTCATGAATAGAACTTTAGACGACAGATATAGCGGAAAGGAAGCCGAAAGGTATCATGGAAAGCTCATCAATAAAATAGTAGAGCATCATTTGAGCGGACCGTCATGGCTACTTCAGGCCCATTCTCAAAAATATCAATTTATCAAAGTTTAGGTTTGATGTGACATCTATTCGAATGGCAGAGAACATCCATATATTTAAAGTGGTTCATACTTGCCTGTCCTCACGAATTGCAAACATGCCCCAACCGATGTCTGAGAGAAAAATAAACTTTTCTTATTAGAATAATTGTTGTATACGATTCAGGATATACTATACTTAACCTTCCTATAGTAGTATAGCTTCCTAAAAAATAATTTTGTACGTTAACCACACAATTATTTTGTCAAGATGATCATGTACAGTTAAAGTACTGTGGTCGTGCGGACCACAAACATTAACTCGGTTAACAGGAGCATAAACCATTATGAAATTAAATTCCTGATAAAAGCCCATCAGTCAGGGCGTATTAGACACACTCGAATAGTTTGTTGCTTGATGATGGTAGTTTAAAAAGGATTTGAGAAAAATTCGATAGAAGAAATAAACAGTCATTGATGGTGGTACCGACGGTTCGAAGTGAATATCATCTAGTCATAAATAAGAACTTTTTCAAAAGTTCGTGAAATATTTTAGATAGAAGAAGATAGATATAGCAGAATGGTAACGGGTGCGCCATCTATCGGTTTAAATTTGAACCACCAGTAATTTTCAGTCTGGCAATACTTATGTCATTCTATTCTGTCACAAAATTCAGTATATTATCTCCACTGAACGAAATGAATCGATTTTCGCCTGAGCAACTTTGGGACTTATTGCAAATTTATTTCCAAAAAACAATAACAGTTGGTCGGTAATACATGTTAAAAGATCTCGGTATGACGCCTTGCAATGTTCAATTGGTTTAAGAGTTGAAGCCGCATGACCATCCACTCCGTTTCCATTTCACTAATTTTGCCAAAAAAAATCATCTTTACGGATGAAGCTGATTTTCATCTTGGTGGGTACCTTAATATGTATTTGGGGCGTAGAAAACCCACACATGGTCTTACAGAAGTCAATGCATCCACCCCACACTGTTTGGTGCGGCTTGTAGAGTGGAGGCATCATTGGCCCATATTTCTTTGAAAATGAAAAGGACGAAACCATGACGGTCAATGGAGACACCTATCGCACCATGACAACCGAGTTTTTTGCGCCCGCTCTTCATGGTATTGATGTCAACTATGCTTGAATAGATGCAACCTGCCACACATCTCATGCCGCAATCAATTTATTGCGTCAAACGTTTGATGGCCGTTTAATTAGTCGAAATGGTGATGTCAATTGGCCGGCAAGAAGCTGCGATTTAACACCATTGGACTATTTTCTGTCGGCCGCCGTTAAAGACAAGTGTTATGCCAACAACTGGTTTGTTGGCATAACACTTGTCTTCAACAACAATTGAGCATTTGAAGGCCATCGCCGCGATATGACCCATACACTCCAAAAAGTGCTCAAAAATTGGTCCGAGCGAATGTCCTCTCGCAGTGCAAACCTTGTCTAGTCAGAGTCTGACATGCGATTAAACTTTTGTTGTTAAGAATGATATTAATACACTGTTTAAGATACACTCAGCCCTTTGCCATAGGCCAACAAGACAATAACCCATAAATGCATATGGTATAAATAAATAAGAGGTGTAACTCGAGACGACCCAAGACTAATTCAAATATAAGTGGGTTACAATTATAGCTCGAGTGATAACATCCTGTGGCTTTGATGTAGCTTCCTAAAAAATACTCTGGAACGTTTACCACACAAATAGTGCCGATATCTTTTCATCGCGAGCGTTCCATCTAATTATTATACATAAGTTTTTTTTTTGGTCTGCACACATTCATATGTAGGTACATAATATATACGTTTTTGTAGCTTATCTGATATAAAAAATCAACGACACGCTTATATATTCAAATTAAACATAGCACAGCAATAAATAAGAAATAAAAAAAAAATTTAAGATTTCCATCCATCAATTTAAATTAAATCGAAACAAAACTATTTTTTAAGTTCATTAAATAAATTAATGAATAGAAATAAAATATTAATTAATTTGGCAAAAACAAATTAACTGTAAAATGAATGTCCTTCAATAATTTTATTTGATTAGTTTTATGCGCGCGATTTTTGATTTCTTATAATTTTCTTGTTGTTGCTATATAAGATTGTTGCTGCTGCTGCTGCTGCAACTCGCCTACAATAATTATGTGTACGTTATATATGTTAGTTTTAATTTTATTTTATGGTTTTGAAAAAATAAAGAAACATTAAATTTATGTGCTTTTAATTAATTGAAAGTTAAATTTATGTACAACTCGCGACGAACATATGTACATTTCGGATTAATGATGGTTTATTAGCATCCGGAGGGAATACATACATGAAAATGTGTAATGTATAATTATTGTAATGAAAGTTTGTGTTCATAATCACTATATATATTGTAGATATTGCCAGTGTTACAATGTTATGTCGCGGTCACCGTTTGTTTCAGTATATATAATTAGCTCCGGGTGCGGAAACCTAAGACCGATGACACAAAACGACTGACCACAAAATTCTCGAGAACATTTTTTTTATTCTAATTACGTTCGATTAATTTAAATCTATAACATCCGCGTTTATTGTTGTTGTTGTAATTATGTCGAGTAAAATCACATATTAAACACCTGGAAATGTTCAATCGATACGTGTGATCAATATATAATTTGATTGGTGATTTTCTTCTATTATTCTATATTAAGTGGTACAGATAAGTACATACGTGTGCTTACCTTATTCAAAGCTGTTTGTCACAATTTAATTTAATTATAGAACATCCTCTTTCGAAGCGTAATTCGCTGCGGCAGTTTTCGTAGAAATGATCATTTATTTGTCAATAAACCGGATTAAGATTGTGGCTTTGATCTATTATAAATTTATCAGAATTGGAATAGGATTTGAATTGGAGGACGTATACATTGTGAATAATTCAAGGGGGAATAACAGGATTACAATAAGTTTACCAGGAAGCATAAATTGAATGTATATGTGAACGATATTTGGGTTAAGCAACCACTTACTTGGCTTTAACAATATTTTCTGCTCCACACAAATAATTATCTAATAGGCTAAATTATATTTGCCAAGTCGCCAATGTGTTCTCATGCATATAGATCACATTATACATGAGTAGATTATGCTGTGGAAACATATATATATATATATATATATATATATATATATATATATATATATATATATATATATATATATATATATATATATATATATATATAAATAAATAAATATATATATATATATATATATATATATATATATATATATATATATATATATATATATATATATATATATATATAATCTAAACTGTACAAATATTGTCAATATATGTCGTATTACTGTCAAACTTGGACCAACATCTTATAATGATATTATAAATATGTGGTGTAAGAAACAGATCAAGTTCAGGTTTAATTGTTTCGATTTGATTGATTGAATGAGACGATTTCGAGCTGTCACAAACTATGCTGATATCGTTTATATATGTCGTATCAAAGTCAACCTGATTTTAATGCAAAGTGTGTTGAGTTTGGCTCTAGGCTTTTACAACAACCAAAGGCAACGAAGGCCATATTGGCCCACGGATGGAGGTAAAACTCCTGATCTACTGGATTTCTTTATATCAAAACCAGGTTCATCAAATATAATTGAAGTAGCAAAGCTAATTCAGATACGGACACTGATCATTCTGCAGTGATACTTTTCATCAGCGACAAGATAATTAGAAAGGAAACGAGACCAACTCTTGCCAATAAAACCACTGATTGGGAGACCTTCAGATCTAATTCTAATTTGAATCAGGGTTAACGTACAAACACGACTAAAATCGGTACAGGAACTAGAAAAAGAGGTAGAAAACTTAACTGATATCATTCAGATAGCCGCTTGGAATAATACTATAAAGGAACAATCTCTAAAACCATTGGTAAAAGTAACCCAAAAGAAATTCGGAATCTCGTGTTAGAAAAAAAGGAAAACTAAGAGAAAACGGCTACAAATGGCGTTCATCAGACAAGACGATTCTTTATAACAAATCACAACAGCTTAAGCGAGAAATTTAGAAGCTAAATGAAAAGTCATTTTTTTTGCATCTTGGAAATCGTTATTGGGAAAATATTATTCAATGTGAAGTCAGTAAAGGCTCCTGGGTATGTTTTTTTAACGTAGGAAATTCATACGCAACTACCCAAGAAAGTTATCGCTAAACTAACTCACTTGCTAGCTGCTGTTATTAGATGACGGCATGTTCCTAATTCTACCTGGAAAGTTGCGGAAGTTATTATGTAACCGAAACCAAGTAAACCGCTCAATGAAGCTCAATTGTACTTCCCAATGTTCCTTCTTTCTATCATTTGGAAGCAAATGAAGCCAATAATAGAAAGTAGAGACCTCATACCGGATCACCAATTTGGATTCAACAATTGATCATTTTCACAGAATTACAGATACTATATAGACAAATTGTTTCGAAAAAGATAAACAAATTAGTTCGACCTTATTTCTGGATGTGGCAGCAGCTTTCGAATGTTATGCTTCCTGTTGATCTTTTGAGATCATATTTATCTGAAGCGCTTTTTAGAGTAAGAGAAGAAGATGAGTATTCTGGACTGCGAAGGGTAACGGCAGGAATCTCTCAAGTGTCCAGTCTTATACCTAGGGTCCAGTCTTGTGCCGTACGAGAACTCTGCTAAATATTTGGGTTTGACACTGGATGTTGAGCTTAAATGGAAAGTGCATGTGAAGAAGAAAAGAAAAATGCTACATTCAGCTTTGAGGTTGTAGTAAGAACACTAACATCAAACTTATACAAAACTTCCAGAATAAGGTACTTCGGAGAGTAGTCAATGTACTCTGGTATATATTCGTAATATTAATTTGGAGATTCCGGCACGAAACACTAAGCACGAAATAAAAAGATTTACTATGAAGCATAAACCAAGGCTAATGGAACATGTCAATGCGGAAGCCTCTCGACTACCGGGTGATGAATAATTGGATAGGAGACTAAAAAGTACCAAAGCCTTCGAGTGCGTTATTATGTGAGCAGCTACCTACCAAAGAACAGGTACTGGTGCATCGCTATAAATCAAACACTTCACCGACAGCACATTTTAAAATCGAAATCCGTAATGATGTAAAAAATCATTTTTGGAGAGTATACTTCAAAAAATTGAATATCCATATTGCATGAATGTTCGCGGGTAGTAAGGCAAAAGGTTATTATAGTAAGGCAAAAGGTTCTCAACGACATATTTATTTAAATCGAGATATCAAAAATAAGTTTTATAAAATTTTATTATTGAGAAGAGACCTGATGAAACATCTAAAATGACACAACTTCAATCAACCATTGTTGAGGTTAGTTCAAGTTTGGTTGACTTTGGAAAGATCATAGAAGAACTGTAACATGGAATGAAATAAGAAACTCATCCAGTATACCAGTCTACCTTATTCAATTAGAAAAAAAGAAATACAACAGTTATTCAAGGCTAAACGCCTTCGTAAGAATTCCAGATAACACAACAAAAGACGAGTTATACGAGCAGTTCTAAGCCATAATATCTAGCACACTTATGACGTCAAAATGTCGCCGGTTGAAGCTTAATGGTAAAGAGAGTTTCTCACCACCTCGCGGTCTCGAGTTCGATTCCCGCCTTTGACCAAAAACTAACATGAAACCGGATGACATAAGACCCCCTTTGTATGTAAAAACATTCACTTGGACTTCACCATATTAAATATCAAAAACCTCAAATGTAAATGGTGGTTAGTCTGGAAAGACTAGTTTTAATAATAAATAAAATCAAAACAAAAAAAATGTCAAGATCTATTTAGTTAACTCATAATAGGTATTACCTGAAACTGAACACATTGTTTATAAAGATACTCCATGTGTCTGTTGGACTGAATAATAATAAGATTTTTGTGGTTTCAGGCCCTGAGAAACCTAAACAATCAATTTACTGTCCAAACGGCTCAGTGATTAAAGCTGCGGCATTTGGAGCGGGAGGTACCGGGTTCGAATAGAGGCACGATGTAAAAATAATTTTTCACTATGTGATCGTTTGGGCAGTGGTGTGGTAGAACACATCTATGACCTCCTGTTGAAGTGCAGAATTCATAAACCAAACCATCTTCCATGTAAGTACCATATAGGCTGACAAGGAGCTATTCAATGTCCAGATGGTTCTATACGTAAATCGGACCTATTTGGCTATTTAATTTGGCTATATGAGAGTGTAAAGTAGGACGTAAATAAGCGAGCCGCGAAAGAGTTGGGAGAGCCTTGAGCCCCAAAACAGATTACAAAGATAAAGACAGAACTATTTATAAATAGTTTATATATAAAGATAGGACAATTTTCTCTAAATGATCAAATGCTAAACTCTAGTCAAATGTATTCAAATTAAACTGACTATGTATGATTTCAAATCCAACCAAATCAGAAGTTAGAGCATTAAAAAGGGTTGTTTTATGATCGCTATTGTTTTATGAACTTCAAGGGTTCCGTGTAAAATAATTTATCTACTCCTGATTTAAAATGAATAACGCACATATGAAATAGCGTTATTTAATGCTAAACACCTATAGATAACGTATGCAGCGGACTAGTTTCTTAAAGAAAAGGTCGAGTTACATAACCAACTAAATAAACGTAAGCAGTGCAAAAATTTGTCCCAATTCCATATATCTAAAATCTTTCGCCTCTCGCGCACACAACCACAATTTCCCTCGCAAAATCTACAATCCAAAGTATATTTTCCATTTCATTACTAAATAACAAGACGAACTAAATCGATTTAATAAGAGTCAATTTAATGCATAAAACAATTGGTTTGTTAAATGCAAAAATGCTAAATAATATTGGTACTTTGAATTACAAATTTTTAATTCAATAAAACGAAAGAAAAACAATTTTTTAAATCTATAACATAAGATGAAAATCTATTTAAGAAAATATTTAAAATTAGGTTAACAATAAACAAATAAATTCAATAATATACTGATAATATAAATAAAATAATAATATTTAAATTAAAAATTAATAAATAAATAACACATTTATAGCAGCAAAAAAAATTGATTACAATATTCTTGAGAGACAGCAATGATCTAGTTTAGTATATGTGTTTGTCTGTTTGTGCGACTATCATACGACTTAGAAGACGTATTGAATTGTTTATTTATTACTTGTGTGTCACTATTCAATGTTTAATCGATTTTATATTTTTTGTTTGACGTCAATGAAAGAGTAAATATTCACGAAAGCTTTTTTTTGCGACTCATCGATTTATACAGCATAGTGATGGACTTTGTTCACATTTCATAGTTTGACTTCGAATATAGATCACTTTTGGACTAGTTTTAGTTTATATATATATATACACATATATACATATACATATATATATATATATATATATATATATATATATATATATATATATATATATATATATATATATATATATATATATTATATATATATATATATATATATATATATATATATATATATATATATATATATGTATATATATATATATATATATATATATATATATATATATATATATATAATATATGTATATATATATATATATATATATATATATATATATATATATATATATATATACATATATACATATAATCCTTCGAGATGGAAGATAATTTGTCCCGGTTTATTTTTTGTTGAAGGTCCTAGGTTGTACATGCCTACTTACAAAATGTGGTATGATTGGATTTTTCAACTAACCGTACTATAGTTTGTGTGGGTGGTTTAATAGAACCTCAAGGCGATTGTTACAGCTGCTTGTTGGAGTGAATTCTTAAATTTTATTATATTGAGTTATTTTTAGAGCCATTAATCTACTCGGATATTTAAGCTATTCGTGTTCTTGTAGTTTGGTACCATTCGCTAGTACTCAGATCTATTTCGCGCGAAATTTCCAAACGATTTTTTTCACGTGAAATTTGAACATTTGAATTGTTTGAACATTTGAATTCTCCAAATAAATTCATTTCTGTTTCAAGTGAAAATAAATAAATTTCTGGAGACCGCGTAACAGGTTAGTCATGTGTCATGTTAAAATAGTGTCCAATATCATTAATTTAGTTGTCTTCATATACTTATCCTATTACTAAAATGTATCACTATCTATTCAACCACTTCATATATAAAATGATATATGTAATTACTTTTGGGGTTATGTAGAAACTTATGGGGCTATGTATAATTACTTTTGGGGTTATGTATAATTACTTTTGGGGTTATGTAAAAATTTATCACTATAATATTTATATTTTTTTCTCCTTAAAATTTCTTATTTCCCTTTTTAATTTATTGCACAGGGTTGTGTTCTTAGACTTATTTAATTTTTGCTATATCACGAATAAAGTTTCCAACCGTATCACGAAAGTACGAAAAAGCACCACAAATTTTTTTCTTAATTTTGAAGGTTAGACAGGCTTAGAATATGATTAAGAAAATCTCGAGATATGGATTTGGTTTTTGTTTAAGAGTTGCTAGAGTTATGTGTGGCTTGTTTTTATGGAAGGCATGTGGTTTGATGTATACGTGGTTTGAATGGATGGGGTGAATGAAGTGCGGAGGTTTCTGTACTCATATGATAGGGTGGATGTCTGAGTATAGTAGAAAACAAAAACATTTTATAGTTTTAGGTTTAAATAGTAAAAATTAATTATGGTAGTGGTAGATCTGTACTGGAAAATTTGCTGGTTTAAGTTGGTTAATCTTACTATTCTTATAGCTAAGTTGTACTGATTTTAGCCTTTAGCCCTTTATGTTTGCTGTTAATGGTTAATGGTTGCCTGAATTTGGAAATTAAAATTGTTGTTTCAGCTAACACTCGAAGGAGTCTTTTGATTGATGAGGGTTATAATTCTGTGGGTATGTTCATTTATGTGGTTCAGCCATATGTTTTCTGCATAGATGTGCTATGCAACGCTTTGCTTCAAGCAAATTTCGGATCTCTAATTTCGGGAAAAACAGTTTTAGACGATACATAGTAAAGTTTTTTGTTATATGAAATATGAACAATTTGTTATCTGTGGACAACTACATAATTTAAAGTACTTCAACTAAAATTTAACCGATGCTTCTGTAAAATAATGTTCCATACCAACTAGGGATTGCAAATTTTTTATTTCTTCTTATCAATATCAATACCAATACTTGCACAAAAATTCAGTTAGTATACTTAGTGCAGACAATCAATGTTTTAAAATGGTGTATTACTGTTTTGTTCACCTAAAATATGCTTTTAGAAAACAGAGATCACTAAATGCTACGTCACCTAGTTTTGATCGAACTTTTGTACAAAAGGTACCAGCAACTTAGATAGCTTGCTCGGTCTCGACGCTCGTTGGTGGACTTGAAATCAAAAATGAGTATACGGACTCTAAAATATTTCCTCGTACGCCGTTCGCTTCAAAGAATTTCGTTCCGATTTAATTTTTAAAATTCAGCTCCGATTTGTTGCTTGTTGAGTTGAGCCGAAAAACGATATGTTCAATGACAAATTCGAATAAATTTGGCCCCATCTTTTGCTTTAATGACTGGGACTGTGCGTTGTGATTCGTGATTCAAAATACTTATTCCAAATAGTCAGATTCTGACGAATTTTCCATACTTGTGATGAATATCAATCTTTGTGCAAAGCATTCAATAACTTTGTCTATTATATTTTTAACTGGTCTGGTGAAAGAGGCATCAGTTTCACTTATTCCACCATTATGAAAATACTGAAGAGAACCTGATACATTTGTGCGTCTTTGGCTTATTCGTTCTTCTAAAGCGTGTTTAAATTTGAGTAACGGTTCATCAGATCCGATGTTCTCAAGCATAAGAGAGTATCGCATCAGCAGAAAGAAGATTTGCGTCCTCTCGGCAGAGGGTGCGTCAACAGTAAGCTTCACTGGGAGAAGTGCAGAAATAATTTTATTTCAACATCTGTAATAAAAATATCAGATGAGATGTCAATCAAAACTTTTCTAACACAGCTTTTTTGTTGATTAAATCTTTCAAGAATTTAGACTAAGCTATTCCATCTAGTTCTAGTGTCCATAATAAGTTTCAATTCTTTTCGAAATTTTTTTAACAAAAATTTGAAGAATATCATCCAATTTTCTCAAACAATGGTTTTGGTTTACAATCAAAATTTCTCAATTTCTGATGATCAAACTAAATCAAAATTTTTCAATTACCACAACATGCTCTAATTCAGGTTCATTATCAATTTATATCAATTTCATTATCCTCATCCTTTGATTCCTCGTTGTCACTTTCTGGATCTTCTACACTAAAATTAACATAAACTAACACCAGAACTTTTCCTTCGAATGGACATTCACATTTAAACGTCATCGGTATCTTGATGATGTCCATTTATCTTATCGTTACGCAGCAAAACCGTGTTCCATTGTATATGGCAATAATAAAGCACTGCAACATTTTGCATGGAGGTTTGTGATTTTGGTAACACATAATCTCGACCACCCCTAGTCAAAACAATTCGGAATTCGCTATGAGTATTTCGGAATTCGAAATTATATTTATAGGAACGAATTTCGAAATTCTCGAAATTCAAAATTCGACAATGCAATCGCTAATGCCAACTAAGCCAGAAAAATATGGATGTTACCAAATATATTTAAAGCTCAACTGAATTAGGTAAGCTTAATCAGCTGACTTAAACTCCAATGATTCATAAACACAGAGATTTACTAGAAAATTCTACAAAATCGAAACCCAATCGCAAGTTGAAACAGTAATGTGCAACAGTAACGTGTTATATTTGGCTTAATTGTATACAATACAATTAAGCCAAATATAACACAAAGTTGTCTCAAGAAGTTTCTATCGAAGACGATAACACAGCTACACTAATCATAATAAGGAGTGATACTTAAGGAGTGATCTGAAAGCTGTGTAATATCAGCCATTTGAAACAAGTCGCAAAAAGCCACATTTACAAGGTTATTAAAAAGTTTAATATACTCACTAATAGTCAAAACCCACATTGGATGCCTTTCGGCATCGTGATTTATACCGCTTCATATACCAATTGAAATATTGTTATTCAGAATCCAACAATCACCAGGTTTATTGCGTTCCAAAATGCGAACAAAAGCCCACAAAAACTAAATCCCAAATATCGTCATATTGTCCTAGGAGAGAAGTAAATTATAATACAGAGATTTCGAAACCATCAGAGAAGCTTAAACAAAGTGCATATAGGATCATAAATACTGTATCAATACTCCTTTCGTATTTGGCATGGCGGGTAAGAATATTAAATATGTAATAAAAGAACTGTACCAAAAGCATTTCGACTAAGTTTAGTTCTGAGAACCTTTTTTCTTCAAAGTCAATATACTGCAGCTAAACAAAACGTCATAGTGTCAAATATCTAAAATATGCCTTTACTGGCGAATTGTTTGCATGTAACCCAACCATAAACATGAACTTTAATAAAAATTCGCCATCACAATGTTCCTTGTCAGATTCTTATTCTGACGCCAATAATTTTCGAACCATACATCAATATTGGAATGCTAAGTGAACAATGTATGATATCTAACCCCATGCAATAACTGATGCGGGAATGAACGTCCCAATATTTTCACTAAACATAGGAGCTCTTGTAACTTGTATGGACTTGTATGGTCGTGGACTTGTATGCTCTACCTTTAGATTGTTGTAGAAATACTTCTTGAAATTTTGTTGAAAGAAACATTCTCTATGGAAATAAGATATGAAGATGTGCGATTATGCATAAAATAATGCATTTAATGTTTCAGTTTCTTAAAGTTAAGATACTGTTTAACATTTAAGCTTCATGTTAGCTTTTAGTTGCCCTATTTCTGTACTCGAGCTTTTATCTAGATTTAAGATTTGGCTTTTGTTGCTTGAAATAGGCTTCCTAGAGTTAAGGTTTTGAATCTATAGAAGCAAGCTTGATGTTATTGTTTATTTTAAGCGAGAAATCTACACTTTTTCATTTGCGCTTGTTTTTGAATGCAGGTGTTTTCTTTGACACGTCCAATCTTTCAACATAAAAAAGATTTAAGCATTAAATAGTGTATAGAGTTTTCCAGTTTTACCGTAAAGTGCAAGCGTATCAACAACTACCAAGTGTATTAAGTTTAAAACACCTTTTGCTTTTGAAATGACCTTGAAAAATAATCTCTTTAAATCTCTAACCTTTGATATTAGACAGGAATGGATCAATGTAACTGTCGGAGTTGTACGTTTTGGCTTGCGAGTCTTCATAGAATTCCAGTAATTTTTTTTTACCCGAGTAAAATGGATTTTTGGTACGACGCTCGATAATGATAGTTTGAATGCGTATAATCATGAAATGATAAGAAAGCACTAATGGTTTCTGTCAAAATTTACTAAATTGTGCCACAATGTTATGAACCCTAATTTTGGGTACGATGTGGGGATACGAGGAAGTTTAACCGGAAATGATCGATTAAGACGATCATTTACTGGAGTTGGAGTATAGGAGCTCTCCGCGGCTACGGTTTGCTCAAGTAATTGATCGAACGAATTATCATTCACGATTTTAATTGTTCGTAACAACACAATCGAAACATAATTTAACTGATTATACTAACACTACTTTGGATCTAATCCAACTTATGTCGAATTGATATGTCGAATGAAATAGTTGTTTATGAAGAATTCGATTCGTGACAATTTCTAAAATTAGAATTAAAAAACAACAAAAAAATCCAGAACAACTAAATTAAACGATATTGGGCATACATACAAGATTATAGAAAACATTTGAAGCAGGCAGAATATAAATCCAAAACAGTGAAATCAACCAAAGCAAACTGCTTGACTTCTGCTGAACAACATTAAGGTCATAGCCTTTGGCATACCAGATGCAATGACTATAGATGAAATACAATTCGGCCTATCAGAAGTCGGAATAAATAAAAGTGATATAATGCAAGTTACTCCAATTCATTATAGTAATGATAAAAAAAAAATTAAATATCATATACTAAAATTTAAAAATAAAAATGTAAAGAAACAAACAATCTACAGCATTAAGAACCTGAATAACGTAATAATATCAATTAAGCCACTCCGAAATTACATAAACAAACCAACCCAGTGCCGTAGATGCCAGATGTATGGACATGGAACCAGCTATTGTTATAAAAAACTAAAATGCATGAAATGTACAACTGACAAATGTACAGCATCTAATCCCAAATGTGAAAATTGCAATGGCCTACATCCAGCAAACTTCAAAGATTGCCCAGAATTAGAGAAATACAGAACCATAAGGCAAAATTTAAATATCAACAAACAAATTAAAAATCTACAAACACCAAGAGGCCTCAACCATCAGAATGCGGTACAACAAAGACTTAACTACAATCACAATAAACTTTCCAGGTCTACAAGCTTCTAAGGAGACAACCATACATAAAGAATGTAGAAGCGTATTTTCACCGACAAATCTACCTAATAGCAACATTAATAAATCATCAACCAATGAAAATGACCAACAATTTTCCTTGGAAGAAATCACCGATATCGTTGTAGATATGATGGCTGAACTATCAAAATGCAAATCCAAAACCGAACAATGCCCAAAGCATAAAACCTAAAATTATCGAATTATTTGATTTTATTAAACATGAAAATATTAATTTATGTCTGGTCACCGAAACCTGGTTAATTGATGATGACAATATATACCATCCAGAATATAATGTCTACCGACTTTATAGGCCAGGAAAACCAAATTCCAAGGGCACTTTAATCGGACATGGTGGTGTGAGTATAATAATTAGGAAAAATATTAAACATAAACTTATTCCCTCTTTTAATTTAAAAGTTATAGAAGCTATATAGTGAATCACCTATATCACTATCATATTTATTGCAGCTTATTTTCCTGGTTCGAATGACAATTCGAAACTTATAAATTTCAAAACCGACGTACAAAAATTAACAAACATATCCGATCCTTATTTCATTGGAGGTGACTTTAATGCCAAAAATCAAACATGGACCTGTAACAGAGGAAATCGTGCTGGGAAAATTCTACACTATGAGTCGGTAATAAGGAATTTTGATATCCTTTTCCCACCTGAACCCACTCATCATTCTAAAACATCTAAGTATCCATCTACATTAGATCTTTTATTATCCAACCAAAATGAAATGGTATCCAACTTAGAAACTTGGTATAGACTCAGTTCAGATCACTTCCCAGTACAATTCAAAACACATTTATTAGAAATTGAAACAATTAAAAATTCGTATGCCAAATTTGACTTTAAGAATGCCAATTGGCCCCTCTACAAACACTTAATCAATGAAAAAATCAATCTTGGTCCTAACAGCAAAATAAATAAACTTTTTATTATACAAGTGATATAGACAGTGCCATTCATGACTTCAATAACATCATAAATGAAGCTGCACAATCTTCTATTCCTAGAGTAAAAAGCTTGAAATTAAATAGCAATTCTATAGTAATCCCAATCGAATTTTAAAAAACACGTTAACTTCCTGATCAAAAGTATTAACTTAGAACTTCAAAATCTGCGCAATGCCCACTTTTCTGAACAAACAAGCTATTTCACCTAACTAAAATTCTGAACAAACGTAAGCAAAAAATACCAGCAATTCACCACATCGATAAGTAACAGGCCTGTCACTTTAATTACAGACCTAGAAAAAGCATCGGCATTCGGAAAACATTTTGTAGAAATTCACAACAGCAATGATGCTAGCAATCACACATTTGCACGGAAAATACACGAAACCCTAGGTATAGTAGACGATGCAACATATACACACACTATAAACGGCCACCTCTTAATAAAACCTATTGAAATTAAAAATATCATAGCTAATCTTAAACAAGCAAAGGCAACCGGAATCGATGGTATCACAAATCATCAAATCAAGCAACTTCCACGCAAAGCTGTGGTATATACTTAAACCATATATTCAATGCTTCTCTCAAACTAGGCTACTTTCCAAGTGAATGGAAAGAAGCAGTTGTAATACCAGTCTCGAAACCACAAAAAGATAAATCAAAAATTGAAAATTATAGATCCGTTAGCTTACTTAGCGGACTATGTAAAATCTTTGAAAGGGTAATACTGTCTCGAATAGATAATTGGCTAGATGACTACCCGATTGTTCCTGACGAACAATTTGGTTTTCGGCCAGGACATTCCACAAATCACCAGCTACTACGTGTATGACCATGATGGTCTTATCTTTAAACTTATTAAGTATGATTTCCCTCTATATTTGATCAGAATCATAAGATCATTTCTCAATGATAGATCCTTTAAAGTTTCAATCAATGGACAAAAATCTCAAAAAGAGCAAATACTCTACGGTGTGCCTCAAGGTTCTGCCCTGTCACCAAGGTTATACAACCTATATACAGCAGACATAAAACATGAATTTAATGAACAATTTCAATTCGCACAATTTGCCGATGACACCGCTATCTATTCGAGCTCCGCTGACACAAACATCATTATGAATAACCTACAGAATAATATAGAGAAATTAAGTTTGTATTACTCAAAGTGGGGCATCAAAATCAATCCAGCAAAAACTCAAGCTATATTTCTGAGCCGCAAAATGGCCAGTCGCCATCTTCCCGATAATAATTCATTAAAAATGTGAAATATCTGGGTATGATCATTGGCAAACGTCTAACTTTTAAAACCCATATCAACTATATTATTCGTAAATGCGATAGTTGTATAAAACTTCTATACAGTCTACATCAAAGGAAATCGAAATTATCTGTTTTAAACATATGTTTAATATACTTGCTTATGCTAAGAAGCATACTTCTATATGCCGCCCCAGTCTGGTTTTCAATGTAAACATATTTAAAATTATAATAAAGGCTCTATTGCAAGAAAACATTTGAAGCAGGCAGAATATAAATCCAAAACAGTGAAATCAACCTAAGCAAACTACTCCGGAAAATTCAAAACTCCTCGTATACTAATTCAACATTTAAAACTTGAAACCTTTAACATTCGCTCATTAAAGTTTATCTCTAACTTCTGCTGAAAAACATGGAAAAGGAACTACTAGCCGTAGTTTTGGCGCATAGTCAAATGCTTTTTGTCACGATTTTAAACCAAGTTGAGAGAGTTTAACGAAAAATTCCAACAGTCTGTAAGAAAGTATTTCAATATAATAAATTGCCGGATAACTTAAATGTAACTTCTTTAATAATTAAACTGTTGCAGCATATCGTTTCAAGAATGTTTATACCCAATTTTATTACATCTCCATTCGTGCCCAACTTCTTATATACGCTATACATAAATTTATAAAATTTTTGAAACTAGCAAACAGTACAACAACCAAACGAAACGAAATGGTATATAAAGACTATACCGCCTTCAATACACAAATTATTTATAGACGACGGCTCGAGTGTATAGTAGCGAAGTTCCATTGTAGATAACAACAAAAACAGTAAACTTCTATCTTTGGCGCATTACACCAACAAATCAAACTATTTTTCTTAAAATAACTCGCGTATGTACATATATATATATATATATATATATAAACAATAGTCACTGTGCGGATGCAACAAATGTTACAAAGCTTGTTAAAAGTTAAAAATAAATTTGAGGTTCGCGCAATGCTTTGTACATATAGAAATTACTTCCGTCTACAGACATTTTGTGTCTCCAATGGAATTCATTGTTTTTTGACAACTTTCTGCGCATTCTTGCACATATTGCGCACGTACATAGATAGAAGTCTGTGCTCGTTACATTAATACACGTAAAAAAAATCATTGGAATGTTTCACATGGAATTTGGCTATCTATATACACTGCGGGATGTGCTCTTGTGATGTTAGCGATTTTTTTTGTACTGATTTGCCAAATGGATGAATTCGAACTATATTATGTGTTATATAATTAAGTATCTGTATAGCAATTAACTGTACAGTAACAGCAGTAAAACTAATCTAATTATAAATTACACAATTTTTTATTTTAATGTATAATGATAGTTTAATTAACTCTATCATAATTTTATACATTTATCATTATTACAATGATTTTTTTTTTGTATTAAATTGCTAATAGCGATGTATAAAGTCGTAATCGTCTGCATTTAATCAGCAGAAAATAATAAAATCATTATAATCCATTATAAATGAATTTTAATAATTAACATTAAATTTTTATTTTTTTTTTCATGCTCATCAAAGATGATATTAAATTTAAGAAATAAAAAAAATACCTTTCCTTAATCGGCACAATTAAGTGATGGATTTGTTTTTTAATTTGTTTATATTGTTGTTCTTGTAAATAATAGTAACAATAATAATGATAATTAAACAGATCGGATGTATGGTTTCTATTCTGTTTTCGACTATGACTAAGTTTTCGTTCTTAATTTTTGAGACCACCAATGGCTTAAGACTATTTTTTGGCTCTTTACTCGCACATAGATGTGTATACAAATATTTAATAGATTACAAATCGTGATAGCATAATTGGGGCTCATCAAGCAAGGTGTTTTCGTTGGTTGCGATCATATGGTAATTTAGATGTACAAATATATTTGGGACAAGAGAACTGTTATTGGGTTTTGTTACTGTCTACACTCAGGAAAAAATTCTATGAAACAAATTGTTTGGTTATATTCACCAACTCTCTACTTTAATTTAAAAATTATAAACTTTTTAAGCAAGTATTAAAACAATAATTGATCAAAATTTAGTTAACCAAAATATTGGTACGATTTGGTTAAATTATCTAAAAAAATAGTTAAACAACCTAAGAATATATATAAAATAAAGTTAAGTTTTATCATTGTTTTGACCAAATAATAAAGCAGTGTAACTAGGTTTTTAGTAACATTGACCAAACAATAATTTTTAAAACAGTTTTGGTAAAATATACCTTGATTAAAGTAAAAATATGTTTTTACCAACAATTGTTTGTTTTAACCAATTATTTAGTTTGAATCATCAAGATTCTTGGTTACTAGAAAACGGAATTTTATCAGAATTGCAATTTTACATGCCAGATTGTATTGTTATTTTTAGTGGAAGCACAACCTCCCAATTTATGACGATACCCTAAAAATAATTAACCAATTTTATAATGAATCAAAAAACTATGAGTTGTATCTGGATTTATTTGGTAAGCAACGTTTAAGTTTTTAGTTAAAATAAGATTGGGCTTTACTCACATTTTGAAAATATTGTTCAATTGTAGCTGGACAGAAATAATTTATTTAAGCAAACTGGGACCACCAGTTCATAGTGGGCCGAATCAAATGCAAAACATTTGGCCCAAATATTTTATCAACGAATTCATCACTCAAAGCTTCAGCATCGTCAGTTGTGAGTTACCACCATAACACTAAAATATGAGAATTAAGCTCTGGTAAATGTATTTTGTTGTAATTTTAAATGTAACGGGCAGTTTCGATTTCATTCAGATCCTATTTCGGCGGTGCATTTCAATCAAGAAATTATTTCGAATATGGGATACAGCAAGTGGACAGTGTACAAAAACACTGATTAAAGATGATAATTTGCCCGGGTTCGTTTGTTAAATGTTCGCCAAATAGGAAGCATATATTGGCTGCAAGTATATAAAGGAAAGTACTTGAAAACATGAAAAGAAGGTATTTTATTACAATGTATATATTATTAAATGAAGATTAAATATACTATGTGTTGTTGAATCTTATGTTGAATTTACCCTAGCCAATTGTTGAAATATACTAGATTTTTGGTAAATTTAACCAAGTAATTGATCTGTCCAACGAAAATAATCTCAAATATTGACCAAATTTAGGATTACATCAAATAATAAAACTTGTTAAAACTAACTAAGTCGAATGTGAAATTTACTTTTTTTTGGTTAATTTAACTTTTTTATTTGGTTATTAAAAACAATTATTATTTTTTATTTAAAAAATAACCAAATAGTTTTGGTTAAAGTAACTAAATGTTTTATGTTTATAACCAAAGTTTGGTAATTAAAAATTATTTTAACCAAGATTTTAGTAATTTATTTTACTAAGACATTTGATTGGTTGAAAAACACTAAGATTTTGTTTAAATTGGCCTAGTTTTTTGGTATTTCTGACCCATGTTTTTTTCTGAGTGTTGGTTGCGGTCATATGGTTATCTATATGTACACATATTTGAGACAAGAGAACTGTTCTATTGGGATTTGTACTGTCTATATTCAGCTAACGTTTTTGTGATACTTTTGAAATTGTTAACATTTATTGATTAAGATTACAAGATTTCCCATATTGCATATACAAATGGCAGAAATTAATTACGCGAGAATTATTTTGGAACTCGATGCCACTAAGGGGTCTATGGTTCAACGTACATATACACTTGGTGCCATAAAACCACCCAATCGTGATTTTTAGTAATAGCAACTTCTCTGCTACCAGGATAACAGTTGGTGTATAGGTCAGTGTAATCTAAAATTTGTGAAAACGAGAATAGAAAACCGCACCAGAAACTTAACCCATTATTAAAGCAACCAGAAACGCCTAGAAAACAAAATTTACAAATTTAGAACAAACAATTAGAATAGCAGTTTGGAATGCGAACGAACACCTCCAAATAGGATATACTTCTATATTGTAATGAATATTCTTTTATACGAGGAGTGTTAAGTCTCGTAAAAATGAAACAAGGAATAATAAAGATTTATTTTTAAACGTAGTCACTATTTAGCTCGATACACACTTAGTCCAACGTTTTTCAATTTTTCGATCCCTTTATATTCGGAAACAGGAAATATTCAGAATGTAGCGTATTTGGCTGCAATTCGATGGATTTTGACCATGGCAACATTTATATTCGAAATTGACTGCTCTCCCCTTATGAAGTTAATCAATGATTTGATACGAAGGATGGATTATGCCGTGTGCGTAACAAAAGACTGTGAACATGGCCTAACTGAACGACAAAGCCATCGTAGCCTTCTTCTTCATAAAAATTTGCTAAATGATCATATATAAATGTATTTATGCAGGTGTTGTAATGATCAGTATTTGTATTTGAATATCAAAGGCCACTAATGAGTCCGCTACGTTAAGGCAATTTATTTTCAAATTTATATAATTTTGTTACCACATTGATGGTTTTTTGGTAATGATTGCTGATATTAATTTTCTTTTTCTTTTAACAAGCATCTTTCCATTTTTTCATACATAGCTACCACTATTAGAAGTGAATGTGAAACTTCGGTTATGATTTTCTTTATCCTCGAAATTACTTCTTCTAAAAACGAATGTCTTCTAAAAACTGAAATCACTTATCATGATCTTCAAATGGCAATTCTTTCTCAGTAGTTGGTTTGAATTTTAAAGTAAACCTCTTAAGAATCGAGGTTGACGAGGGTTTAGTTATTTGTATATTATAAGTGCATCCGTCTGAACTCCAAGATTCACCATATTAATAGGTGGAATAATTTTCACTGGGCAGCTATTAGCAAATCCGGTAAAAGACATTATTTCTTCCTTAACTTCACACACAGTGCATCTCGATTTCTTTTGAGACCACTCAAATTCCTTTACAAGTAGCCCATCAGGCCAAACTTTAGAGTTCACTACTGCATCAAATGATTCTACTGGGATATTGATCTTATATGAAATATAGTTTTATTTCAGGCCGTATCGTGGATTTTGTCAACCATTTTTGGTGTGGTGACAATTCACTTGTGAATTATTTTAATCGATGGTGAAGAATCAGATGATAGTGACTGATGATATTGACTCATGATATCTGGGAGTTGCAATTGTGGCGCTCTCTGTTGCAATTCTGACCAGATTTCTCACTCTGCCCGCGTACCATCGCCGTTAAAGTCAATGGTCGAGTGCGCTGTATGCAGTATAGTGATCAAAAGTGAATGGTGGTTCGAATCACAGGGTATGAAATATATATTTAAGACTATTATCATACCCCCTACCAGGGGCAAGCAGCTAATCTAAGTTTTTATAAAATCTGGTGGTTTAAATTTTGTTCAGAGTCTAAGACGTCACAAATCGGGATACGAATCGTAACAATATAAACAGTATGCTAAATCTCTGAGACTCATTTCACAAAGTTATCATATACCAAAATACGTGGTAGTAGAGTTTACCATACTATCCATCCATCAGATAGTAAATATATCAGCAATATACTGTCACGACATACCTCAATGATGAATTTAAATGATTATGAAGCACTTTTTAAGACCATGGAACAGTTTTTCTCATTGATCCAATTCAAAATGAGGGTTGAAACTGGACTTGAAGCAGTTAACAAAAAGCCACATTATTTCTAACTTTACTTTATTCAGGCAAACTGATGGTGAAAATGTTAATTTAGTAAAACGAAGTGATGAGCTTCAATGCAAACTGTAACTCCAACACTATAATATACGTTTATGTCGCAGTGAAAGATTTTGAGAGGTAACAAACAATATAAGTTTTCAGGCCAATTGCCACACTCCCAACTTTATCGAAGATATTTGAAAATTGTTACTATTAAGAGAATAAAGCAAATACTGGTGGAACAAAATCTTATTCCTGGCCACCAGTTTGAATTCATAGATTACCACTCGACATTAGACCAAGTCCAATAGAATCACATATATTATAGAACACCTACGAATACATGTTCAAGCATTTTCCTGGATGTTATGCAACCATTAGGCTTCATATCAAACGACTCACATCAAATATATACAAATTGCACTTTATCAATATCACCATGTCCCCAGTCCCCCATATGCCTGATGAGATGGACTCGGTTATTATACGATCAAGCCGTTTTTACGATCAAGCGATTTTTTCGATCTGATGATGTCAAGGACATAATCAGATCAAAACATCCCTGGGAAAATGATGGAGCAGAATATAGAAGTATCAGATTTTGAACGAGATTTCATAATTCTTAATTAAACGAGACTGTTATATTGAAAATTGACCATTACGGACAAAAACGTGAATGTTTGGACAGAACCATAATGTTTCACGTTAAATTATTTTACAGTAGTATACTTAAGTCTAATACCCTTAACCAATACAACATATTATTCGTTTTGGAAAGCAACAAGAACCTGCCTATTAGATTTACAATACTATGAATTAGACTAGGCGCGATGGTGAAAAGATCAATGCTTCAGAGCATTTTCATAACATGATCTAACAATACACAAGTCTCATAAGCATATGAATTCCTAAGCTGTTTGAAAATATGTGACTTACGACTCTGATACCAAGACTAGAAGAACTTTATATTACCAAACTTCATCAATTTGGGTTCTTAAACCCACAAGTCAATAGCACCAGACTCATATAATGAGGTAATCAAGTCTTATTATATAGTCTTCTTGGATATTGAACAACCCTTTGGCAAAATTGGCACAAAGAACTGAAATATAAAACTAAACGATTTACATGCAGTTCTTGAAACTTCTAATCAATGGTAAGAACGAATCCAAAAAATTGCGCAACGACGTCAAAAGAGAGCCGCATAGTTAGATTATACTTACTGTTCACAGCCAATTCAGAAATGTTTTTCATGGTATAGCAATATACAAACAATGGTAGCAAAAATTGCAAATTATTCAAATGAAAAATAGTTTCTTCTAAGTCTGTATCGCTTTGGTACATTCCCAAAGTTGGACAATATACATTCGGCTTCTAAATTGGTCTATATAGTGTAACAGTCGAAATTTTAAAAGAAAACCAACAAACTGAATATAATCAATTCAATGTTGGCTACATTTTGTTCGAAGAGTACAAATCTCATTCGATGTCGTAAACGAATATTTTGATCTTGAAACACGGTAGTGGCGACTTTGTAGCGTTGGTGATATTGATCCGTATAATGACGTTGACCAAATATTGAAGGACACCTAATTTGTCTAGAATGATTTGTTTTAATCAATTACTCACCAGACCTGAAGTACCTAGTAGTAGTTCGTTAGTTTAAAATGAAATCAAAATTGCGTGCAGCCGAGTTGATTACGGAAATCAAATAGCATGCAACCTCATGGGTGATGGAACACATTTGGTCACTTCGGTTCATTAACACAGTACGTGTACAGTATCCATTAATTTGTGTTTATAGTATGGTACTTTGTTTATTTTGAGCAGTCTATAAGAAACACTAGCTAGAATTCTATATGATACAACAGAAATTCATAGATGTTTGATAGATTCATCGGGTATGTTAGAAGAGAAGAGTTCTAATTAACTTCTTTTCTGTAATTATAAATAAAATATATTAGGGCAAGAAATCGGGATCGTGGAAATAATAACTCTAAACGGCACTTTGAATTGAGCAGTGACGGCCTGTGCCTATATAAGCGATTAGTATATGTGTCTTTATTCTATCACCAGTTATTTATGCGTGGTATAATCTGATTGTGGCCAGATTCATCAAAATCACTAGGTGAAAGTTTTCATAAGAGGTTCCAAGTATAAATTAGGATCGAACAGGGTGTCTTAACGAAACATATAGAGATAATTACAGAGTAGTCGGTCCTCACCCCAACATCATTATTCTAAGCAAAGTTGTTAACTGATATTTTCTCGAGAAAATACTATTTGAGCAAAGCAGTTGAGGTGTATGTCAGGCACTTAATGTTATAACGTATTTTGTTTGTTGTCACGTTCACTGTATAGTAAAAGATGTCATTAGCTTATATAATTTGATCTGATTAGTGTTAAAACTGAATATTGACAAAGATAAAATTGTACTCCATTTTCTGTTAATCTGTTCTTTACCGTTCAGTCTGGTTTAAAGCAAACTGGATTGTTTAGAGCACACATTTTCTCCCAAAATATGACTTTATATGAAGAAGCGCTGAAAAGCAAATGTAAGGGTTACGTTGGGTTACATATGTATGTCTTGTCCGATCACTTAAACTTATCTCGTCTAAGTACAATAGAAAAGTTGTTATGTTCTTGTTAAAACCACAACGGTTAGAACAGTTAGTTGGAACACTGACCAAATGACGCAGTGGTTAGAACTTTAGCTGGTTACCTTGATGGGATGATTTACGACTCCCTGTTGTAGTGTAGACCCCCTGGGTCGACCCGTCTTGCGTACCAGTATATTATTATAGTATATATATTATGATTTTGAATTATCCTCGTTCTATATCGAATCGATATTTGATATAAATTTTACCCGTAGCACTATTCAATTTTTTATATTAGATCATTACAAGGTATAAAGAAATATCAAAGTTCAACCAAACTAACTAACTAACTAAAAACCGTATATTACAAATTAATTACAACACTAACCATAATGAAATCACTTCAATTCAACAATTTTTTTTTTATTTATATACAAAACAACAATAACTTAAATGAAGAAAATTGTAAACCAATTTGAAGTGCCTTAAGGTTTTGATCTTAAAATATTTATTCTATGTACGGAAAGTGTATATATAGAGATACATATTTATTTTACTATCCAACAACAACAAATCCATTTAACATTTATCAATATTACAAGTAATTATGCTTGCATTTATATTTTCTCACCTTGTGCGTCTCAAATTGCATTTAAGTGCCGCATAGTCCGCATCTTATATAGTGTTTTTTGCGTGTGGCATGTACACGTAGCGCTTACATAAGAAATGAGAGATGCTGGTTGCCGAGATCATTTAATCAATGGGAGGACGATCCAACACAGTCTCAACACTTCGATATCAACCCCGACACAATAATCGAGTCAATGAGAAAATATAAGACTAAGTTTTCATTCGTATATAAGAAAACAGATACGACAACAACAATATTATATACAAGAAATAATATCTTGAAAGAATTAAAATACAACAATCTGACGGCTGACATGGATTGAGGCAACGCAGATACAATATTTTATAAGATTAAATTTCATTGTGAGTATTGCAGATGTTTGGTTCAAAAATAAATTTTATGTGTAAAATATCTAGATTATAAATATGTGGTGTACCTCGGCCGTATACACACACACACACACACACACACTTATGTATGTACATATTTTACGTCTTGTAGGAGAGAAAGTGGTCTTTGTGTGTTGAATTTGTTTTCGTTTCAGTTCGAGATAAATTTTTTTTTATTGTAACTTAAATTGATTGAATTGAAAAATCACAATTTATATACTCTCGCATAATAATCGTATAGATGTCTATACTTCTTCCAAACGAATAAACGATCTGATTTAGATCTGTTGCTTTGGTATACGCAACTAAGATGAAATAAATATCTGATTTGATACAGATATCGACCAGAAATGGAGTATACATTGGTTGTGTCATCATATTTTGCAATTTAATGTCTTGAATCATGAAAATATTAAAAATAATTACAGTTTTGGTATAGTAAAAGGCAATTCAGACTGCCAGGCTACTATAAAGAAGATTGGAATTTCTAAAAAAAGATGGTACTTGCCTTGAATCGACTAGGCGGTCTGAATGAAAAATAAATTCACGTTTGGGTGCACCTTCCACTTTTGTATGACTCCAGGTTACTATCTCTTAAGCGAGATATCGATGGTACTTTTGGTAATCTGCACCAGAATAAATGCTTGCTGATTATTCTCCCGTAACATTGTTCCCTGAAAAATCACATGTTCCGAATGAAAATTTGGGACAACGTAAACTGCTTACAGTGTGGTGGAGGAGAAGAAGAAAGTGTTAAGCATTTCTTGTGTTTCTGTTTATTAATACTCTCCCCATAGACGGTATTGCTTTGAATCACGATTCCTATTTGAGGATCAACTGATGACTTTGATAATACCAGATATCTTGGGCTTAGTTCAAAGTCTGGAAGTCACCATGAACAAATCGAGCATAAACTTAAAAAATCATCGGGGGTGTTAAAGGTTCAGAAATCACGAAAGGCTATATTCATAAACTAACAAAGCTGTTGTTCGAATTAAGTTTTCGAGTTGGATTCCCAGTGCGTCGACCACAAAATACATGCTGGGTGTTTTAATGTCTAAGTATGTGTGTGAATGTGGGCTGAACCGTATGTCCTAGTGGCATTGAGTACGAGAATACCTTCCGCCATTTTTAATTTTTTATATAAGTCAATTTCAGGAGGAAGCTTGAAGATCTGAGAATGATAGATAGCCCGAAACTCATGTGTAATAAATACGGACAAATTTAGCCAAAACTATATAGACCGGTCAAGATCCGGAAAACTGATATAAATTTGACGACATTAGATAAGTGCTAAATCAGACCGACTACGAGTCTCGTCACATGATTATTTTCGTAGCTGTGAAAATAAAGAGAGAGAAGAAAAAGCACTCCATCTGACAGTGACGTCAGAATTATGTAACGCTTTATGAAAAGCTCATGACGGTTCGAGTATACTTTAATGGTATATAAAAGCTTATTAAAACAGACTTTCCATCATTCGAACTCAAACTATCTTGAAACGTTTTTAACGTCGTATATAGCCTTTGATTATGCAGAGGTTATGACAGAACTGGCAAAAATCATTATATTATTATAAGCCTTAACTGACCGAATCAGCTTATAGCATTCAAAGATCAGCTTATAGCATTCTGGGTTGATTCTAATCCGGCATTTGCAGTAGATCATACATTTTATGATCAGCATAGTAGATCACACCAAATTCACCATCCGAAAGGTGAGTGCAATACGCTAGTATACCAATTAGGACAAGTTCATTTTAAATATAACAACCGAAAGCTTCTTATGACAATAAATTGAGGAAACTAATGTGGTAAACAATCTGTTTAGAGAAAGCTTTCAATTCTTGTAAGTAGGTTATTACAAGACAATTCCTAAGAAACCAACTATATCCAACAGTCCTCATCGGTATTAATATTAAGATTTTGAAATCATAAAGTCTTGTTCTAATTGTACAGGCCCATTTGGGTAGCTAATAAAAACCAACAGTTTGAACTATATTGTGGGTCGATCTTAGAAGAAAACCTCCATCAAATTTGATCCACAAGTCATGCTTCAACCAAGTTCGAGACTCAATTAAGGATCTTAGGGATAAAATAACTCGTTTAAGGTCTACCTGTTTTTGTCTGCGTCCGCAAAAAGTAAGGGACTTCGTGTATTTCATGTGGATTCTACCTGACCAAAATAATTCTCAAATAAGCAAATAAGCAGTAATAATAATTCAGGGTTTGACGAACCAGTAGTTTTCCAGTAGTATACAAGAGAGAAAATAGCTTAACATGGTAGACTTTGCTTTATTTGTCAAAATAACATGGTGGCAAAAATTGAACGATGGTCCAATTCATTTGGAATCTTATGTCTTGAATATTAACAGTATTCAAACTCTTACCAGTATTAAATGATCCAGTAGAAGTCGTGAATGATGAACATTTAACGATCAATAACCCGACCAAGTGGCTCAGTGGTGAAAACAGCAGAGTGGATATAACCGGGTTCGAATCCCTATCGGGGGTGGAGGCAAAACTGAGTTTTCATCAGTGTTGTAACTATTAATAACGGTGCCCGTGGTCCATGATTTGGATATCATAAATGATGAAAAGTCATCTATAGACGATTGTTGGTATTTCCAGTTTTTTTTTCGTTTATTTCTATGCATTCTGTTTTGGGGCTCAAGGCACACCCTCATCTCTTTCGCGGTTTGCTTATTTACATCCTTACCTTACGCTTTGCAGCCAAATCGAGGACGTACGGCTATAGGTCCGATTTACCTAACCATATGCACATTAATATGATGAATAGCTCCATGCCAGCCTATAGTACTGAAATGGAAGATGTGTCGGCCCGTAGACTTTGCACTCCAACAGGGGGTCATAGTTGTGTTCATTCACACCACCAATCGTAATCAAGTAGTGAAAAATCCCTTTTGCAACCTGCCCCTATCAGGATTCGAACCCGGTACCTCCCGCTCCAACTGCCGCAGCTTTAAAAACTGCGCCACCTGGGCGGTGGTATTTCCAGTTTACTAGATCTATCTTTATTATATTGAGCTGGTCGACTGAGTCTCTTAAAATGTAGAAGAAGAAAATTTTACAGGGAGATCATTCCAATATAAAAATAATCATGAATGATAACAGAATGTTAAGAACGAAGTGTGAAATAATGAATAGTAAGAGGTGGGTCCAAGAGATGCATGAGAGAAGTTATGGAAAAATTTAAAGTTCTAAATTTAATAGTTAGTGTGCTTATATGTGTTTAAGAACATCGTGTGTTGTATGATGGAGGATTGTAATATATTTGAAAATGTGATCACGTGCAGATATTGAGATATTGACAAAAATAAATGTAAATAAAAGGATGAGCATGCCTAAGTGTGACTATGTTAAGAAAGGGTCTTATTCTCTCCGAAATTGGATATGGTATTATTGTGTATAGTTCAAAGGAGCGTTTAGGCAATTGATGAAAGTGGAAAACTCGTATGCCAGAATGTTATTGGGAAGTCTGAATTGGTTTCTTGATTACAAGAGGGACAGTGATTCAAGTGCAAGAGACACTGAGAATAGCAGGACAAAATGAGTTTTGGAAAGAAATACGGTTGTAAGGCTTCAAAGTAAGGCTGTGTACGATATATAGAACTGGAAAATATGGACATGTTCTTGAGTTCTATAAGCCATACTGGTCTGCATCCTCCTTGTACGAGCTTGAATGCTTACGGTTTGCCTGACTATGGAGGAATTCAATAAGGGAATAAAAGTAGTTATCGCTAAAATTATGTTTGAGAAAAGCGGTCAACAGTATTCGCAGTACGTTAAATGTGCTTAAAGGAGAACATTTATCGAGTTGGTTCGGAAGTATGAAAAACAGAATGTAAGATATGTATACTTCGAATGATTTATTTGAACGTGTGCAGAAAATAGGAGTGTGAAATAACGAGAAGTGTTTACTAAAAGAAAAGAAGTACAATGAGCTATACATTACTCGTTTGAGAATCCCCTTTTTATAAGAAACTGAAAAGACGTACGGATGCTGGGAACAATCGAGAGAATCATAAACTGAACCATTCAAATTGGTAATGATTATTGTGAAGACGTTCATTAAGTGCGGATTGTGTGACAGTGCGGATGATGTCCAGCATCTGATATTGGTCTGCCCTAAATACAATCAATTCACATCATGTTTCAGCATCCTCCTCAATGTAAAAAATGTAACAAGAGTAATAAGTGAGAGAGGTTTGGCAAACATTTCTTTAAGGGCGAGTATTTAGATGATTTCAACTAGTCTCTATAGGAAATATCCGATCTGGACCGGATATTTTAAATTTTAGAAAGAATTGATGCATCATCGGATTTAATTTTTTGTCACTACCTTTGCTTTCAAGTTCTAATCTCTGAAACTTGGTGGGAAATTAATTTTCATCTACTAGATTAGAATTGTTATTTTCACGAAAATGAGTTTTTAGTAAAACTTCTATAGGGCTTTCTGATTTGTACTCGGATAAGTATGATCAGGCTAGAGATCAGATAGCGACCTTCATATTGTGTAGAGAACTCTCAGTTTTCATGAAAGTCATGAAAACTGGGAGTTTTTTTAGACAATATGAAGTTAGTCTACTTGATATGAAGTTTAGAAGTTTTCTTGTTTGTATCCTCAGGCTGCCCAGTTCCCTGGTCCATCACGGTATCCCAATGCTTTGAGGCTTACTAAGAGGATAACTCTTCTCATATACGATTACCAGTGCTTCATCCAGCTAGTCAATTGCTCGTTTCATTTCGCCGCACTCTCAAGTTTTTAAATTTTTTAATTTCAGATTAGGTCAGACGAAGATATGTATTCCAGGAGAGAAATATCTCTATAAATTTGTAAATCATTATTAGTGCAAGCCAATGACAGAATTATTGGCCAAATTGATCAAATAAGTAGTCATTTGGAATCGAATGCCTTGAATATTAACAGTATTTAAACTCTAACCAGTATTAAATGATCCAGTGAAAGTAATGAATGTTGAAGATTAAACGCTCAATTACCCGACCAAATGGCTTAGTGGTTAAAACAGCAGAGTGGATAAAACCGGGTCCGAATCCCTATCGGGGCTGGAGGCAAAAGCGAGTTTTCATCAATTGATTATGTGGCGTTCTGAGCAACTCCAACAAATACAATTAAAATTATCTCATCGCACATTTTTACCATCAAGTCCGGTAGCATATGCCAGATGAGATGGATTTGATCTTTTCGATCACGCAGTCATTCAATGACATCATCATCATCAGATCGAAACCGGCCTAGTGGATTACTACAAGATACAAGCAACAACTTGGATTTTACAATACACATTCAATTTACAGTAAGCTGCACGTACATTGGTGACCCCACCCCCAATGTGTCCTGATTTTATAGGGCATTACACGTCAAGATCTTCTGACACAAACCCGTTAATTCCATCCTTTCTCCTGCCTCACCCCTAACACGGAAAAAAGTTAACATCCCACAGTGGAATTTCTGCCTTCTCTTTTTAATACGTGAGTAGTTCGTTTGGCGCTCAAGTCGGGCATATGGATATTACCATGAAGTTCTTTTCATGCTGCACAAAGCGAAATTTTCAATTAGGTGGGCGAATGCGGGCGCACCCACCAATACAACATGCAATCAGGTGTTCGTTTCATGTCACAATAATGAGAGTGTGAAAAATTATGCGCTACTTCTGCGATCAATCTGCGATCAATCAGGAGAGAATTCTGCGATCAATCAGGAGAGTCGTACTGAACAATGGAAGTCATAAAGAATTCCTGTGGAGACGTCGATTGAATGAGGACAAAGATTGTGTGATAGTGTGGATGATGTTGAGCATCTGATATTGGTCTTCCCTAAATGCAATTAATGCATACTATGTTTCAGCATCCTTCGCAATGAAAGAAACAAGACTAATTAATGGGGAAGGTTTGACGAAAATATCTTTAAGGGTGAATATTTTGAAAATTTCCAGTAGTTCCTGTAAAAAACTCGGAATTATTCGATCTGGACCTGACGTTTTAAATTTCGAGAAAGAAACCATGCTTCATCGGATTCTCTTTTCTTACCATCTTTGACATGAAAGTCTAAACTGTAAGTAGTTGGTGTGGGAATTAATTACGGAAAATGAGGTTTCATTAGAACCGCTGTTGGGATTTGTGCTTGTAGTCGATCCATTAGGTGTATCTAGAGTTTCGATAGTGACCTTTATGTCACCACAGGGAACTCTCTTGAGTTTATAGTATATACTCCATTTCGATAGCTTTTTCACTTTGGATACATTTCTTGTACTCTCTTTGTATTTCTCCCTTTCTTCCGTTATACCAGTTTTCATGGATTTGTGTGATCCGTCACGCAGGCTAAATTGACCCATTGCGACAACCATCTGCGTATTAGAGGACATCTCTTGTCTAAGAGGCTGATAAGCGCTTCGTCATTGCCCTTTCACTCCGCATTTTCTGATTTCGTGACTGCGACTCCCAATCAGTGTTTTTCTGGATTCCCAATTTCTGTAATTTTGGACTATATATCAGACGTATATATGTACTCCAGGAGAAGAATATCTGAATGATTTTTATCGGAACTGCCCCAGCATACATAGTGTGAGTTTTCATCGCATCCGGTAGTAATTGTGGTATCAACGGTGTACTCTATAACTTTTGAGTTGGATGACCAATCACCGAATCATATGGGAAGTTTTAGCAGAGATCACTAAAATCTCCCGTCTAATACTCTTCAAAGACCACTGGTGTAAGTTCATTGTATCAGATTTCATTAAAAAGTGAAATTCTTGAGAAAATACTCAGAAGCATAGAACTCATAAATACTCGTTTAGATAAACAGGAAAGGTGCCTGCAGACCTTGGTTAGGAGACTGGACAACCAAGTAAGTCTGAACGAAATTACGTCACTTTTTTAATTAGTAATGTTCAGTAAAACAATAGCATCTATATATTGTCCACCTTGACATTCTGGTGGTAAACCAACGTGCAGGCCCACAGATAATAACAAATTATCGGATCTCATAGATTTTTTCGTGACAAAAGGGATATCTAACAATTATATAGTCATTGAAGATCGTGATGATCTTTCATCTGATCATACACCAGTATTAATGACCATAAATGCCACAGTAATCCAAAGATCATACAGCGCACGATTAACAAATCATCAAACTAATTGGGACCACTTTCGGAAACTGAATGAAGGCAACACAAACCTAGCAGTACCTATAAAAACACCTCAGCATCTGGAGCATGAGTTGGAGCTGCTCATAAACAATATACAACAGGCTGCATGGGAAGGTACACCAACATCTAGAAATGTAATACGCAAAAGTATTATTTATCCTATCGAAATTAGGGAACTTATCAACGAAAAAAGAAAGGCAAGAAAAAACTGACAAAGTGATCGATCCCAGAAAGTAAAAAATTGGTTAACTACCTCTGCAATAAACTAAACATTTTAATAAGAGAAGTTAAAAATGAATCAGTAAACAAATATTTAAAAAGTCCTTCTGGTCAAAAAGACACTAACTATTCCCTATGTAGAGGAACTTAAACACTTATAAGGGACCAAAAATGCAACTACCACAAAAGTGCTAAGCAAAAAGCAGACTTATTTGCAGAACATCTTAGACGCATATTTCAACCGCTCCCGATACAAACAGCAAATATAGCTTCAGCTCCAAGAAGCGATCTGAAGAGCATTCGACCTATAAAATTACCAGAATTGAAAGAGGAAATCAAAAAAAACCTAAGCGCAAAGAAGAGTCAAATTACGGGGCAGATTGTTAAAGAACTACCCAAAAAGGGCTTGCAAAAGCTGCTTCATATTATAAATGCGGTACTCAGACTGAAACATGTCCCATCTCAATGGAAGGTTGCCGAGGTAATTATGATACCTAAGCCAAACAAACTCATATAGACCGATTTCTTTGCTCCCAACGATTTCAAAGCTACTCGAAAAATTATTTCTCAAGAGACTGAAAGAAATAATAGAAGAAAGAAATGTAATCGCATCCCACCAATTTGGATTCAGAAAAAAACACTCAACTTTCCAACAGGTGCACAGAATTACAAACGTTTTCGAAGAAATGCTAGAGCGGAAGCAGGTTTGTTCGACTGTTTTCTTGGATGTGGCCCAAGCCTTTGATAAAGTATGGCATCAATCAAGGCTTCCGTGTTAAATATGAAGACGATTTTTTTTTTGACCTCTTCGCCTACCGAAAGTTGGTTCTTCCTTAAAGGTTCGCTGTATCATTCGGTTTGGATCAGCACGCAGAACGTGTCCGAGCCAGCGTACTTGCTGTCCTTTAATATCATGCACGATATCAGGAATTTGCATTAAATTCCTGATCTCGTGATTGAAAAGAACTCGGTAAGTGCCATCGACGTCGCGTTTTGGACCATATATCACACGCATGATTCTTCTCTCGAATGTTAGAAGCCATCTTTCGTACTCATCCGTCAAGGTCCAACTCTCACATCCATACATGACAACGGGTCTGATCAACACTCTGTACAGTTTCAGCTTATCCGTATTTGCAAGATATTTTGATTTCAGCAGTGGACGTAGAGGATACAAAGCCCGATTGCCAGCTGCAAGGCGAACCTTGCTATCCTCTCCCACACTATTATCGTGAGTGATGAGAGATCCAAGATACTTGAATCTCATCACTCCTTCAAACGTGTGGTTACCACTACTGAAATCAATTGCGTCTTGGTCTCTAAAACCCGAGATTAGATATTTGGTTTTTGACTCGTCGATTTTGAGACCAACAGAAGCTGAACACTGTTCCAGTGGATCGAGTATCTCTTTCACTCCGTTGCCATTTAATCCAATCACACAGATATCATCTGCATAAGCAAGAAGTTGATTGGATTGTCGGAATAAGATGTTGTCCTGAGGTGTTTCACTTTTACGAAGGATGTATTCCAACATGAGATTAAAAAGTAACGGGGACAGCGCATCTCCTTGTCGAACACCGGAATTGATTGCAAAAATTCTCGATAGCCTGTTCTCTACTTTGACACAGCATTGTGACTGCGTTACTGTCATTTTACACAGATGTACATATTTTTGTGGTATTCCTAAATACTCAAGCGCATACCATAGCCTCTCTCGATTGATCGAGTCATAGGCTTGCTTGAAATCTAGGAATACCTGGTGTACATCGCGAGATGTTTCGTAGTACTTGGAAAGAATCATCCGCAGCGAAAAAACTTGATCAGTGACTGACCGATTTGGACGGAATCCTCCTTGGTAGTCACCGACAATTTCCTCCGCTAGAGGAGTAATTCTTCCCAAGATAATGTATGACAGTAACTTATATGCTGTGCAAAGGAGAGCTATACCGCGATAATTCTCACATTTCATGCGATCACCTTTCTTGAAAATTGGGCATAACGCGGCCACTTTCCATTCTTCGGGCATAACTTCATTTCGCCATACCAATCGAACAAGGTCGAAAAGACAGTTCCACAAAGTTAGCCCTCCGAATATCAAGAGCTCTGAATTAATGCAATCAACCCCTGGCGAACGATTTTTCTTTATTTTCTGCATGGCCATTGTGAATTCCTCATAAGATGGATCCTGAATGAACATCTCCGCGGTCTGTATTTGAGGGTATTCAAACACAGCTTGTGATACATGTGGAACATTAAGTAAATCAGAGAAATGTTCACGCCATGTATCGAGTACCGCATCGACGTTAACACAGAGGTTTCCATCCTGTCCCGAATGGCAGTTGACCGAGATCTTAAGGTATGGTGCAATTCGGTGATTCCTTTAAAGAAACCACGCGAATTGTGCTCATTGCTGAGTTGTTGTACATGCTGAGTTGTTGCCTTCCACCATTCTCGCTTCTTCAGTCTACAAATGCGTTTAGCTGTCCTCCTAGTGAGAACTGCTTTGTTTTTCCTTGCGATTGTAAACCGAGTCTGCGCTTCATTATAGGCTATATTTCGTTGCTCAACAGCAAGACGAAACTCCTCATCAAACCAATCATTTTTGGGCTTAGTTTTCACTATACCGATAGTTTGCTGGGCAGCATCGACAACCGAGGTTTTCAATACTTCCCAGACACTGTTCACATCATCAGATTGGTAGTTGGATCGTAAAATGCTATTGCTGACAAGATCTTGATATTTTCGTTGCGTTTCTTCATTTATCAGACCTTCACAGGAGAATCGCGTTGTATATTCTCCTGTCCTCCCTGACTTGTACGAAAATTTCCATCGTAGCTTTGCAGCAACCATAAAATGGTCACTGCCTACGAATTTTGTTGACGACCGATACGATCTCACATCTTGGACAACCCGAGCCCGCCCTTTTGAAATCAACACGTGGTCAATTTGGCTTCGGGATGTTTTACGTGGGTGTGTCCATGTTTCTAAGTGAATGTTTTTATGAGGAAAGAATGTGCTTGCTACTTTGAGATCATGAGCGATCGCAAAGTACATCATTCTTTCCCCATTCTCGGTCGCAGTTTCGTGTTGGGAGTACGGACCTATATTGTTACATAAGTCGGTCTGATTTCTGCCAGCTCTAGCATTAAAGTCACCAATCACCAATTTGACATCGTGCTCCGGTATAGAACCCATAAGATTATCCAGATTATTGTAAAATGAGTCTTTATCCTGGGATTGGCTTACATCAGTTGGCGCATGTATACAGACAATTGACAGGTTGGCTAATCTCATGTGCAAGCGAAGCTTACACATTCGATTATCGACTGCTTGAAAGTCCAAGACAGCCTTTTTTACCTGTGGCCCAATGAGATATCCAACCCCAAGATTTCCAAGGTCATCTCCACTGTGTAGCAACGTATAGCCTTGGGACACATGGTCTCCACTTTTAGGCCATCGAGTTTCTTGGAGAGCTACGAGTTCTAGCCGATACTCTTTCATGCATGTGATAAGGCCGTCCAACGCGCCAGGTTTTCTTAATGACTGAACGTTCCACGTGCCGATCTTCAATCTCGTGTCCGGGTACTTAAGCGGGGGTTCGTTTTTTTGTTGTTTTGGCGGTATCCGATTGTTTTGTTTTTGTTGACATTTTTAACATTTTCCAACCAGATTTAGTCGCCTCCTACGACTGGATACTGTGGTGGTATTCTATGGGTCTCATGTTTCGTTCGTAATATTTACGAAACACGAATGCCCCCAACCACAGGGCTAATATGAAGACGAATACTAAGTGTTAAAGAAAATATCAGCAGGAGTAACGCAAGGTAGTATGCTGGAACCAATATTATATAATCTATATACTAGGTATATGCCAGTTATAGACGATACAACTATAGTAACATTTGCCGATGATACTGCAGTTCTAGAAGTTGGAAAAGATGTGGAAGTATTTTACTTACAGGAAAGTTAAACGGATACCCATCCGTATTAACTATCAAATTATTCATAATGCAAACACAGCTAAATATCTTGGTATGACTCTTGATGCTAAGCTTAAATGGAAAGAGCATGTTAAGACAAAAGTAGCGGAGAGTAAAATTAAATACAAAAAAATGTACTGGCTTTTAGGGCGGAGAACTGAGCTTACACTGCACAACAAACTGCTTCTATACCGGCAAATCCTAAAACCAGTTTGGACTTATGGTATTGAGCTATGGGGCTGCACTAAGAAGACAAATGTAAAAAAGATACAAACATTCCACAATAAGGTTCTACGGAACATGGTGATTGCTCCGTGGTACATTAAAAACTTCAACATTCACAGGGATCTAAAAGTGGAAACCGTCGATGAAGAAATAAAAAAACATGCAAGGAAACATGTGAAACGCCTGGTTCACCATCAAATTGATGAGTTACGTTTCGTGTTATTGAATAGAGACTCATTAAGATGGCTACAAAGGATAAAACCGTTAGACTTGGGAGATTAAAATTAGATTGGCAAAATTGACTGATGTTGTGATTTTTTATTGGGACTAACCAACGGGTAGTCCCAATAACAAATATAAAAAAAAAGAAAAATTAAAAAGTCTGTAGTTAACGTTATTAATAAACAGTGACTGGCAATAGGGCTCGAGCAAAGATCACTTATCAGGAAAGACCATGAGTAAATCCACGGTTCTTGAATCAAGAAGCATTATTTTGATATATAGGTTTACGTTAGTTGATATTGTTGGATGGATTGTGCTAAAACGATCCATTTCCAGACTTAAACCTAATCTGTAATGTAACAAATGTATACGATACAACAACGGCAGTATTTTTCGCGATACAAAGAATGAGTCATACATAAATTGATAAAATTTACGACACGCAATAATTAAATGTAAAGACGACAACCGAAATGACTCAATCTTATAATAGACTTAAGTCATAAAATAAAAAAATATTTATTCATAGACCGTCTTCCTGCATTAAAAAAAAAATTATTACCATTTGCAATATTACATCTATAAAACCGATAGATTAAGCTGGCATTACCGTAAACAATAAAGATTCGCTATAATATGCAGACAGCGCAGATAACTTTACGCCTATTCAACATTGCTCGTATATATATGTACAACGAGTAGTTTTTATACAATCTAATAAATCATTTTTTGTTGGTTTAGTTTGTGTCATTTATTAATTATTTCCATTTCAGAACCAATAAAATAAAATAAAACTATCACTTGGGTGTTAATCTAATAAACAATTTTTTTTTATTACAATATCCAATCGTCTCGAATATGTCCTTCCAAAATATAGTTTTATCTCGTCTATATGGCAGAGACACTCTCTCTCGCTATGTATATGTATACGACACGATAGACAACCGTGTCTTGTTTTTCATGAACATTTGGATCATTAAAAACTAAAAGTAAACGATAAAATTGTATCTCATGTAGTTCGTTTTATCCGGATCTTATATTATATAGACGTTAGGTACCGATATCGCGCGCGCATATCATAATCCAATCGATTACAGAAATTAACAATTATTACACACACATATACACAAATAGTGAAAAATTAATGATTATGTTTATTATTATTGTTGCTATTATAACGATCAGCTTATAGTCAACATCGATATATGTGAAACGAGCTTGAAAATCAACTGCAACATGAAAATTACTTTTCAATACCATTAAATCATGATATTATCGAAAACGACTGCAGATAGCAACCATACAAGTATATGTATATATACAAACACATACAAACCATGTTTATTGGGACGTGCGATAAAAACCGAATCGTTATCACATCTTAAAAATTACAAAACTCAATTACATCTTATATGTATATGAGAAGGTACGCGAGATTCCGGCTAATGATTACGTCTCTATATATATATATATATATATGCAGCATATATAAAATGCTGCAGCAGATATATGTAAAACGATCGACAGTGTGTGTTCGTTTTATATAAACGCCACTGTACACATTATATACATATTGCTGGTTATACTTGTCGTCAATTTATACCCTCCGGCCAAGGTGTGGTCGATATTTTTATATAGTTTTACAATTATTTATTGTTGTTGTAGTGTTGTTAGTTTTATTCATATATCGTTAGAAGTCTACTTTCATATATCGCGATCGCGAAACCAATTGTCTCTCTTCACTTTTTTTTTTTTTTTTTTGGTTTATGTTATAACAATTTTTACTTTTTCTTTTAATATACAAAGTATACAGTATCAAGATTTTCAATTGGGGTGATTGTTGGAAAATTATTTAAGTTGGTATATATGTAGTGTGGTCGTTGCAACCTTGTTGCTAATTTATGTATGTATGAGATGCTTGCAAACTGCAATTAAAGTAACCTTTTTATTCGATCACTCAGGTCCATTGAGGCATCCTTCTCTGAGGTATATACTCAGTCTCTGTTTCTTCTTCTAATGAAATCCAAAATATCCGGCATTCTCAAGGTCGTGCGGTTTATGTGAAGAATATGAAGGAGCACAACTGTTTTTTTTCTCCTCCCGCTATTCAGTTAGAACATTTGATTATTCAGAATAATATCCAGTGCGACTGTCCAGCAACATTCTGAAAGGGCCCTGGTTATAATTCCAGACTGGAATCTTTAGAGATAAGAATTGTCCCATCTCTTCTGGTACAGATCATCAAAATGACAGTCCATATCCAAAATGACAGTCCATATCTCCTAAAGGATAGTACCATCACTCCTAGAGTGGGCTCAGGCAATTTATCAGACAATACCTTTCCTTTGATATCCGCAGGGTATCCAGTGAAATAGTAACTTCATTCAAACTGTACAGTCGATTTAAGGTAGATATCGCCTCCAAAATAAGTTTCAATGAAACAGTAGGCAATTATCTTACACTGGCTGAAAAACAGTAGCGTACTTACCAAGAGGGATAGATAATTTGACCTCATGGTTTTGTATGTATAACCCGGACCCAGCCAGATTACAGCATAACAGAGATCATTTTATCATTACCGGAAAGGTAAGACAGGCTACAACCAGTGTTGTGCAATGACACGTAAAAAATTGTAACATGGTAAAATAATGTAAAAAGCGTATCGACCAAATAGCGCAATTTTTAAAGATGCGGCATTTGGAGCGGCAGGATGCCGAGTTCAAATCTCAATAGGGGCAGAATGAAACATAATTTTTTACCATCTGATGTGTTCACAGCACCCATGCTGTGAATGAATACATCTATGACTCTCTGTTATACAGTGCAAAATTCCGAGTCAGATCTCTGCCATGTGCAGGTGGTTCTATGTAAATCGGACCTATAACCGTAGGTCCTTGATAATGTAATTCGCAATTCTGTTCATAGCATGATTTACTAATACTCAGTTTACATTGACTACAAAACCAATTGTATCCAAACTTAAAGCAAAACCTTCAGAATTTTTGAACCAATTCTCATAAGCCCAGATTGCAAAAATCTCTCTAAGGACGTTAGTATGCTAGGGCCTGAGTATGCTAGATTACTCTTTTAGAATTCACTGAAAGATCGTAGCATCATTCGATGAGCATATACGCTATGTATCGTAGATAGATCGTATTCATCCTGCAATGTCCAAATCAACACTTTATATTAGTTACAAAGGCTAACTGCCCTGTGTATGCCACATATCCTGCATACCAACGTTTCCAGTATCGCTGACGCAATCCAACGACAAGCCTGATAGATTTACCAAACTAGGTATAATTTATCAAAAGCTGGACATGGTTTTGTAATAGAAAAACAAAAAACTCTGACGTGTTTCAGTTTTTACGCATAGATGTCACTAATATTTACATATTTTACATTTTTCTTTTTATTCTGTAAAAAATATTGAGTAAAAAATACAGTAATATACATGTAGATAATGATGTAAATAATGAGATGTAATTTACGTGCACAACACTGGCTACACCAGCCAGTTTTACCTTTCCGGTAACGGTAAGATGTGTTCTAAATAATTTCGGGAAAACGTGCTTTAAGCACGTATCAAGCGTCAGCACACCTATACAGTAGGCGGTTTATAGGTCTTACTCCAACCCCACTCGTTGATCTAGACCACCTTATAAGTGTACCAAACGAGATAATGAGTGTGATAATCGAAACATAAAGCCAGTCTGGGTTTCTGGCCCCAATTTTTACCAAATGATTGTTGGAATAACCATGTAAATGTTACATGCTTTGTTTCATTTCTCTTATGTTTTTGCCATTTAATCGGCCGATCTATCCAGATTGCCAGATATCTAAAGTTCTGAAGAGAGAATAATATCCCATCTAGACCTGGTATTCTAAATTTTGAGAAAGAATCTCCATCGAAATCTATTTTCTGTCAAACCCCTTTGCCACCACACTCCAATCTTAGTAACTTAGTACTTTCGGGATAGTGAGTTTCATTAGAACCTCTAAGACTTCTTGATTTGTACTCTATATCATGTGATCTATTATCCCAGTGTTGTCTTGTTTTCTATAATTAGAGGTTTCTATCAACGTCCTACCTAATGCCATATCCAAATCGTAGACAAACGCCTAAAAGCATGCGCACATCGCAGCACTCTTTGCTATAGCCTTTGTTACTGATATGGAAGATAGGTCAGGCCATTATAGATATGTGCCTATTTTATCACGATTCGAATCAACGATTACTTCCATTTCAATTGACGTAGCGCTCCTCCACCATGGATTTTTTCTGCACACTACCAAATTTCTCATATATTAAGGTGCATATTGTGCAATATAACACACAAGAATGAAGTTTTTTGAAGGCCGATCTAAATGGTGCAACAAATCAGAGTTCTATAGGAATTAGCCTGACTCGTTTTTCAGTGTTGTGAAATTATATCAAACAGTATTTTCAGCCTTTTATCATCACATACCACCATTTAACCCTATTGTCAATAAAAGATTTTTATTCAGATCACATTCCAGATAAGCACGGTCTCGCAAAGAGGGTTTTATAATGGCGAAGGACTTATCTCATATTTTATTATCAGGTTATAAGAAAAAACTTCAGAGACATCGGATGAAATGACAAAATGGATATTGCATTTTCGGATTGCCATGTAGGTGACCAGGAGAAGCAGATAATCACAAACAAAGATGAGGATGTCGAAAATATTGCTGATGCACAAGGTGATACAGTGACCTTACCACCGATGAACACATAGAGTAAAAATATGCTACACCTCATCTTTACTAGCACTGCAAAAGCACGAACCAGAAACAGTAGTGACCATTATTGTAACTGGAACAAAGAGAAAAGCACGAGCTGTAATGTTGCTAGAGAGAGTACAGCAACTTTACTAGTGTCAGCGATTCGAAAGTTTTCAAACAAGTCCAAAGAACTGGAAAACTGACAAAATAGCAGCGTACCGTGTTGTGTGGCACATGTCGTTGGCAAATATCCATGCAACATATACAAGTCTTCATCGAATTTAACTAAGATGTAACTTTAGACAGGTAAGATCCGAGTTTAGATAGTATATACCGTCAAAACGAGGCAAATACGGAGTTAAAATATATTACTAAACCGCGCCAAGCCTATAAAGCCAAAATAATTATGATAGACTATTTTTTTTACAAGTTTTTCTTTGGCCGAACAGTTCCGCTTTCACATTACGTTTGTCGATTGGATAGTCATTCCAAAATATCTTGGAAAGACTATCCAATCCACAAGCATAATGTGCAAGCGGAAATCATCCAAATTTTGATCATAAGACCAGGTTCAGTAACAGAAGAAGCATAGTGACAAAGTGGATCTTCAAACTGCACTGAAGCTCAATCAGCAAATATACGGCATTATCTATAATCGTTTATCTTAAGTTACGGGTAACCTTATGGTTTTAAATGTATCTACGTCAACATAACCTCCGAACGCCAGTGATTGTCAACAGCTCGTAGGCTCAATCCAGCTAGAAAAGAATTCCTATATGATTAGATTAAAGCCTATATTACTTGAAACCACTCAGAAATCAACCACCACTTTGAAGTGTCCTCCTGTGACGCATTTCATTTCCCTCTGCATGGGTACGAGTGCAGATTTCCAATAGTTATATCTCAGATTAAATTCAACGTGATGGTCTATAAATTCCACAGGGCTTTAGATGATAATACGCAAATACGATCATAAAGGCTTTAACATCTCCAAAATGTTTGGTTATAGATTTAGGTGATATGTTTGGTTGATCTAGAACCATAAGCTGTCATTTGGTTTCTATAGAAAAACTGGACTGTACTGCCATCAAAACTGGGGATCTATAAGTCGAATCTTTGTCTTCACTATACGATCACTGTTTTATTTGAGTAAACCATTCTACATTTGCGGATCCTTTACATACTATATTGATACTTTTTTGCCTTGTACAACCCTGTATAAAACGAAACTTGCCATATAGCCTACTACAGTAATGGACTAATGGTGTTAAAAATTTTAAAAATGTTTCCCATGGTTGTTCTGATTTTTCTTCTGATTGTTCTTCTATTACATGATGGATCACTGAATAATCTTTTCAGAGTCCTTTTTTGAACCTAGGTGGACTTCATAGATTTGTTTAAACACGGTTCTATCTTAGATTTTCCCTAATTAAAGTTGTACTCCTTGAGTTCTTATAATCAATCTACTCTCTGGTGTATGGTATTACTGAAAATTTGCCTCTTAAATGTCTTCAGAGCTCTATTTTGTACTAGCAAAGCTTCTATTAAATACCTCTTGTTACATAAGCTATGTGGAAAGTAATATACTACTGATATTATACTGCTGAAAATATTATATTTCTCCTTGCAATATACCATTAACGAGTTTTAGTTCCACGAGTGGCCTTGAATTTTCGGTGAAGTAGGCAAAGGCTATACTACCCCGTAATCTGAAACCAATTTTCAACCTTCTTTATGAACCCTATAATTTGATTGCCAGTAGCTTTTGTATACGGATTTTGGACAGTATCAATTAAGACGAGTCGACCCAATGAACACAATCTTGTTATGTTGCAAAAGAACAAAAATTTCTGCATACCTGGTTATATATCTGTAATTTTTTTCTATGACAAATCAAACGTATTGGATAACATTGTAAGTGTCCAATCGCAACGAATGTTTTTCACTCACAATGGTTTCTTTATGTCATCCGAAGTATGTAATGGTTTGGTCAACGACAAGATTCGAACTCGTGACCAGGACGTAACAAAAAACTCTTATAACCACTAGGCTGCAACCAGTTACTCTATTGGATCCATCCTGAGCTACTAATGTAGCTTAAAATGTCCCGCACCTTAATATCTGCAAGATCTGAAAGGTTGTGCATTACATGCCTACCCAAGTGTAAATGCCTTCTTAGTGCCAGTGCAGGACAAGAGCACAGGAAGTGAGCAAGCGTCTCTTCCTCTTCCTCGGCCATACAGCATCTACAGAAGTCATTTGTTTCTAGACTTCGCATGTTCACCAAAAAGGCAATGTCCCGTTAATATTCCTCCTATCCATCTTAAATATCTCCTCTCCAGAGAGATTAAGGTCCTGGAGCGATTCAAATCCAGCCTTGGCCACATTTGTCTCACACTCTCGCATGTGAGGGTGTTAGACCACCACTCCAGTGCTAAAGCTTCTACCCTTTTCGTCAGAGCCAGTCTAAGCTCCGCCGTAGGCATTTATTTTGGTAACCCTGACCCCCTGTTAATAAATATATCAACTTTCCATATGAGATATAGATATCATGTTATACAACCATATCTTCATATGAGGTGAGCGAATCACCAACCACGATTAAGGCACCCACTTAATAGACAGAAACAGACAATAAGAAACAACCAACCAAAAATCTTATTGTGCTTCAAGCTGTACTAAGAATGAATGAGAACGATTACTGAAAATGGTCAGGATATGTCGAAGCTTTTATAAATTGGGAATAGGCAATACCCATCGTCCGTAAGAAATTGTGTCAAAAAATAATTAACTTCCCCATCTTTTCTCTCAGAGGTTACTAATAAGTCCCTTCGTTCATTTTCCACGGGTTTCAATTTTCCATCTTTCCTGCAAGAGTATAGTGGCCATTTTTTCGTGTACTTTTCAATCTTTAGTGTGTTCGCCCATATTTCGCACCCATTTAGGAGGATTAAGTTGCTCACCGAAATCAACAAAGTTTCATTTTTGGGTCGTCGAAACTACGATATTTGCCATTAGCCTTCTGATGCAAAGAGGGACTTTATCTGCTTTTTGCAAGGAGTGTGTGTTTGCTGCTCAAAATTTAGTATAGAATCCAGGCGCACACCCTGGTACTTGACCTCCCAGTTACACCTTATTTGCTTGTTTCCAACCGGAAACAAGACGTCTGTCTCTATATGTCTCTTAGTAAGCAGGACAAGCTCTGTTTTTGCTTCAGCCATGATCAAAGTATGATCATTTAGCCCAGAGCTGGAGTTCTGGAATAAATGTTTATCCTTCGCTCTATTTACATCTTCGGTAAGCATAAGACAACCAATCCGGCTTTGAGACTGTCTGCAGCAGGTCATTGGACATGTCTTAAGGTATAAAGCTCGAAATTAATTATGTCGCTAAGTGAAGAACTGAAAAATCTTGATTACAATACATCTGTTTTATGCTTCGCAAACATCTTACGAACCATGTGCACTAAAAAGGTGGCATTGAAAATAGAAAGTGATTAGCTTTGAGAAAAATGAGATTAGTCGATCGTTTCTCTGATTTCCGCAGTTTGGACTACACAGAATTCAGGGTGATTGAAGAGGACTTGAATTAGTTGAGATATAATGGGGCACAGTTGATATTGATCAATCAATATTGATGGCATTCAAGTTACGTAATCAATTTCACTGGCATGTAAAATGGAGTTGAGTTGTCATTCATCTCTTAACGATATGGGTGAACACTTTTATACAATTTGTCTGAATCTCTTGTCTCTTACAAAAACTTAAAGTGCAGTAAGGAAATCCAAAATTGGATTGTGTTTCAAGAAAATGGAGCGAGTATAATTGACGTGCGCTTAGAGAAGTGTTTTGAAGACTCATAATATTCAAGGAAGTTCCAACCCACACCTTCTGAAAACAATGCAGAGTTGAACCAGAAACAGATTTGGCATTATATATATATATATATATATATATATATATATATATATATATATATATATATATATATATATATATATATATATATATATATACATATATATATCGCCTTGTTATATAACTTCCTGAACGAGTGATTTCGGGTAGAGGTGACATCAATCAGTGATCGAACTGTTTGTTTATAAATATGTCTAATTCAAGATCAAACCTGAGCACCACCTACTCAGCCGTTTACGTATTTAGTATTTTGTGCCAATCAATTTATGATTGCGAAACGACAATGTTTAATGTCAATCTTGAATTATCTTGATCGCGAGACATAAACGATATACAGAAGATTACGAATTAAATCAATCAATATACAATAATATATACACGATAATTATCTTGACAAATTATAAAATTTATACAATTATTGCAAATTAATAAAAAACCACTCGATACCACCTACAAGTCTATAACAAATATATAAAAAAAAAAGTTTTTTTTCTGCGATCGTTTGAGTTGAATGCAATTTTTCACAATAATATACCGAACGATCGAGACGAACGTAATGATTGCAGAAAACAAACTTATAATTATGCATTTGTAGAAATGATATTGAAAATTGAAAAGCTAAAACGAAGAAGTAAGATCTTCTATATATATATGTATATAATTAACCACCACCACCATCACGACGATTAAGATCGAAAAACAAAAACCAAGAAAATAATCGATCGTTAAAGAATTTATATCGATTTGTATGTCTATGAAATCAATTACGTTCAATTAATTTTGAGGAAGAATCTAATAATTCATAGATACAAACGGTAACCCTTAATCACCACAATGATCGTATTCTATATATACTGTATAATTATCTATCGATCGTATCTAGATTAGATATACGGGTTAAATATCAATTGAGCGCATATATAACAACAAAGCGGCGGTGCATATTTATAACGATCGCGATCGCAAATCGAAAATGACAATAATTAGTTATCAAGGTAAGGACGAATAAAATTGCTAGGTATTTTGTTATTTATGATCGTTGAAGCATGTTACAAGAATTTTATAAGTTATACGATCTTAAATTAGAGGCTTAGGATTAATATTTATATATGACGTTTTTCAATAAGAGGTTTTATTTTGATATAGTTAAAAAGTGTAGTTTTTTTAAGAGGAAAATATGACATATTTGAAGACGAGATCAGCCAAATGGCGGCCATGGCTACGCTTGCAGCACCATATCCTTTTCATCTTTATGCAAAATACGGTGAAATGTCGTTTTTGGAATGTCTGGTTCTAAGGATAGATAATGAGTCGACAAATCTTGGTTTTCTTCAAAACTACGGGCTACAACAGCAATATTCACAGTTATTCTTGAGCGACGCACACGATTTCGATTTTTCACATCACCGACTTGTCCCAACAGCTCAAATTTTTCGACCAGTTTCACTATTGCCGGCCGAGAAGGTGCTTCACGACGACCAAAAAGTGGTTTAGTGTTGCAAGCTGGCTATTCAAAATGAAACGTCTTATTAAAAAACCCTTTATGTCTTGCAGCTATTGTCAATACACACAATCTTCGAACCTGTACCAATTTTATCATTTCAAAAAGTCTAATTATTTTCAAAATCAATCATTTACAAGAAATTGACTATTTACATGGTCTTTGATTTAATTAATGTGACCTTCACTATATACAGACCAAATCTCGAGTATTTTTTTTTTGTTTCGTCTTAAAACTGGGCTGTGTACATATAAACATAAAGTGTGTATACGAGTTGTTACAAGACAACAAAAAAAAAACTAAATACAAGATACAGCCTTCATATGACATTGGAAAATGATGCATCACGTACCAAAAACGAATTGAAACAGTTAAACATTCTTTTAGAATCAATGATACGACAAAAAAAACTATTGAGTTTAGATATATAGATTTCTTACATATACGAGTATACGTCTCAAACCACAAAAATGTAACGCCGGATCAGTTATAGTATATCGACGATTAATTATGTTCGATTGTGCTTTGATTTTAATTAAAAAAAATTTTTTGTTACAAAACTATGTACCTGTTAGATACACTTGTGCCCGGAACCTCTTTTAACTAGATTATAAGCAATAAACTAACTTCTTGCTTGGAAGGTTACTGTGATGTGATTCCAAAATGATTTCAGTTCTCCTCAAAACTATATCTTCTGTATCGTGTAACGTGCTCACTGTGTCGCGGTTGTGGCTTGGGTAGACAAAAAAAAAATAATAAAATATCGTTGGGCGCCAGTCTACCAGCACGTGTGTCCGGCTTTGCTCTGCATATGAGCGAGTGGACTCGGGCGGGGTACCTGCTGATACCACAAAAAAAAACCACCACGCAACTCGTATAGGTAATCAATCCGATGACGGAAAGAAGGAAAGTGTAGGGTCGGACCGTAGTAAATGAAAAAAAGAGAATAACGGGAAGTTGGATATAGACGGAAAACTCACCTGTATCGCTGTCATATAGTCCACTACAGCTAAGTGACCGCTCTCCCGCGCGTATCTTCGATGACGAACAGTTCTGTGATGGAATGAGAATGCGCTTTACACTTGTTCTTAACCCAGTTAACACCAACTTTCACCCAGTTATACTACAAAGTTACTCATTCTCATTTCTTTAATTTCACGACTGTACAATCACATCAACCAATAAAACATTGTTTACAGTTTATGAATGATCACCAATAAAAAAAATGTCAATCACTTTAACACTTAAGCTTGTTATTTGTTTTTGTGTTATCACTGTTATTTATCACATCACCCATTTTTAGTCTTTCATCGCCTTAGCACTCTTCGAGAACAAAAGAAATGCAAAATTTGCATCTTGGACAGGAAAAACCAAACAACACCATGAACATTACAACTATATATATTTATATTAAGTATATTATATTTACACAGTTTTATTTTTATTTTTTACAAGTCTTGATTTAAGTTTGGATGCGGTTATTACTCATCCCACCGTCATCCAACCCAAGCTCGTTTTTTTTGTTTTGTTCCGCCACTTTCGAAGGTCCAAATTATTCTCCCATTTTTCTGCCTCGTCACCTTTCTCGTTTTCTTCTTACTTTTTTTTTCTTTTTTTATTCCTCCTGGTTGGCGAACCGAAAACTATCCAACTCAGCGGATCGAGATTTCGCGAACTACGAAAATCTCGAACGACGATTTGTTTCGAATTTAGCCTCCGCCATCTAGCCTTCACTAGCGGAAGGTTAACGCCTGAATCGAGACCTTCGATTCCTCTCGCTGCTTTGGGCGCCTCCCGTGATCTCTCACAGCATATGTCACATGAAACAAAATAAACATGAATCATACGTATACTGACAATCGCAAACATTTGTAAGGTTCTATTTATTTTTAGCTGTTATACAGGTGAGCTTCGCATTTGGGTAAGGTAAAATCTTGGAACGCGGATAACAACATCGGGTGTCACCAATCGATTTTGCGTGGTGATTGAGTTTGCTCGACCGAGTCCACTCTGTAATGCTACACTACACTCCAAGTGGGGACAACGAAAATTTTTATGTTCTTAATCAAAACAAGAACACAAAAATTTTCGTTCATGACGACAATCTCATTCACCCAAGTGTTAAACCAATTTTCACCTCAAAATCACCACTAATGATTTAATTTCGCATATAAAAATTATTTTTCCGTCTAACGGATACAGTCGCAATTACCTAGCTATTCATCTGCTACATTGAAACGCCTTATATCATTGGCATGAAAACGACCTAATCTCTTTTGATTCATATCTTCAAGCTCGTACGTGTTCAGGCCTATTTTCCGCGAAACTTTGCATTTTGTGTAAAGCGAGTCAAATTTTTGATTGTATCCATCCGCGGCATTGGACTGTCTGAAGTTCTTCTTCAAGACTATGTCCCCTACGCCAAATTGCACTGGACGACTTCGCAGATTATATCGTTGTGCGTAGTTTTCGTATGCTTTATTCAAGTTGTCTTTTACGGCTTGGTGTGTTTTTTCCATTTTTCGTGCATGATCTTCTTGATTTTGACAACCATCTTCGTTTTCTATGGCAGATTTCCGCGCGCCAGAAACAGCCATATTTCGTCCAAAATTAACAAAGTAAGGTGTGTATCTCGAAGATTCATGTACCGCCGTTCTTAAAGCACACGAAATCTGCCCAATCTTGTCGTCCCAGTTGCGGTGGTCTTCGCCTATATAACTTCGTATGGCTGAGAGGATGCTCCTGTTTACCCTTTCAGCCGGATTTGCTTGCGGATGGTAGTACGCGTTAAGCCAGTGTTGTACCTTATATTCTTGTAGAAAGATTTTAAACTTTTTGGAAGTAAACTGACTACCGTTGTCTGATATCAATACCGAGGGTACACCGAACACTAGGAAAACGTTTTCCTCCAAGTATTTGATCAGCGACACCGACTCAGCATTCCTAATTGACTTCAGCATAACAAATTTACTAAACACATCAATTACGACGAGCAAATATTTATTTCCGTTTTTCGATCGCGGGTACGGCCCCATATAATCTACGGCGATCATTTCCCATGGCCGTGTTGGATCTCTCGGCTCTCCCATAGGTACCCTCGAAATTTCGCACTTAGGTTTGTTCAGCTGGCATTTCTCACAAACCTTGACATATTTCCGTATGTCCTTAGACATTCCGGGCCAGTAACAGGTCTCCTGAATGCGACGCTGTGTCTTGTAAAAGCCAAGGTGTGCAGCTAAAGTGCTATCGTGGTTGTTAAATAAAATTGCTCGTCTCTCATTCTGTGGGACATACCACTTCCAATCCCATGTGTACGATCCATCACCCTGAATCGTCTGACAATACTTGTATACCTTCCCGTCCTGTACTCGAAAATCGGGGTATTTGTTGGGCTGCTCAATAACACCTTGCTTCAACTTCTGGTAGGTCAAGTCTTCCTGTCCGTTGGCCTCGATTTGAATGGACTCTACAGCTCGAGATAATGCATCAGGCACTACATTTAATCTACCCTTCCTATGCTGGAGCTCAAAATCATGCTGCTGGAGACGCATAGACCAGCGAGCCAATCGCGATGCAGGATCTTTTAGGTTCTTCAACCATACCAGAGAAGCACAATCGGTTACCACCTTAAATCGTACACCATCGATATAAGGTCTAAATTTCTCAATCGCAAACACCACCGCCAAACATTCACGCTCTGTGGCCGGATATTTTCGTTGCGTGGATGTAAGTTTCTGGCTCATATACGCTATTACTTTTTCGAAGCCATCCACTTCCTGTGTCAAAACGGCACCAATTCCAGTATCAGACGCATCAGTCTGAATGGTGAAGATCTTTTTGAAGTCTGGATTTACCAGAATTGGAGCGGACACTAGTAACGTCTTCAAATGGGTAAAAGCGGCTTGAGCATCGGAGGTCCATTGAAACTTTTTACCGGCAGTTTTCTTTAACAAGTTGGTGATCGGTGCTGTCACTGTGGAGAAATCTGGGATAAATCGCCGATACCACCCGGCCATTCCTATGAGTCTCCTAGCATCTTTAATTGTCTTTGGTGATGTAAAATTTAGTATGCCGGTAATCTTCTCGGGATCGATTCTTAATCCGTGCTCGTCAAGGATATATCCAAGATACTTGATTTCCCTGAGACAAAATCGTGATTTCTCTAAGCTAATGGTTAAATTAGCCTTCCGCAGACGTGATGCTACCTCTTTCAGTAGTTGTAAATGTTCCTCAAACGTCTGCGACATCACGATTATATCATCAAGGTAAACAAATACCTTTGGTTCCAAATCGACTCCGAGAACCTTGTCCATCAATCGGCAGAGAGTTTGACTAGCATTGCACAAACCAAACGGCATACGCTTGTACTGGAAGAGACCTCTTCCAGGTACAATAAATGCCGTTTTGGGACGACTTACCGCACTCAACTCAATCTGCCAAAACGCGTCGCTGAGATCTAAGCTGGACAAGTATCTTGTACCGGATAACTGTCCTAAAATCCTATTGATATAGGGCAACGGGTAACTATCCTTCACTGTGACTTCGTTTAATTTGCGGGCATCTAAACAAAATCTGATTTTGCCTGAAGGTTTCCGCACACAAACCACAGGGTGTGCCCATTCAGCTGGTCCAGCAGCTTCCACCACTCCCAACTGTATCATACGATCAAGCTCCTGATTTAATTCCTTTTGAACGTATGGGGATATGGGGCGAGCTCGTGTTTTAACCGGACTTGCGTTTCCTGTGTCGATGTTATGTTGCATTAATGCTGTGCAACCCAGCTGATTAGGCAGAGTCACAAGGAAAGCATTCATTACCTTTTTTAACTCCTGTTTTTGACAATCGTCCAAATCATGCTGAATCACCTCATCATCTTTCTTCACCACATCGACACAATCCACGATCATCTGATTATCTGAACTAGCTACAATGGGTTTGATGTTAAAAGCCTCCCAGAAATCGATACCACAAATCAAATCCCTAGGAATGGATGGTACCACTAGAGATCTTACCACTCTACACTCCGTACCGACGACGAAAGGTATGTCAACAGTATTGCCCACCGCATGTATCGTTCCATCTGCCGTCTTAATATTGGTCTTCGTCGGAATAAACTGTAAACGAAGCTTCTCCAACCTCGCATATATGTCAGTACCGCCGAGTATGGTGCAAGTGGCACCAGAATCTAACAAGCCAGTTAACCCATACCCTAATATTTCCACATCTATGTGTGGTCGGTTGTCTCCTTCTACATTTACCACGCACTCTATCCGCTGTGGACTATCTTCCTCATCGTCATTTTTAAAAATTGTATGGCCAGTTTCATCCAAATTCTTTTCCGATACAGTTTGTAGCTTTCTCCTACGCTTTTTCATTTTCGATATCATTGGGTCACTCTTTTCTTGGTCTGCGCTAATAATCTTAATTTCTTCTAATATCGTGGTTTGTAGATTGTCTGAATTGTCGGACCCTCGAATCTCGTCCGTTTGCGTTCCTCTCGTTATGAACTTTGGGATCTTTTTAGTGACTTGCGGACAGTGTCGATCCCCTAGATGTCCGCTCCACCGTTTCCCTCGCTTGGTTTTCGCTCGCTCTCCGACGTACCCGAACAGGTTAGTAGCCTTCCTCCCGGATGATTTTTTGGGCAACGGTCAGCCGTTACTCCCTCCATCCCACAACACCAGCAGTAAATTTGGTTTCGGGGTTTTGTGCAATCGAAATGGCGATGACCTCTCATCTTGCAATTCCAGCAGGTAACTTGCACATCATTATTCCTCGTAAAGCCGCGACGTCCATCAGGCCGAAATCTTGGTGTTGGGCTTCGTTGTAATTCTGCTACTTCCTCTTCTAATTCGTTGCACCTTGGAATTGGCTTTCTTAGCGACGTAATCGATGGTTTCGAAGCCTCCGTTGATCTCTGAGAACTGGGTTCTCGATTGCCCATCATCCTCGCCTCGTCTATGCTTCTACACAACTCTTCCAACTGAGCCACTGCTGTTATATTGCTGACGGCAAGCTGCATTCTGTATTCTGTCATCATGTTGCGCTGTAACAAGTAGACCTTATACTGCTCTTCAAATGGTGGATAAATCTTTGAGAAAAGTTTGGACATGTTTAGCAAGTAGTCCGCTATGTTCTCGTCAGGGCGTTGATATCTTTGCAGTATTTCTTCCTTCATAATGAAGTCATAATTTCTGGATTGAAATCTGGTTTTAAGTCCCATTACCAGTTCGTTCCAGTTACTAAACTCTGTTGCCTTCACCTCGTACCATTCAAGTGCGACTCCCTCCAGCAACTTAAAAAACCCTCGATGAACTTCACTCATGGGTACATCCTCTGCTCTGGCATATAATTCAATCTTTCCAAGGAAGTCGGCCAAACTATGGTTATTGTCTCCCTTGAATCTAATCGGCCATTTCTCTATTGCTACTCGTCGTCTTTGAACTACATAGGGCACCTCCCTACTACCAGGATTGTCCATGCCATAATGCGTGGATGGTGATCTTTCAAAGTGACTCGGTGGTCGAAGATTTTGGAGTAACCGTTGCAAATCTCGTTCGGTATATGAAGTTTCCCTCGAAGCTTCGGGTTTCTTCGGCGACGTGTCTTTTGCTTGTTGTTCATTGTGATGTGACCTGGGTAGATTTCTGCAAATGATCTCCGACTTTCCCGCTTGACTCAGGGATTTTCGACCTCTTCCTCTTCCGGCTCCTAAAGCTATCACGCTATCATTTTGGATAGATACGGTTGGTTGTGAACTGATACTGTGTGACGATGCCACCTCTTCCAATGATGTTCGAATTATTCGACGAATGTTACGCACCATTCCGTAAAGTATAGAATCTCTCTCTTCATCACCACACAAGCAACGAAAGGCCCGATCCTGGTGATGCCTTATTCGTGATTTGATTGCACGTTCTTCCGGTTCATTCTGCTTCAATACAGCTGTCTTCAGTTCGCCCTGAAGTGCTGTCAACGCCTCAATTGAATTTGAGAAATCTTTGCCATCATTGATGTCATCCATAGGTGTAATTTTTTCTGCCTTCCGGAGCTTATTTAGTTCCACCAACCTCTGTCTATGATTGCCACTAGGTATGGCGTTGCGTATTCTGAGTTCATAATCCAACTCGGATTCCGTAAGTGCATCCGGCAGCAACGGAAAATCCAACAATTCAGCCATTCTTACGAAACACGTATATCTAATATTTCCGATTACCACACGACAAGACCATTAACAAATGCTAGGCTCCCAAAATAATGAATAATCAACTATGATTGATGTATAACATAAGCGTTTTCTCAAATTTGAATCAGAAATTAAAGCTATTCTCTAAACCAAAACTATATAATCATGCAAACGAACGAAGCGTATAATATCAAACTTGAAGATCTGAACCAGATGTGAAATTATTAGAATAAATAAATCCAATTAGTTAAACAAAAAATAACACAAATCAATTAATAATTTAAATAAATTCAATAAATTACACCAGTTTGATAATTTAAATAAATAATTAATTAAATAAATAAATTATTTGAACGAAATATATTAAATAAGTTACATAAATAATTAATTGAAATAAATAAATTTGATAATTTTACTAAATGAATAAATAAACCATTTGAACGAAAATAATTAAATAATTAATAACTTAAATGACTGAAATAAATTAAATTAATTAAACATATAATAAATATTGTAAATTAAAAAGATTACACAAGTTAAGTAAATCAAGTAAATTCAATACGTCAATAATTAAATAAATTAACTAAATCAAATAAATTAAATAAGTTAAATAAGTTAAATAAGTTAAATAAGTTAAATAAGTTAAATACGTTAAATAAGTTAACTAAGTTAACTAAGTTAAATAAGTTAAATAAGTTAAAGCTGTATCAAATAAGTTCAAACAATTTCACCAAATTACCCGACATTGAAATTTTAACTATAGATTGACAAAAATGTCTGTCGCTTCTCTGTAACTGTTACGGTATATGTTAGATAGCGTTCTTCTGACACATCACAAACCATGTGTTCTTACCACGTTTTATTTTAATTTTCACTTACTTTCCACCCCGTTATGAAAATTAGTTTTGCTCTTGAACGGATTGATTTTAGCTACCGATAAATCAGGCCCCACGTTGGGCGCCAAATTGTAACGTGCTCACTGTGTCGCGGTTGTGGCTTGGGTAGACAAAAAAAAAATAATAAAATATCGTTGGGCGCCAGTCTACCAGCACGTGTGTCCGGCTTTGCTCTGCATATGAGCGAGTGGACTCGGGCGGGGTACCTGCTGATACCACAAAAAAAAACCACCACGCAACTCGTATAGGTAATCAATCCGATGACGGAAAGAAGGAAAGTGTAGGGTCGGACCGTAGTAAATGAAAAAAAGAGAATAACGGGAAGTTGGATATAGACGGAAAACTCACCTGTATCGCTGTCATATAGTCCACTACAGCTAAGTGACCGCTCTCCCGCGCGTATCTTCGATGACGAACAGTTCTGTGATGGAATGAGAATGCGCTTTACACTTGTTCTTAACCCAGTTAACACCAACTTTCACCCAGTTATACTACAAAGTTACTCATTCTCATTTCTTTAATTTCACGACTGTACAATCACATCAACCAATAAAACATTGTTTACAGTTTATGAATGATCACCAATAAAAAAAATGTCAATCACTTTAACACTTAAGCTTGTTATTTGTTTTTGTGTTATCACTGTTATTTATCACATCACCCATTTTTAGTCTTTCATCGCCTTAGCACTCTTCGAGAACAAAAGAAATGCAAAATTTGCATCTTGGACAGGAAAAACCAAACAACACCATGAACATTACAACTATATATATTTATATTAAGTATATTATATTTACACAGTTTTATTTTTATTTTTTACAAGTCTTGATTTAAGTTTGGATGCGGTTATTACTCATCCCACCGTCATCCAACCCAAGCTCGTTTTTTTTGTTTTGTTCCGCCACTTTCGAAGGTCCAAATTATTCTCCCATTTTTCTGCCTCGTCACCTTTCTCGTTTTCTTCTTACTTTTTTTTTCTTTTTTTATTCCTCCTGGTTGGCGAACCGAAAACTATCCAACTCAGCGGATCGAGATTTCGCGAACTACGAAAATCTCGAACGACGATTTGTTTCGAATTTAGCCTCCGCCATCTAGCCTTCACTAGCGGAAGGTTAACGCCTGAATCGAGACCTTCGATTCCTCTCGCTGCTTTGGGCGCCTCCCGTGATCTCTCACAGCATATGTCACATGAAACAAAATAAACATGAATCATACGTATACTGACAATCGCAAACATTTGTAAGGTTCTATTTATTTTTAGCTGTTATACAGGTGAGCTTCGCATTTGGGTAAGGTAAAATCTTGGAACGCGGATAACAACATCGGGTGTCACCAATCGATTTTGCGTGGTGATTGAGTTTGCTCGACCGAGTCCACTCTGTAATGCTACAATCGTTGAATCTTGAAGTTATATTTCTGCGAAACACAAGATTGAGATAAATAATTGTGATCTTAAAGAATTTTGTTTCTTTTTATAAGATTGAATAGGATACTGACCTAAAGAAAAAATCTACCTGCAATTTGGAATAGGAATACAGAGATAGATGTTTCTGATAAAAACGGAATGAAGACGTTTTTTTGACATATTGCTCGATCTTAACATCGTCATCGGTTAGAAGCATTCACTTAACTTAAAATGCAGTGTTGTCACGGTTAAATATAAAATTAAATTTTGCGGAGAAACATATAGTGACAGTTGTTTTACTCGTATATCTCAGAGAATTAACCTCAGAGTCATTTCTGACACTCTCTGGTAAGTGTAAGGTTCAATCGTTTCTTGTCTCTTGAGTTTTTTAATTGAAGTTGTGAGAAGAACGATTAGCTAGCCTATAGAATATGCAGAGCTTTTTCGATGTCCTTAGAGAAATCATTATCTTTATATACTTTCATTTATAAATGATGATCACTGATCCGTATGGTGTGCTCCGGACAATATCAAACGTGATTGTGTGTAAGAGCTTTTCATTGGGCTGAGTAACTGCAATATGCACCTGCAATAGCTACGCAAATTATGTGAGTTTTAAATTCAACAGTAGTAGCTCTCAGATTATCATGATCAACCAAACGGTTTAGCATCCATCTTTTCCCGTTGTGCCATTCGACTTGCAGCTTTGTAAGTTGCTAGAACGTCTCGAAATACTTGTACTTTTTTTACGATTTCTACATTCAGTTCCAGTCCTTGATTAGGTCTATATAGTTTAAGGTAATATCTCGATGGTTTCAAATAACACTTTCTTGGAACAAAAGGTTAAGAAGAAAACTATATACATACAGATAGGATTCGCTATACAGAAGATCTGACTTGGAATGAACATTTCACCAAAATCTATAACAAACCACAATCACGTTTTGAGCATTGCAAACCAAAAGTGATCTAATGATCATGTACTGATCAACCTTTATCCGACCCATATAACACCTATATGCTTCCTTGAAGGTGTCCCAGAACTGATGGCACCTATAGATGGCCTTTTATAAAACAGGCTATTTAGTGGATTATCTAGAAAATGTGGAATTTCAACACCAGGTAGCCACTGGCATACGCCTTCCGACTATTTCCGACTATTAATGTGGTTTTCCTGTACCTAGATGACAGAAGACGAGAAAGCCTCTCATTGAAATAGAGGTTTGCCATATTCATAAATAGGACCAAACCCCACTGTATATTTTAAGTAGAAATGCATTTGATAGGAATCATTGAAAAAGTTAGTTTATAGATAATTTGAACTCAACAAAGCTACTGGCAACCATGAATAAGATAATTATTATGTGTGAAGTGTGTTACGATGAAATTGCGAGGGTGGTTTCAATGTGGTGCATACCTAGTGATGAAACCTTCAATGTCTAAAACAATGTAAAATAATCTTCTGTTGCTTGGTCGATAGAATCAAGCATAGCTTCTATCGCTTAGAGAAATCGAGTTAAAACTACTCATTAGCTACATCACAAGGCACATAGTCTAAAGTGAGGAATCTTCTACCATAATAAGTGAGGAATCTGCTAAACATATAGGCTGTCACATTGGGCAGCTATTGTTTAGGGTAGCTAAGATTATTGTTCATTAAATATATCTTTAAATTTTTTTTTTTTTTTTTTTTTTTATCGTACTTTACAGGCCATAATTGGCCCGTACCGTGTCAACTATCTGGCTCCATCGGTTTTGATCACGAGCCAGCTCTTCATATTGTTGCAAGCTACCAGAAGATGACAGATCGCTCTCTACGCCGTGGAGCCATCTTCGCCGACAGCGACCTCTTCGCCTACCGAAAGGCGGTTTTTTTTAAGATCGCTGTATCATTCGTTTTGGATCAGCACGCACAACGTGGCCGAGCCAGCGTATTCGCTGTCCTTTGATTTCATGCACGATATCAGGAATTTGCATTAAATTCCTGATCTCGTGGTTGAATAGAACTCGGTATGTGCCATCAACGTCGCGTTTTGGGCCATATATCACACGCATGATTCTTCTCTCGAATGTTAGAAGCCATCTTTCGTACTCATCCGTCAAGGTCCAACTCTCACATCCATACATGACAACGGGTATAATATCTTTAATATCTTTAAATATAGCCCACTTAAAATGCGTCTCAACGCTCACTTGTTCCCGTCCATATCCAATCGAACGTTAGTTCTAACTCTCGGCTCACTTCCACTTTTCAATAATTGTAGAAATATTTTCCATTTCATTTAAAGAGGATTAACATATTTTATCAATGCTTTTGCTTAAATTCTTCCTGTGCTAATACTATCAGAACTGATTCAGGAGTTTAAAATGCGTTGGTCATTTAAGGCTTCTCGCAACTGTGTTAGTGTCTCCTTCTTCCTATTTTGACGGAAGTTTTTTATTTGGTTCGTTCAACGGTTCAACCTTTAGATATTTGAATTAAAATCCAAGGAATGAATGGTTTACCCAAAATACATACAAAATCCAAGAAGTTCACTCGTTATTCCATAAATTCTTCTGTACTGTACTGCTTTTACAAGATAAACTTATCCTGATATTTTTCTTTTGCTATTTTTCTTTTGCTGTCAGATCACATCAAATAAATATTTTTACAAAACACAATCGTGCCCATGAAACAGTTATTAATTCGTGACAGCTAGATAATGATATACTATCAGTCGGGGTTCGAGAACATCCTGCATGCGTATCACGAAGGAGGATTTTAATATAGTGAGGATGTATCAAAATGTCACTTGATTGTTAATTTAACCAAATTCGATTTTTTTTTAACAGAAATTATGCCTTAGATGGTCTGGTTGGACGCGCTCGCGAACGAAGGTATCATTTTGTTATCCTATCGTCTTAGCTCCCGCATAAACCATTTATTTGATTTCGTTGTTGGAATTGTAAACTTATTTCGGATCATAAGCTCCCAATTATAACGCCTCTGCCCTGTGTGTACGGAATATCAGGCATTTCGATTATAGATTCACGAAATTTTTGATAATTTTTTAGAGTCATGTTCCTCGATAGAATATTACATTATTGAGTTAGTGATAAATTCCGACAAGAAGACAAAATTTAAGCCCTGTGGGTGGGGCATTCATGTTTCGTAAATATTACGAACGAAACATGAGACCTATAGAATACCACCACAGTATCCAAAGCTTGTTGTAGGAGGAGACTAACTTTGGTTGAATCGCCGGGCTGACGATCCACATTCGTAGAAAAACAACAAAAGTTTAAAATGTCAACAAATAAACATAAATCGGACACCGCCACAAAACTAATGACCCCTCGCTTAAGTACCCGCAAACGAGATTGAGGATCGGCAGACCGCATAGATGTTCATTGAGGATCCACCCTATGAGGAATTCACCATGGCCATGAAGAGAATAAAGAAAAATAGTTCAGCAAATATCACCAGGAGTTGATTGCATTACTTCAGAGCTCTTGATATTCCGGGGGAGCTAACTTTGTGGAACAGTCTTTTCAACCTTGTTCGATTGATATGGCGTTATGCCCAACATTCAAGAAAGGTGATCGCGTGAAGTGCTAAAAATATCGCGATATGGTTCTCCTTTGGACAGCATATAAGTTACTGTCATACATTATCTTGGGAAGAATTACTCCTCTAGCGGAGGAAATCGGTGTCTACCAAGGAGGATTCCGTCCGCATCGGTCAGTCATACTGATCAAGTTTTTTCGCTACGGATGGTTCTTTCCAAGTACTACGAAACATTTCGCGATGAACACCAGGAAAACCAAACAAATACGTACAAAATGACAGTAACGCGGTCACAATGCTGTGTCAAAGTTGAGAACAGGCTATCAAGAATTTTTGCAATTACTACTGGTGTTCGACTAGGAGATGCGCTGTCCCCGAGACTTTTTAATCTCATGTTAGAATACAGCCTTCGGATAAATAAAACACATCAAATCTTAGTCCGATAATCCAATCAAGTTTGTGCATTATGCAGATGATATCTGTGTGATTGGATTGAATGGCAGCAGAGTGAAAGAGATACTTGATCCACTGGAACAGAGTTCGTTGGTCTCAAGATCAATGAGTCCAAAACCAAATATCTGATCTCTGGTTTTCAAGACCAAGATGCAACTGATTTCAATAGTGGTAACCACATGAGACTCGCTGTCATGTATGGATGTAGGAGTGGGACATTGACGGATGAGTACGAAATATGGCTTCTTACAAATTCCTGATATCGTGCATGAAATCAAAGCACATCGAGTACGCTGGCTCAGTTACGTTCTGCGTGCTGATCCAAACCGAATAATACAGCTATCTTTAAAGGGAGAGCCGTCTTTCGGTAGGCGAAGAGGTGGCTGTTGGCGACGATGGTTCCACAGCGTAGAGAGCGATCTGGCATCTCCTGGTTGCTTGCAACAGTAGGAAGAGCTATAGCTCGTGATCGAAACCGATGGAGTCAGATTGTTGACACGGTACGGGCCATGCATGGCCTGTAAAAACCGTTAAAAAAATTCATTACTTCGACTTCAATTGGATTATTTTACGAAAAAAACGAAAATGTTCGTTAAAATATAACGAAGGAGACACTAACACAGTTGCGAGAAGCCTGAAATACCCAAATATACAAAGAGTTTTTAACTGCCCAAAGTATTAGCATAGTAAGAATTCAAGCAAACAACATCGACGAACAACCAACTCTTATGAACTCTTAGCTACAACATCATTCATTTAAGACCATATACCGTACGCTCGACATCAAAAGTACGAAATTTTCTCAAAAACAGCTCAAGCTATTGTATTTGCAAATCCCGTCTTAATAAATTTTTTTTAATTAGTTTATATAGATCCCTCAATCAAACGGATTCAGAAACCATGAATTTCTTCAAAGTTTTGTCAAAGAAATTTGATGTCATTCGCAATCAACTTCCCTACTGCGAATTAATTACGGTTGGTCACTTTAAGGCCCACCATAAAGAATGTTTGAATCACCACAATAACAATCTAAAAGACGACGCCGTTTCCAATTTCACCGAAACCGTTCTACATGGGATAAATAAATATATCCCATCATCCTATTCCAATCTCAATCCTAATTTTAAAATCTTTTCAAAAGAAACCGCCAAAAACTGACAACAAGAAAGCCGCTAAGGCTTCCGAGTTGAAAATCGATCACAACTTTTACCAGATGGTCGCATCGGTTGCCAATATTTCTAAAGCATCTATTTCAGCATTTAAATGTGCAGATGGCGCTTTGGTGGTGGATCCATACTTGCAGTTCAACTAACTGGTAAGCGTCTTCACTTTGAACACGACCTTAGTTGTCCCCGATGAAGTTACGCCTCCGTCAATTCCGTATTGTGGTTCCAAAATGGATCCTCTCAAAATCTCGGAAAAAATTGTCTTCAGGAACCTGAAGGCAATGAACATAAATAAGGCCACCGGACCTGACGGAATTCTTTTCGAATATAGAAGAATTTTGCCAGTTTCTTGGCTCCAATATAAACTAAAATTTTTTTAGTCAATCGATGTGACAGCGTTTTATTTCCTTTTCTACTTGTGTTAGCCTTAAGGTTTCTGTTACAGTTTCCATTTTGCAGTTAACGATTTGAGTCAGTTCAAAGCTACTGATAAAGAATACTGGCATGACAACTTTTTTTTTCTATTATGATGTTTCCAAGCGTACGGGTGACTGCAGTACTAACTCAGCAATGGTTATTTGACGTTGGTAATGAAGTTGTCACCGCGTTTTAATTATCTCTGTCAAACACCTCCTTACGGGTCACATCAATCTACTTGAATTAGGGCGTACGCCAAACCACCAATAATCACCTCTCAAACCAATGAGATAAGGTAGGTGAAAAAATGGGATTGTCAGTGATTGGTCTCGATTTAATCGAACATAAGCTTACACATTTTCACACAGAGTCACAAAGAGCAATACTAGATGAAAGTTTAACCACTATATTATGCTAAGATCCAATGTACAATATGGTTTCATATCCGAGTTTCATTTTCAACAACTGAATCATACAAATTTCAAAACTATTTCGCACAACTGCATTATGTACTCGTATATAGACAATCTCGTCATCACCTAATTACTTCTATAGTACACAACTAATTACCTTGTAATTTACCCCATTAACAATCATATAGATATACACACACACACAACGAGCACAAACCTATTAACATTTTTTAAATAGACATAAGAAAATAACTCTATTATCATTAAATTGGAATCGTTATTATCTCCAATAAATACTCAGCACATTGTTGTTGCCGCACATTAACAATTTTCTTTCTTTTCCAAAAACAAAAGACAAAAGAAAATTTTCATTTTACGTATACGTCTTATATACGAGTATGTATGTACATATATGCAAAACTGTGCTGCACGTGCATGCATATATCTAGCGAAGTGATAAAAATCTCAAAATACTTTTCGTAATTTAAATTAGCCAACAACAACAAACTACTTTACATTTATAGGTTACACTGTATAATATATGTAAATAGTTCCGCTATTAGTCACTGTTCGCGTCCTATAGGGTAAAAAGTTTGTTGATGTACGTTCGTTACCAAGGTGTTCGCGACACGTTTATATAAACAATGCAGTGCAGCATTATTTGTGTATTGACAGCTGGATGAGGTACAATGAATTTTTTGAACGAAATTTACGATCGATACTCGTATGTCGAGCTTGAAATTGAGGAAAATCTCAAAACGTTGTAAGTATTTGGAAATATATGTACGATATATACTTGATTATTAACCGATGTATGTGTGTATATATAGGCAAAAACAAGAAGAAACTCTTCAGTACGAAATAAAACAGGAGCGAGACGATTCGGTCGAGTCCGTCGTACCAATCACCAAAGACGAGGCAAAGCAACGTAATGCAGATATTATAAAAGCATTGGAAATGTCGAAAGCGCGACTTCGGTCGCGTGCCACATACAGCCCACTCGAAACAATATTGGAGAAAGCGATTAAAAACTATCGAAAAGAAATGTCACTGATGCCGAACATAACACGAAAAGTATATGGACCAACGTTTGTCTAAAAGTGGCGCCATAATTATCGCCGCACTTGATTTATTCAACATTTCGATCGATTAACACAACGATTAAAAACTACACAACCATAATGGTCGAGAAAAATGCTATAAAATCTAATTAAAACTTCATCTGTTGTATATGTATGCATGTACTCGCGTATCCATCCTGTATATATATTTTGAATTTTCAATTAATAAAAAAATGTTATCTTACAACAAAAACATAATCACCAATATTCTTAAGTGATAGTTAAGTCTTAAAGTTGTTCGTTGTCTTAACACACAACAACAACAATGTTTTAAAAATAAATTTGTGTTACATAAAGTTGAAACAATATCTTTATAGCTCGCATACAGTGTATATCCACCATGCTCGTACAGTAGAAAATGTCTGTTATGGTTTTTTTTTTGTTCGTTGTTGCTGCATAGAAAGACAACCGCACTCGCAAGACAGTTTCGATTGTATATATGCTCGTATATATGTAGTCTTGTTATTTTGGTCGCAGCGCGCGGGGAGAGAATAATTAATGGAATTAAGAAGACAACAACTATGCACAACGTTTTTCTAATTAATCGAGCTAAATAGATATGTAATAAATTGAAGGCGGCGATCTAATAAATTAGGTAATCTTACGGTGGCATGTTGTCTTATAAGCGGTCGATGGATGTGGAAATTTTTGTTATTTTTCGATTTTATAAACGAGTATATGCACTGTATATACATTGTTGTAATACTATATGAAGGTATTAAACTAGCAGGTAATTATCACTCTAGAATGTATACGAGCACAAAATAGAGTAGTGCGGCTTAATTAATATATTATGTGTGTTTCAATATGGTGTATTTATATATTTATGTTCTTGCAATTAGTTTTTTTTTCTACAAGTAGATCGTTATTTGAAACGTTACAGTGATCATAAGTCTTCTTAATTGAGGAACATTTCTCTCAATAGATTTACAATCAAATTGTTTTTAAACCGATTTCTTATTCAAATATACTGTATTAATGGATTCATTAAGGTGAACAAATTAGAATGTGTTCAATGCAGGGCATATAGTTTTCAAAAACGGCACTTCATACAGTTTGAGATCTATCAAATTTTTAAATTGTTTCTGAACAATCACTGTCCCAGCCAGCTTTTTGCTAACAACCAACTAGAAATAACTTCAAAAATTTATATTCTGGTATTTATCTGTCATTGGTCATAACCATTGATAATTGCCTTTGTGATACGAATGTCCCAATTTCATTTTTTTTAAGTTTTAATAATAATTAGAATTAATCACCTTTAATCGCTTGTTATTTAATCGCTCTTATTTGTCTTTTCTATTTTTGAGTAGGTTGTGGTCGCTCGTAAGATCGCTGAGAAAGTGAAAGATTTTTATGTCTTCATAAAATTAATTAAACTAAGCTAAAAAAGCTACTTAAACATTGCTCAAAATTAAAATCAGTGAATATTTGGATTTACACTTAGCTTAGGTTTGAAATACCAAGCGCATTCTACAAGAAATTCCAAGAGAGGTATGTTTGCTGGATCAACCTCTGGTATCGCTGCTGTTGTAGATCCAATCAAAAAATGTGCAGGTGTCAGCGCCTCAATAGTAGTATCATCTTCAGATAAAGCACATACTGGTCTCGAATTAAGTACTGCTTCTATTTGAGTTAGTAAAGTCGACATTTCTTCAAATGTTAAATTGCAATTGTTGGTGGCTTTAATCAAATGCGACTTAACGGATTTTACAGCCGCTTCCCATAGACCACCAAAATGAGGAGCTGATGGTGGTATTTTATGCCATTGTATCGCGTTTTGAGCCAAAAAATCTGAAATTATGGAACTATTTGCTTGTGATCGTAACATTTTGTATACCTCATTAAGCTGCCGTCTCGCGCCGACAAAATTTGTGCCATTGTCGCTAAATATCTCATTGGGAGCGCCTCTTCTGGATGAAAACCGTTTTAATGCTGCAATAAATGCGTCCGTTGTGAGGTCTGTTACAGCTTCCAAATGAATCGCCTTTGTCACCATGTATCCTTTCGTCATTTTTGCACCACGCCCTCGCTTGCTAGCTAATGATATGGGTCCTGATGGTCTCGCTGGAGTGGTCCTCACTGAAGGTAAGTTTCCCATAAACTGCTTGGCACCCGACGCTCTCTGCCGGAAACACTTGATGCATCTTTTTAATTCTTCTCTCACAAGTCCCCTACCTCGGACAATCCAGTATTTTGGCGGATAATATGGGAAGTTAAGGAAGGACCTGGATTGAGATATTTATTGTGTGTGAAGGATATGATCATTCTGCTCAGGATATGGGATTTGGGCAGAATAATCGGATGTTTTGAGTTGTATTCGCTCATTGATTTGCTCAATCTTCCTCCTACTCTAAGTATTTCGTTTCCGTCCAAAAATGGTGTGAGGTATTCAACTATCTCTTTGCCTTCAATTGTTTTATTTCTTCATAAAACTCAATAATCTGGACATGTTTGATTATCTGAGTGGTTGAACGATCTAAATCCTTTACTGTTAGCGACGTGGATATTCTCTCGCTCGGTTTCTTTCTGGCATTTTCTATAAATCTGTTAACAAAACTTAGAATTCTTATTAATTTGCCAAATGAAAATGTTTTGTTAATCAATATATCGATAATATCTTCTTCGTTTTGGCCGTGGAGAGCGTGTGTATTAGACGCTTGTTTGTTTCGTCTTTCTAAATTGATGCTATCGCATGTAACTTCCTGTGGCCAGCAATCGTTTTTTAGTATCAACCAATTTGGGCCTTGCCACCATAGTTACAAGTCTAAAAGTTGGATGGAAACACTCCTCTGGAATCAGCTGGGTTTTGATCCGATCTCACGTGATTCCATTGCTGTCTAGGAATTAAGTTTAATATTTCAGACGTGTGGTTGACAATAAAGGTTTTCCATTTTATGGGATGATCAGACAACCACGCAAGGACTATCGCTGAGTCCGTCCATGCATATAGTTTCGTTGTTGGCTTCATCGTCTCCTTGATTGCAATACACAACTTCGCTAATAAATGAGCGCCACATAACTCAAGCCTGGGGAGGCTAACTTGCTTTATTGGGGCTACTTTGGTTTTCGAAGCAACTAAGGTTACACGATGTGATCCCATCTCGTCTGTAGATCGACAATATACGACCGCGGAATATGCTCGTTCACTCGTATCTGAGAACCCATGGAGTTCAGCTTCTCCGATTGGTGTGTTTCTTAGGATTGCTAATTTTTTAAACTCGCCAAATTCACTTTTTAATTGATTCCAAATTTTTTTCAATGTCTTCTGGCAATTTATCGTCCCAATCTTATTTCCTCAACCAGAGCGTTTGGAACAACATTTTTGCAATTATTGTGGATGGTGATACCCACCCTAATGGGTCGAAAACCTTTGACGCATTCGAAATTAGGGTTCTCTTGATAGATTTTTCATTTTTCGGCAATTTGACTGTAAACGAAAATGTATCGCTTATAGTATTCCATTGTAAGCCTAGAATGTTAGTGCTGGTTTCGGTTTCTTTAATCTGGAGGATGTTAACTTGCTCAATTGTATCATCTTCCAACTCTTTGCTATTTGACATTCATTTTCTTAACTTGAATTGCGCCTTCCCAATTACGAGCTGTATATTATGTATTAACTCCTGAGCCTTTTCAATAGATTCTGCACCGGTGAGTAAATCATCAACGTAGAAATTATTTTTAATTACCTCAGCAATATCAGGTAGTTGTTTTTCCATGTCTAGTGCACACTGATGAAGACTTCGTATGGCTAAGAAGCCTGAGCTGTCTTATCCAAAGGTGACGGTAGTAAGAGCGTAATGTTTTCGAGGTTCTGTTTCTTGTTCGCGCCACAAAATTCGTTGGTAGTTTTGATCTCCTTTGGTAACCATAACTTGCCTATACATTTTTTCGATGTCCGCTGCTAGTGCGAATTTATGATGTCGAAATTTGCTAAGGTCACCCAAAGTGGTGGTTGAATTGTTGGTTCGATCAGCATGTTATCATTAAGAGACAGACCATTACTCGATTTGCAAGATTCATCGAATACCACGAGTATTTTGGTTGTTGTGCTGGTTTCTTTCACAACACAATGATGAGGCAGGTAGAAGCAATCCCTTTGATTAATATAGTCAGTTTGGGGTAGTTCACGCATGTGCCCTAGTTTCAGATACTCTCGCATAACCTTTATGTATTCCCATTTTAAATCCGTATTTGCGTTCAATTTTCTTTCCAGATTAAAAAATCGTTTTTCCGCTATATAATGAGAATTTTCTAATTTTGGTGTCGAATCTTTAAATGGAATTTTGACGATGAATCTTCCTTCTTTATCGCGTTTATAATTGGTTTGAAAACTCGTCTCGCATTTCCTTTCATTACTTGTAAACGGTTCGCAGGTTTGAATTTCTTCCAATTACCAAAATTTTCATAAGATTTCATCGTTGTTGTTTACGTTTATATGAAAACTGTTACTCAAATGCGTTTGGTTATCGCTTGTGTCGTTCCATTTCAAACATCCTCCTAAAATCCAGCCGAATCACAATAAAAGAGCACAACGATATCAAAACACAAAATTTGTGATCACAAAAGCAGACAAAAACAATTCCGTCATTGTCATCAATAAAGCAGAATATGATGAAAGAGTGAGAAAAATAATCAACGAAAATGCATACACATTACTTTTACACCGATCACTTTTGTCAAAAATGTGTAGCAATGGATTCAACAATAAAAGCTATCTCAAATTCCCAGAATCCCTCTGTTGTATGCGCCCGATAGCCTCTAATATTCGATCACCAACTCAGAACATCGCCAAATGGTTAATGAATGAACTCAGAAAAATTAATCAACCAACAGGCTTTGATGTAAAAAAAACACAGGTGAGTTGGTTAATAAAATAAAGCGCACACAAATTAAGCGAAATGAAATATTAGTCTCATTCGATGTGACGTCACTATACCCGAGCATTCCTTGTGAAACCGCTCTAACATATATGGAAAAATGGTTGATGTCACAATGTGTGCCTAAAAATCAAATCCAAGCATATCAAGAAGCGGGGGAAATATGCATCGTCCAAAACTACGTCGAATTTAGAGGAAGATATTATAAATAGAACTTCGGTTTTGCCATATGGGAAATCCGATATCAAGTTACATAGCAAACCTATTCATGTGCTGTTTCGAAACAGATATGTAAAAACCTAAGGAATTCCCCAGAATGTGGTACAGATATGTTGATGTCATTTGTATAGTGAATAAACGGAAAGTTGAGGAAACACTGGAAATAGTAGGCGACAACGGGAGAATTTCTTTTCTGGATATAACATCAAACGCACTGAAAACAATAACTTGTCGTTTAAGGTGCGTAAACGTACTCGATCAAAAAATGATTCGCGAATCAAACCAATCAAATCATTGGAAACATATACAAATTTCCCCTCCTGTGATAAATTTATTTTAACTTTGGGCAAATTTTGATCGCAAACATCCAACATAATGAAAAAAAAGGATATATTATGAGCAATAATTACGCTCATTATATAAAATTTTGCTATTTTCTGACATTTGTCATTCTATTTTTTTTTGCGTGTTTAGTAAAATTTAGATATTATTGTTTAAAATATAATAACGAAGTTATAAAAATGAATAAAATTAATAAAACAAACACAATAAAACTCATTGAAGAGGTGCGAATGGAAGGCCGTGAATTTGTATATAAAATGGGCCACATTAACTATAAAAAGAATCCATTAAAGCGATATACATGGACACAGATTGGCGTGGTAATGGCCATGTCATCCGATGATGCCATGAAGATGTGGAAAATGTTACACGTCAAATATGTTCGTCTATTGAAGCCTGCAAGGAGCGGTAGCGATGGACCATCACAAAATAATCGGGATTCGTGGTTCATTCAAGAGATGGAATTTATAAAAGAACAAATAATCACCCAGTTAGTAAATTATAAATATTTTATAATATTGAATTTTAATTTTAAAGTAGCAATGGACCATCAAAAAATAGTTGTGATTCTTGGTTAAACAAGAAATTGAGTTTTTATAATATATCAAATTATCACAAAGTAAGTAACTTTTGAATATTTTATGATTGCAATTGAAGATTTTATTTTTTTTCTTAATAACGTTTTATCAATTTTATCTACCGGGAGTTCCAGGATTACATGTAATTTGTCAATTCCATGATTTCATTTAAGAAATTTTATTAATTCAATAATTGTTTATTTATTTTAAGACCAACGGAAATCAGTTATTCGACGGTCACACCGGAAGTCTATCAAACTTTGTTTGATACCTTTACGGATGATCTAGAAACTATGGAAGTAGAGTCGAACGGAATGACGCTACCGATAACTGAACCAGATATTGAAGAAGTTATCGAAATATTACCGCCTATTATTTCAACCACACCTACGCCAGGTCCATCTAATTTTGTTCACAGAACAAACACTCGGCGAAACCGGACCGAACAGGCTAGTGATTCAAGCAATCTAGGAACTCTTGAATCACTAATGAACAACACAATGACCCAAATGGCAGCCAATCGGGACGCCTTAATGGAATTAAATAAACCGGTGACTGTGCTTTCAGTTTTAGTGGATAACCTCACTGACCGGTTTTTGAAATGGCCAACCGCAAAGCAAACCGAATTCGCTAATGAATTTAATATTTTGTTTGACAAGAGAGAGAATGAATTAAAATCGTTTAATTTAATTTAAATATTAATAATATTTTTATATTTCAATTTCAGATATATGTTTAAAAACAATGTGATACATATGAATTTAAGTATATAAGTTCTATTTTAAATAGTGAAGTACTCTGCCAAGGTAGTATATCCACTTCATTGAAGTATACTTTGTACTGGTCTCTGACATCGACTGCATTTCGGTTTGGATTATTGGATCCTAACCGTTGTATTGGTGTCATTTCATTTCCACCTTCTTCTCGCCATCTTCCTGGGCGATGTGTTGTACCAACATAGCTGTCGACTAAATCGGCACTCATCTACTCATCGAGTCGCTTCTCACGTAGCTAGTTGTGCAAGACCACCGATGATTTAATTATTGCAAGCACGGTAGGTTTGCTCGCTATAATAGGGCGTTGATATATTCGCCATCTACTAGCAAGTATGCCAAAGGCATTCTCAACGACTCTTCTTACTCTAGATAGACGATAATTGAATACATTTTTATTTTGGGGAAGTACCGAAACATTTCTTCCAGGATAATGGCGCATTAAATTTTGTAACAGTGGAAACGCTTCATCCCAAACAAAAACGAAAGAATGTTCTTCACCATCCCGTAGCATCGCAGGTGGGGGAATATCCAGTGAAACACCACGACTTATAACTGCTTTCCCAAAACTACTATTTCTAAAAATAGTGCTGTCACCAACATGACCGGGTGCTCCTATTTCTACCATGGTAAATTTGTAGTTTGCATCCGAAACCGCAAATAGTACGAGACTGTGGCTATGTTTGTAGTTGAAATAGGTCGAGCCCGAATTACCAAATGCCTAAACATAACAATATATTAATTCGTAACAAAATATTATTTTTATACGTATTTAACAGATTTACCTGTATGATGACATGTTTGACGTCCATCGCTCCTAAACAATTTGGGAAATTCCACTGAAGCTCAAAATCTCTGGCAATATCCTTTCACATTGCACAGCTTGGCTTAGGGAAAACTTGTTCTTTTAACAATTCCCACAATTGTGTGCATGTTTCTCTTATTATTTGGGAGGTAGTGCTTTTCCCCAAGCGATAACCATATCTTCCAATTGAGATCATGCTGTCTCCACTAGAAAGATACTGAACGAAATTTTGTGATATAATTAGTTTGCGATAAAGCAATTACAATATAATAATTAAAATAATTACCGAATATTCAATGACAACCGCTGACCTGCAGTTATTGACCTTTCTCCGAAAGGCAATCGCTGAATTGAAGGGCCCACAATTGATAACAATTCGTCAAACGTCAGTCGATGACAATTGACGAATGTGTTGTGGTCATTCAGCCTCATCTCAGCGACAAGATTTGTATAGTATCCTTGTCGAAATCTATTACGATTCACTGGATTTACACCAAACCTTCTACCACTACTACGTAACTGATGTTCAGCGATATATGCTGTAAGCAATGAACTAACAATGTTCAAATCTCGCGACAAAATGTTAATTGAGTTTTGTCTTGACAAAGACATTTTTGGTTTACTACCGATAAACAATAAAAGGTGTAAAAACAGAAAAAACACAGCAAAAATCACTTGGAATTATCCACTTCAGCTAAACTCAATACACAAATGATTAAAAATGGCATATGAAACGTCAAATAAAATAGCTTAATATTTAGAGCAATATCTTTTATTACTAAATTCATATTGTGATCAATAATTTTTGATCACGTACGATAACCCGCCATTAGTGTATATAGCAAACCGACCACCACACAAAGATATATTCAGCGAACTCTTTTCATACTGAGCTACATATGCGGGCAGCCTTTAACAGTATGATTTTTAGACTACTAAATATTCCTATGAACGAAGTTGACTACATTGTTGGGATTTTACATGTAAAAAATGTTTTTTACATTTTTAAGTAAATTACGTAAAAAACAGTGTAAAACGTAAATTACATGTAATAAATTAAATAATTTAAATAATAATTTAAATTTAAATAATTTTAATCTTAATCAAAAATTATTGTACCATTCAGTATGTAGTCGTCAAAAAATGTACACAGTTAATTATTTCAAAAATTTTATTCATTAAATAATAAGAAGATTTTTTAACAGATGGCGTTTTAGTTACAATTATAGATTTAATAAGAGATGGCGCCTCAGTTTTTTTTTACATAAAATCGGTTTTTACGTGTTTTGAAATGAACTAAAATATATATATATATATATGAGATCACGAGAATAAATGGTTACAGTCGAAACTTTATCGATCATATTAACAAAAAAATGAGAAAAAACCAATACCTTTACACCCACACTACTCATCGATCTGATAAGAGAGATAACAAATGTTATATGTCAATCGAATATGCCCCACCACTGACAAATCGAATTACAAGTATATTTAAAAAAATATAATGTCGATGAAGTCAACAATAGTACAAAGAAATTGAATACACTGACAAGGGGCCTGAAAGACAAAGTAGACAATATGGAAATCCAATGTGCAAACTGCGAATAAAGATATATAGGTCAAACAAGACGAAAGTTGAAAATGCAATATAAAGAACACCATAATGCAATGGAGAGTAAAAAAGTAGGAGAGTCAACTATAGCCGACCAAATGCAAGACAATAATGCCACATTTAACACAAATAACATAAAACTGATACACAAATGCTATTATCGAAGCATTGAGATAAATAGAATGGGAGAGGAAATGATGAATGCGGAACAGGGACCAATACGATCCGTCCTTTTCAGGTGCACAAAATGATTATAAATGTTTTTTTTTAAAATTAACCCTAAATGTTATATTCATATAAAGTTCACAAGTTGCCCAAAAAAAACTTCTACAATAATTGCCATTTTTTATGGTTTCGTGACAAAGTTCCGAATGTTTTTCCCAGTCAGCATGTATCTACAGATGTGACCGATCTGAAAGTGAAAAACTAAAAGCTATGTTGACACATCTGCACTCTATTGAACAGTTGCGCGTAAAAATATCGAGTAACAAACGACATTTATTTTGTAATACATGACTCGCAGAATGTCAACAAATTGCAGAAATTAGCAATATGGCCAACTCAACTCATCTTAATTCCTTCTATTATAATTGGACCTTTGACGATGAATTGAATTAAATTTTACCAAATTCATTGGCGACTTTGGACGAAGAGTTTACCGATATTATCTACAACTTAAACCTGATACAAAATGGCTTAGATAGAACACTATACTTAATTTCCTCAAACGCCTTCCGATATCCACCATAAATTCATTAAAATAATATTAAAGAACGAGAATATCCAAAAGGCTTCTTACAATTTCAGGAAGGCGTACACCACTAATCGGCATTATTACATTTAACGTCGTGACTGGATGAAAGAACTCTACAGCACCGAGATAGAAGAAATTTGGACAAATTTTATAAAATCATATATCAAGGTATAAAATTATATGGCCCTACCACAGCGAGAGCTATTTTGAGATTAAAATCAAGACTTACATAACTTGAATTAAAGACAAAACGCGAATTTCGTGCATGAATTCAGTGAAGAGAATTCATCGGACTTACAAGATTTATTCAACATGTTCGCCAAAATTTTCAATCTGTCTTTAAACCAGAAGATTTTGATGAAATCTCACAGGTATCACATATCACAATAGAAGACATAAACAGCACTCTGAAAATATTCGTTGATGGTTGGGGTCTTCACCTGCAGCATTTTTAAAAGATTACACCAAGGTACTACCTCTTTGCATCCTGAAGTTAAGCGATGCCGAGCAACTTCAAAAAGACATTTGAAATTGAGCGAATTGGTGTGAGTCAAATTTTTTTAACCTGAACAGCAATAATTTCCAGTGGAAATTGAATCCAGTTTTGAAACTTTACGAAATTAACAGAATGTCACCACATCTGGATTGTTGTAAGACCTACATACATTATAGCAACTCTAGAAAATAAATGCGAGCTTTCAAAGTTTTCCTCTGTCGGTTATCATTATTCGATTTTACTTGAAGCAAGGTTGAGCGAAATGATATGCAGGATATTTATAGACCTAGTGCGTATCATGAAAATAATATATTCTGAAATTGTTACCACCGTCTACATGGTTCAATTTTTTTCTATAAATTGTGAAAGATTTAGCCACTTGCCACTTGGGGAGAGAGATTTCTTGACACTAGTCCTCACTTTCGTTTAATCACTTAAACACTTCACTGGTTAAATAAAACCTTTTCTTTATGTCTACCTATTTATACCTTCGATCTTTGCAGCCATTAGTGTATCTTGTGCTTGCATAGATTCTTTCAGATAGCAGTAATAGGTATTACGTTCCTTTTTGGTCATTTTAAGCCCACTCATCTTTTTCGTAGGGTAGGTTAGGTAAGGTTGAGTGGCTGATACAGCACACTTAGACCAACGATGGTCCGTTGTGATACCACAGGATTTTACTCCCCTTTTACCCCTATGAGAACCAGTTTGAGCTGCTTACGTAGCGTAATAAGTCTCGCATATTACAGTTTTCGAGATCAGAAAGGCAGTCCATTATAAAATTACCCAAATATTCATGTCTTTTGTGTGCCAAAGCCGGGCACGAGCATAGGGGTGGACTACCGTCTCTTCCTCCTCCTCGTCCCTACAGCTTCTGCAAAAGTCATTTACTTCCAGACCCAGTCTTTTCGCATGTTCACCAAGAAGGCAGTGTCCTGTGAGTATCCCCACGATCGTTTTAAGTTCACGTCTTCGTAGGGAGATGAGTGCTTTTGAGCGTTTCAAGTTCAGCTTTGGCCAGACTTGTCTTGAAACTCTACATGAGAGGGTGTTCGTTGAGGCTTCCGCATCTTTTTTAAGCACAGTCTTGAGTGCGTTAATGGGTCTTCCCAACTTCGCCCTTTCCGGTAGCAGTTGGAGAGTTGTACCGTGCCTCGCTAGTTCGTCCGCCCTGCAGTTTCCCATAACGTCTGAGTGGCCGGGGACCCAGACTATCTGGATGTTGAAATGCTCACTCATCTCATTTAGAGACGAGCGGCAACCCAACGCCACTCTAGACGCTAGAGAAACAGAAACCAGCGACTTGTTTGCCGCCTGACTGTCCACATAAATTGCGATATCAGTCGAGGATACCACATTATGTTTCAACCAGTTCAGGACCTCTTCAATCGCTATCACCTCTGCCTGGTACACACTGCAGTGATCTGGAAGGCGAACTGCTATATCTACCTCTAATTTATCACAGAAGACTACAGCTCCTTCTTTACCGTGTAGCTTGGAGCCATCCGTAAAGAACTGCAATGCTTCCGTTTCAGCTGCCAACCCGCTCCTCCAGGATTCCCTTGAGGGGCAGGTAGTACGGAACCTTTTCTCGAAGCAAAGAGTCGGTGTAACATAGTCTTGATTCGCCAGTTCTTTCCTCAGCGATCTGACTATCGTCGAGTGTCCTGTCTGAAGACATTTCCACTGAGATATGGCTGATAGTCGAGTGGCCGTAATCGCCGCCATCTGCTTACCATAAATGTCCATGGGGAGAAGGTGAAACAAGACCTCTAGGGTACTTGTAGGTGTTGTCCTCAGTGCCCCGCGTATAAGCATGCAGGCCTTTCTTTGCACCTTCTCAATCGTTTTCCTTTATATGTTACTTTATCGAGAGCTGGCCAAAACACGCTCACTCCATACATAAGTACAGGACTTACTACGAAAGTGAATAGTCAGTGTACCAGCTCCGGCGTCAGGCCTCATCTTTTTCCGATGGCGTTCCTACTCGAGTACAAAGCTATATTGGCCTTGTTTACTCTTTCTAGAATGTTGGGCTTCCAGCTAAGCTTTCTGTCCAAGATTACGCCTAGAAATCTTGCCTTGTCCATAAAAGCAAGTCTGTTGCCATTTAGTAGAGGTATCCACCTACTACAGGGATTTTATATTTCCTAGTGAATAGTACCAGTTCAGTTTTGGACGCGCTAATTGCCAGTCCACATCTGATGGCCCACTTCGTTATGATTAGGAGGGCATTTTGGATTACTTTCGCCACCGTGCTAATGTATTTCCCAGAGACAGATATCGCTACATCATCTGCATAAGCAATCACTCCGATCCCTTCTCTCTCCAGCTTTAATAGCAGCTCATTGATTGCTATGTTCCAAAGGAGAGGAGATAGGACACCTCCCTGTGGGGTTCCCCTAGTCGCCCGTCTCCTGATGGTGGATTCCCCCAGCTCTGAATTAATCATCCTGTACCCAAGCATGTGATTAATTAGCCCACTTATAGGGTAATCCACCCCTAGTAGCTACAATCCCTCCAGTATTGCCTCCTTCCTTACATTGTTAAAGGCGCCCTCAATGTCAAGAAACGCCACCATACAAAACTCTTGCGAGAACAATGAATTCTCAATTGTACTTACCAGGGCATGCAGAGCTGTGTCCACAGACTTCTCTTTACAGTAAGCGTGCTGAGTCTGAGCCCAGTCACTAAGTCTTAGTTTTGAGCGTATGTAGATATCCATCAACCTTTGCAAGGTTTTCTTTACAGCTGATCTACTATAAGAGCTTCAATACGCAAGAATTTGTGGGTTATCTTATTGAGTTAGACAAGTCGAATATATGCCGAATTATAAAGAAACCACTTTTGGCTACCATTTGATCCATGATAAACGCATACTCACCAAAGAGGAAGTTTTTAATTTGATCATAAACGTTACAGAGCAGTCTTTTGAGCGCCCTTAACAAGGGCATGAGGCTTATTATTCAGGCAAAATGAAGCATACTGTTGAGAAAGAGATACGTTTAGACCAAGATGGCACCATCGTATAGGGTACATGATTTTGTTTTTTTTTAAGTAGCAACTCCACCCTCCCAGCGGTGTCCCTAAATGGGCGATTCTGGCTACCAGGGGATTGAAAAGTTATATAAATCAGCTTGTACGCCTTATATATCAAGCAAAAGCCCTTGTGTGCAGAAAAATAAGCCTTTCAGGTTTTAGCAAGTCAAAGGGTCTTGGTAGAACATAAAATACGTTCTATTAAGGTATTCAAAATTATTGGTAACCATTATCTGAATAAACTGAAACGATACGAACTAAAATATAACATTGTGGCAGGTGTGGTAAATCTTCGAACCGGATTATTCCTCCTAAAGAGAGCAGCCTAAGCATTAAGCAACCATAACCAAAAGTGGGTGTTGGCATAAAAAGTAGGAACTTTATACAAAAAGATTAGAAAAAAAAAAGGTCTAATAAAAACCGCGCCTTTGGAGTCAAATATGTTAAGGATATGGGTAGCCCAAATGGGGAACACGAGACCGGAAACTTTGTTATTCTTTATTTTGATATAAAGAATTAATTTTTTGAGTTATTATACAGTTGCAATATTTATGTGGCCATTATTTCTATCTGGATGGCATCCAGATATGTTTTCATAATCTGCTTAGAAGTAGCCCCAATCGGTACATTTAATATTTCATATATATTATTGGCATTATTTATTCTCATATATATTGCTTTTTTTCAGGGACCTCGTTGACTTTCTGCTACTCGGATTTTTTCGCTATAAAAGTTTGGTTTATGGCTCTCGGGTAAATTATTATTTATTCTTTTTTAGGCACTATATAGGGTCTGGTATAGATGATAAGTATAATTGTTTGATCCTTTTAGAGTATGCTTGGTTTAAATCGTCCAAGGTAACATTGCACTGCATCACAAGGAGTTTATGGTCGTCAGTTATGTTTAAATTGACATCAAGTATTAATGATAGATAGGACATATAAAGTATATCCATAGTTTGATGTCAAAGCAAGCTACTTTTGAATTCTATTTCTGCTCAATGGTATCAATAAAGTTTATTGGTTGTCTTTTTATGGAAATATGTCCTGCGTCACTCATTCCTAGTATCCTATGATTGCGCTTGCTACCATCGTGTTCTTGTTTGATTTCTAGGAATATTAAGTTCGATTTTATGCTCTTGTAGGCATTGTAGGCACTAATCTTAAATTGACTACAACCTGATCTAAACAAACCGTTTCGCTGTTTAGGTAACTGATATGTAGTTTGGCGCTTCTATTACTTCTATAAAAGCAGATCTACTTTTGGCTTAGAAGTCTGCTTTATTGTCCGACAAAACTTGTCCGATTTTGGTTGCATTCGAATTCACTTCTATTTAAATTAGAATAGGCCACTAGTTTTACGAGGTGATTTTCGATAGCATGCCTTAGAAAACCGATGCACTTATATCGTATATGTAACGTCGGTTATTGGTTGACAAAACATGAAAGTTTCACACCATAATTGATTATATAATATAGGCAAACATTTTTAATTAAAAATTGCTTACCAGCATAAGTCTAAATTTACAACATAAAAACATTATTACACTCAAATCAAACTATATGCGCGACATTTAATTTATTCAATTACCAGCAAAATAATTGGAATCGTAACTTTTAATTTCAAATAATAGTGCTTTTGCTGCCATTCTGCGCGCATACACATATTATCAATTGAATTATGTTTTACTCTCACAACATACATGTACATATATGTATATACGACAGTGGATAGTGATGTTGCATACAGATAACGAATATTTCATTTAGATCATTTTGCTTAGAACTTGTGGACCGTACGACGCGGAAAGAAATGAAACCATTTCTTATGTGTATACATATCGGTCGAGAGACATATGTACATGTATGTACGATATATAAAATTGTCATATCAAAAATTAAGAAAGCAAAATGGAAATTCCATGTTTGGCACGAACAAGGATTTACTATAGCGCTGACTATAAATTATAACACTGTTGTTCGCGTCAAGTGACATACGAAGTGTTTTAACAACATATCGTGTACATTATGCAATCCGTCTCGCACTAAAATCAGACATTAATCCAATAAATTTTATTCAATCAATCAGCCGATGACAATATTAACACCATACATTGAACGAGGTGTGTGCATATACGAGTATATACTACATGCTACAGGTAAATTTGTATACACAATTGTTTTAGTTGCAGAATTGATTGATTGGTAAACCGTCACTATATATAATATGTTGTGGCACAGAAATCTTAAGGGATTTCGTCCGATGCCACGACCACTTTATACTTGTATAAGCAGCATAATATGACAGATTACATGAATGATTCTGTATGGTGGCACAATATGGTTGTGGTTTGGTAATGGTATACACCGTTACTATAAGAACATATCGTAAAGTAGTTTTTGAGTTATTATCTCGCGAGTCACAAACAATATATTAATGTGGTGGTTTTTCATTTCTAAAACCCAATTTAATCTGTAATGGCCTGTACGCGTTTAAATCCACTGTGGTTGAGAAATTACATTTTTTTTTGTATATAGAAGAAATTAAGTTGATTATCGATTTTAATTAAATTATGGTGAAATCACTAGAGACCACATTGGAAGTGGTTTTACCTTATGGATTGTATTAACTGCATAGTTACGCTATTGTATACCTTATACGTCCGACAGTTGTTTAGAAAACCATCTATTGAGTGTTTGAAATTTTAATTCATCATTGTGATTGCCAACATTAGATCTGCATCCCGTAAGTTAGTTATTTTTGTCCTGTGAGGACTAAACCCTGTGCATTTCTCTTCTGAATCTAGAATCTGGTACTACCTTGGACTTAAGTTGAAATCTCCATTACCAATTTCAACCCTCAATTCTCTCGTCCTATTCTTGAGTATACAACCAGTGGACTGGACGATTGTTCAATAATACGATGGATATATGATACAACTAACCCACGCTTAAACTTATCAATTTTAGTGAGAATCGATAAGAGAACTTAGGGTAGTTGTACAAACTTCTGTTAGTAACCCATTTTCAAACAAAGCTAAATTTAATAAATTTGAACTCCAGTAAAACACTTCAGTAGATTATGGATAGCTCGTAGATACGAAATGAGAACAATTAGGCTTAGCCTACGTTAAGACCAATGTACTTGCCTGCCAATACTTGACCAGAAAAGAATTGAATGAAAGATTTGAAGAGACAGCACTTCATCAGTACAGTTAAACTTTTAGAAAAAATTATCTTTGAGCGAATGTTGCCAACACTTCACCATCATAAATAAGAAATTAACAGGCAGGATTTAAACCCGAAAGAAGCTGTACAGATCACAACTACCATCAAGAGGATAAATTCGTATACCTTAAAGTTGGTACTGAATAGCCCATCAATATGCTAAACATAAGTTGTGACATGCATCAAATCTGATGCAGTATGATTGTCATGCAAATGCTAAAAAAATGCGTCTCGTCTAATGCCACCACAAATGAGGAGCAGCTGCTGAGCAGATCAGGTATACCGAAATTGATCAAAAATTTAAAAACTAATGTAGAGATAACACATAATGGAAAGGGTTAAATGATATAACAAGAATTCGTAAGGGTTGAGGAAAGCAGAGGAAGGACTGCAATAACCCGCATGAAAGATAGAATAAGTGACTGAAACAACTCGTTAGACTATTGAGGGACATGATATAGCCATAGGCACCGAATACAGTTTAATGGGCCTGTTCCTGGCAATAAGGTATCCTATGCTCCTAAATCGGTGATAAAGAAAAACTTTGCTTGTTGAAACCAAAACCGAGCTGCATTGATGAATAAAAAATTATGGTGAAAATAAGAGTTAATTCTTTCAAGAACAATATCATTATCGATCCAAATTTGAAGGTTGTACCAAGATATTTCAACAAAATGTTCCATACAGTAGATGGGCACAGCTGCACGACTCGTTCGAGTTTTTCTTAACTTTATGAACCAGAGCGCATTACTCACATTACTCACTAGCATGAAGTTGGAACCACTGTTACAGTTAATGATGTTCGGTACAGAGACAAATTTTGTATGTCCAATATTTTTTTGATTTAATTAGGGCGGCGATATATGTCATCCAGCCAAATTAATAATGCGATTTCGATTGAAATACACCTTTTCCAAACTGTGGTGAATACTTTACGAGCTGTTGTGCTTATGTGCACAAAATAAGATTCTGCACCCAATGCTACAAAGGGACCTATACTTTCCTATACCAATTCTTATGATTTGGAAGAAGCCCGCATTCAGTTGATGTGGTATACAAACAAGGTTATGATTTGCAAGTGACGTATACCTATACACTTTGTTTTGAAATACAACTAATCCAAATTCTAATTGATAATTCAAGTAGATCTAATCTCAATATCGTGTACATAATAGACCATAAACTGCCATAAATATAGTGGAAGCGACCTCACTTCATTCGTTTCAGAATTTTTCCTGTGTATGTACTTAACACGCTGTGCAATCTAATAGTCTATAGTGGAGAGGACTATCTCTCTCCCTTTCTCTCTCTCTGTCTGTCTCTCTCTATCTTTCTCTCTCTCTCTTTATCTCTCTCTCTCTCTAACTTTTTCTCTTTCTCTCATTCTCTCTGAACAGGGTGTTGGGTTTGACATCTATTGTCCATCATATGTACTGAGAACTTCTGGCAGTTTGGGATAGTGTTATACTACATAGGATGCCTTTTATTAGGCAATTTTCTAATCAGCTTCTAATTGGTACGGGATTATAAAAAAACTGTTAAACTTTTTAGATTACAACAACAAGTTAACGTTCATGTAGGAACTGGCCCGCTGTGACATCGAGGGCAACGTAATTGCAAACTGTTGGTGTGAAATTAGTTTGACCTGAATCGCAGCAACTCGTTTGCCTCTTTACATTGTTCAAAACAAGAAAATATGTTGCCCTTTCGAACCTTAACCTGACGAGGTCAGCAACTCCTATGCTTGTCGTAAGGCGAGACACTTTGTCAGAGGGTCTAACTCGTTCCATGCAAAAGAATAATTTGAAAATATTGGTTTCTAGACTCACTGGAAGTGACCGTTTCAAAAGCAATCTTCATCGTATGGGACTTGCCAGTGATATCTTATGTGAAAATAATTTTAATTTCATCGGCAGTAGTCCGACTTTCAATCACAGCAGAAGGCAGACCTCTGGTGTTCAATTCCAGTAATATTACTGTACAGTTACCGTTCTTTCTGCCTCATGGTTCAAACAAGTCCAGTTTACTCATGATGCAAAGCGCACCGGGTTGCTTTAATGGAATCCAAGGTTTGCATCATAAGCCATTTCTGCATTAAGTGCTAAATTTCTAGACGTTCCAGACAACTCGAACAAATTGGATATGAATTTGTATAATTTTGTTTTGAGCAAATTGGCATTGATCGTTACGAATTGTGATTTTTCGAACCGATATATTGGTTGTACTGACATTTAATAAGAGTGATCGTGGCGAAACAGTTACAAAAAAAAAATAAACACTTTATACCGTCATAATATCCATAAATTATATAATTATGTATTACGTAATTTGTTTATAACAACGCAAATTTTCTCAACATACCCAGAAGCATATTTAAGCGCATTATATATACAACTTCAACCAATTTTATTAATCATCATCAAATCGCTTCAAAATCTTATTACCTACATACACAATTTTTTACAATTTTTTTACACCACTTTTCAATCTTTGATCTATTATTACACTTTAACGGGCTTTTAAGACATTTTTTCCTCTTATTCATGCATCTCATGTAGATACATATAACATACATATACTCTTATTTTGAGTTACAATCAATTATAAAATTGTAAAAAAATCGTTTTTTTTTTATTCATCCAGAAGCATCAGATAACATTCAATTCCAAAAAACAAAGTTTCGCGAAATCATAAAACTTTATTGCTTTGTATTTAAATTCAAAACATGAAATTGATAAAAAAAACCGCGATTTTATTGTTCCGGCGAGTATATAAGACGATGCGCGTCTTATAACTGCAACTAAATTGTACATATATGCGAGTACACTCTGTATGTATAGTCAATTAATGAAGCTGCGAGCGATTTTCGACTAAATAATCGACATAATTGGCGCGAGGTGATTTATACATTGCGATGTGAGGATGAAGAGTGCGGTATAACCTTCCTTTGCACAGCATACAAGTTACTGTCGTACATTATCTTGGGAAGAATTACTCATCTGGTGGAGGAAATTATTGATGACATCCAGGTGTTCCTTGAGTCAAGCAAGCCTATGTATCGATCAATCGAGAGAGGCTGTGGTATATGCTTTTCAATTTAGGAGTACCAAACAAATACGTGCATCTGTGTAAAACGACGGTCACGCAGTCACAATGCTGTGAAGTTGAGAACAGATTATCGAGAAGTTTGACAATTGATTCCGGTGTTCGCCAAGGTGGTTCACTGTTTCCGATTCTTTTTTATCTCGTATATACATCCTTCGTCGAAGTGAAACACTTCAAGACAATATGTTATTCCGACAATCCAATCAAAGTTTTGTGTATGCAGATACTATCTTTCTGATTAGATTAAATTACAACTTGATGAATGAGATACTTGATCCACTGGGACAGTGTTCAGCTATGAGTGTGAAGTTTGTGCTAAAAAAATAACAAGAAATTACACTATAATTAAATTTTTTCCAATAAGAATTGAAAAATATACCAAAATTTAAAATTAAGCTATTAATAAAAACTGAAAGTTTTGATAGTTTTAGTGAAGGCTCAAACTTGTCTAGTAGGTTTTCGAATAGCCAAATCATTAAACGTGGTATATGTTGTAACATATAACCAATTTTGAAGACCATAATTATGTTCTACGATGTTATAAAAATCAACAAATAAATTAAAATAAAAAAGTCGGTATTGCCGATTCTAGAGATGTCCAAGGATTTTGACCTACATTTTCGAATACCTCAATTCATTTCCATTTAATGAGGGAACGGACATTTAATTGTGAGGAAATTTTCTATGGATTCCGGAACTTTAAGATTTTGTCAATTTTATTGCATCACAACTTTGAATCGTTGATTTTAGAGATGTCCAGGACCTGGTTCATGTTTTATGTGATTTGGCATAATACCATTATGTCGAGATAATATCATCTTATTATGATGAGAACTACTCATAATAAGACGATCTTACCTCGATATTTACGATTAATTCAAAAATCCGAAAATTTCGGCTATTTTTCATAAATATATATCTCTGGTCTTAGAGATGTCCAAATATACTGGCTCCTATTGACAAATATCTTTTTAAATTATTGTTCCATGTGCGAAAGTATATTTATTTATGACGAGAACTACTATCATTTCCAGAATCTAGAATTTAAATGAATTTAACCAAATTTTATTTGCATTTGGAATTAGTTAAAGATATTGGTATTGCCACATTTAAGGGATCCTGATACATTATTCTATTGATCTGTATCCTTCCAATACGTTGTAAAGCTATTTGTCAATATGAGCCAGAATCGTTCGGCATCTCTAGGATCACAGATATACATTTTTGAAAAATAACCGATATTTTCGAATTTTTGAATTATTCTGCAAATTGAGTAGTTCTCATCATAATAAGATGATCTTACCTGGATGTATTATACTAAATCACATGAAAACATGAACCAGGTCCTGGACATCTCTAGGATAAACGATAAAAAGTTGTGATGCAATAAAATTGACAAAATTTTAAAGTTCCAGAATCCATAGCAAATCTTGACACAATTTAATGTCCGTTCCCTCATTAAATGGAAATGAATTGAGGTATTCGAAAATATAGGTCAAAACCCTTGGACATCTCTAAGATCGGCAATACCGACTTTTTTATTTTAATTTATTTTTTGATTTTTATTACATCGTAGAACATAATTATGGTCTTCAAAATTGGTTATATGTTACAACATATACCACGTTTAATGATTTGGCTATTCGAAAACCTACTAGATAAGTTCGAGCCTTCACTAAAACTATCATAACTTTCAGTTTTTATTTATAGCTTAATTTTAAATTATGGTATATTTTCCAATTCTTATTGGAAAATAAAATTAAATTTAACAGTGTAATTTTTTGTTATTTTTTTAATCACAAACTTCACACTCAGCTTCCGTTGGTCTCAAAATCAACGTGTCCAAAACATAATATCTCATCATAATATTAGTGGTAACAACCCGGTTAAAGGATTCATGAGGTTCAAGTATCTTGGAGAGGATATCTAGGTTCGCTCTACCGCTGGCAATCGGACTTTAAATCCTCCACACACACTTCTGAAATCAAAATATCATGCAAATGTGGATAAGCTGAAACTTTACAAAGTGTTGATAAGACCCGCTGTCATGTATGAATGTGAAAATTGGCGAATGAGAACGAAAGATGTCCTTGAGACATTCGAGAGAAGATTCATACGTGTGATATATGCCTTAAACGTACCTTTGTGAGGTTAGCCCAAAATTTCATATTAACAAATGGGATTCATCTCAAAAAATGTTCGGTGAATTATCATTAATTCCTAATTCCCAAGTTGAGTGGACTGTATTTGGTTACTTAGTAAAAAGACTGATCGGTTATAATGTTATAAATAAATAATTTATTTATTGTGTAATAAATTTTATTTGTTTTCTTACGACCAACGTTCGCAGAAGCCAAAAACGAAGTGTTTTGGAGGACTAGTCCATCTGGACTAAGTTTTTTCTTCCATCAAGCAACACTGAAAAGAAATGATCCGCACCAATTAAGACATCTACTGTATTCGGATGATTGAAGTTTGGATCTGCTAACTGCACTTTATTCAACATCTCTGACTATAGTGATAGTTTGCGAACCTCTCGTGATTCCAGCCTTTGCCTGTTCTAGGCCACTTACTGATTCGTGAACTATTCCGTTTTAAATTTAGTTGTTGCACGCATGATTCTGTTATGAAACTGGCTTGCGATCCAGAATCAAGTAACGCTCGGCAAACCTGAGGTTTGCCGTAAATATCTAGTACAGTAATAAATACTGTTGGTAGAACTGATTGTAGAATAACTACGTCGACGCAGTTCGACTGTACTGTGTAAGAATTTGAACTTGAAGATGCCTCTACATTTGACGACAATAATTGGCTTGCATCGGTGCTTTTAATTTCAGATTTGTTGAGATGGAACATATTTGGCTTCTCCTCCTTGATTGGCATCTTACTTGTGTGTGTCTACTGCTGAAACAATTAAAACACCTGCGACCTTTCTGTTTCCATTCTCTTCGTTGACTGATATCTTAATTGTTAAATTGTGAGCAATTAAATAATGAATGATTTGTGTTATTACAAAATGCACATGCATAAGGAACTAATTCATTTGCGGCTAAGCAGCATTTTCCAGAAGCTTTATGGTTTCCTAGATTAATTGTGAAGAGCTTAACGATTCCAGTGCATCTATTCTAATTTGTAGAAATATGAAAAATTCTTCTAAAGTAGGATTCTCCGATTCTGTCGAACTTTCTACCCACATACATTTGCTTTTGCCATCAAGTTTCGTCACTAAACAGTATGTGCGCCACGCATCACTTCATCTACTGAATCTCGGAGAACTTTCATTTTTGCATAGGTTGCGGTGTGTAGCGGAGGGTGTTCTACAAATGATCTGATAAATGAGTTTATAATATACCTCTTCCGATCATATCTGCTCTTCAGTTTGTTCAACGCCTCCAAATAGTTTGCCTCAGTGATGCTGATCTGCCGAAATAAGGCAGCTGCTTCACCCCGTAATAATCCTTTCAAATACTGCAATTTCTGAGCGGCATTCAACGATTGTGAATCATGAATGGTGGTTGAACAAAAATCATAAAATGACTGTCATTATGCATAATCCCCAGAGAAAGGTAGTATGCTTATTTTTGGCTACTTGACCTCAGTTAGACCGGCATGAGAAGCATTCAAAGTCACATCACTAACTTCTGTGTTGAGATTCGCCTTGGGCAGTATAGTACTTTTCTTCGAACTCATAATCGGATTCTTTTTCAGGATTTACATCGAATATCGATGGTGGTGAATTCATTCAACAACGCGTCAACACGGTTCACTCGAGTTATGATTGCTTCTAGATCAGTATTTGCATTGATAGTGTTACTGAATTTGACTACATTGGTTAATTTACCCTTTACCGTGGAACACTGTTTCTTGAGGCTTGCTATATCAACCATCTTATATTTTAGTAAGACAAGACACGCGATAGATTATTCGATTGATAAACTACGAATTTTATCACACACACTTTATTGAATTAAGACACGTTTTATTTTCATTATAAAGTATAATTGCCGTCACACGATAATATTAGCTTAGCTGCCGAACACAATTTTATCTCAAAATGGCGAGAAATTAAATACCCTCAAATTGGCGAGATCCACTTCCAAAAATGGCTATTTGACAATTAATCATTAACCGCAGTTCACACACTCGTATCGCATTGCCATCTAAGAGTGAATAGACGCAGTTGTTATCATTTGTTAATTCACAATTGTTATATCGAAACAATTTCGATATAGCTTAAGCTTGGCGGAATTTGACTTGACGAGAAAATTGGATTACCCGTTCACTTCTGTTTTGGCTTCTGCGTACGTTGGTCGTAAGACAACAATTAGAATTTATTATACACAATAAATAAATAATCAATTTATAATGTTTCAACCGATCAGTATTTTTATTAAAAAAAAGATCTTAGAAAGATCTTAGTGGAACGATAATCTTTCATAAATATCTAATTAACAATAATAAATTAATTAAGTCAATATTTTTTAATTATGTCATAGGAATCTCAAAAAAGAAAATCATAATTCTTGTTATTATGATAACATCTAATAGTCTGTAGTTCATTCTGATTGCGTCCATTCTGAGATATACAAATGTACTATTTGATTCTTGTTATTCTTGTTAGTCCAAACCTTCCTCTATACCAGTACTCTATATAACACCCTATCTTTCGAGATATACGCAAAATCTTGAATTTTGTGTGTATAAGAAATGAATATTTTTCGGAGCCACAATCTGAATGCCTTACAGACTATACCCCCATCACATTTTATTAATATTTTGCACTAGCTTAGAAACAACAGCAATAAATCCATATATTGTGAAACTATAGTGATATACTTTTTGGGCTGATAGTAATTTTCGTGATAGTTTTTTGTATCATAAAGTTAATTTTTTGGGATGACACTGTAAAAGATGTCATGATATACAATTTTTTGGGATGAAATTTTGAATATACAAACTGTTACGTTTTTCCCTAGTAGGGATTCAAACCAATCACTGGATTGTAAATAATTAAAACTACTTGCTTGTTTTACACTATAACTTTTATTAGTTCACCACAGTTCACTTTACAGTACTTTTAATTCACTGTTACTTTTACTTTTTCACTATTTCACTTTTGATCACTTTTTCCCGATTTTAATTTATCGCTGACCCAATTCAAACAGAAACTCTACGCTTTCTGTTCGCGTCTTTATATTAATTTTGCCCGCTTCTCGGTCCTAGTGGAAGTTTCCATTTGTTTATAACATCGGATGTATACTGCGAGTCATGCTGATTTCCAATTACAAGCATTTAGTTATTCTATTCAATCAGAGATGTCACCTGCGTCCGTAACAATATTATAGTTAGTATTGGGCTGACACTGAAAGAAAGTTAACACTTAATGTTACCATAATATTTTTTTGGATAGAATTCGGTTCATATTCACATACATCTGAAACGTGACATTGATGTATAATCACGAGAACAAGAATTTAATGCGATCGTGCAAGTATCGTAAGTGAAATCAAAGGACAGCGAGTACGCTGGCTCGGTCACGTTCTGCGTGCTGATCAGAACCGAATCATACAGCGATTTTTTGTAGAGAGCAGTTTAGCATCTTATAATTGTTAACAACAATATAATGAGATGCTTTGTAATCGAACCTCATGATTGAGTGAGCTTGTGACCTGGTACGGACCAACTGTTAGTACCGTTTTAAAAATAAGAGGATTGTTTGACTTTGTGGGATTCGTATGATCTAGTTGTGCACTTTAAGTTAGAGTTGTGCGCCTATTTAGCTAAAATACATTGTGAGCCATCTGTTAGAAATTATTCTATTTGTTAATAAAACACACATTTAGTCATTAAAAGTCAACATTTTTATAGATAATAAAAGATCTGGCCATCGAATCCGAACATCTAAATGTATAGTGAAATATTCCAATTAGGGAACATCAGTGACTAATTTCAGCTCGAATGTTGTCTTTAAATCATTGAATTGTGTAGACAAAATTCTTGGAGGCCTAAGAACTTCATAATTCTGCGATCACAAATTCTGTTGACGATAAATGAATTATTGCACGACTTGTGTGGAATGTCACTCTGTCTTGTTAAAACTAAAGATCGATTCTTTCAATTTGGGCCACAAAATTTCCTGTTTGCTTTCACCAACCCATAAATCAGAACAAATATATTACTTTTGAAGAATTAAGCTCTGCTTTATGAAAAACGGCCCACCCTGTACAAAATAGTAACTCCGCAACCACGTGTCTTATATTTTATGTACGATCATATCTGCCACGCGTAGGTGTAAAATTATTCTGCAAAATTTGTTAAAATGTCAAAATGTGCGGTTTATCTTAAAGTGTTGTGAGCGAAAACAATCCAATATCACATTGAACCAGCAACACAATGAAGCGACACAAAAGCTAAACAACTCAAATCCGAAGTGATAAAAGGTTAGAATTATTGTAATAAATTATTCGCGATATGAACTAATGACATTTTTTTTCTCTCTAAACATATTGTTTTGTTGCTTAAGTTATAATTATGCAGATTGTGAAGCAAAAGGTTAGAAAGGAAATTGTTTTTTTTTTATTTTTGTTAAATTATTTTGTTGTATTATAAATTTGTGAGATGTGGGGGCGCGCGAACAACACAACAACAAATTTATCACCTTCGAATGGTGTCCAAAATATCACACAACAACAACGTACGGCATTGCAAAACACTTGATAATAAAAGTTGCATATCATCTTAATGTAGTGCTGCACTTCAATGCCCACGTCATTTGGAATGCAAATTTTATGATCAATCAAAATGATTCAGTGATTCTCAAACATGTGTCAGCGTACCCGTAACCCGAAAACGCATTGGATGGTCAGTTGGCCTCAATTCCTGAACCAATTGGACTTTGTATGGCGTCGTACCAAGGTCCTTATGCAAAATTCGTGTAAATGATGTCTCCGAAATGTTCAATTGTTGAGAACGACGGTGAATTGATGTTGATGGCGCATCAAGCACACTTTCTGCTACAGTATCAATATTTTCGGGTTTTTGGCTTTTCACGCTTTGGTTTATCGATGAGGATGCCAGTTTCTTTCACTTTTTTTGCAAGATAACGAACATACGGTATCTTGACGGTGCTTCTCTTAATGTAATGTCGTAATGTAGTAATGTCGCAATATTTCCCAGCGTTGTTCAAGCGTATACAGAACCATATTCGTTCAGCGGAAGGATAAAACTAATTATCTGTCAAATCAGACATGAGCTAAGTGTTACCATTCACGAAATAAGCACTAGTTGAAAAAAAAATTTAGATGGCGGACCCTTTAGTAGAAATGACTTTGCAGAAGCTGCATAGACGAGGAGGAGGAAGAGGCGGTAGTCCACCTCCAATTCTAATGCCCGACTTTGGCACATCAAAGACATGAATATTTGGGTAAGTTCTTAATGGACTGCCTCTCTGATCTCTAAAACTCTATGGTGCGAGATTTAGCCCAAACTCATAAAGGTAATAGGGAAGTAAGATTCTATATGGTATCACAAATCATGTGGAAATTTTGCTTAGTAACGCTGCTCGAGAGTTTGAAATTGGCTCAACGGTTAGGTCGTATTTCAAACGACGTGCACAGTCTGTCGACAGTATTCCTTATGTTAAGTGTTTTTAATTTGGAGGCAACTGCAAATCATCCTTCAAAATGCACCGCAGAGTAGTTCTTCCAACTCCAAAGTGCTGACCGCGTCGACGATATGATACTTTCGGATTTTGGCCAACACACTCTCTCTCTCTCTCATCGCTTCACCCTGTTCATTAGAACGCCTTCTTCCTTTATGAATGGCCTGTTGACGATCTCTCTTTGTCTCGCGTTCCACAAAATTTGACACCAAACTACGAATAGCGTTGTCGGATGGTGCATGATGCCCACAGTTCTTTTTATGATATGGACGTTGAGATATGCACAATCGGTTGAAAACTGTCAAAGTTATTTAATGTTTGCGTACAATCATTAAAGATGGTACACTCTGTACCAAAACATTATTGAAATTTCTAGAAGATTTAAAGGAAAGAGACTGATAAGTGAGGCAAATAGAACTTATACCCAATTTTTGCAACATAAAAATCAAAGGGATCAAAAACCCTTGGTCATGCATATTCGTGCATAGAAAGTATAAACCCTCTTAGCTATTACTCAGATTACCCAGATGTAGATTATTTACAAGCTACGGTGAATGGATACCTTAGAGACCCAGAACTTGACAAATCAGCCTGCTGTTAATCATACCTTCAGATTTCCGCCGAATAATTATACAAACGATTATTCTATAAGGTATTATTTCGATTACGTTTCTCGAAGTACAACCCAGACAAGGCATCACCTTAACAACGTGTAGACATTGTACAACAGATTCTCAGGTAGTTCTTCGCACATGAAAAACACGTGATTCATTTGGAGGAGCTTTTTTCAGTAGGGATTTTATGACAGAATACGAGTGAGCCATGTCAAACAGTTATGATAATTTTGTTTAGTAATGTTTGCCATTTCATCATGGAAAGACTTAGCCCGAGACATCATCTACAAAATATTCAGCTGTTTTACGAGAATCAAGGAAGGTGTTTCATGCGCATAAAGTCACTTATCATACACATAATCGGTGTACCAAACGCACTACTGCTATACAACATATTGCTAATAGGACGACATTCAGCACTTAGTGAAGAACATATAGCGGTGGACCAGCAGTAGCTGAGAGTATACATCGCGTACCATGGTGAATCGATTCACCATCGTTCCCATATCAGTATGGCCTCATATGCAACAAATTGACGTATTTTAAGTAAGGATCTTGGTTGAAAAGCATACAAAAATCGATTCGTCACTGTTTCGGTCTTTGGGCTCTGTAATAGCTTTCGACCAACATTTTGCTCATTTAAACTGAATCGATTTGTTTGAGATTGAAACCGTAAGCCTAACGTTGAGAACTGGATCTACAAACTTCTGATGTTATTTTACAAGGGAGAGCACAATTTACTTCAATACCAGCATTCTAGATGACATGTGAAGAATTGTAGTCACCAAAACAGAAACCTTTACACTGCGTCTGGTATTACCTTAAAACAAATGGTTCCTAAAACAAAATATTCATTGGAGTTTCTTATGGTGCCTTCCATTTGCTGTTTATATACGCTTGTCTCTTCGATCTCTTAATGTCAATGAAGCACCGCGATTGCTTGCGTCCCACTTGACGACGGTACCTTGATCCACGTTGCACTTGGCACAAAACACTTTCACCCTATGTTATATAAGTTTATTTTGTAGCCCACTCTGGTAACGTGGCTTACCAATTTTCCTTTTGTTTTTATTTTCTTCAGTTTTCACTTTCACCAAGTTTCACTTCACTTTTTTTTATTTTATTAAATTTATTACTTTCCGACACACTTCTCCAACAATCTGCATTGAACCTTATGAAAAAGCCTCCCTCAACTCCTATGCATCACCTTGTATAAGCTTCCCGTTTCGCAAGTTATCTTTTTTGCGCTCCTTCTACCATCTGTTTTCTGGCACAAAATTATGACGATTAGTGTAATGCTGTGTTGTAGTCAGTCACTTATTGTAGTTTATGTAGTAAGTGTCTGGTGACTGTTATAAGTTTTTTCTGTGAGTGTTTATCGTAATTCGTAAAACACGTCTCATATGTGTTAACATTCAGCCAATGCACTTCGTATATGTTCAATGTTGTATGTATGTGGCTTGTCAAGCTTCGGATACGAGCATTTTCTGTTTATCTTAGTAGGTAAGTGTTTCGCAGAATTTCGTGTTAAATTTATATTTCTCATCTATGTATAGAAACTTGCATCAATTTGAGTTTGTGATTTGCAGTGTCATTTTTATTTGTCAGGTTAGTGCCAAGGGAAAGGACGAGAGTGGATACATGGACTGAGGTATCTCTGACCAATATGGGCTGTTAATTTGCCAATAATAGTTTACCTATCGCTCCTCGATATGACAGCTAAGTCACATGCCGCACCGTAATTTGACAAATATTACGACACACTGACATCGTTGATCGCGCGAGGGTGGTACATTAGATGTCTTTTGGAAAATTTCATAATTTTCTTTTGTACACTCGTAGATACGACATTTTAAAATATAATTACTATTGTCTTGTACATGCACAAAATGATTATATTAAGCGTGCAAATTAATATTGTTAAGCCTTACATATATACGTATCTAGACACTATATAAAGAATGACAATCTTTTATTATCTAAGATTGGAAATAATTGTGCGAGATCAACAATAATTTTAATTTTTATTTCTTCATGCAATATGACACCTACAACTTACCTATACCGGAACATTCCAAGTTTCTAATGCATACGAGTATATAAGACGTTATTTACACACACACATACACTCGTACAGTACATTTTGATATATTTATGTACAACAGACAATAAAAATTATTATTGTTTGATATTCTAGGCTAGGACAGATAAAATTATAGTTGACACCCAATTTTGTATCAACGTCTCTACAATGCTGTGGTGGTAAAATAATAGGTGCATCCATTCATTCATTCAACATATATACGTGTTTATTCATATGTGTGTATATACATAAATGTACAATTGTTGCTATTGTGTATTGACAAGAATTGTAAATTATGATTTTCAATATATAAATTAATGGGCTGAATGATTCGGATAGGTTGACCGGATAATAAATTGTTTTTGATCTGTTTGACAATTATTCTAGTTATTATTGTGTATACACAATGCAATTGGTATCTTGATTGGTACATATATGCATATGTTTGTTAAGTGAAGGTTTTATTCGTTCGATTCGAGATCGGTGTTGTCTATATCAAGTCTGGTGAATTGTGGTAACGTGTACTATTATGAAACGACATCAAAGTATTTTTCGATCGGGTGACACACAATTTGTCAATCGTTTCACCTGAGCAATGTGCATGGTACGGGTGCATTTAAATTCCGCTGATCGATAGTCTGCACTACTAAATCTTACATAAACTTTGTAGCGAAACTAAAGAGCTTTCCAATAAGAATCAATTTTGGGGCTGTCATCTTTTCAAATTTGACAAGTAGAAACTACGCCATTACTAAAAATGATACAACACTTGAAACTGTTAACAATTACTACAAAAATGTTGAAAATTTTCAACCACAGTTCTCGGCCGGCAACAATGAAACTGGTGGAAAAATTTGTCCTGTTGAGACAAGTTAGTGATGCGAATAATCGAAACCGTGTGCGTCGCTCAAGAATATTGATGCTGTTACATCTTAGAATATTGATGCTGTTACCCGTTTGTGAAAAAAATCCCAGGCTTGTCGACTTCTCGTAGATCTTTGGAGTTAAAAAATCCACTAACGGTATTACAGACCATAAGGTCTTAAGGTTTTTAACACAATAACTCAAGCCCATCGATCACCATTAACGTTGTATCTTCGCTGATTGGGTCCTTCAAATGATCCGGATTTTCATCGAAAAATCGTTTTAAGTGATGAGACCCATTTGTTGCGTGCAACACAGACAACGAAACAATCGCAATGTTGCAAGGAACATTTGTTTTATTTCTCGACCATGGTTTTACAATTTGCCACCGAGAACTTGTTATTTAACATATTTAGACTTTTTTATAAGTAACAAACGCCCAGGTTGCGCAGTGGTTAAAAAGCTGCGGCTTGAATAGGGGCAGGAGGCGAAAAGGGATTTTCACCATCGAACGTTTGGGCGGAGCGTTAAGTTACAAAAAACGTTGAATGTCGCAATGGGCCAATTGAGACTAAGTGGCCGATAACACAATAAAAGGATCGTAGGATGACAGATATTAGGATTAATCTAAGTTATATAATAAAATTGTATTTCTTGAAAGTGTTAGAAGATAACACTTTAGTTAGAAAGGAGGTAAACGAAACTTGACTTCAAAACCTTAATGGGGCTTAGATTAGTGCACTCTGCAACCTGAGAGATAATGAGAGGGAAAATTAATTACTTTGAAGAGTAAAGGTGTTTGAATTCATGAGTGGATGAATTGTCTGTAAGCTATTACGGGATCGGTGACCCTTAAATTTCCCAAAGGGAGTAAAATATACGAGATCTCTTCTATTTGTATAAAGGGTCAAAAAAATATCAATCAAAGTCAAAATCGAGCTTAGCATTGCGTATATCAGGAAAAAATTGTTTGCTTAAGTTGAATCAGAATGGGAATTGTAAGATTTAAGAACGATTAAAGGAATTTTTGTGTGAATCTCTGATAAAAATATTGAATATGAAACTGACTATATATCTGTTTAAATCGGATTAAAAAAGTGAGAAAACTAGAATAGAGAGGTCATCCTATATTGTGACTTATATGCTGTGTAAGTCGCAGCTGTTAATATTTTATATGGAGTGAGCTTGATGGTTTTGAAAAATAATTGTTTTGGATGGTTATTTTTCAAAGGATGGTTTTGAAAAATAATTGTTAATTAAGACATGCAAATGATCTACAGTGGTATTGGGGGCGATCAATTGGATCAAGGTCGGAATTGGGTGTTTCACCTCTTAAATTCTTAAAGAGAATGGAATACCGTGCACACAGTCTTTCTGTTAACCAAGAATAATGTGTTAGTGATTGAGATGATAGCAAGATTGTAGAATGTAATGGATTCCCAAAAAATGCAAAAAACGAATGCCTCTTAATAATCTTGTGTTGTACTTAAAGCTGGAAGACACAACAAAAACGATAGAGAATGAATTATTTGTTAATAGATAATTTAGACAAATGCAATTGAATCATTTTGGATACAGATGCAAGTGTAATTGCGAATCGACTGAGTGTTGGAATGATTTTTTTTTCATTTCTTCGATTAGAAAAAAAGGGTTAAATGGAATCATGGAAGGAGTCAAGTTAAAAATGAATGAAGAAAAGAAGTGAGTAGTTCTTTTCTCCTACTTCTAGATTTAATATATAGAGTGAGAGTATATGCTTACGAAACGGGGTTGCCTGGTTGAGAAAATAATGAATGTGAATTTATGGATGGTAAACTTGCACTTCGTTTGCATCAGGTGGATTTGTAAAGAAAGTGTGAAAGTGAATTGACTGAAAATACTCAGCAGAATGAAAAAAGTACTTGAGTTGTGTAGGGCTTCCTTGGGGAAACTACATTGATACGAACGATGGAATGAGTGTGATTCAAGCATGGAAATGATAGAGAATGTTTCTTTGAGATGTCATTTCTTTGAGAATGCTTTATGTCAAAAGTACTTCGGAGGCTCGTAAAATAAAATTTAATGAACCAGCATGATAATGGTTATCATTTGAAAATAAATCACCACACCTTAAGGTGGTGTTTATTCCGAAGGTACTATTGAGCCCATAAATAGACACATAATCCAGTAATGATTTCCATGTTCGATTGGAATTTTTTTACTCCCATTTATCCTATAGATGTATGAGCAGGAGTTATGCTATGGTATGAAAGACCATATTTTCAGAATAATTAGCGAATTAACGACGCATATCCATCATTAGAACAAACATTCGTAAAACCTACTTGACTATAGTTTAATTATTATTAGACCATTAAATCGAACACAATTAAATGCTTTTTATTTACAGTTGTATGTCTTCATTTGTATGTTTTGATCACCCAGCTCTATTCAAACGTTAGTTTGGCCAATCATTTAAAGGTTGAAGATTCGATCAGTTTACTTACACATTACATACTGTTGAATGGTCCCAATATACATAGGTCATCTATATACAGTTCTTTCCAAAATGAGACTATAATCTCTGTATTCACCAGCTTTCGAATAGGGTGAAACTATGTTTGTAAGATATACCATATATATGTTTAGTGGTTAACCTATTAGATTTGTTATACGAGCTAGATGTATAGTATTTGCCACTCAATACTAGTGCCATCGAACATGAATCGCCTATTAACACTGTAGGTTAAAGATGCATTCATTTGCATAACGCATGAATGGAAAAATTGCATCGTACGTTCGATTCTTAAGCGGGGATCGTTGTTGTTTTGACGCGGTATCCATTTTTAGTTTGTTTGTTGATATTGTTAGCATTCATTGTTTATGGATGCGAGTCATCACTCTAGTGATCCAACCACATTTAGTCGCCTCCTACGACAAGCTCTGGATAATGTGGTTGCATTCTATGGGTCTTTCATATACTTAATGTTTCACATGTATCATATAAGCTGTATTCAAATATCCTTAAATACAAACCACAAATAGATGATCATTGAGATTCCTACCTCTGAAGAATTCACAACGGCCGTGCAGAGATTAAATAAAAATAGATCACTAAGAGTTGATTGAATTAATTCAAAATTCTTGATATTCGGGTTAACATTGTGGAACTATAGTTTTGACAGTTCGATTGGAATGACCAAATGAAGTTGTGTCTGAATTATTGCGGTACAGTTCTTCTTTGCTCAGCATACAAGGTACTGTTATACATTATGTTGGGACGAATTACTTCCCTGGCGAAGGAATAATCGATAAACAAATGCATGTGAAGTTTATACTAAATTTATCCTAAAACAACAAAAACAACAATTTAGGAGAAAATTAGCAAAAACTTCACACGTCTATAAACGTATGTGAATTTTATACTATTTATGTACTAAACCAACAAAACTGGACTTTTATTTAGTAGTATCATTTAAAATCTAGTTTCATTTAAAATAAAATAATGTAACTTTCCATCGTAAGCATATGTATTATTTCAAAGCGCATAAAAACATTACAAAATTTGTCCATGTTTAAATGCAAGCACAAAAATTAACAAATATTCGTTGGTTTAACTTCTAAAAGGGATTGACCGAAAAGTAAAAATGCTTCTTGCTAAAAAACAAAAATAAATTTCTAGACCGTTCTCATCTAGCTCCGTGATACTGTAGTACGATATAGGTCTAATTATGATTCTCAGGAATTTTTCAGAAAGTTATCATTGGGAGGGCCTCCGACCACAGGCAACATTTTTCTGCTCTACTTAATGTTTCACAAGTATCATATAAGCTGTATTCGAATACCCTTAAGTACAGACCACAAAGAGATGATCATTGAGATTCCTACCTTGGTTGCATCAATTCAGAGTTCTTGATATTCGGGTTAACATTGTGGAACTATCGTTTTGACCTAGTTTGACGAAATAGTAACTGCGAGAACAGGCTATCGAGTACTTTTGCGCTGTCCTCTGATACTTTTAAATCTCATGTTGGAATACTTGCTATGTAAAAGTGGAATACCTCCAGACAATATCTCATTCCGACAATCCAATCAACTTTTTACAGATGCAGATGATATCTGTGTAGTAACGGAATGAAAGATCCACTGGAACAGTGTTCAGCATCCGTTTGCCTCCATAACCAAATGTGGTTATGTGCCATCAAGTGCTCAGTATACCATATTTACTCGATTCTAACACGCACTTTTTTATCCAAAATATATATCGTAAAAACTAGGTGCGTGTTATATTCGAGTGCGTTTTATAATCGAGTGCTATTGTTTTTTATAATTCGCTAAAATATTGAATGCATATGAAAACCATATGCACAATGTTTGGAATGAAAGATAGTTTAAAAACAATTTATATTTTTGATTGATAATTATATAGTAAGTGTTTTCATTTTTAACCGTTAAAACCTATGGTTCTGAAAAAAGTGTGTGCTACAGAGAGAAGTGGAACAAATCCGAAGAAAATTCCAAAAGGTGAAAGGCGACAATATGATGCTAAATTTAAACTTTTGGCTGTACAATTTGCAAAATGCAATGGAAATCGGGCAGCTTCTAGGTAGTTTGGAACAAACGAAGCTAACATACGTTTATGGAAACGTCAAGAAGAACAATTAAACAATATTTCTTCTACGAGAAAAGCTTTTCGTGGACCAAAAAAAGGATATTTTGATATCATTGAAAAGCAGTTAGTGGAATTCATCAAAGAGCAGCGCAACAATGCAATGCCGGTGACAATCTCCATAATTCAAAGAAAAGCGTTGAGTTTAGCGCAATCGAACAATTCACCTACAAACATCAGCAGTTTCAAAGCCAGCTATGGGTGGTGCGTGAGAATGATGAAGCGAAACGGGTTTTCTCTTCGACGACGTACATCATTGGCACAGAAGCTACTGGATGACTTCAATGAACTGCTAATAAGTAACCAAAAACATGTCATCAAATTGAGAAAAACCCACAACCACTGTTTGAGCCAAATTGGTAATGTTGATCAAACTCTGGTGTTTTTTGATATGCCGGTAGCTTCCACCGTTCATCAGAAAGGAGACAAATCGGTTCTCATTAAAACAAGTGGGAACGAAAAATCACGAATCACCGTGATGTTATGCTGTCTGGCTGATGGAACTAAACTGCCTCCATATATTGTGCTCAAAAGAAAAACCATGCCGAAGGAGAAACTTCCTGCCGGTATTATCGTTCGCGTCCAAGAAAAAGGATGGATGGATCAAAACCTCTGTATCGATTGAGTCAAAAACGTTTGGACAAATCGTTCTTGCATGAAAAAAAGAGCATTTCTGTCTCTTGATGCATTCAGAGGTCATTTGACTGATTCCATGAAGGAAGAAATCGAAAAAACCAACACTGACATTGTCATCATTCCTGGAGGTATGACATCACAGCTGCAAGTGTTGGATGTGTCAATCAACAAACCTTTTAAAGATAATTTAAAAAAATAAACTTGCACACAACATGAACTAACACCAACAGGAAAAATAAGGAAGCCAACTGTTGCATTGATATGCGAGTGGGTTTTGCATGCTTGGAACAATATTAACTCATCTGTTATTATAAAGGCATTTAAAAAATGCTGTTTATCAAATGCATTGGATGGAACTGAGGATGACGTTCGGTTCGAAAACATTAGTGAACACGAAGAATGCAGTAGCAGCGATGAATGCGCTTTCGATTCTGAAGACGATCTGGATTTGGCTACTTTAAAAAACAATATGCGAGTCTGATATGTTTGCAGTAAAAATTTTCTATTATCTAGTCTAATAAAATTAATTTTTCTTAAAATATTATTTTTTTATTAAACATTTTTTTTTTCAAAATTTATAGACCTGAAATGTGGGTGCGTGTTATAAGCGCGTGTGGATTAGAATCGAGTAAATACGGATGTGCCATCAACGTCCCACAACGCAACGTTGATGGTACATACTGAGTTTTTTTCAATCAAGAGATCAGGAATTTAATGCGAGTTCCTGATATCTTGCACAAAATCAAAGGACAGCGTGCTGCTCCGAACCGTTAAGTTACTGTCATACATAATCTTGGGAAGAATTACTCCCCTGGCGGAGTGTGAATTGCCAGTGACTAACAAGGAGCATTCCGTACTACGAAACATCTCGCGATGTACAGCAGGTAATCCTAGATTTCAAGCAAGCCTACGACTCGACCAATCGAGACTCGAGAGACGCTATGATATGCGCTTGAACATTTAGGAATACCAAACAAATACGTACATCTGTGTAGAATGACAGTAGCGCAGTAACAATGCTGTGTCAAAGTTGAGAACAGGCTATCGAGAACTTTTGCAATCACTACTGTTGTTCGACAAGCAGATGCGCTGTCCTCAATACTTTTTAATCTCATGTTGGAATACATCCTTCGTAAAAGTGAAACACCTCAGGACAATATCTTATTCCGACAATCCAATCAACTTTTTGCATATGCAGATGATATCTGTGTGATTGGATTAAATGGCAACGGAGTGAAAGAGATACTTGATCCACTGAAACAGTTTTCAGCGTCCGTTGGTCTCAAAATCAACGAGTCCTATAAACCAAATATCTGATCTCTGGTTTTAGAAACCAAGACGCAACTGATTTCAGTAGTGGTAACCACACGTTTGAAGGAGTAATATGAGATTCAAGTATCTTGGATCTCTCATTACTCACGATAATAGTGTGGGAGAGGATATCAAGGTTCGCTTTGCCGCTGGCAATCGAGCTTTATATCCTTTACGTCCACTTCTGAAATCAAAATATCTTGCAAATGCGGATTAGCTGAAACTGTACAGAGTGTTGATCAGACCTGTTGTCATGTATGAAAGATGGTTTCTAACATTTGAAAGATAGCTTCTAACATTCGAGAGAAGAATCATGCGTGTGATATATGGCCCAAAACGCGACGTTGATGGCACATACCGAGTTCTGTTCAATCACAAGTTTAGGATTTTAATGCAAATTTCTAATATCGTGCATGAAATAAAAGGGCAGTGAGTACGCTGGCTCGGTTGCATTCTGCGTGCTGATCCAAACCGAATGATACAGCAATCTTTGAAGAGAGAGCCGCTTTTTGGTATACGAAGAGGTCGCTATCGGTGGCTCCACGCCGACGATGGCTCCACGGCGTAGAGATCGACCTGGCATCTTCTGGTTGCTTGCAACAGTATGAAGAGCTAGCTAGCTCGTGATCGAAATCGATGGAGTCAGATTGTTCACACGGTACGGGCCAAGAATGGCCTGTAAAAACCGTAAAAAAAACCTAGCAAACCTGCGTGCGGTCACGATTGTAATATGCTGTTACCATTTCATGTCCGTTTTATTATAAAAACTTCTGTAAACTAGAGGATATTTAGAAAAGTTTATACGTGACTAGACTTGGCAAGACGGCTAGGAGTACGACCACGAATTACCGTACTATAAGCAGGTTTACCACTATATCTGGATCGCTGTAAAACCTACAACATAGCAACTCTGGAAAATAGACGCGAGCTTTTAAAGCTTTTTCGGCTACATTTTATTGGGTCAATGTTATGACCGACTATAGGCGACTTTGTGATTCTATGGCACACATAATCGTTCACCAGTGCCATTCATCGAACTGCTGAAAGAATTCTGTAATAAGTACAACGTATAAATAATGCAATAAGTACAACGTGGCGATTAAACTAGATGTGGTTGTAACAAGATGTTGCGGTAAGTCTACACATCAACTACAATCATCAACTTGTTGAATCCAAATTTAGTGATAAGTTGATTTCGAGAACTGGTACCACGAAAAAAATAGGTAAACAATCCTTGGCACAATCACGACTGCAGGAAAGCAACCACTCTTAAAGAATGATACAGCCACCTTTCAGTAGGCAAAGAAGTAGCTGTCGGCAACAATGGCTCAGATAGCGACCTAACATCTTCTAATTGCTGGCAACAATATGAAGAGCTGGTTTGTGATTTAAATCGATGGAGTCAGATTGTTGACACGGTGCTTCCTGTAAAAACCACCAAAAAAATCGTACGCTATGAGATTTCAAAAGGTTTCACATTACGTGATATATTACCAATATATCAATTAAATACCGCGATTGGTATATAGTATTCTCACCTAGACTTTACGACCAACATCATGTAGTTGCAACCAATTATTTTCATGTACATTGTTTGTGAAATGCTCCGGGCTTACATTTGTTGAATCAAAATGTTTCAAACTATCTTCTGTACAATACAATAGACATATATACACACACATACGCCATTACATTTTAATCAATCAAATCGGTAAGTATATTCCAACATTTCACCATAAATTAAAATATGTTGCGCGTGCCCTTTACATAAAAATTATATAGACATTATGCTCGTCTAATTTATTGATGTAATTTAATTTTATGTCTTATTACATTTCTAATACTCGTACATGTACATGATATCAATTTATATGGAATTTTGTTATAATAAATAAAAAATATAAAAATAAATTGATTTTTATGGTTGCATATAATGGCATAATATGTATATATGTTTCATGTCGTCTATATATCTTATGTGTTTATAAGACAATTAGACAGTGTTTTAAGCCAGTGAGTGCAGTATCCACAGAGTTACCTTATTTATATATATATATTGTGCAGATAACTACTTTCAATATAAAAATATCCAAATACGTAACTCAATTAAATTTATTTTCTATTTCTAATTTAATTTAAAATGTCACCAAATATTTGAGCCCCAACTAAATTATTAAATTTAATTTCCTTTTAAAACAAATATAATTGTTTGTCTTGTCGATCGCTTCATGTCGATATTGTACACCACCAAAACGAAAGCTATATATATATGCTAACCTATACAGGAGGGGGTCGATAGTGGCAACCACTCTACTCGCATATTTGATTAAACGCGTATTACGTAAAGTTTTTCAATTCTGCAAAACGTGACCGTGCCACCATCCCAACGTTCGGTATTGTCAATTTTCTAAATTCCGATATCTGTACTCGTATATAGCGAGACACAACAAAACATTTATAATTTATTAGATTTTGTTAAATGTATGTTAGAAAACTATAAAATTTATTTTAACCCATTTGTTGCTTACAAAAATACATGTCGAATGCTAGCTGCATGTCGTGATGGGCGATATTGTGTTATAAGCGCGCTAATATTTTCTATCCATAAAAAAAAGCCACCCGCTACATATTACAATTTAAATTCAATTGATCGCTGTTTTTGTATTTATTTATACAATTTTTATTTTTGTTAATAACAATTCCATTTGGTTGTTATTTATTTATAATTTTATATAAATATGTAATTTTTTATTTATTTGAAATGAATTTAATAACAAAATTGTGTATATGCTCGTATATATATGTAATTGTAAACTGGTTCGCTTGTCGCGGTTTTTTTTGGTTCGCTGAAAAATGGTTTTCAGTAAATTTGTTCAAAAATTCAGCGACGTATTGTAATTTGTGTAAGGTGTTGAAATTTATTAGTCATGTTTTTATGTTTTAAATGGCTATAAAATGTGTTTGAGAACATAACGAGTGTTAATTGTTGTAACAAAGGTAAACTGATTCGAGGATTAACTCATCTAAAGAAAAGCGATATTTTCCAAACTGTACATCTTCAAAAGGCTTATCGAAAACGTTAGAAGAACGGGTGACCACTATGTATGTGAAGATGGCCCAAAAATCAATCCAAAAAAATGCTATGGCAACACTAGAAAAGACATTTCTATCATATTTTAGTGTCAGCCCAAAAAAAATTGTGTCACGACAGTAAAAATTTATTGTAAAATACTTACAGTTAGTCCATATATCTGCCATCGTGGCTATGAGATCCCCATTGTAATCGTCCAATACTTTGCACTGCTGATGTTTAAGACCATCATTCCGTTATCAATTCATACTTTTGTACGTAATTCATACATAGTCAATTTTGACTTTTATTGTTGTGATACAATTTTTTTAGGACAGACAGTGTTTATCTATCACGATAGATATAGGTTAATGGGCTAACATCAATTATATGTAATGATATAATTTTTTCGGCTAACACTAAAATATAGTCGAAAACCGGGATTATAATATAATCCCGGTTTTCGTTTAATCGGTAAACCGGTTTTACCGTCTTATTTTGACGTATATAAAGTTAACCCATGATTTCTCAGAAAAATATCGCGATAGTATATCATTTAAGTGTTAGGTCAGGATTTTACTATCACGACAGTTTTTTACTATCATCCCAGAAAATAATTTGTGTTAGTTCAAGAATATCGTCGATAAATAAAATAAGAAAAAACCCTTACAAAATTTAATAATGGAATCCGATATAAATATTAATAATAATTACCTTATGAGTGGTAATAATTACACAATAAACAGATATTTAAATTTCGAAGGGACCTCATTCGAAAATCTGTCTGGGGAGTGATTATAAAGTGTCATCTCAAAGGGTTGCAAAATTATGTTACGAATCCATTAGAGAATAAATATGTTACAAATTAGGAGAGTCCATGAGTTTCAGATATGTAATGACCTACATTCGATAATTCGTCTGAGGAGTGATTGTAAAGTGTCATGTTAAGCGGTTCTTAAATTATGTCTTGACCCTAGGGTTTCCAATTATCCGAATATTAAAATAATTCGGATAATCCGAATATCCAGATAGTAACAAAAAGTATACTATTATTATTCTCGATAACTTCACGAAATCCATCTTTAAGGTCTTGATGGATTGTGGAGCATTGGTAAAAACCCTATCTTCGACTTGGTCCCAAAGAAAAGAATCTAAATGTGATACATTTCAAAATCTCAGTGGCCACTGGTTATCACCTCTTCGAGAAATAACACAATCAGGAAACTTTTCGTGCAAAATCGCGATGTGTTGTTGCTTGTATGACACGTAGCGCCGTATTGCGTGAAAATAAGCGTCGTCCACATCAATATCTTCCAATTTTACCCATAAAAACATATTAATCATAGCTCGGTAACGTAATCCATATATCGTAACAGTTGCATCAGCATCTTTTTGAAAAAGTAAGGTCAAATATCACCGCCAGCCCAAAAACCGCACCAACCAGTGACACGTTAAGGATGGAGAGGCTTTTCAAAAATCATTGGATTTTCTGAGACTATTCTGTTTATTAAGGTAGCCTCCGATGTAAAAAGGCCAACCTGATCACTGAAGATGATTCTTCCATGAAAATCCTGATCATTTTGAAGGAACTAATCAGCGAATCTACGACGTTTATGGTGATCGACCGGCTTAAGCTCTTGTGCTTTCTTTAAAAGTCTTAAAACCTTAGTCTTTATGGAAAATACATGAAATTTCCAAAGATTGACGAAACGTCTAATTCCAATGATCGGCGAGAAATCAACAAACCTGGGTTTTCTTCAGCACTGCAGGCTTCAGCAGCAATATTCTGTGGTTATTGAGCGTCGCGCACGGTTTCGATTTTTCAGATCACTAACTGTTCCAACAGCTCAAATTTTTCCACCAGTTCCCATATTGCCAGCCGAGAAAGGTGCTTCACGACAGCCAAAATGTGCTTTAGTTTTACGAACTGTGACGATGATGCAAAAGCGACACTGAATTTTTACTTAGTTCCTTTACAGCTGTTTCAATGGGCGATAAGATATCAATCAACTGTTTCAAAATAAATTCTGTTCGTTATTTTGGATTGATCCAATTCATTCACAGTTCTATTTACCGGTTCCTTTATTTGATGACAACATTTTATCCTAGTTATCAAAGCATACCATCGTATTTTGATATGTTACATCAGCAATGGTTTAGTCTCTTGTTCATCAACATATCCTTGTAAATTATTATTGTTTACCCAAGAGGATTTAATCATTTTTATAACTTTTCTGAGGTTTTATCTTCTTGTTCGAAGATTATGCTAGCATCTTCAAAACTATTTACATACATAAAATTTACATTGTTTTCTAAGTAAAACTACAAAACAAAATATATCCGAATACTTATGTTAAAATATCCGAATAATCGAATAATCAAAATTGGTCGAATAATCCGGATTATTCGAAGATCAGATATCCGGATTGGAAACCCTAAATTCAGAGAAAAGCTATGTAAAAAGTTAGAAAAAATCAACCGTTGCGTCATAGGTCGATTATAAAAGTACCAGCCATTCTTTTAACCAATATATTATTGTGCACCACCACTACGTATTAATGGTTCGAAAGATCTCAGTTTAGACTCAGTTATTGCCGATTATAGCATTTTGGAAACGTTGGGTAAATGTTCCATATCTTGAATTTGATTAATCGAAACTTCAAGAAAACTTTTAAATAAGGTAACATTTTAGAACACAGCATAATGACTCCAGGGTTTTTAACAACCCTTGTAGACGACACACGTAGACAACTAATTGATTAATTTAGTTTCTGTTTATTATCGACGAATAGGAGGTTTCATAAGTTCAAAAGCTGTTGTAAATACGAGTAATAAATAAAAATGAAAGTTTAATATATGTCACCGGTTGTAGCTTAATGGTCAATAGATTTTCTTATCACGCCGTGGTCTCGAGTTCGGCGAGAGTTGATCAAAAACTAACCTGCACCGGATTACATAGAAACCGATTGTGTGCATTAGTTGGACTGACCACCTACAATGTAAACCAATACGTTAAATGGTTCGTAAGGTCTTAGTTGAGACGCGGTGACGACCGTTTAGGGCCATAGATAGATTTATATATGTAGACAATTATAGTTTTTTTAAAATGCTTAATTTTAATTTACAGGAGAACCTGTTTTTTGTAGACCCGTAAATGAGGAATGACTTTATGTGTCGATGTACGTATTGGGGAAACTAGTTCTCTTATGCCATCGTAAATCTCCCAACGTTCTTTCCGATAACAATAACAAGTATAATGTGGAATAATGACAGAAGAACTGGATGGTATATAATTAACAAACGAATCGATTTTAAACTTTTCATTGAAAAGTGTCACTTCATGAGGTATTTCAAAAATAGAGATTGACGACACATTTTGTAGAGGTTCTACGTAAAGCTATATCGCTCCCTATTGTATTCGTTTTTTCACTTTAGGCCAAATGTTTCAATCCTAAACTGTCCAGTTTGAATAAATTTATTGGAATGAAATTTAGGAAATCTATAACGGTTTCATAACAATTTTCACATTTTAATATTGACGGTGCACTTGAAAAATTAAGTAATTTTAGAATATATGTTGACACTTTGGTTATAATGCTAGTGCAATCTCTCATAATGTTAAAACTGAAAATCTATGTTCTGATGGGTTCATGACATAATTTAAGAACCGCTTGACATGACACTTTACAATCACTCCTCAGACGAATTTTCAAATGTGGGTCATTACAAATGTTAAACTCATGGCTTGTATTTTCATCAATCTAACTATGACGCAACGGTAGTATTCTCCTAATTTTTACCATAGTTATTCTCTAATAGATTCGTAACATAATCTTGCAACTCTCTGAGATGAAACTTTATAATCACTCCCCCGACAGATTTTCGAATGAGGTCCCTTCGATATTTAAATATCTATCGACGATATTCTTGAACTAACACAAATTATTTTCTGGGATGATATTAAAAAACTATCGTGATAGTAAAATCCTGGGCTGACACTTAAATGATATACTATCGCGATATTTTTCTGGGATGTGATCATGGGCTAACTTTATATACGTCTTATTTTAATTTATAATTTATCGGTAACTATCGAAAAATTTTACCGAAATAATTTCGGTAATTATTTTTTCATTTCAGATAAATATTTTGTAGGAATTGAGTTCTTGTCTCATTAATCGAAAGGTAAGATATGATTAATACTGCAGTCTAAAAAAGAATTAATTGTACTCAATATATTATCCATGAAGGACATACAAGTATTAGCAATCGACAAAAAGAAGGTCCCTTTAAGCACAATAAACCTAGCCAAAGTTATAAAAAGGGAACTATTTTTATTTGATGAAAATAAAACACGAGAAGATCACCTTGAGCGATAATCTTCCAATAAAACCAACATCTGTTGAATCTAACAGAGTCTTTTCAGTCGCGGATCAGATATGCACTTTAATACGTATTTTATTGAACAAAGTGATATTTTGAAGTCTTAATGTATTCCCAATAACGAAATTTACCGGGAATTATTGATAAACCGGTAATTTGGATAAAAAATGTAAAACCTCGGTAATTTTAGATTCCCAACTAAAATATGATAGAAATGTTATTTTTAGAATAGCTATGGGTCATTATGGCTGTGATATCTTCATAATAATTATCTGTATTTTTGGAATTATAGCAAAGAACCTTACCTCAATGACTGAAAATATTATATTAAATAAATGTAATCTTTCACTTTCATATCGCTTTTATTATGTTTTTCGTTTAACATGTACTAAGCTGTTCAGTTTTGATTTTAATTATGAATTTAATTAAATATTGTATTAAATATTGATTAAATTTTATTATTAATGTTCATATATTATATTCATACATCTCTATCATGAAAGTTGGTGTTGTCAGCATTAAAAATCGTATTTTTGGAGATTAAATTTTGTGCAAACTTCAGAAAGGTTTGAACACTTCATTTAATGAACTGAACATTTTAAGATTATCTCCCTACCGTAGTTAGTCGGCTGGACTATTTATTTCAATAATTTTGTATTTCTAGAACAAAAAACTTCAATTCAATTGCAGTCCAACTCGTCACCAAATTCGGTATTGAAAACCCTTAGAAAATCAGTCAAAACCACATTAAGCTTAAATTAAGAATAAAATGCGTTTATATTTTAGATGTCAAGTCTAGCAAATTTATCGTTGTAGATATGTGTTGAATAGCTTACTCATATTTAAAGCTTAAATGATTTTTGAGTCGCTGTTTGCCTTCTCATGACCTGTTTTTATTTCACTACTTTTTCCGAATATCTCCAACCTATGTTGCTGAATCTCCAAGTGCAGATAAAGAGGCAATTATCTGAAATTATAGAAAGTAAACAAATATTCAACGTTGACTAAACTGGATTACATTGGAAAAAGTTGCCGTCAAGCATTTTTATAACAGTCAATGAGAAGTCATGCCCTGGGTATAAAATCTCAAAAGAACTTCTTTTCAAACTAGCAACCGATGCTTGTATACCGTGCGGAAAATCGTTGAGCTCTTAAGTGTTTATCAAAAACAATTTCCCAGTGTTGTGGCGTTCAAATAAGAAATCGCGGCTCAGAAAAACTTCATTTGAAGATTGGTTCACGAACTGTTTTGCTCAACATTTATTTTTGCCCAGAACTAATTAGTATTGTGTTTAACTGCTAGATTTGTTATAGTTGTAGGACTAGTTTCATTTCCTATTTTTGTTAAATGCGATTGAATAAGCCTAGCTAAGGAGCTCTTTCAAATCTAATAATACGCTTAAAATTAAACATCATTTTGGGAAGAATCGTATTATTTGTTGGTCTTACCGCGTGGTAATTGGAAATATTTTTGATATACGTGTTTTCATAAGAATGGCCGAATTGTTGGATTTGCCGTTGCTGCCGGGTTCACTAATGGAATCCGAGTTGGACTATGAGCTCAGAATACGCAACGTCACACCTAGTGGCAATCATAGGCAGAGGTTGGTGGAACTTAATGAGACAGATAAATTTACACCTATGGATGACATTAATGACGCCAAACAATTCTCAAATTCAATTGAGGCATGGACAGCACTTCAAGGCGAACTTAAGGCAGCTGTTCTGGAACAAGACGAACAGATAGAACGTGTGATCAAATCACGAATATGTCATCACCAGGATCGGGCCTTTTGCTGGTTGTGTCGTGATGAAGAGAAAGATTTTATACTCTACGGAGTGGTACGTCGAATAATTCCAATATCATTGGAATAGAAGGCATCATCACACAGCATCAGCTCACAGCCGACCGTGTCTATCCAAAATGATAGCGTCAAAGGATTCAAAGGAGATAATAACTACAGTCTGGCTGACTTCCTTGGAATGATCGAATTATATGCCAGAGTGGAGGATGTACCCATGAGCGAAGTACATCGAGGGTTTTTTAAGTTGCTTGAAGTAGTCGCACTTGAATGGTACCAGGTGAAAGCAGCAGAGTTTAGCAGCTGGAATGAACTTGTAATGGGACTTGAATCCAGAATTTATGATATCCTGATGAGGGAAGAAATTCTGGAAAGATATCAGCGCCCTAACGAGAACATAGCGGACTATTTACTTAGCATGTCCAAACTGTTCTGGAAAGTTTATCCACCAGTCGAGGAGCAGTACAAGGTTTATTTGTTACATCACAATATGATGCCAGAATATCGAATGCAGCTTGCAATATAACATAATTTGCTCAGTTGAAGGAGTTGTGCGTGCAGAAGCATAGACGGGCGAAATAAAAAAAAGAAGAGAACGATTTGGACCATCAAAGATGATGGAGTTATAAAACCACTTGATGACGGTGGGAGATATTTATGACTGCATCCAGATTCACTTTGAGTTACAAAAAAAAAATAAGAGAAAATTGAAAATACAAGATGTGTTTGTAATATTGTGGATGGTGTGTTTTCTTTTGTTGCGTTCAAGTCTAACTTGCGTTTTCGTAATTACCAATTGGTGCGGGTGTTATATAGACCCAATAAACAAAATACTCAAAAAATAAAAACGATTTTTATGTCTAACATTTATGTCTATTGTGTTGGGGGACAATAAACAGTTGCTCATCGGCAAGTGCATCAATTTACGTATGGTAGAAATTGTCGTTGGAGACACAAGCACGATAGCGGATACTTGGCTCTATCGGACACTGCGACAGCGGTACAGGTGAGTTTTCCTTGTATGACCCACTTCCCGCTTTTGTTTTTTGTATTTTCCTATATTTTCCCTACTAACCCTACACTTTCCTTCATTCCAAGGCATCGGATTGATTTATTTCGAGTTGCGTGGTGATTTTTTCTTGTGGTAACAGTATGTATCCCGGCCGATTACACTCGCTCAAACCACGAGCAAAGCCGGACCACACGTGCTGGTACACTGGTGCCCAACGGAAATTATCTTTTTTTTTGTTTTCTGCCAAGCCATAACCGCGACACAAGAAAGCACGTTACAAACGGTATTGTCAAGAAAATGGGTTGGATTTTAAGATTTTATTGATCTTAGATAATGCTCCAGGTCATCCCACCGGTCTGACCGATTTAAACGAAAACGATCAGATAATATTTCATCCACCAAATACGACATTGATTATTCAACCAATGGATCAAGGTGTAAGTGCAACATTTAAGAGATATTATTTGCGCCTCACTTTTTCACAAGCCATTAAAGCAACAACAGGAGAAAATGCGCCTACTTTAATATAATTTTGAAGACTTGCAACACCAAAAATGCTATCGAACATAATATAAGCGAAACATGGCATGAAGTGACCAAGCAATATGAGAGTCGTTTGATTGGTTTACAGACGCATTTTTCGGAAGTTACCAATAACATAGTGGAGCTTGGACAGCAACTTGGTTTCGAAGATCTGGATTCTGACAACGTAATTGAATGCATTCATTGTAGCACGAACGGACTCGATGAAAGGAAACCAGTGAAATATGCTATTGGCGTCTGTTAATGCTTATTACTGAAGAAGAGCGTATACTCATTGTGTTTAACTAAATGGCTTAAACTTAAGCTTGAGCTTAACTAAAATGTTGTAAGAATTAATCCATTAACATCATGATCTGTTTAATTGCCTGTCTCATTCTATGGTTGCTTTGCCATAGCGCTGAAACACGTTTTATTAAGTAAATTGTTTACCAATTGAAAATACCTCAATCAGATACTCTCAATGGTGAAAGCTCGAACGCAAACAATTATTCATATCGCAACTATGTAAATCGACGTTTCACGAGTACAACTAGCTGAGCGTTTAGAATTCTTGGTATGAGTATATAATAATGGCTTTAAGAAGTAAAAGTTTTGCTACACGGGTTTTCAATAGTATATTCTTGCACGTACTTCCAAAGATGAACGATTTCTTCTCAACTTTTATCCACTTTCCGCACCTTTACCGATCTCACCAAACTAACTACAAATTGAAAGAAGGCTTCAACACCATTATCCATATTTTGACCATATTCAAGATTAATTTGGAGCCTCAGGTCACAATTAACCCTGTCTCCTGAGAACCTACCAGAAGTTTCATCACTTGCTATATTACGTTTTAAAGAGTTGATATTGTGTTGCGAATATCATAGTCGTTGGTGATTGGCAAACAGGAAATTGCCAAATTCACTCATTCCGGAGTTAGCTGCGTGGTAGGTTAGGTTAGGTTGTTGTGGCTGCTATCGCACACTAAGACCGGCGACCGGTCCGTTGTGATACCATTCTATGTACGACCATAGGTCCGAGTTTTTTCGTAGTACCATCTGCGCATTGCATACCTCCATGCCAGCCTATAGTACTGACATGCAAGATGGGTCGGCCCATGGATTCGAAACACGACAAGGGATCCAGATATATGTTCATTTTTCATACCGATCGCTTGGGCCTGGTCCCAACCAAGTCGGTAAGTGGACCTGGTACCTCCCGCTCCAACTACCGCAGCTTTAACCACTGCACCACCTGGGCGTAGCTGCGTGGTAATTGTCAAATGTTTAATTTTCTTTTAATTTAAGAAATATTGAGTAACGTCTGACGTTGACGTTTGAAGATGTCAAAAATCATCCTATGTTGCTTTATAACCAAACCAACTTATTAATTCGCTTCCAAAATAAAAAAAACAACAAATGTTTTCAGTATTAAGGTTGCGTTTATAAATAAATAATATGGAAAGTGTTACTGCACTCAATGTTGCTAGCGCCTACGGGTCAACCCATTCTTACACATTAAAAACGCTAAATTGTGATTTATGGTCATCACTGGTAATCGAACCCCAGACCCGCAGATTTATAGTACACTACTTTTTCTACTTCGAGGGTGACAGCCATAATAGTAGATTTGATCTTGCGAACGTACTAGCCGAAGTGAGGTAAATTCGGTCCAAATCGATCAAAGAAAGGTGAAGTATTACTGTAACTATAACTATAAAAAACATGTCAGATGAATCCTCAAAGAATAAACATTTAATAACAGACAAATTGCAAAAGATATTTTTGCTCGGTTTGGGCCTTTTATGTTTTGGTCGTCCCCACATTTCAAAAGAATAGAAGTGGTTGTGATACAATTTAAAATAGGTTTGTGGTGTTCAATGAGCACCTCATAATTATTTGTTATTAAGACCATACAAACCTATTAAGCACACAGTCATTTAATGACGTCTCCATCAGATCAAACCCAACAACAACAATACATGTACTCGAATTATAATTCAAAATCTTTCAACATCTCGTGGCGCTACATTGGTTACATTACATGTCAATACCTTCTGAAAAACCTCCCAAAAATGTAATACTTGTATTATTCAAACTCCTCCTGTCTGATCTATAACTTGGCAACTTCTAAATGTCTGGCGTCTTCAACGGGTTTCCCAAGGCACAGATATTTCCAGGAAATTCACCACATGCTGTAATGCAACCAAATATCACAAAGGTGGGCGAATACAGGCACCTGCAAATACAGCATGCAGCCAGTCTGGGTCAATTCATGCCGCACCAAGCTTAAATCACTAGGTGGGCGAAATCAAGATACACCAACTACAAAAAATTAAACACACACAGACTCATAATAAAAAATTGCAGGAAAGATTCACTTCCAGGGGAAGTATAATGTTTGCTACACGATTAAAAAGTACACATACGAATAGCACAGGTACACACACACACACATCAAGTTTGGTAGTAGCATATGCCTGATGTAATAGATTTTGGATCTTTTCGATCACAAAGACATTCAATGACGACATCATCAGATCGAAATCGGCCTAGAGAATAACAGCAACTACAATTCAATGTTTTCGAACAACGCGGCGTTACAGGGTTAACATGTCTGATGAACCATCAAACTATGTAAATCCTTAGAATACACAGATAGGAAAAATTGTTTAAGCCCAGTATGAGTATTGGTCGTCCCCACATTAAAAGTCTATAAATGGTTATATCTCAATTTGAGTTGACTTAAAAAATTTTATTCAATTATGGTTAGGATGTGAAGTTCTTTGTGTAAAGTAGATAAATCGGTCCATGGTAGAGCATTGGAATACGAACCTACATAAGTTAAGTCGTTTACGAAACATAATATTTAATTGAATAACCAGACATAGCGCAACACCGATGAACATCTATTTCACAGAATGCGCAACAAAATCTAAATCTAATAGAAAATGTTTCTATATATAATCCAAATAATAGTGGAAAATTGATTTTAATTGCTTCACAGTATGCAACATCGGTAAAACTGCAGACGAAACATAGAAAAAAATTATGAAAATTAAAATTAAAAATAAAAACCATTGGTTGTTTATAGATTTCAAATTATCCAGAAAATTAAAAATCAATGAAATGAACATAAAATTCTAACATCAGTGCAAAAAGTCCATATAGTCTACCGTCTAGCATAAATCTAATATCCGCGAATCGCGAAACCTTTAGTCTCTCCATGTATACCATACAATATCTGCATAATTGATTTCAAACCTTTCAAAAAAATATCGGCAGTACACGGCGGAAAAAATATGTAGCAAACAGACATTTTCAAATAAAATAGTTATAAATTTTAGTCGATCATAATTTTATTGATATATTGACATGTAATATGGCGGCGGCATACCGCGATCTCTTATATATATTATGTACTATAGGTAGGTAACACAATCGTACAACAACAAGAACGCAAACAGTTAATTAAATTTTTCTGTTGCAAATCTTATCACAACACAAGAAATTTTATTACCATCATTTCTTCATCATCATCACATGCATATGTATGCTATATATATATATATATATATATATATATATATATATATATATATATATATATATATATATATATATATATATATATATATATATATATATATATATGTACGTATATAGCAGCTATCTTCTAAGCTATAAAACGATATGCAAAAAAGAACTTAACAATTTATTTATTTAAGATTTTTTTCTTTCATTCAATTTAAAAGGTTTTTGTGTGAGATGTTTCATGCAAAGTACAAAAAAAAAAAGAAAAATATATCGAAAAGAGATAAAAACGTAACATAACATTATAAATTGCGGAAGATGCTCCGGTTGTTGCACCCAAGATAATATGGTGTGGTATATAAAGCGAAAGATGATGATGATGATGATGATGAGGAGAATGTTGAACACAAAACAAAAAATATATAATTTTATGTGCATACATAAGAAAAGATATGAATTATTGTTATTATAGGTGAATAGCGGATGTAACGTCAATAAATTTGGGTGGTCTTTTGTGACCAAAAAGAAACCAATTTGTAACAAAACCATAGTTTGTTCATGAATCACGCTTAGTCACGATCAATCAACTTACCTAAGATTCACCTTATAAGTCAGTGAATAAATTAAATGGGCGCGGAATAGCGGGAGACCCAACTCTGTCGATCTGATCTGTCAAGATGCTCGTCAGTACAATATATTTTTTTTGTGGTGTTTCAACTAATTGTGAATTAATCACTAAAATAGTCGAATCAAAAAAGGCCAAAGTAAAACAGTGCTTTGTAATCCAATTTTACTAAAAAACATGTCTGATGAGGTCTCAAACTAAACCAGTTGCAAAAGTTGTTTTTGCCCGGTTTTGAGTTTTCATGGTTAGGTCGTCCCCACATTTTTAAAGTGTATGTCTGGTTATATCACAGGAGGCCAAAGTATAACAGTGCTTTGTATTAAAATCTGATTAGACACTTGTCTGATGAACACTCAAAATAACTCTGCTCTGAAATAGACAAATTGCATAAACTGTAAAAATTAAAAAAAATATTTTTGCCCGGTTTGGATCTTTCATGGTTAGGTCGTCCCTTTTCAAAAGTATATGTGTTTTTATAACACAATTTGGGTTGGTTTATAAAACTTATTCTAATCGATCAAAGACAAAGTATATTACAGTACAGCTTTGTAATAAAATCTGGTAAGAAACATCTCTGATGAACCGTCAAATTGTATCTGCTTTAAAATAAAAAAATTCCATAAGTTGTTTTGCCCGGTTTTCATTTTTCATGGTAAGGTCGTCCCCACATACATTTCAAAAGTATATGCCTGGTTATAACATAGTTTATAAAAGTTTTCCCCTGTGGTTGGGGGCATTCGTGTTTCGTAAATATTACGAACGAAACATGAGACTCATGAAATACCACCAGAGTATCCAGAGCTTGTCGTAGGAGATGACTAAATCTGGTTGGATCGCTGGGCTGACGATCCGCATCCGTAAAAAAGTGAAAATGTTAAAAATGTCAACAAAAATAAAAAAATCGGATACCGCCAAAACAACAAAAAAAACGAACCCCCGCTTAAGTACCCGGACACGAGATTGAGGATCGGGCACGTCATTAATAAAACCTGGCGCGTTGGACGGCCTTATCACATGCATGAAAGCGTATCGGCTGGAACTCGTAGCTCTCCAAGAAACTCGATGGCCTAAAAGTGGAGACCATGTTTTCCAAGGCTATACGTTGCTACACAGTAGAGATGACCTCGGAAATCTTGGGGTTGGATTTCTCATTGGGCCACAGGTAAAAAAGGCTGTCGTGGACTTTCAAGCAGTCAATAATCGAATGTGTAAGCTTCGCTCACATGAGATTAGCCAACCTGTCAATTGTCTGTATACATGCGCCCACTGATGTAAGCCAATCCCAGGATAAAGACTCAATTTATAATAATCTGGATAATCTGATGGGCTCTATACCTGACCACGATGTCAGATTGGTGATTGGTGACTTTAATGCTAGAGCTGGCAGAAATCAGACCGACTTATGTAATAATATAGGTCCGTACTCCCGACACGAAACTGTGACCGAGAATGGGGAAGAATGATGTACTTTGCGATCGCTCATGATCTCAAAGAAGCAAGCACATTCTTTCCTCATAAAAACGTCCACTTAGAAACATGGACACATCTACGTAAAACATCCCGAAGCCAAATTGACCATGTGTTGATTTCAAAAGGGCGGGCTCGGGTTGTCCAAGACGTGAGATCGTATCGGTCGTCAACAAAATTCGTAGGCAGTGACTATTTTATGGTTGCTGCAAAGCTACGATGGAAATGTTCGTACAAGTCAGGGAGGACAGGAGAATATACAACGCGATTCTCCTGTGAAGGTCTGATAAATGAAGAAACGCAACGAAAATATCAAGATCTTGTCAGCAATAGCATTATGCAATCCAATTACCAATCTGATGATGTAAACAGTGTCTGGGAAGTATTGAAAACCTCGGTTGTCGATGCTGCCTAGCACACTCTTGGTATAGTGAAAACTTAGTCCAAAAATGATTGGTTTGATGAGGAGTGTCGTCTTGCTGTTGAGCAACGAAATATAGCCTATAATGAAGCAAGACTCGGTTTACAATCGCTAGGAAAAGCAAAGCAGTTCTTGCTAGGAGGACAGCTAAAAGAATTTGTAGACTGAAGAAGCGAGAATGGTGGAAGGCTAAGGTCTTAAGAGTACAACAACTCAGCAATGAGCACAATTCGCGTGGTTACTTTAAAGGAATCACCGAATTGCACCATACCTTAAGATCTCGGTCAACTGCCATTCGGGACCAGGATGGAAACCTCTGTGTTAACGTCGATGCGGTACTCGATACATGGCGTGAACATTTTTCTGATTTACTTAATGTTCCACATGTATCACAAGCTGTGTTTGAATACCCTCAAATACAAACCGCAGAGATGTTCATTGAGGATCCATCCTATGAGGAATTCACAATGGCCATGCGGAAATTAAAGAAAAATCGTTCACCAGGAGTTGATTGCATTACTTCAGAGCTCTTGATATTCGGAGGGCTAACTTTGTGGAACTGTCTTTTCGACCTTGTTCGATTGGTATGGCGAAATGAAGTTATGCCCGAAGAATGGAAAGTGGCCGCGTTATGTCCAATATTCAAAAAGGGTGATCGCATGAAATCCGAGAATTATCGCGGTATAGCTCACCTTTGCACAGCATATAAGTTACTGTCTTACATAATCTTGGGAAGAATTACTCCTTTAGCGGAGGAAATTGTCGGTGACTACCAAGGAGGATTCCGTCCAAATCGGTCAGTCACTGATCAAGTTTTTTCGCTACGGATGATTCTTTCCAAGTACTACGAAACATCTCGCGATGTACACCAGGTATTCCTGGATTTCAAGCAAGCCTATGACTCGATCAATCGAGAGAGGCTATGGTATGCGCTTGAATATTTAGAAACACCACAAAAATATGTACATCTCTGTAAAATAACAGTAACGCAGTCACAATGCTGTGTCAAAGTTGAGAACAGGCTATCGAGAATTTTTGCAATCAATTCCGATGTTTGACAAGGAGATGCGCTGTCCCCGATACTTTTTCTCATGTTGGAATACATTCTTCGTAAAAGTGAAACACCTCAGGACAACATCTTATTCCGACAATCCAATCAACTTCTTGCGTATGCAGATGATATCTGTGTGATTGGATTAAATGGCAACGGAGTGAAAGAGATACTTGATCCACTGGAACAGTGTTCAGCTTCCGTTGGTCTCAAAATCAACGAGTCCAAAACCAAATATATGATCTCTGGTTAGAGACCAAGACGAAATTGATTTCAGTAGTGGTAGCCACACGTTTGAAGCAGTGATGAGATTCAAGTATCTTGGATCTCTCATCACTCACGATAATAGTATGGGCGAGGATATCAAGGTTCGCCTTGCCGCTGGCAATCGGGCTTTGTATCCTCTACTTCCACTGCTGAAATCAAAATATCTTGCAAATACGGAAAAGCTGAAGCTGTACAGAGTGTTGATCAGACCCGTTGTCATGTATGGATGTGAGAGTTGGAACTTGACGGATGAGTACGAAAGATGGCTTCTAACATTCGAGAGAAGAATCATAAACAAATTGCATAAACTGTAAAAATTCAAAGATATATTTTTGCCCGGTTTCAATTTTCATGGTTAGGTCGTCCCCATATTTCAAAAGTATTTGTGTATATTACAGTTTTGGTTGGTCTTAGCTTCTAAAACTTTTTCAAATCGATTAAAGACGATAAAAGTATTACAGTGCTTTGTAATAAAATCTGACCAGAAATATATCTGATGAACCCCGCAGATATAGTCTACTTTGAAATAAACAAATTGCATAAAATATTTTTCCCGGTTTAAATCTTTCATGGTTAGGTCGTCCCCACATTTAAATATGATTCAATAATGGTTACGGTGTGAATTCGTTTGTATAAATTTGGGTGGTATTTAGTGACCAAACGGAAACAAATTTCCAACAAAACAATAACTTGTTCACGAATCACACTTCGAAATCAATTAATCGCCGGCACAATCCAATACAACTTTCGTTTTTTCTTCTAAATCGAAATTTTGTTCTCCTAATCATTTGCTAATTGATGCTGTATATGCAATACAATAATTTAATATTTTTATTTATTTATTTGTAATTTCAATTGGATTTATTATATAGAAATAGATCGATATCACTATACATAAAAAAAATTGTTGAAATATAAAATTGTTGGCAATAAACATTGACATATTCCTGACTAACTCTAAGATTACACAAAAAAAAAGCAAATATTTGTGGGTTAAATTTAATTGCAAGCAATTTTGAAATCTTTCAATAAAATTATGATACAATTATATATTTATATATAGGTGGTTAAGGTTTTGTGACCGATTCACAAGTCGGTGTTGCATAATTTTGTCTTGTCGATTCGTGGTATAAAGACAATATATATTTATAGATTGGGCGATAAAACTGCGGTGGGAATGGTACACGATCGAATATAACATAAAATCAGTTTGTGTGTTGATTAAAACAAATGCATTTCTTTGGTACGATCGATTTGATTTCTTAACTTTTACCTTATAGTTGACCATCATCGATCATTCGGTAAATAACTTAGCAGAACCGCAAGAATTATGAAACGCAACTAATGTGACCAACATACATCTTTCGTAAAAGTGAAACAGATTAAGACGATATCAGATACCGAAAATCCAATTAGCATTTTGCAAATGCAGATGATATCTGTGAGATTGAATTAAATGGCAACGGAGTGAAAATGATACTTGATCCACTGGCACAGTGTTCGTTGGTCTCAAGATCAACGCAACCAAAACCAAATATCTGATCTCCGGTTTTCGAAACCAAGACGCAATTGATTTTGGTAGTGATAATAATAATATTCACGATAATAGTGTACAAGAGGAAATAAAGGTTTATATCCTCTACGTCCACAAAATATCTTCAAATGCGGATAAGCTGAAATTTTACATAGTGTTGATGAGATCCGTGGTCATGTATGGAGTTTGACCTGGACGGATGAATATAGGTAAACTGGCTTCTAAAATTTGGAAGAAGAATTATGCGTTTTATATATGGCCCAAAACATACCGGTACACACGAAGTTCTTTTGAGATCAGGAATTTATTGATCTTTGATTGGAGAGCCATCTTTCAATAGGCGAAGTAATTGTTTACAACAGTATACTTTGGCAATGAGATCTTTCCTTAACTAACGAATTGGATTATTTTAAATTAACTGAATCACTCAATCCATTTGTCATAAATGATGTAAACCATAAATTTAAGGATATTGTATGAGACGCTTCGGTCTGAATGCCGGACAGATAAATCACATGGATCTAGGAGACTACCTAGTAGCGTGCGTTGGAATGTGTCGACAAATTTTATGAGATCGTATTGCAAGTTTTCGAACTCCAGCTGTCTATCACTAGTAAAGCAACTTGTATTTATCATCCATGATTCAATGATCAACTAATAAGTTGTCATTGCGATTCAAATGTAGTGAAAAAGATTTCTCGACGGCTAACAAATGTCTTACAATATTATCAGTTCCTCGACAGTTACAAAGAGATAAAGAGGACATATATTTGCAGCTTTTTTCAATAATCTGCCTTTGAACCAAATGATCATCATAAGATTGTGATGAAGTACGTTTCAGTAATGGGAATTATGCTTGCACTCCACAAAAAAGGGTGAGATTGATTGACAGACAAATTTCAACGACTTAGCTGAAATCAGTCAGCCCGGTTGGTGTAAGGAGTCTTTTCTAGACATTTTGAAAAATTTTATATTCTGCTTTGTATTGTAATGACCGAAAATGACGTCTACTAATATTAGAAATGGCGTGATCGAAAAAATCAGTTTCATCTCATCAGAAATATGCCACTAGACCTGATATTTGTTGCATTATGTTCGTATATAAGTTTGTAAGTCGTGTTGCAACAGTTTTATGGAATTACAGATAGTCGACTTACCGAATGAAACTGTTAAATGCATGATGACATTTTAAAATTTTAGCTACGAAAAAGGTAAGGTCTCCAGGTCCTATTTGGCTCCTGGTTCAAGTCGTACCTAACTAAACATCGGAAATATGTACTAATTAAGAAGAAATTCAACATTATAAAAGTGGCTTCTGAGTGTTGCTCAAGAATCGCGTATGGGTCCTAGATATTCTCATCGACCAACATTATTCAAAACTCAAATGATCTTATTTGGGCAGATGATGTAAAGAATTATTAAACAATAAATCAAATGGGAGATGATGGTGGTAAAGCACTCTTAACTCATTACACTAGAATATGATGAACCATAGTGTGTCGGGTTAAGGTTGATGAGAGGTAGAAGCCGTTCGGTCTAATGATCTGACCTTCTGTAAAATTTCGCAAAATTTGATGAAATTCTGGATGATATATGATCCACCGTATAATGGTAAGATATTTGTAAAAAAAACAACCTAGATATTTAAGTAATATTGATAATTTATTATTACAATTTTATTTTATGTCTTCCGATTGATGGTTGTGGAACAATAGGATTCAAACGTGTTTTTTCAAAAGTCAAAAGACATCTGCAAAAAATATTCACCTAAATTTCAACTTTATAATTTTATTAGAGGTGACCTCTAGATTCAAGCTTTAACAATCTACAAACGTCCGGTTATACGCAACCATCCATATAACCACGAATGAAATTATTGAGGTTGATTGTGGGTTATACTTTTAACTAAGCTTCTCTTTCTCACTTTCCAGCGACTTAACAGTGACCGTCAAATTGCGCATGAACATGAAACTTTATGTTCGTTATATTTCGCTTGTTTCCCTTCTCAAGTGAAATATTCAGTAAATGTGTAGAATCCCTACTATGATGTATAATTTTGATCTTTCTGTTAAGAACTTGGTCGAGCACGATCTAAAAATATACAATTCTATGAAAATGTGGTTTGCCTTCCTCCATATTTGACACGTTAAAGAAAAAAGGCAGTTGTTTCTGGATTATGCAGACCATTTCGGAATTATAGATTTTTGGCGCTATAGAGCGACCATTTTTCTCACCAAATTGAAAATAGACGCAATAGAAGTAAAAAGTTCCATCCTCACAATGATCAGATTAAGGGAAATTATCTCACGCCACAATCAATTAATTAATGAAATCTTAACTTCGAGTTAAGTTCTTGTAATTCGCTAGCACTGTCGCATCACGACTGAACGTATATATGAATCGCACAGTACGAGCATCAAGTCCAGTATAGTATATGCCTTATGAGATGAAATTAATCTTTTCGATCACACAGTCATTCAATGACGTCATCATCAGATCGAAACCGGCCTAACGAATTACAATATTACAAGTACTCGAACAGCTCACACTCAAATTATTTATTCACTTAAAAATTACATAATAAAGCAACACGCTTCATTGATGACCCCGACCGCCCTGTTTTGGGAACATTTTTACACGTCAATATTTTATTATACAAAGTCCGACAAAAAATCATCCTTCCCTACCCCCTGCCCAATCTTAAATTTACGACAAAATTAACTTCCCACAATGGAACTTTCTTGTCCTACCTTCTCTCTATAGTGGTTGGTTGTCCGTTTTCGCGCTTTCAAGGCTTTCTTTGTTCATATTGCAACAAAGCCAAACCACTATGGTAAGATAGGCAAATGAAAGCACCTACAAATACAGCATGCAGTTTTCAGGTTCGTTTCATGAGGCACCCCCAACGCTTTACGACATATAATCATAATCATAAATGGAGAGGAAAAATTTCAGTTGTGGAGGGGTTAAGTAATGTGGCTTTCAGAGCAACTCAAAATAATTCGCAAACACAATTATCTCACGCCACAATCAATAGCGGTTGAACATTGAAATTTTCCAATCGAAAAAGAATTTAAGCAGTTTGTTATAATGGTTACCGTTAGAAAACGTTTTGTGTCAAGTCTCATGTGGGTATTTCGGTAACATACCTTTCATTTACACATTCAGCCACAGTGCAATAACATATATTCGAGAATGCGTTATTCTTTAAATTTTAGCAAGATATGGTCTGCCCAAACATAGGCTTACTATGCGAATCCACAAAACCATAAATCTCTCTAGAATCAAATTTAATTTCTAATTCATCATTTCTATTACCGTGAGTCTAATTGCTTGTTGGGTGACCAGCTTATAACAAACGATGAACCCACAGATATTATTGACTCCAAGACTACAAAGGTCGTACTGTTTCATGTGGCAGCTAATAAGAAAACCAGGTAATCATATGCCATGCCTACGGGAAGCCATTTCGGTAAAGGTAACGTTCAGATTGATGGCAAACTACCCTGCTGTATGAGAGCCACTTACTAGAACGATCTACTGCAAATTTCTTTCGGCAAAAAATTTATTAATATGACGATCATGCGAATCATTTCATCTATATGACTACTTGATAGACGATGCAATCTGTTGGCGAAAAATTTAATTTTTAATAAAAACGTGACATAAGTTATGAGAAAATTGAAATGGCTTATTGGTTATAGGGGTTCCGTCCATATAGCACACGGGAAAAAACTAGAAGCAAATTCGTAAAAGCATATAAGAACAATTCACAGCAGATGAAAAAGCTCATTTGCCTTCTGAACATTTTTCCGTCTCGTTATACCACTGTGAAAGATCATTAAGACCCCTTGAGTACAGATATTCTTTTAAGGTGTTGGCCCAAATTCCTTGGACTTTCCTTTTTCACCACTGTCCCAAGGCAACATATGAAAGCATATTAAATTCAATATCAATATACCACCCAACATTAACAATATAATAATTCACTTAACACATCATGTATAATAATTATATAAATTATTTAAGAATCATACCAATTACAAACAAACGATTATTTAAACAAAAATAATTATGCAAACGCGACTCTCATTTAAATAATTCAAACAAATCATACAAATAATTTCAAATGCATGTTCGTATATGCGATAGTACAAACAATATCGTTCGAATATTAGGTATGTAATGTAATGTGTGTATATTGTTGCTGTAATCTATTGTTGTAAATAATTGTAATAATTGTTAATTCGAAATAAATCTTAATTTTTTTTTTAATGCCATACTTAAGTGTACAACAAGCAATTGTTGCTATTGTTGTACCATTTAATTCCCTTTCTAGTTGATATGTGCTATGGTGTACCTATATGCTAGTAGAGAGAGTGCATATGCACTCTGTTGCTCGATCGATAAATTAAAAAGTTGTATATCGATATCGAGTGTAATTTATTAGAATGATTTTTCTAAATTTTATTGGTAATAAAATAATAGTTTAGCCATTATATGGATATCATATAATGATTGTGATAATTCATACAAAGATATAGAAAATTAGCTCTCTGAAAGAAATAGATAGTCCGGGTAATTACGGGTATCGATAAAATAAAAAAAACGTTATGTTCTACAATCATTCATGAATTATACATTTTACGTATCAGCGACTAATTTATATCGTGTATCGAGTTTAGTTGGTCGAAATACATATCGTGACCGGAATAATTTGTTGGTGTAAGTTCTATTAATGTGTACCAATGTAATTCATTCATCTGCCGATGGCAAATACCTCTTTAGAAATATTTTATATAGTTAGATGTCAAGTCCATCTATAATTGAGCAATGCACAGTTTAAATTTTTCTGATAATGGCATAAGATATAGGACAAAAAAGCAAAAGTCAAAAAAGATCGAACTGCTTCTGATCGACACAGATTAGATAGACTGATATTGAACTAATTTTAAATATATTTTCAAGACTACAACGGTTGACACTTCTCGCTTGTATATTAACGGAGACTGCTGGTTGGAGTAAAACTATAATGGTAGGAAAGCTATTAGACGATATAATCTTGTAGCGATCACAAATTTCGACGAAATATCACGCAACAAGAAAATCGAAAAAAGATTTCGATTTAAAATTCTGTAATTCGCTAGAACTGTGTATGTCGCATATACCTGATGAGATTGATTTAATCTTTTACAGATCACATATAAGATGCCAGCGCCCTAGCTGTCAATCAATGCCACTCTGTGGAGTTCAATTTTAACTTCCCTCATTATTAGCTCTCACGATTACAGCACATAGCATCCTTACCTTATTCAACAATCTCTCTTTTATTTCACCATTTTATTAGAATTTCCAGATGTCGGGAAATTTACTAGTTTTGTTAGTTTAGCTCAGTTTTGTTAATAATTTGAGTTATTTTCTAGATTTATAACCATATTTCCACTTCTCAGGTCAGGCCGTAAGTTTTGGTTTCCAATTTGCTCTGAGGTTTAATGGCAGTGCCAAGAGGTTTTTCAAGAAGATTTATGCATTACTTCTTGCCCAGCTTCCGTTAAAATGTCATATGGGAGGTAATGAGTGAAGATCCCCTGTATATTCAGAGAAAGTTTGTACATCTTAAGTAACGATAGCAGCACGACCATGATATTTTCCAGTAGTAGGTATTCTAGAGATGAGTGTCAAATGAGTTTCAGAAATCAACATAACCTTTATGTTGTCAGGAATTTGTATACCTTAAATTTATGACAATCCATATAGCTAACCAGATCCATTGTTGTGAAAATTGGACCTTGACGGATGAATATGAAATATGGCTTCTGATATTCGAGAGTTGCATGATGTGCGTGTAATATATGGCACGAAAAGTGACGTTGATGGTTCATACCGAGTTTCTTTCAATCACGAGATCAGGAATTTAATGTGAATTCCTGATATCGAGCATGAAATCAAAGAACAGCGAGTAGATAGACTCGGTCACGTACAGCGGGAGCTACCTTTAGGTAGGTGAAGAGGTAGCAGTTGGCGACGATCTTCTGGTATATTCTAATTTTTCTAATCTTCTGAACATTATGAAGGGTTGGTTGGTGATAATATCCGACGGAGTCAGTTTGTTCGGTTCGGGTCAAATCAACAATCTGATACGTGGACAAATCTAAGCCTATGACACATGGTGAACGCTAAGATAATCTCAATGTCTTTCAAAAATCGTTTATCCTGAAACTTTTTTTTTGCCACAACTGTAAACGATACTCCAAATAGTTTTTAGGCTTAGTTTTAACTACTATGATGCTGCTGAAGGACATCAGGTTAATCCAAATGCAATAATCGAAAAATGGTCACTACCTGGATTTGTATTTTACTCCAGGCGGATTATAGAGTTTAAGTCCAACCAGATGTTATGGTCACCATCTACTCCCCATTGAGTGTTTTAACCGACAACCACGTGATATTGCACGTATTTTTGATAACGACTAGCAAGTCTGCAGGGCTGCAGGTTTCTGTTGTAATCGAAGTTAACATTCGAATATTTTTATATTCTGAATCCGCCGAAAATTTCCATTGGAATCATACAGTGTTATCAGGTAAGGATAGCAAATTATTGATCGAACGATTAGGTTGCCGTAATGGCACAGAATATGGAAATACGGGAACAGTATTGGGCATCTTCATCTACTTGAGGTTGTATATGACTCCCGAAGAGCCACTGAAAAGTCTTTATTCAGTACAAGATGTACTTTGGTTAGAGAAATCGATTGTTTAACTGGCGTAATAAGTCTCGCATATTACAGTTTTCAAGATCAGAAAGGCCATTAAGAACTACCCAAATACACATGTCTTTTGTGTGCCAAAGCCGGGCACGAACATATGAGGTGGACTAACGTCTTTTCGTCCTCCTCGTCCTTACAGCTTCTACAAAAGTAATTTACTTCCAGGCCCAGCCTCCTCGTATGTTCTCCAAGAAGGCAGTTTTCTGTGAGTATCCCCACGATCGTTTTAAGTTCACGTCTTCGTAGGAAGATAAGTACCTTTGAGCGTTCCAAGTTCAGCTTTGGCCAGACTTGCCTTGCAACTCAACATGAGGGGGTGTTCGTCCACCTATTGTTTGCTAAGGCTTCCGCCTCTTTTTTAAACACAGTCTTGAGTGCGTTAATATGGGTCTCCCCAACTTTGCCCTTTCGAGTAGCAGTTGGAAGGTTGTACCGTGCCTCGCTAGTTCGTTCACCCTGCAGTTTTCCATGACGTCTGAGTGGCCGGGGACCCAGACTACCTGGATGTTGAAATGCTCACTCATCTCATTTAGAGACGAGCGGCGACCCAAAGCCACTCTAGACGTTAGAGAAACAGAAACCAGCGATTTCATTGTCGATTGACTGACCACATAAATTGCGATATCAGCCGATAATACCACATTATGTCTCAACCCGTTCAGGATCTCCTCAATCGCTATCACCTCTGCCTGGTACACACTGCAGTGTTAAGGGAGGCGAACTGCTATATCTACCTCTAGTTTATCACAGAACACTCCAGCTCCTACTATACCGTGTAGCTTTGAGCAAACCGTAACGAAATGCAATGGTTGCGTTTCAGCTGCCAACCCGCTCCTCCAAGATTTCCTTGAGGGGCAGATAGTTCTGAACCATTTCTCAAAGCCCAGAGGCGGTGTAACATAGTCTATATGATTCGCCAGTTCTTTCTTCAGCGATCTGACTATCCTAGCTGGCCATAACATGCTTACCCCATACATAAGTACAGATCCTATTACGGAAGTGAATAGCCAGTGTACCAACTCCGGCGTCAGGTTCTATCTCTTGCCAATGGCGTTTCTACTCGGGTACAATGCTATATTGGCCTTGTTTACTCTTTCCAGAATGTTGGGCTTCCAGCTAAGCTTACTGTCCAAGATTATGCCTAGAAATCTTGCCTTGTCTGTAAAAGCCAGTCTCTTGCCATTAAAGCGAGGTGGATCTACTACCAGGATTTTAAGATAAGCAAAATCTTCGAGTTGTTTTGAAGCTCCTCGGGAATAATTCGGTCAGGACCAGCCGATTTATAGGGTTTGAACCCTTCAAGTGCCCATAGGATTCCTGCTTTGGTTACGATATCTTTTATGCGCAGTGAGTATGATTCTTGGTGAGTACTAGTCTCTATTGAGTCATCGAAACTTCCTGAAAAGTGGATTTCGATGAGAACTTCCAAAGATTCCTTACTAGAAGCAGTCCAGGATCCATCCGGTTTAATTAAATAACTGGGACTGGTAGGATTGGCAGACAGAATCTAAATAAGACGAGAGGTCTCGGAGGCTTCTTTCATTTTGTCGCAGAAGAGTCTCCATGATTTCCTCTGTGCTTTCCTTACATTCTTTTTTGTATACATTGAGGTCCTCCTTGTAAGAGTCCCAGTCCTGAGCCTCTCTCGTACTTTTGGCTCTATTAAATGCTGTCCTACACGCGTTCCGGTAGGTCCCCAGTTCTTTGGACCACAGGGTACATTTTTCTGAGGCGAAGGTTACGTCTAGAACCTTCTGCCGATTTTTAGTCATAAAAGTGGGTTCTTGCCCAATATTAATTTTAATAGGTTGTTGTTTAAAATGTAATCAAAAAGTAACTCACCTAACCTAACCTACTTATTAGTTAGTGCGATATTGTTAACGCGCACTCGACAAAACTAGGCAAGATAAAATATGTGTACGATTACTATCCTCTAAACCTGGTTGCTATCCTGAGAATGAATCTTAACTTTGGCTTACCCTCGGGTGTCGAATTGATAACCTGAACGATTTATCGAAACACTTAAACAGCGAAATAAAGAAACTGGGGAGAGAAAAATAATAGCCGTCTTACTTCCATGTATATCTATGAATTCAACAACAAAAGTTCAACAAACCAAATCACCAAAGTATACTAATTTTTAGACCTGCCATTCCGAATAGAGATCGACTGGTTAAAATCTATTCAAAAAATTCTATATGATAGTAATATTCAGAGGGCTTAATAAAGGCTATAAACCTATACATATCCTATAAGTACACATCAAAGTATTGCGTTCCCTTATAAAGAGCTTTTACTATTTCTGTGATATTATTTTGATAGGATCGTGTGCTTTTGAATCTCTAAGACCCATGCAATGTATCCTTCATTATTTAAATACCGATGTATAAAATAAAATCAAACGAAGGTTTATTGAGCCAACTTATATAAGCTTAGTGCTAAGCTTACTTATATTAGCTTACTTCTCGTTTTGCTGAAACCATTTTCTTAAATAACATAAATGTGAAAAGCTCGTTAGAATACCTCTGGAGAGATAAGAACCAATAAGGTTCAAGAGATAATATTACATCCCGACAGATAACGGTTTGTTACTTTAATGCTTATTCCGTCATGATTGCTAGAAAAATAGGGAATAGTTAATTTCACGCTTAGGACCAGTGAATTGGCCACAAATTCCATTTGTTATGACACCTTTAGATTTTTTCCTTTTGGGCTACATTAACTCCGCATAGTCTACAATTTGACGACAACAATATTCGCGAAATTGATCAAATACTTTTTATGCTCACATATGATCGAAAGATTAAACTTCAGAATGGATTATGTCAGTGAAGGCCAACATTGGGAATGGTTCTTTTTTATGAAACCCATAGACTTGATTTTTTAGAATCGCCTCTCGGTTTTTGCAGCTCAGATCTGTATAGAGAAAACGGTCGTGGGTGGTGAGATGCACCTCTAGAGACGTAGGTTACCGCTGATAGAGAGATTAAATTAAAGACTCGTTGCACGTATACACGCTATATATGGTATAACTCTGACATGAGCTATCATTTCCCGTAGTTGGATGGTGTGATTAAAGTAGCACCATTGTTAACAAAAAACATTAAGAAAAAGATAATCAGATGAACTATTCCTCTACTAGGTGTGGTATAAAGATGCTACAACGTGACCGACGTTCACGGTGCGAAATGGAGAAGGAACATTGTACTCTCAAACCGATATCGAAAATGAACGTCCCGCAATAATTTTTCAGAGAGCAACTTTCTTGCCAATTATGTAACCAAGTTCACAAGTATCACCCACTTTTAGCAGACTATCGTATCTTGAACCATTTTGTATTTGACATTTGAAGTTAGACTCAAGTAACAGATATTCAAAATGTTTTATTAATGATTTATAGTTTTTATCCCTCGGTGGTTCCAATTATATGAGCCAATTCTCTCGCCTCCATATGAGACAAGCAATTTTCTTCCAATAATAGTCTATTTTGGCGCTTTGTTGGCCAGGATTAAAAGTCATTTTCAACTATGAGCCTGAAAAATTTAAACTGTTTTGAGAATAAGTTGGTAAATGGCTAAGCTGACATAATCCTCGTAAGGATAAAATTGATAGCCTTACTATCTATTTCGCCACTGTCTGTGGACTCGTGACTAATAAAAATTGCGTACATCCACATCTCGAATCACACATACCCGACATATTAGTGCTAACGGAAACAAAAGCATCTCATAACATCTACGAGAATGAATTCTACTTCCAGCGCTATTTCGAACAAGCATTGGAGTTGCAACGTGGAGTGTGCATATTCATTAAAGACCACATATCGTACGCTCGACATCATAAGTACGAAATTTTCTCAAAGACCGCTCAAACTATTGTACTTTAAATATCTCTTCCTAATAAAATCCTTTTTTTAATAAGTTTATATAGATCTCCCAATCAAAATTAATTATAGTTGGTGACTTTAATGCCTGGGCTTAAGCTTTCTGTGCTGGGCGTCAGGTGGAGTGGCTTGCTGTTTCGCATGACCTTACGCAGATTGTTAATGATCCCACATTTGAATGTCAAAATTCTTCAAGTAGTCATATTCTGGATCTTTGTCTCACAACAATTCCGCATTCCATGGAAGCGCGTGTCAAGGCTGGAATTGGAATTTCCTACCACAACCTGATAACCGTAAAAATATCTTTCGAAACACCACCAGAGTTTCACCGAAACCGTTTTACATGGAATGAATGAATATATCCCATCATCCTTTTCAATCCCAATAATCCCCTAATTTTAAAATCTTTTCAAAAGAAGCCGCCAAAGCAGCCAGACAAAATAAATCTGCTCACAAAAATATAAACGCAACGAAATTTCGTTTGGTGAATATAAGGCCACACGTAATAACTGTAAAAAATCAGTGCTAAGGAAGCGAAAAGAACTGAAAACAAGAAAGCCGCTAAGGCTTTCGAGTTGAAAATCTCCGATCGCAACTCTTACCAGATGGTCGCAAAATGGATCCTGTCAACATCTCGGAGGAAATTGTCTTTAGGAACCTGAAGGCAATGGACATAAATAAGGCCACTGGACCTGACGGATTTCCTGTTCGAATATTGAAGGAGTTTGCCAGTGACTTAGCTCCAATATTAACTAAAAATTTTCTCGTTTCTTATAAGCAAGGTAAATAACCGAACGCCCGGAAGAGTGCGATGGTGCAACCGGTCCTTAAACGTGGTTGTGATAAAACTGACCCTTCAAACTACCGGCCAATATGAATTGTGTCAGCCGTGGCTAAAGTTTTTGAGAAATACATTAACCAAAAGCTTGTGAATTATCTTGAGATAAATAAAATAATTTCAGATAAACAATATGACTTCCGAGAAAGCCGCTCCACAACCGATCTTTTGACGTGTATTACAAACAAATGGAATCTCGCCCTTGAGCAACACGGAGAAGCCTTTGCAATCGCTTTGGATATATCCAAGGATTTTACAAGGTTTGGCATGAGAATCTCATTTGTAAACTTGTGGCATTCGGCTTAGATTCGATGACCATCAAGTGGATAAAAAGCTTTCTCAATGACCGAAAGATCAATGTTGTGCTTAATGGGAGATTATGAACGACACACTCCCCAATTGTCGGAGTACCTCAGGGATCAGTTTTGTCACCAACTTTTTTTTTGTTTTACATTAATGAGTTGGTAGATAGCACTGTATAAACCCCTTACCGAAGTTTTGCGGATGATGCAACATTGCACTCTTCTATTTCATTCGAGGTCGAGCCTACTCCTTCAGAGTTAAACGGTAAACGGCTGGATGTTGTCACTTCGCTTATTTCCGATTTGAGTACAATATTTGAGTGTGGAGTTAAAAATTAGCTTGGTTTTCAAATTAGCAACAATTTAAAATGGAACACATAATCGCATTAGCCAAATCAGCTTCACGTAAACTCGGGTTCCTAAATAGATCCAGCCGGTTTTTTTAAATCGCATCAGGTTCTCCAGATATATAAAACCTTTATTAGACCTCGTTTAAAATATTGCTGTGATGTTTAGGGTGGAGCATATGGCATTGCTCTCGAGGTGTTCAGTGGCGTGCAATCCAAATAATACGAAACTCCAAACTTACGAAAGATCTAGACAGCCTACAGCACGTCGCCGGTTGTTGCTTAGTGGTTATGAGAGTTTCACGCCGTGGTCTTGAGTTCGATTCCCGCCGTTGACCAAAAATTAACATGCAACCGTATGACATAAAAACGCGTTTGAGTGTAAAAATATTCGTTGGGCTGATCACCTACAATGTGCACCAATCGTTAAAATTGATCCGTTATGGCCGCGGTTTATTTTTTATTACACCGCAGCGATGTTGCAGAAGAATTACGGTGAAGCTGCCGAAACCTTGAACTAAAGATGCAAAGTACGAATTTATTCATCGAACATCTAAGAAGTGGAATTCGTTGGTAGGTATTCAGTTTCCGTTGAAATATAAAATGCACAAGTTTAAGGCGCATATCAACCTTTACTTGAAGGGTCGCGCGTTGGATGCAGGAGCTCTGACAGTTACAGGAGCTAGGACAGTCTAGAAGTTCTCCCTGCACTCAAATAAAACTAAACTTAAGAAAAAAAAAATATGGACCACCACATATAAAACTACTGTGTTGGAAGATGTTGAATAGTATTTTGAGTTGTTTTTGTATGTTTTAATTCGCTAGGCCGGTACCGGTGTCGATTTGATGATGATGTCATTGAATGACATCAGGCATATGCTACCGGATATGATGTATATGGCGCGATCGTTCTTCAGGGGTAAATAACCTTAATTATACAGGTAGCTCGGAATTGTGCTACTACATCGGGATGAATTCTTGGTTTGGACGGTGCAGTCTAGCACAGTACATATATAGATATACAATTTGACTTTTCTTTTTTTTTTGGTTTATATATGCCTTAAGGCCACGCAGTCGTCTACAGACATTTCAAAATATAATTACGAGAAAAATCTTCATATATACTGTATAAATAGTATTCAAATCCATCAATATACAAATATTAATTAAACGAATGAAAATTATTGCCATTTCATCACATCGGATGGTATATATATATATTCAATATATAGCCAAACTATCGCTATATATATATATATATATACCCGTACTCTCGTATATATATATGTTAATTATAAACATTGCCTAATTGTACCCATGCGGTGTGCACCATTAGAAATTCTAATAAATATTTTTATATATAGACATAGATACATGTAAACCCCACATCCAAAATGTCTTATATATAAATTATTACTTTATTACTTTTGTCTGTACATATATGCGCGTCTTAAGAGAGCGAGATGATTATGATGATGATGAAATTATATAGATGAAGACTGGAATAAAAAAACTTCTTCACAATATTGACTAAATTATGTTTATAAAACAGCAGGTTGATTATTTATTATTATTTTATTTTTTTTTATGTATTAATACAAGATAAAAATGATCATTAATTTATATAGGACACTACTGTGAATAATCATTATTAAATTTAAAACGATTTTAAGAACAATTTTGAGAAATTAAATAAAATATATTCAACACATGAGGGCGCGATTCCTCCTCTGTATATATATGATGGTATAGACACACGTACAATCGAACAACAATTGATTGTTATGCAATATATAAATAACAATTTTCTAATGTATGCAATAAATAATGAGACGTCGTCTCGACGTACATATATAACCTTTGATTTGACCTTCACAAGACCTACACTCAAATCGATATAGTTCCTTATATAATTATTTATTTAACACTTTTACTAAATATTTATCGGAAAATTATAGTAATTTTCTATTTTATCAATCAAGCAATTCATCGATTGCATAAACATTGTCATCGCAATCTATGTGCATGATAATGGCAATTTAAATTTTTGGCGTTGGCGTTTTATATAAAAACAAAACACAAAAGAAAAATTACTTTCACTTAACAATGAGCCAAGAAATTAATTTATAATTTGTGACAATCAATCAGTATATAATATATTATTATTATTATTATTATTATTATTGTTATTACAACAAATAATAAATAAATGTTGTGTTTGCGCGATCATTTTCCATCCGCCTCCAGACGATATACTCGTATACATGTTATACGCGAACACCATCCAAATAAATATTTATACCATCATCGCGCGCGTATAACCAAACATATATTAGACGTCGAGAGTGTGTGTATGGCAGAACATAAGATTTCACAAATCAAAATAAATCACAATTATCATCTCTAAACAACGGCAAAGAGTCAACTGAAATTATAATATTAAATATCATAAATTTTCGATTTTTTTTTTATATACAATTATGGTTACATGTGGAACATGACTTGAATCAATTAAAGTGCCCCCATACATTCCTTTTCCTTGTTTAGAGCGCGAAGTGAATTGTTGCGATTGTTGTCTTTAAAATTATGTAGAGTAGTTATACAAATGAATAATTGGAATGATGATTTTATAACATGATTCGAAGTGTGTTACACATAATCCGGGAAAGTTATATTGAAGCTGCAGGTAATTAAGGTGGCTTCATCAAAATTAGAATTTTTATTGCAGTTTGAAAGGGCTGCAATACTTAAAATGTAGCACTAAAAATGATTTGTCCATATTTTTGGAACAGTAAAATCGCATCCGAGTGATTCGATCTTTCCATTTTCTACTTTTTATTTTTTTTAGTTTTCTTTTGACGTCTTTTACAGGGCATTATTGACCCTTACCCCTTATAAATCTTACTCAAATGGTTTCGATCAAGAGTGACCGAGCCAGCGTACTCACTGTCCTTTGATTTCATGCACGATATCAGGAACTTGCATTAAATTCCTGAGCTCGTGATTTAAACTAACTCGGTATGTGCCATCAAAGTCGCATTTTGGGAAATATATCACACGCATTATTTTTCTCTCGAATGTTAGAAGTGAAACGGGACCTGCAATAAAAATGGAAATATTAAAATCACACATAAATAAGTAAAGCAAAAGTTACTTACCTGCGTAGCCCAGTTGGTCGTGGACACCTTGGTCCATGGATCCAATCTCTTCCTTTTACTTAGGCACTAACCTGTAAAATATGATTGAGACATGGCAAGCCACATACATGTAATATTGAACAAATAGGATCGACACATAGGTGCATTGGTCGGCCAACCACACATAACATATGAGACGTTTTACAACAAACAATCACCAGAAAACCATAATCACAATGAGCGAACACTTATTAGATGAACCGATTAAATATACACAAATTCACTGTAAACAAAAACACAAATGCCAAATCACCACCCAACAATACAAATAGAACAAAACTTTTTATATGACAGTGATACTGAGATACGTCAGACAAATGTCAAAATACCTGCAAGTTGGTTGTATCTTGAAAATCAACCATAGCTGAATTTTGTGCTACAATATAGATGGCGTAAGAAGAGCGGAGAAGATGACGTATTGCCAATGTACAATGAGAGGCCGAAAAATAAGATAAAAAAAACAAGAAAAGATCGAAAATATAAAGTGAGGAAGCAACAAGTGAAGTGACAAAATCAATCAACTGAAGAGTGCCCAAATAAAGAAAAAAGGGAAAGCAAGCTATAAAACCAGGCTATCAGTGGGTCTAGACGGAAGAAAACACCACACGGGGTGAAGGTGGTTCGTGCCGCGAACCACATGGATCTAGACCATATCGGTAAGTGAAGCGCGAGCAATCGTGGCCTCATACCGACGTCGAGGAAGACACGTACCAGAGTAAAATTTAACTGTATGAGTGGATAACAGGTAGGTGCCATTTTCCTAACAAGTAACAAGTTTTCAGTGTAACAAATTCCCATATATCAACAGTGCAACCTCCCTCTTCTCCCCAATTGTTACACCCAGCCCGAATGTCTCTAGTCAACCGAACCACATTCGTGCGCACAGGCTGGCACCCAAAAATAATCAAATTGTCTGCTGAATTGGAAGATGGAGGAAGAGCAAAGGGATAGAACGGCCCAAATCAACAAATCGTCGTACGATTATAATTAAATTTCGAAATATAGTGTCAAAATAAAAATCCATTCTTTTTTTATTAATAGCGCGCTCGTCACAGAAGCCATCTTTCGGGCTCATTCGTCAAGGTCTAACTCTCACATCATACATGACAATGAGTCTGATCAATACAATGTAGAATTTCAGTTTATTTGTATTTGCAAGATATTTTGATTTCAGGAGTGGACGTAGAGGATATAAAGCCAGATTGCCAACGGCAAGGCGAATCTCTTTCGAGTCATGAAATCCAAAAATACCTTGTGTTCATTGCGAGATGTTTCGTAGTACTTGGAAAGAAACCTCCGTAGCGAGAAAAACTTGATTAATGATTTATCCGATTTGGATGGAATGCTTCTTACTTTAAAAAAGTAGTTACCGTTAAAGGGAAGGGAGGTAGTTACCGTTAATTTTGTCCGCCAGAGGAGTAATTCTTCCCAAAATAATGTATGACAGTAACTTATATGCTGTGCAAAGGAGAGCTATATCGCGATAATTCTCGCATTGCAAGCCATCACCCTTCTTGATCATTGGGCATAACGCGGATACTTTCCATTCTTCGGGCATCTCTTCATTTTGCCATACCAATCGAATAAGGTCGAAAAGACATTTCCACAAAGTTAGCCCTTCGAATATCAAGAGCTCTGAATTAATGTTATCAACTCCTGGTGAACGATTTTTCTTCAGTCTTTGCATGGCCATTGTGAATTCCTCATAGGCTGAATCCTTAATGGACATCTCTGCAGTCTGTATTTCAGGGTATTCAAATACAGCTTATGATACATGTGGATCGGGCCGATCCTTAACCTCGTTTCCGGATAATTAAGCGAGAGGGGTCAACATTGTTTTGGCGGTATCCGATTTGTTTTTGTTTGTTGACATTTTTATAACATTTATTTATTTTAATATTATTTTTAGCCTGCACCGATCCGACCAGATTGCGTCGCCTCCTACGAAAAGTTCAGGATATACTGTGTTGGTATTCTATGGGTCTCATAAATGCCACTTACCATACAGGGTTCCACATTTTACACTGCTGGTTTATATTATTAGGGGGTTTATCTTATTGATGATTATGTTGTATCAAAGTAAATCGCTTGTTTTGTATATATTTCAAGTATATACTACTGATCGATCGAAAACTCCCCTCCCTTTGAACAAGTTCTTTTTACCTCTTGAATATTGTAAAGGGATTTCCCCTCTTTTTTTTATTTATGTGGCACTAATTCCTATGATAGGAGTCATATGGCCCAGTTTTTATTTACAGTTTTATTTACATCACACTCTTGTTTTAACTCATATATAGCCATATACACATTATTATCCATCCGCAAAAGTTCAATCAGATTCCTTCCACTCGTGAGGACATTGAATATTGCTCTCTTTTGACTAAAATTAGTACAATGCAGAACTAAATGTACAATATCCTCCTCGACCAACTTTCACTTATATTATTATCCTTCAACTACCATGATTAAATACCATGATTTAATCTTACCCGCTCCATTGTTCTAATCATTCTTGGCCGCCTTTGATCTCCGTGAAAATGGGCTTAATGAAAGGCTTACTATTCCACTCAACTACTTCTTAAAGTTTATCTGGCCCTCTTTTCTTAACTCATTCTGCCATTTTGTCCACAGATTCACCTTAAATATACGAGTATATATCTTGCATCCATAAATTGTAGGTGTGAAGGTATTCATTGATGATTAACCTCCTTCCTACAAGATTGAAGGTACTGATACAGATTTTCTACATACACATTTCCCTGGGTACACCTTCTCTGTTTTATTAATTTTAATCTACTAAAAGAGTCGAAAAAAAGGACTAATCTTCTCCTCCCTTCATTCATAACCAACTTGATTCCTTCAATTATTCCAATCAACTCGATATTCATTATACAGTTACTATCATTTAGTCTCAACACTTTCTCTTTTTTCAACGAGGGAATATAGATTCCTCCACCCACCCGATACTGACTTATAGCATCTGATATCTGATATCGAAAACTCATTCATCATCGCTTTTGTTGTGTCTCCAAAATGCCAGTTCACCACAAGATTGTTTGGGGGAAGTTTTGCACTCATCGTTCGAATTTTAGAAAATTGTCAATATTTTCCTCTAAGATTTTAGACCGGTTGGTGCTTTTTGATTTGTTCCCCCTCGCAATGTTGTTATCATTTCCTTTATCAAACAATTATTTTTTGTCATCGTTCGCACAGTTTCACTGTGGTCTAAAATGAGTCAATCATTTTAGACCACAGAGTCAGAGAAGTGATAACCCCAATACAACACTGGCACATGCGTTCTCAACTTTCATTAATTTTTTAAATCCGCATGCTTTGATCGGTTGCCATACACGCTCAACCCGAAATTTTGGAGGACACATGCACCTTTCGCATTATATCGGTTACACTCGGGTGAGTTCCCTATTATTTAGGTTTATTTATCCGTTTGATCGTATTCAGTATACTTTTGGCAATTATGGGAAAATGTTTCCATTTACCAAATACCTAGTCATAGTTATATGACTAATTCGCCCATCATGCATATCTATAGCCATACTACAACATGTTCTAGCATTTACATTTAGATTCAGACATTTAGTTTCCTGATTCCTGAGCTCGATCCAGGTCCTCGCCGATTGTTTTACCTTTGCCTAATAAGACAAAGCCATCTGCAAATTGTTACAATTTCCTCTCATTTTCTCCATTATTCTCCTTCGATGGTCAGAACATCGGTGTTACTGCAGTTCTCGTGTGCTTAGGACTTACTTCACAATATTCCATTCAGATGCTCTTTCATTTATAGATTATAATACTAACTGCTCACGAACTGAAAAATTTAATGGAGTTTCAATATACAGTTAAGGTCAAAACTGTCTGATAATGCGTCTTCACTTGATGCAAATACTATAATATTAAGGCATTTGAGGGTTCTACTTGATTCGAACGAACTATACAACCCACAATTTTTAAACTGTTTGCTTTCCACTTCCAAACATTAAGGCTCAAAAACCTAGATGATGACTTAATTTTCAAACCTTTTTTACTATCTATTTGTCTTTGATTAAAAACCTTACGACATTTCAAAACTTCAATGATCAGTGTTGACCAAACGGTTGTAATAGCGTGTAGTTTAATATATTAAATATTATTTGGAGTGAGATGTGATTGGAGTTGTTGCTTGTATGTTATAATTCGCTATAGACCGGTTTCATTCTGATGACGTTATTGAATGACTATTTGATAAAAAAGATCAATCTATTTCATCACGTATACGTATACAGTCGTGACGCGATAGTACCAACGAGCTACAAGAACTTAATTCGAAATATTGATTTTATTAATTGATTGCGAATTTTTTAGTTACTCTGAACACACGGTCTTAACCTTTCGCCAAGAACTTAACCGAAGCCAAATTCGTTTAAAATAGATTACAGCTTAAGCCTGAAAATTGCTTAAGTAACACATTTTATATAAAAAAAGTTTAGAATTCAATACGTCGAAATCATTCTTATGTCCTTAACAATCAAGCGCTACCCATAATTTGTTGGTTGCAAACCAGTTAATGTTTACACGAATTATAAGCTTAACTAAAGGAGTTCTTAACTAAAGAAGCTTTCAATTAAAGGAGTTTTCTCTTATCAGGAAATTGTGATCCTTGACATTTTGTCCAGATAAGCCGCCCACTTCGAACTAGCTTTCCTTGACATTTTGAATATTGTAGGGATTTTCCCCTCAGCTACTCTATTCTTCTCCTTTGATGGTTAGAACATCGGCGCTCTCGTCCGCTTATGTCTTTCTTCCCAATAATCTATTGAGATGTGTCTTTATTTACAGGTTATACGGATAATTGCTCGCGTTAGAAGAGATGTTAGAAGAGCAAAACTGTCTGATGGTTCTACTTAGCAATCACTACCCATATTTTGTGGATGTCAGACAATTTATTGTTTACACAGATTTTAAAAGGATAACGTGCGATCCTTGATACTTTGTCGCGGACTATAGTGACTATATATCTCAAAAATTTACGGTCAATCTATTAAATATTAAGGATCTAGCTCAGACACAACAACTGATGATGAATCACGCCAAGTAATAATCTATGGATAAGGCCGTAAACGGGCCTTACCACGTCTCAACTGAGACATTATACGAACGAGTTTTTTAATCACGCCAGTAATGCTCTAAATTAAAATGGGGCGAACCTTCCTATCTGATATAAAGGTTAACTTTTGTTATACCTGGTATAAGACTGCACATCAGTTAAACTTATGCCTTGCAAGTGTTTTGGCCAAAAATAAATAGTGATATACTAGTTATAGCATTCAGAGAGCGATACCAGTCCAACTGATAAACTTGTCCAACAAAAAAAATCACAATCAGCAATTACGAAAAATTTTCATAAAGCAACAGAAACCTAACATAGATACTAGATAACACTCGAGCGATCGAGTCAATTTTACAAGACCTAGAAACAAACAAGATATTATGAGAGTTCTTACCAAATTGATCATAAAATGAACACCGGGAATTCTCTCCACATCAAGCAACCACGAAAAACATTACTACTAGCTAGCTAAACAAAAGGCAGTTCATTAGAAATTAACCAAGATGGAACAAAAGAAAATGATATTACACAATTAAAAAGCCCTTGGAGTTTACCAGTGGTCTTTATGAAGCAGAAAGATGGATCGATTCTATAATCTCAAATCGATGACATACTGAATACATTGTCAGGGGCAAAATGATATGGTACATAGAGCCTGAAGAGTGGCTCCATCAGTTCAAGTATAACTTCTCCATCCAGAGTTTTGATAGGCAACGGTGGAAAATGGACAGAGATATACCATATACATACTGAGTTAGATCCTGCATCTGTTACTAAATAATTAAAGTTAAACGATATACTAAGTTCAAACCCGAACATATTAACCTATACCCTCTGGAAGAGTTGAGCATATGACTATATATTTATTCGTTGGCCTGATATAAATCCAAAAGATATTTGACAATTATGTATGCCTAATAGAATGTTTTTCTCACTTAGTCACATGAAAGATGAACCGATTACATATATGAAACCTATACCAAGCGTTTCCTGGTTATGACTATCTAGTACGATCGGACTGTTACGAACTATTACCTTATAAATTTAGAATATTAAATATCGTGATTGTTTTTTTTGGACGTGCTATTTGTATCCTGATACTAAAATTCTCGTGATAGAAACATACTCTCGGAATGATATTTCAAAATGTCCCGATATTTATATTTTAGTGTTATCATCACATTTTCTCGGCTGTTTTTCTGACTAATTTCACAGACATGCAGGTCTTATTTAAGCTGGCATCACTGCGATTGTTGCTAAGACGTTCGTCAAGATTTTGTGCTTTTTTTGATATTACTGTACTTGATATCTACGATTTTATCTACGATATCTACGATGTATTTTGATATCTACGATGAGCATTCAATACGAGCAGACGTATTTCTCGAACACTATAGTTAAATAATTATAATTAAAAGTGTAAAGTCGTCACTCTGACTCAATATCACAAGAATTTTATTTTAATTAAAAAGTGCAGTGTTATAGTTTTAAAAAATTGCAGTGCTAATCAAAAACTTAATTGTGGTGTGCATATTATTTTAAAAGTGTAGTGGCGTACATTATAAAGTGATAATGACATAAATTTTGGGTGGGTATGGAAAAAACGACAAATGAATAGCCCTTTGGTGGAAAAAGTAATACACTTCTTAAAACACCACCAACAACTCCACCGCCGGAGATCACCACAATGCGATGTGAATTACTGAAGTACACTACTGAAGCCACCTCCAGTGCTCAAATAGATATTATAAACAACGCGGAGATAGTAAATAAATTTCACCAAATGGAAAAATTAATCGAGCTTGAAAGAGAAACCAACTGGATACTACAGAACTCCAAGAGAGCAAATAAGAAACCAAGAAAAGAAACAAACCTAAGCAAGAGAAAAGATGATTCGTCACCAGAAATTGAGCCAATTCAAACCCATATCAAAAGCGCCAATGCAATTACTGCCCAAAAAGTGCGTGACCCAGAAAAAAAGAAACAGGTTCCACCCCCGATCAACATTCTAGGCATAGCTAATCACGGCAGTATTCAGAAACTGATGAAAGAAGTAGTAAGAAATGACTACAAACTAATATCACTCAGTAATAACATCTGGAAAATAAACACAAAAGAGGTCGAAAACTACAAACCTCCAACAAATTAAATGCTGATGGTCACCAGTGGCAAGAGGTCTCCATCCAACTTATTCAAAAGATGAAATTATTGAGGACCTGCAAAACAAAGGTCTAAAAATAATCGATGCAGTAAACATTATCAGAAAAGAGAGACGAGAAAACAGAGACGGGAATGCTGAAATCACGAGAAAAGGTATCCCACTTTTCATGCTAACCTTCGACAACAAAGAACAAATAGAAAATATTTATAATATTAAGGCTATCCTCAACCTCAGGGTTAAAATAGAAACACCGAGAAAGGTCACTCGACTAATACCTCAATGTCAAAATTGCCATGATTATAATTATAAAAGTACTGTCACCGTGAACCAAGGTGTGTTAAATGTGCAGGAAAACATGCAGGAAACGAGTGCACAGTTCCTCGAAATATAGCACCGAAATGTATCAATTGTAAAGGCCAGCATCCAGCAAACTACAGAGAGTGTGAAGTTGCAGTAGAACTACAAAAAATGAGAGATAAATCACGCAAACCGGATACAATAAGAAATATACAACCTATAAAAAAACCACGGAACCAAAACCGCCAATTCCTAACATGCAAAGAGAGCGAGTAATTGAAAACGTTACTTATGCACAGATAGTCCAGCAGACAGAGCAGAAACAGTCTAAAGTAGAGCTCGTTCTACAGGATATACTGAAAAACATAGAGAACATCAACGAAATACGCAGGAACGAAGTCTGCAAAAAACACTAGAAGAAATGAAATCACAAACTAATTTCAATAAAAGAGTAGACGGAACCCTTGATCGAGTGTTTGAGAATATAAATTATATAAAATCAAATTATAAATAAAAGAAATGAATAAAACATTACGCATTGTAACCTGGAATGCAAATGGGCTGTTGCACCAGGAACTAGATATATTCTTAAACATGCATAATATAGATATATGTCTTATATCAGAAACCCACTTCACCAAAACTTCATTCTGTAAAATAAAAGGATATAACTGCTACCATGCATTACATCCAGAGAACAAAGCTATAGAGGTGGATCAGCTATCCTCATAAAAGATCATATAAAACATAACGACGAACTTATAGACGAAAAGTTCTCCATGAAAGTCACAACAATCAAAATACAATTAAACAATACAAAAACCTGCAGTATCTCAGCAATATATTGCCCCCCAATGATACAATCTCAAACAAATAGAGTATACTGATCTATTCAAAACACTAGGCAGTGTCTTTTTAATTGGAGGTGATCATAACGCAAAAAATACCTATTGGGGATCACGGCTAACGACTGTTAAAGGAAAAGAACTGTTTGCAGCAGGCAAACAGCTAAAATGTGAGTTTCACTCAGGCAGTGCACCAACCTATTGGCCTACGGATATCAGCAAGACTCCAGATCTTATAGACTTCTTTATTACAAGAGGGATTTCAGATAATTATATCCATATAGAGAACAGTGAAAGTCTTTCATCAGATCATTCACCAGTTATTATGATACTTAGCCAAACAATCATTATGAAAGAGAGCAATGCGAAATTAACAAACTACAAAACTAATTGGGACTTCTTCCAAACACAGCTAACAAAAAGAATAAGTCTGCAGAACCCAATACAGGGACCAGTCCAAATAGAAGACGAACTAGATAAGCTCACCCATGATATCCAAAGTGCTGCGTGGGAAAGTACTCCAAATTAGAGTCAGGAAATGACGCGCAAAGTTAACTATCCAGAAGAAGTAAGAGAACTTCTTAAAAATAAAAGAAAAAAGCACGAAAGAATTGGCAAAAATATCGAAATCCGGAAAAGAAGAAGGTATTTAACCATTTGTGTAACAAATTAAAATACCTATTAAAAGACATTAATAATCAATCCGTAAATAAATATCTTACCACTCTAACTGGGCAAAAAGGTACTGATTAATCATTATGGAAAGCAACTAAAAACCTTAAAAGGCCCAAACTCCAGGTTCCTCCAATTAAAAACAAAGAAAATTGGGCTCGAAATGCTAAACAAAAAGCAGATTTGTTTGCCAATCACCTTGAAGAAACATTCCAGCCTTACCCCAAACAAACAAAAGAGGAAAATATTACTTCAATATATAAATAGGATGAAATAAAAATTACACCTGTAACATTGAAAGAAATTAATTGGGAAATCAAGAATAATCTGAATGCGCATAAGGCTCCAGGGTATGATCTTATAACGGGTCAGATAGTAAAAGCATTACCAGAGAAAGCATTGAGGAAACTAGTGCATATAATTAATGCAGCATTTCGACTAAGATATGTACCAAGACAATGGAAAGTTGCAGAAGTAATTATGATACTTAAGCCGAACAAACCTCCGAATGATAAAGCTTCATATAGGCCAATTTCTCTGCTACCAATATTATCGAAACTATTTGTAAAGGTTCTTCTTAAAAGATTAAAACCAATCGAAGAAAGGAATCTCATCCCCACACATCAGTTTGGATTTAGGGAAAAACATTCTACAATAGAACAAGTACATCGAATTACTGATGTAATCGAGAAATCACTTGAAACCAAATAAATATGCTCAACCGTATTCCTTGATGTAGCGCAAGCTTTCGACAAAGTATGGCACCAGGGGTTAGAATTCAAACTTTACCGAGATCTTCCGGAGCAATTTTTTTAAATTTTAAAATCATACATATCAGAGGGGCAGGCACTTCCGAGTAAGATATGAGAATGAATACTCTCAATTAAAAAAAATAACAGCAGGAGTACCACAAGGGAGTGTTCTTGGACCAATTCTTTATCTCCTATATACAAGAGATATACCAACTACTGAAGCAACATTGGCCACTTTCGCCGATGACACAGCAATACTTGCAACAGCAAATAACATCAATGACTCCACTAGTAAATTACAGAGGGCTACTAACCTGATATGTGATTGGACAAAGAAATGGCGAATTAAATTAAATGAAGCAAAATCAATCCAAGTGAACTTTACAAATCTAAAAGTTAATCATTAACCAATTATGATAAACTCGATAGCAGTACCGCATGCAAACACTGCTAAATATCTCGGCATGACTTTAGATGCTAAACTTAGAGATGAACTAAATATAAAATTCAAAAAAATGTATTGGCTTTTAGGGAGACAATCTGATCTAGCGATCCACAACAAACTTCTGTTATACAAACAAATTCTAAAACCTGTATGGACATATGGCAGCCAACTCTGGGGTTGAGCCAAAAAGTCAAATATCAAAATCATACAAACAGCTCATAACAAGATCCTGCAATGCATCGTTAATGCACCGTGGTACATTCGAAACGACAACCTCCATCGAGATCTGAAGATCGAGCTTGTCGTGGATGAGATTAATTATCATGCAACAAAACATCTACAACGTCTGCACCAGCATGAAAATCTGGACATACGCTGTATGCTGACTACCACTCCAACAAGAAGACTGCAAAGAACCAAACCGCTGGACTTATTGCGACCGGGAGGTCAGTAGACCTATACTGTGGCGAACAATCTGAGGAGTTAAACGAAACTAGGAATAATCATGTGATTACTCCGACAAATGAAAACGTATTATGCAATGTAAAATGTAAATTACTAAATGGGTACAAGACTCAGTCGTAATATAAAATAAAATAAAATAAAAAAAAACTGTACAGATCAATGCAGTCTGTTCGAGTCGAAACTTTTCTATAAGACAACTATATTTTGCCGATTTTAATTAGTTCAAGGAAGCTCAAGCTAGTAGAATACTGATGTTTCCATAGTTTTGCAGGGAATAAGTGCATCAATTTCGGATTGAAAATGCTTCCTAGATGATTTAGCCCTCACGTTGTCAGTAATCTCCAATTCTAAGACAATAAATCAAACAATGTGAGTGAACCCAGTATCTATTATAACCTACCACTTTTATACATTGTCAAAACAAATATGTATCCACATGACCGTCAGTCTTTTATATGTATTCGTTCAGCTCGTTAATTAATATTAAATCATTATCACGAAATTGTAATCGCGTTTATAGCACATTTATTAAAAATTATCTTCTTCAAAGTCACGTCATGAGATTTAATTTCGGAATAACCTAGTTATTTTCATTAATGATGAAGTTACTTGAACACAAAAAAAACGCGAATCTCATCTCTTAAACTTAAACTTAATTTTTTTTTAACTATATTATATGGATATAACTACATACTCGTACATATTTATAAGAAGAAAAATCAAAAAGGCAATTATGTATATTTTATAGTTAGCACGCGCAATAATCGTGACAGGGCGTTTATTATTTTATATAAGCATAATTTATTTTAATTTTTTTTATGTTATTTTAGATTCTTCAAATAAGAAGTATACAACTATTTTTTTTTGTCTTGTGTTATTTCGTAATTGTATTTGATGGTTTTATTATTGACGAGAGAGTATCTATACATATGTGCAGCTCTTACCAATATATATGTTGAAGAAGAATCAATAAAGTTGTAATTATTAACTATATAGCTAACTGTAACGACTTTTATAGTTTTCTTTCTAAGAATGCAACATAGTGTCAAGATGGTTTAATTATAATTTTAAGTCTCCGGGGAAGAATAGAACCTTAAACAATTTAATAGCTTTTTTTATAAAAAAATTACCAATCACACGATTTTAAGGTCAAAGTATTAGACAGAAGCTAAGCCCATCTCGGATCTTTTGTTGTGAGTTCATTCAGGATCCAAACCAATTTCGTGACTGACCAGTGAGTAAACAGGTCAGTGGCGTAACAACAAGGGCACAAACCCCGCGCTGCAGGGGGGCCCGCTGCAACGCGGAACACGGTCCCGTGGTCTTTGTTATTGTGATCCTGAATTTGATACTAGATTACTTGTTTATGCGTTATAATACATCATGGACAGATATGTCTTTTGATAACCCTATTCAATATCTGAAAAAATTTGATACCTGCTAAAAGTTTTTGTTTTGATTGTGGACATCCATGATCATTGATCAAATTTACGAAAAAAACAGCATTTGCGGGAAGTTTTGTTGAGTCACTTTTTCGCAAACAAAACTGCAGCTGAAAGTCATCATTTGCTCGTGGATTTGTATGGTGAGCATGCTCTTGCAAAAACACAGTGCTCTGTATGGTCTAATCACTTCAAAAGTAGTGATTTTGACATTAAGGACAAAGAGCATCCTGGTCAGCCGAAAAAGTTGTAAGCTGAAGAATTGGAGACATTACTCGATCAAGATTCAAGTCAAACGCAAGAAGAACTTGCAGAATTATTGGAAGTTGATCAAGCAATAATTTCCAGACGTTTGAAAGCCTTGGAATTCATCAAAAAAGATGGGAAATTGAATGACATACGAGTTGAAGCCAAGAGACGTATGAAAAGACGATTTTGCATGTTCGAAATGCTGCTCGAGCGCCACAAAAAGATGTTGTTTTTGCATCGTATTGTCACTGGCGATGAAAAATGAATCCCTTACGATAATCTCAAGCGCAAAAAAGCGTATCTCAAGAAAGACGAGGCAGGCCCATCGACACTGAAGCCGAATATTCACGGGGCTAAGGTTGTGCTGTGCGTATGGTGTGATCCACTATGAGTTGTTACCAAGTGGCCAAGCCATCAATCCCCAACTCTATCTTTAAAAAATGGTTCAATTAAAGCAGACAATTCAGGCAGAGCGGCGCTCACGTATGCGATCAGATATGAGTCAATTATTTTCCACCACGATAACGCTCGGGCCCACATTGCGGTACCGATTAAAAATTACGAGAATAATGGATGGGAAATTTGCCTCATCTGCGTTTTAGCCCTTGCTCCTTCCGACTACCACCTATTTCGATTCATGCAGAATGCCCTACCAAGAATACGCTTCACTTCAAGGTATCGAAAATTGGCTCGATTCGTTTTTGACCGCAAAGCCGTCGCAGTTTTTCTGGGATATAATCGATAAATTACCAGAAAGATGGGAAAAAAATCTTGTAACATTTTTCCACAATAAAGGCTCAAATTTAAAAAAACAATCCGATTTTTAATGCATACCTAATAGCTTCCAGTGTTTCATGTTTAAGTATTCACATGTTTATTATTGTTTCTTACGTTACCTGTAACAGTCGCAACAGTGACACGATCTTTTTCTAAATTGAAAGTAATAATAAATTAATTTTCGATGAACATTTTTTATTACTTTGAAGGGAAAGATATGCAAGGTGGAGGGAGGATAGTCTAGCGGCCTACAGTTTTGTGGGGAGGCAAAAATTTGTAGTTACGCCACTGAAACAGGTCCAGTTCGAATTTTTTCTTACCAAATGAAGAAAAGGATCCCGATTAAACAATTAACCACTGAAGTCTAACCCATTCGAAAATTTAGAACTCATTTCTTACGGGTTCATTTGACATCCTATATATCATAATTTTGTGACTGATTGACGAACGAGTTCAGTTCGAACCATTAGTCCTGTTAAATCCAAACAAAAATTTCGAATCTATTCTTACGAGTTCATCAAACTTTTATTTAAAACTAATTGCGTGGGCGACAAACTAGTGAATGGGTCCATCTCGTTTATGAAATCATATGGTGGTGAACACCACCACCATATGATTTCATAAACGAGAAACCTGCGTCTTCAACGCTATTAGGTGTTGTTCTCTTAAACAGATAGAGTCAATATTAATCATTTATAGGTAGGTGATTCGATGTAAATCGGAGCATCATGTTGTAGTATTTCTCAAGTCCAGTTGCTATCCGGTTCGTGGGACCATTAATGACCAGTTGATATTTGGCTGCGAACGGAACTAGTACATCAAGGTTTTCAAAACTGGTATAGCTAAACCGTTCGAGCTCAACTGCCGGAACTTCCAACATAGCTTCTTGATAGTAATTCAATAATACTTAGTGTATTTAACGACCTCAATTTAATAAATTTTGCGAAACTCAGACGTTATATTTTTTTGGTTTGTATGATTTACAAATTAGAGGCTTCATAACTTCAAGGTGTTAATCCCTTATAGATGTTAATTTTATATTAAAACGTTTTCTGTAGATAAGATTGCACACTTGAGACAAGTAAGAAGTGGACATAGAAGACGTGGTGTGTATTAGCATAGTTAAAGCTGCGTCGAAATAAGTTTTAGTAAAAGTCGTGAGGATTGAGCATTGTAATTGGACTATGATAAAGTAGACCATTGATGAGATCATATTCTTATAAAGTCGGTTTGTTTGTTTGTTTTTATCTTTCTAATCTGTTTATGGGCTTAAAGCACATCTAACTCTTTTGCGGTCCGATTTACGTAAACCCATCTGGTCGGCAGATGAATTCTGCACTCCAACAAGGGGTCAAAGATGAGTTCATTCATGCAGGTACCACCCAATCTAACTTTCGCAGCTTGAACTACTGCGCCATTTGTTAGGTGTTATTCTGAAAGTCTTTCAACTGTTTTGTTCCCACTGAATGTTATATAGATCTATTATGGCTCGATCAAAATTATAAGACTAAGCTGACAGCTTTAGTGATGGTGTGACCATTGTTTGAGAGGGATAAGAAAATCAATCATAAGGTTATTTGTGTTTTGGTGATGGATATAGGGGCTGGATACCACATTCGAACACAATACAACTGCACTGTATATTATAAATCGACGTGAATCGATGTCGATGTGTCATCTACAATAGTGTTCGCCAAGGGTCACATATTGGTCAATCAATGTATTTTTATATTCTTATCCTGTTCCAATATTTATTGACCATGAACAAATTAAAATGATCAACTAAATGTGGAATGCTGATAAAAGCCAGACCACCTTCATAGACTTGAGTAGTGTTAAATCAACGACGCAGAATACCAAAAGGAATATTATTGATAAGATATGCAGGCGGCTCTTGAAAAAGTTAAGATAAACAAAATATTCAAAATGTATTGCCAAGTGGATACGCTTACTCAACTATAAGTAGACTAAAGAATATGTAAAACTTCGCTAGTTGTGCTGAAAGATACTGGGTAAACCATAGCACTTTTAAACTTTTTTAAGACAAAACGTGAAACCAACGGGTTTCACGCATATAAGACATTCCATGGAAAAAAGTCACCTCGCTTATGTAGGCAACCTGTCCATTGAAGTATCACATATCACAAAAGACGATATAACAAATGCTCTGAGAACATTTTTGCGATAGTTGTGGGCCAAATACCTGTTACTTTGCATGCTGTTCAATCAGTCGTTGAGATTGGGTGAATTTCCTTTAAATTTAAGCAAAACAAACTTACCCCATTATTCAAAATGGGGGAGAGGTATATTGTTACAGAAGTATGTAACCTCGATTTTATCTGTACAAAGAAGTGTTGTTTAGATATGTTTTGCCAGAGCATAGATTCATGTTAATAAATCCATATCTATAAATCATATTGTATTCACCAGCAGCTCAATCTAAGTTATAGATAGTCTTTGCCAAGGCTTTTGACTTATATGTTATGAACAATGCGTTGCTAGATCTAATTACATTTTGGGTTTTATAAAACTATGATGGCAAATATTTGACCCGAAGACAATCAAGATTCTCTACTTCACATACATACAGTCATGGATATCATACAACATCTACATTTTTTATGTAAATTATATAAAAAAATAGCGTTAATTACATGTAAAAACCGCCCAGGTCTCGCAATGGTTAAAGTTGTGGCAGTTGGAGCAGGAGTTACCGGGTTCGAATCCCGATATACGTGGTAAAATGCAAAAATGGACTTTTTACCATCGATCGTTTGGGTGGTGCGATCGGTGGTGTGAATGAACAAATTTGGATCCCCTGTTGAGTTTAGAACCCACGGTCCATTCCATCGTCCATATAAGTACTATATAGGCTGACATGTAGCTATGCAAAGCGAAGATGGTTCTATACGTAAATCTGACCTATAGCCGTACCACAACGGACCGTCACCGGTCTTAGTGTGTGATAGCAACCACCAAACAAAACAAAACAAGTAAAAAATAAATACAACACAGATGGCAGTGCTATCTTTTTTAAAATGTCAAAAATCTATCGACGTATAGAATATGTAAACTTTCCAATGATCAAAATAAAATCAATTTAAAAAAGTCTTTGTTATAAAACAATCCGATCGATGAATATAAACTTTCTTAAAAAAGCCCAGATTCATATTGTCCACGATTCTTTTGGGATATGTCCCAAGGGTTAAGTAGACCTAGAACGAGCGCGTAATCTATATCCCGTTGAACTTGAAACGACAGATGAAAGTAGACAGGGGACGTCGAAGAGATTTTCAAGATTATCTAGGGCTTTACATATCAAATTTTGGTTGTCCAAGATTTTTTGAATGACATTGGGACTCGGGAGTCTATAGTGCGGATCACAATTTTGTTTTATTACTTAAAATATTCTCTTTGCTACTGTCGTGTTTGTTACGAATGTGTTCGTCAGCTTGTTGGCTGTTCACTTTAGACGTTTAACTATTGGTAGTTGTTCAGCCGTTAAATCTAAAGCTTGGTGTCAACACGGCGTTAAACACTTCCGTAAAATTATGCGGTGGATCTCAGAACGATATGCTACATCTTGTTACATCTCGTAAAAAAAATCTTTCTTCTTTTAAGTCACACCCATGACAGTCTCACTCATGATCATTTTCTTTTTGATCTTTATTTTAGAAACAGCAACACGTATTAGACAGAGGACATACAGGCAGATTTAAAGTATGAAATAATAATTGTCCCAAACCCGTAAATAAATCCGATGCGTTGATTTTGGTATTGTAACGGTAAACCATACAAGTTTTACGGACCCTATCAACGGCCAAACAGACATATATAAACTGATGGATGCTTTGAAGTACCACATGAAGGATCGCCATCTCATTGGTTTCAAATCTAGTTTCTACACTCAACTTGTGCCAAATATTAACTGAGTGGAAATGACCTATGTACCTGCAAATCGAAAGAATCTGATGAAAGCAGAAAAGATTTAAAGTTATAGAAAACTTTTACGGACTGGTTGATGAATACCAATCACTATTCAGATGCAAAAATGATGAAGAAATAAGGAAATTCGGGAACAATCTGTCTACGTTGCCAAGCTGTACAAATCGTCGAGGTCATTAGACTCATTGCAGTTTCCAGACCGAGCTTCTCGCTCAAAATATCTTTGAAATTATTGCCGAAAGTACTGAACAATCTATCTTTACGTACGATGATCCCCAACCATCCACTGTACCAAGATGTACCTATGGGCTTTAACGTACACTGTATACTGACACTCCGACTGGGCACAACCTACTGTTACACGTAAAAACCTTTTTTTTTTAATTTTCTATATAAATTACATAAAAGTTACAGGGTGGGGCAAAAGCCTGCTACTCAGTTTCGCTTTAACCATTGTGTTGCGAAGACGCACCAATTTAATAGTTAATAAATCGATCCATTATTGCCACTCCAGTGTCCAGTGCCTCACAAAACCACAATAATGTATTGTTTACATGGCAATTTTCGACAGTACGTTACGACAACAGACAGAACTCGTTTTGGAAGGCAACGGATTTCTTGTAACGCTGAAAATGTAAATTTGGTGCGTGATAGTGTTGCAGAGTCTCCAGAAACATCAATTCGGAGACGTGGTTCCCAGTTATGCATTTCTGCAAGCAGTGTAAAGCGAATTTTGAAAACTGATTTGAAAATGTTCCCGTAAAAAATTCAATTAGTTCAAACTATTGCTGTCGAGTGAACCTGATCAACGAATTGAGTACAGTAATGTTATCCAAGGTCGTCTGGTGCAATTGAAGATTTTAAGGTAATGAGCGATGAAGTCCATTTTCATATCAGTGGCTACGTCAATAAACAGAGCAGTCGGTTTCGGGGAACATAATCCTCGATTAATTCATCAAACATCATTGCATCCACTTAAAACAACTGTATGATGTGGAATTTAGGCTGGAAAAATCAATGGTCCCTAAGGTGTTGAAGTTACTCTTAATGCCAAACGGCACCAACACATGATTCAAAGTTTTCTTGTGCCTGGAAAGAGCTCAGACTAGAGGACATGTGGTTTCAGCAAGATGGGGCCACAGCACGCACAGCCCGTTCAACAATTCATTATTGAATGAAGTTTTTCCATGAAGACTTATCCGAAAAATGGCGATTTAGCATGGCCAGCCAGATCTCCGGATCTAACAGCACCAGAATTTTTCTTATGGGGTTTTTTTAATATCAAAAGTTTATGTGAATAAGCCACCAACGATTCAACATCTTAAAGACAATATTCGTCACGAAATTGAAGAAATTCAGCCTGAGATGTTGCCGAAAAAGAGCCGAAAGTTGCATTGTGAATCGCGGCCACTATTTAGCCGATATAATTTTCCAATCATAATGAAAAATAGAAACCATTCGCAGTGCCATCTGTTGTTTTAACATGTAAAAATCCGTATAAAGTACATCATGTAATTGAGGCACTGTCATTACTGGACACTTTCAATTAAGAAGAAATGAGTTCTTGCAGCTTTAACTAGACCAATCACCAGGTCGATTTTACTAAACGCAAGGATATGTTGAAGCAACACGATCAAACGGAGACAGTTATATTCTGGATCGAGTATATTATTTAGAAAATCATTATCACGATTCGATCGTAATGACGTCTTTGTAAATCATGTGCATTTCCAATTTTCTTCATGTAGTTGCATGTGCAAAAAATGCAATAAATTTCCAATAATGTTTTCAAACAACACAACACAACATTATAAAATATTCGATACATATTAGAATATATTATTGGGTCGGGCAATAGATTTGGACGGTTAAATATTAGTTCCGTTCAATTTATTAGTAGGTCACGATGTTTTGTGCTTTTTGACTGTGTCAGGGCGACGACATGGCGCGATGCACTTGGACTCATTGATATTATATAATTACACCATGTATACAATAGAGTGTGGTTGTTGATTTAACGATCGTGCGCGGCTAACGAAATATACGAGTGTATATACAGTTTTCCTCACCCCATTTTTATTGATATACATATCGCGCGCAAAAAGTCGTACCAGCAACAAATTTTAAATACCAACAACAAATAAATAATAAGAAAAATTACTTTAAATATTAGCACAAGACATGCATGCACAGTATTAACTGAAAAAAAAAAAAAATAAAAAAATAATAAAACTAAGAAGTTGGAAAAAAGTGGAGACTATAAACTAATCATACGAATACAAATAGTTTTATAAGCGCATACATAAAGTAGAAATATATGTATATACATATATTTTTTTAGAAGGGCATACGCCCAGGCCTGAGGCTATTCATAAAATAATAATAATAATAGTAATAGCGTAGAAAAAAAAATTGTAGTTTACTTTTAATGTTTTGAAATTACTTTGAATTTTTTTTTTCTTTTAAATGGGAGATCTATTAAGATCATTTTCTTCATGTTTTTCTTATAAATATATATATATTGGTCAGATTATTATACAGTGTCGTGGGTATTCATTGTCTTGTTAATTTATATACAAAAAAAAATAACACAACTATCAGATGGTAATGAGTTTGATTTGATATGCATTTTGTAACATACATGTTGTATATATAATGGTATATGTTACAGTTAGGAGGATATAGAGTTTATCCACGGCTTGGGTTGGTGCAAAAGTTTCGCCGAATCTATTAATTACCGCCCAGAGTGTACAGCAAACAAAAAAGTTATCAATTAAAACCATTAATCTCCAATCTGTCATATATTGGCAAGGGCAAAGCTCCTGTGTATGTTAAAGCATATATTATGATATCTCAAATTTCATTTCAAATATTTATAGCTTTTTTGCTGTACATAATATACGAGGGGAGTAACAAAAGTTTTTCTTCTCATTATCTCCGCATTACAAATCACAAGGTGTTAGAGCCGAAGAATATTGTGCTGGTTGTATTTCTTCGATGCCAGAGATCACATTAACGTTATAATTTTTTTGTTTTTTTAACTGTTAACGTTGATCCAGCGTTGTAACAATGCCTGTTCGTTGGTAGGTAGTTGCTCACATACTAACAAGCTCGAAGGGTATGGTACTTTTTAGTCTCCTAACCAAATGTTCACTATGTCGACTACTGGACAGTGAACATTTGGCTAAGAGACTAAAACTAAGGAAGAGACTTCCGCATTGACATGGTTCTATTACGTGTTTTATATCCGGAATCTCCAAATCACGATGCAAATCACTATTTGAAATAATTTTCATCAAAAAGTTCCCGGACTTTATTCAGAAAATGAAAAATATAAGTTTATTAATCTTAACCTTAATTGTCCCCTTCAAAGTAATCCCCGACTACAACACACTTATGCCAGGGCTTGATCCAATCCTCGAAACAGTTTTTATATTCGGTTTTTGATGTGTCCATCAGTGCTTGCTGCAAGTTTACCATTATTTCCTCTCGACTGCTGAAACGCGTTCCCCGTAATGGTTTTTTAACTCGATTCAACAGAAAGAATTCACAAGGAGCCGAAGGTTCAAAATCCACGAGTTTTCTCCCCACAATTCTGGTTTCTTCTGGCGAATTGCGTAACGCAAATGTCTCATAACACCCAAAAAATATTTTTTACTTACGGTCTGGCATTCTGGCGAAAATTCTTGATACACTACACCGTTGTAATCCATGAAAACTGTAAGCATTGCCTTTTTTTGACTGAGAATGACGTGGTTTTTTTTTGGTCTCGGCTCATTTGGTGTCGTTCTCATAAACCCACGTCTCGTATCTAGTAATGATCTTTTTGATGGATGGGGATCAGATTCGCGGTTGATTTGCGCTTATTGATCAACATTTCTGTTACTTTATCAATGTTTTCGTCGGTTTTCGATGTCGATGGTCTGCCACTGCATTCATCATCTTCGATTGACTCACGACCACTTTTAAATCACTCGTATCACTGGTAAACGATCGTTTTCTTTAGAGATCCGATGCCGAAACACATTTCCAACATTTCCAACGTTCGCGCACCATTAAATCCGTGTTTTACGCAAAATTTAATACAAGTTCGTTGTTGCAAATTTCAATCCAATTCTAATGACAAGCAATGACGCTAAGATTTAGAGGGAATATCAACAATAGATGTACCAACTTAACAAAAAGAACAGAACTCAAATCGGAAAGATGGGATCGCTACACGGTGGTTATTCTGAGAACGTAATTTTCTTCAAGGTCATATACCAGGGTGCATGGACTATTCTCCGAAGTACCTTATCCTGGAAATTTTGTATAAGTTTGATGTTAGTGTTCATAGTACAACCTAAATCTGAATCCCATGTAGCATAATTTTGACCTACATCCAATAAGCCAGTTCAATTGTCTATATTTAAGATCAAGCTCCTTTCTTTTCTTCTACACATGCTCTTACCATTTACTCACATCGCGAACAGTGTTTTTTGTGCTCCTGTTCTTCATATTCTCCCATAGACTGCACTGGATGGTTCCCATAGACTTCGGCTCACAACTCCTATTTGTGGACCAATTGACGACCTTGAGAATACCAGATATCTGGGAGGAGATGTCACAATAGGCCAATTGAGTCTGAGTGACTGGAAAAAAAAGCTTAACATCCAGTGCCATGCCTAAGTATTTAGCAGAGTTCTCGTACGGCAACATCACACCGTTTAAGCTGATTTTCAGCGGATTAACCAATGATTTATTCGTAAAGTCAACATGGGCAGATTTTAATTAATTAAGTTTGGTTTTCCATCGATTGGTCCACTGATGAATTATTCACTATATAGTGCTATAGTATAGTGGTGTCGTCAGCAAACGTGCGGTTACGCTTACGTGATCGGACTGTATGGTATATCACTTCTGTATAGTAGGGCTCAGAACGCTGCCTTGAAGGCCTCCTGCCTTTACCTCTCTCAGTCCAGGATACTCATCTTCTTGTCTTACTCTAAAAAACCTTTCAGATAAATGTGATCTCTAAAGATCAGCATATGGTCCCGGAAGTATAATATTAAGTTTATGTATAACATTAAAACCCTCGTGCCAAACCTTATCAAAAGCTACCGCCACATCTAGAAATAAGGTTGAACCAATTTGTTTAACGCGTGAATCCAAATTGATGATCCGGTATAAGGTCCCTCATTCTCTTCAAGAGTAGTCTCTTCATTAGCTTTAAAAAGATAGCGACCAGGTATATCGGACGGTACGATTTAGCTTCGTTGGACGGTTAACCTGATTTCGGTAACATATTAACTTTCGCAACATTCCACGCAGAACGAAGTTATACCTTCTCTCGTTAAAGTCATACCCAGGAGCCATTACTAGCTTCAGATTGAATTTTAGTTCCCTAATAACTTCTTTCTGGATTGTTAGAGGAAGTCTACCTCCATAATTGTTGCTTCCATTTTCGATTATAATATCCGCTTCATGAGACCGAAGCGGATATTATAATCGAAAATGGAAGCAACAATTATGGAGGTAGACTTCCTCTAACAATCCAGAAAGAAGTTATTAAGGAACTAAAATTCCATCACTTCGCTTAATAGGAGGCGTTGAGGTTTTTATACATTTGGTTGGCTTCCAAAGTGAGTAGTTCGTATCTTCATCAGCGGTCAATTTTCCAAGATACAAAGAAAACGTCTTTTCTGAATTTCTCTCTCACGCTGTTGTGATTTGTTATTTAGAATCGTCTTGTCAGATGGACTCTTCGTCTATTGACATTTTCTCCTAACCTTTTTCTAAGACGAAATTCCGAATTTCACTTGAGTAACTTTTACCAATGATGTACCTTTAGTATTTTTCCAAGCGGCTATATGAATGTTCTCAGTGAAGTTTCCTACATCTTCTTCTAGTTCCTGAACTGTTTTTAGTCGTGATTGAAGGTTAATCTTGCGTTCTTATTCAGATCTGAAGCTCTCCTAATCATTTGTTTTATTGGCAGGAGTTGGTCTCCTTTCCTTTCTAATTATCTTGTTGCTTAAGGAAAGTATCACTGCAGAATGATCAGAGTCTTCATGATATAAAAAGTAGCACTGCAAACCCTCTTTCTTTTTTCCAACAAATTTTTGCTAATTTTTGGTAAGCAGTCTTCGGTATACCATTTTGCAGTTACCATCTGACCTTTTTCCAGTGCAATAGCAACTATCACTAGACTAGACCATTTTCGCATTTATTTAGGAAACATTTAGCAAATTGTATTCGGGCCTCTTTTTGGGCCTCATTTAAAATTCGCGAAACCCATCCAGCAGATTTCTTAGTGTATCCCAGACGATTATTAAATATTTGCGATATAGCCATGTCATTCAAGGCCAATTTATCAGCAATAATTTCTTGTATTAATAGTGGATCTTGATCAACTTTGGACTTCTCCAGTACCACAGTAACGTCATTATTGGAAGATTTCAGTCGACCTTCTCAAATTTTTTTAAATAGTCTGTATAGGGACGGTGCAATTTTCCCATTTGGTATTCTCATAGGCTTTGATATTTCAGAGTCGCTTACTTAGCGAACTTTTGTAACTCCCCTCGTATGCTATATATTTACTCGAGACGTTTAGATAACCGTTAATCTGAAGGCCGGTTGAATAAAAATATATTTCGCGATTTCGATTTTTTTTTCTGCTTGCGCTAAACAAACAACCTGGGTGAATGGTGAAGAAATGAAACTAATTTTTATTTTCGTATTCGCTGTGTTTAGATCATTGATTTAGTTGATTAGATTTTTAACACACAGAGACCTTCTAAATCTTTATAAAAATGCTTTGGTTATAATTTACAAAATATATAAATTTCCTCTTTTCAAAAAACGAGATAAATTTCATTTTTGTTATTTGTATTTTGGTACAATGAGCGCAACCATGATCTATTTAAGTCACTTGAAATTGGCTTTGATTAAGCATAGCACCTTGATTAGTGTTCACAATTCAAAATTAATTTTGCATCATGACACAATAAAAATGTCACAAAACTATTTGGGAGTGGGCTAAATTTATATACAAATTGTTTATATGTACAATTGTCGCGGACGCGCCAAATAATCGCATTCACTTAGTGACTTCACCTTCGAACACACTTTCCTTATCACCTAAAGCGAGTACATGTACGATGACGTGTTTGTGCAATATATATAATTAAATCATCGAACTGGTTCATGTTCCGCGTACATATACCTATCAACTGCTTAGTATTCGATACATCACAATGTTTGTGTCAGATTTTTTTTTGTCAGCTCTAATAAAGGAAATAGCTAATTTTAAAATCAAATCTTATAACGATATATGATATATAAATGTCATAAAAGTGGTAATTTAATTCAAAATTCTTTTTATTTTTCTTACACGCATACCTGTACTATATACATATACACACAGTGATTGTTGTTAGTAGGTTTCTTATCTCTGTGATTTCTTTATTTAATTGAAATCTTGTTTTATTATCAATTTATGCCCATACATTATATACATTAACCCTATTGCACACCATTTATAAGTTTGATCGAATAGTTTTTTTGTCTGTGATTCATCTGAATCATTGTGAAATCGGGCATCTTACACAACAACTGTTAGTTTTCAAAGCTCATTAAAATTTACTTAATCAATTCAACTTTAGTTTAAGATTTTTTTTTTTACCTCACTGTACTGCGGTATGAATTATTTATTACTTGTGTGCGTGTATGTATAGCGATATGACTGCAATGTAGTGCATGTACGTAAGATGAAACTCATCCACAGAAAATTTTCTAGAAAATTTATTCGGTATAATAGGTAATACCATAGAAATGCCAGTTTCTTGGATTTTTTTTTAATATTTGTGCATATATTGTATGTGTAATACCTATCTTGGAGCAGTATGATTAGCATATTATGTGATTGCATCGACGTAGAAATTGATTTAATTGTTAAAACAGTAGATCGCGCAAAATAAGATTGCATGTATAATAAAGGAAATGTGATTTAAGGTTTCGGCTTTTCAAACAAGAATTCACTATGTTAATACAAAATCCAGTTAGGTCCAGGCTGTCTTTTTAGGATGAGGTGGCGTTTGAAGCAACTGGCAAATTATACATGCCAAATCTCATAAAACTTCGAAAACTGTTAAACGAACTATCTAGATGGCGTGAACATTTTTCTGTCCTACTTAATGTTCCACATGTAACACAAACTTCCGTTGGTCTCAAAATCCGTTGCTCTCATTATACTGTCGCTGGCAATTGGGTTGTATCATCTACGTCCACGCTTCCGAAATCAAAATATCTTGCAAATACGAATAAGCTGAAATTGTACAGTGTTGCTCAGACCCGTTGTCTTGTATGAATGTGAAACCTTGACGAATGAGTACGAAAGATGGCATTCTATAAAATAATCACACGTGTGAAATATGGCCCAAAACGCGACGTTGATGGCATATACTGAGTTCTTGTCAATCACAAGATCAGAAATCGTGATCGAAACCGATGGATTTAGATTGTTGACATTGAATACCATGTACACAAACACATAACAAATAAACCAATAATTTATTTCCACTTATACAAAACAAAAGACATAGTTCAAAATGACTTAAAAGTAAAAACAGTTCTAATCTGAAGATGAACCATCGGTAATTTGTACTATGCTGTCATCATCACTTTCAGTTGTCGTGGATTAACCTGCTTTCAAAAATTGATCTAACGTTGTTTGTTTTGCCTTCCTTTCTGCTTATTTTTTCATTTCTTCATAGCCGTTCATGCTTTCTTTAATTCTTTGACCAACTCTAGCACTACGTTCTATGTCCGGATCATTCCTTAGAAGAACGTCCATTCCTTTTTCGAAATGAAGAAGCGCATTAGTCAACTGTTTTAATGTTAGCGGCTTGCAACAGCCTCTCGGTTTCGCTCTGGCTCCTCATCAAATGTTTGTTCTCTAATAATTCAACCACATCATTGTCTTCACAATTCCCAAAACCAAGAACATCTTCTAGACTCAATATACTCTGTCGGATTTCTGAATGATCTTCCATTTTAAAATCATTAATTTTTATACAATCTGGTCATATTTTTTTCAAATGTGGTTTTAAGTGGTTGGTTCTAACTCCTTCCACAATTCGGAAATATTGTGTACAGCGTCTTTGATGTTGTATTTCTTCCGAAACTCTTTAATTGAAGATTCACCATCGGTTTCGTTTAAAGGCTGTCGAAAGGTTCTGCGCATAATATGCTTTAATAGTGCCAATTGCACTTTGATCCTTTGGCTGAATCAGGGCTGTTTTATTTTTCGGAAGAAACTGAATTTCTACATCTCCAGACAATTCGGATAAATTTACTTGATGACCTGGTGCATTATCTAATATGAGCAAAATTATTCTCTTTCAAATATTTTTTTACTTCTGAACAAAAGTAATTTTTGTACCAGTCTTCAAAAATAATCTTGGTCATCTAAGCTTTATTGTTGGATCTCTAAATTACGGGCAATTGTTTCTTATTCAACCGATTAAAAGGCCTTGGATTTTTGGAGAGATAAATTCAAAGTGGTTAGACTTAAAATCATCCCCCAGCATTCGCAACAAGAAGCAAAGTTAGGCGTTCCTAAGTTAGGCGTTTGAAATAAAAGTTGTCAGACATTCGTTTCCAATAGAGTCCTGTTTCATCCACATTGAAAATTTGTTCAGGCTGGTATCCTCCTTGTTCGATAATTTGTTTTAAAATATTGGGATATTGATTAGATTTTTCAAAGCACCCTCGGCTTCCATCGAATGTTTGATCTCTACTAGAATACTCGATTTCGCTAATGCTCAATTTCTCGAAAATATTTTTTGCCTTTTCTTGGATAGTCATTTAGCTCGTTGGTATCCTTCATTGGTTATTGTCGTCAATCTTCAAAACTAATAATTTTTGCATCTTTTCCATAATACTATTTCGTTGTCGAGTTAATTTAGAAACACTTAAAGGTGCAGCAGATTGTGAATGTTCTTTAATTTTTTCTTTGTCATCCCGAATAGTTAGCACAGTAGATTTCGCCAGTCCACCAGATCTACAAACGTCTACAATTTTCTCGCCAGCATCAATGCACCGTAAAACTTTTAGTTTAGTTTCTAACGTGACCGATTTTCGGCTTCTTTTTTTATTTATTGTAGTCTCCAAATTCAATGAACGTTTTGGTGACATGTTTTTAAAAAAGGGTAACATACACTTTGGTCTTGTTAACGAGCTTATCAATGAATGCTTTAATCATTCCATTTGCATTCCGATATTTCGTAGATATTTCCAAAATAATATATTCTGTAGATTGAGTTATGTGAAACTACAATATCGAGAAAATTATTTATACGAGCTAAGTCCCCTTCCAATAAACAATAACCCTAAGAAAAGCTTGTTTTTTGAGTGAATTGAGTGTTCACGCAGTTTTGAGTTAATTCAGATAATTTTTTCCGAATTTGGAAAGACCAGCTAAACGCCTGTGAAATTTGATTTTAAATATATCTGAAAGTGGAATTGGAATAAACTGCGATAATCATGCGATAAATTTTGAACTCGGTTGATATTGGTACTCTGGTGGAACTTGCAGCACCATGCCTGGTGTCGAATTGGTCTAAAATTAAAAAAGTACTGAAGAATTCTAATCTAAATCTAGAATAAGTCGCCTACGACCTTATTCTCTCTATATGCGGTCTGTACGGAAACATCTCACCTACTACGACCATTTCCCCTCTCGATCTGACCGGCGGGAAAAAAATACCGCATGAGATTCAATACTTTTGAAGTCGATTCTGAGAAACCGAGTCTGACTTGACGTATAAGCTCAGGAAAACCCGTTTCACTATTACCCTTTTTGAGCACACATGGCGTTATTCCATTTTTAAGTTTGGGTCAGATATCAGCTTTCTACTGAGGATTCAAATCTGATGATTTCAATAAGATCATCCGACTCTATATATAGTTGTACCTAATTTAAGTCTATTCGAGCCACCTACTTGGACACATTCACAATTTTATTTGGTGAGCATTTCGACAAGTAAGCTTTCCGTTTCATGAATAGATCGATACACTGTAGATTTGTGTAGGGTTATTATATTTTAATATCAGAATCGATCAAAATTTATAAAAATTGATGTATAAAACCTTCGCACGAAACCTACAATATGATTTTCTCTGACCTTATTGGATGAATATTCTGTGACATTCTGTTTTCTGTCGCTCTTGTGGCTCAGATAGTTTAAATTTATTAAATTTAAGTTGAGCCCCAGTTACCACCACTTTTGATCGGATTTAATTCATACTTGGAAGTATGGACATGGGAATTAGGATACAACACTAAAACCAATAAACAATATGACAGATATAATTAACACCTTGAAATGGAAGGAAAAAAGTTTTTGAAAAGATCAAACTATAAGTTGGGTATCTTAATTGGATTTCGTCTCAGCCAAGAAATTTTAAAAATTGCTTTCGTAAACTATATGCAGTCATCTTTGGCGATCCCAATTTTGACTGGCCCTATGTAATTTTTGGTTTGTTCATCACAGTTTTTTTATGTTTTCCATTTATGGGAATAATAAAGTTCCTCGTAATAATTCCCATCTCTCTTCAACATAATTTTTGAAAACGTTTCGACTATGATGATTCGGTTGCCTATCGCAGAGGTATACCAATTCTGTCAAAGAGAGATCAACGGGATCATCACTTGGCTTGAACCCTCTTGGTCGCTTTATAACATTAAAGCCACGAAGCATTTCTTGAATATTTAAATACACCACTAGATCTAAAATAAAGCCAATTTATTCCATTAGAGATATAAAAACTTAGTTTTTAACATTCATCTTCAACTTAATCTATTCAATACTATCTATTGGAGCAGAGTGGATACTATTGCTTGTTAGATCACATACCTAACTCTTCATTCGTTGCAATTTTAAGGTCACTGATGTTAGATGGTATCTATACCTTCCGTTCGAACCATCGATTTTAGTCCGTCTCATAAATTATGAATCTGATGTATGTCTGGTCTGAGGATTGCCCATACTTCATCGTCTCAAGTCCAGCCTCATCGTCTCGAGTCCAACCTCATTACACTGTCGGATGGTTCGATGGTATCCCACATGATCCAAAATAATGTTCTCGTTATATTGTTCAGTCCTCTACGACCTCCACCAGGTACGAAAACAACAGCTGTTTTTCCATTAGGCGATATACCAGCCCATACCCTTCACGAACCGCCGCCTTACAAGGCTGTTTCTGGTAAACCCGATCGGTTCTATCACTTCTAAGGTTAGTTTCCTTCTCATGCTATCTTACAACTCATTCACTTACAGCTACACTTTGAAAGTTATAGGATGACAAATCGATCGTCTCTGTGGTCTCGGATTGAATCGGTTATGTGATTTTTAATGTTTCAGTTAAGAAATTGTATGACTCATTCAAATTGACTTGGTGTTGTTAGATACCAACCTTTTCAGGGAGTGAATCTTAAAACTCGTAAATGTTAATCTGCGAAAACTCCTTTGGTCTTGCTCTAAATCATTTTCTCTATCGATCTGGAGGTGATCAATACTTTAAGAGGTGATTCTGAGAACCGGGTTTGCCTTAAAGATTGTACTAACCCACTCTTAAAGATATCAACTTTTTACTGAAGGTTCATATACTCGTATATATTCCAATAATATCATCAGACTCTAGCTGCTGCTAACTAACGAGCTACTAGAGACGTATAATGCTCTTTTCGAGCCACTTATATACTTCAAACTTTGCTATTATCAGAGAAATTTCCATATCGTATAAGAAAATCTCAAGACAAGTGGTCACAATCCTCATTTTATTTCATGAGCATTTTGACAAGTAAACTTTTCGTTGCAATGGTTAGATCGAAACACTAAAGATTTGTGTAGGTTTTTATACTTTAATATCTGAATCGCCTTTTATAAACTTAGATGTACAAAACCTTCTTACCAAATCTACAATATGACTTCCTTGGCATGACCTTACCTTGGTGGATGAATATTCTGTGACATTCAGTTCTCTTTTGCTCTTGTGGCTTGGGTAGATAAAATGATTAAAATATAAATTAGGCGCCAGTCTACCACCATCTATGTCCGGCTATACTTGATGCCTAGGAGTATTGACTCGGGCAAGCAACCATGAAACCAAACCATAATCATCAAATGAAAGATATGGAACCGTCAACGCCTCGGAATGTAGGATAGAATGGAAAAAGTAAATAACAGTAAAAACTACAAGTTGGGTATCTTAATTGGCTTTGGTCGTCACTAACGAAGTTCTAAATAATTAACGAAATTTTGAATATGGCAAAAAATATGTGCTTCGCGATTCTAATTTTGACTGCAGTACCTGTAACTTTTGGTTTATTATTCACATTTTTTTAATAATTTACATATAGTTCTGCGAATGTATTTCCCTGTCTTTTCAACATGATGTTTAAAAACCTCTCGATTCGGTTGCCTGTCGTTTGAAGAACCAATTATGTTTTCCGGAATCGAATCTGCAATATACATTGATGATTATTTACTTTGATGTGTATACAGGAGACTAAATCGTAGAAGAGATTAAAAATTTATTGGAATTATCTGGAAGAGTGATCAACGGAATCATCACTTGGCTCAAAACTATTTGTTTGCTGTGTCCCCAGAAGATTCAAACCACTAAGCATTTCTTGAATATTTTCATACAACATTAGATCTGGAACAGATCCAATTTGAAACTAAAATATTTCGAAGCTTTTATATATGTCTCCATTAATAATTTATGCATATGCTACATTTACTTTCTAAATAATAGTTTCCTCGAATTTCGACCCTCTTTAAGCAGTACAATCTACTTCATAAACAGGAAAGTAGATAGATATTCCATTAGAGGCATCGAGTGGAGTGGATACTATTTAGTATCACTTTGGTTTATACAATGGCTTGAAGGACCCACGTGTAGAGTGTTCTACATGTGCCAATATAATGACGTCTTGTGTAGAGTGTTCTACATGTGCCAATATAATGACCTTGATGTAACCTTCAGCGGCCAAACTTGATCTTTGGCCAACATCATTTTCGAAATAAAATAGGTTTTTGCACCAAGCGATATACAAGTCCAATATTGACCCGATCTCTCATATAGACATATTCTACGCTCGCTTGTACATAGAAAAGATATCCATTACTCAATGCCCAAATTCACTTGTTGATGAGCAAGGTCAAGTTGCTACAATTGTTAAATTGAATAAAAATTAGCGCGTTCTAACTATCCATTCATTAACATATAGCTACACCTCGAACTTGTCTTCACTTCACTTCCATAACGATCGAAGACAGTGAGATGGCGATTTTGCTATGAAGTAAGGATAACAAACAGATCGTCTTCTTCAGATGTATTATAGCTAGTATGTGGTCTTGGATTGAAGGTTCCAGTTTCCTGAAACCTTCTGCATACTGTAAAAGTAGCAAATTGGCTTATGTTTAAGAAAGTTGTTTTCGGCTATCGAGTTAGCCAACCTTTTAAACGATTGAAACTGAAGTTCCGTAAATATGATCAATATACGTATTACGTCATAGAATAGAATGTCAAGAAAAAAAAAATAAACAAAACTGTGATCAAAACAAATTCACACCTTTAAAAGTGTCAAGTGCGGCGTCACATTAACTAAAGTGTCAAAAATTCACCTGCACTTCCACTTCAACGATATACTCGTATAAAAAATATTATGTAGGTATAATAATAAACGGAAAATACCGTTTCTTCGACAAAATAATTATAATCACCCACTTAGAAATTCTTTTCCGCCGACCATACAGACAACGTTAGACAAGACTATATATATATTTTGAATTGTGATTGATAATTTTCAAAGTAAACAAAGTAAAACCGTATAAGTATTCGTGTCACCGAACCGCGTGCACTAGACGAAAACAACAAAAACCCATGTTACAATTTTTTTTATATATATATATTTATGACAGACACTGTTGTGTATACATATATGACTGACGTTAAGTGATTGTTTACCTTTTTTTTCGTTATAGCTTCCAATTAAGTCTTAGCATAGGTAACGTACTTTTACCTCGATTTTTAAACACTGTACTTATACAAGTATATGGAAAATTTATTTACTTTGTCGACCTGCCATTTGAAAACCTATTAATAATGTTATTTGATTTTGAAGGATTTTTCGTTTTAGGTATTTCATTTCAATTAGACGAGTGTACTATATAGTGTATAGAGAGAGCTAAATTGGAGCATAAACAATAATATATAAATTTAAGTCTGCGCGCAAATTTCATCTCAATTGTGTTCTAACGATTAGATATGGTATTTGCCTTGTACATATACTTGACGATCTTGACAGTTTTCGAAAATCTCTATATACTTTCTGTGTATAAGTGACATATGTTAAGTGTTCCGTGTTTTTCATTCGTATTGTGTATGAACTTTACAGTGATATGTCTATATATCTATGGTCGTCTAGAAGATAGCGTTTGTATATCTCCTTCGACTGTATATATGATAAAAAATTGTGTTTAAATAAAGATTTCAAATATCTCGACAAGACAACAGAATATATACGACACGGACAATTTTATTTATTTATTTTTAATATAAGAAAAAATCATCAATTTTGCACTTAGTCATCTTCATTTTCTTCAATTCTTTCTTTTCTACATATTTTGCAGAGTATACAAGAAAACAAAATTATGTATAAAATACAGATCGGTCATCTATCTTTGTCTCGTTACATTGTCATACGTCAAAAGGATTCTTTTGTTAATGTTTAAAATGTGCGCGTCTATTAATAAATAAGAAAAATATCTTATTTAGTCCGCCATATCGTATCACATTGCAACATATATCGCTCGATGTATAGTATGTAGACTGTACTAATTGATTAGTGAATTGAAAACGACTCGACATATAGTTAAGGAGATCGAAACGACTGACCATATATATATTACACAATCTCTTGTCATTGTTTCATGTCCATTGAGTATTTGATCTGGGGCTCATTTAAATGCACAATGAGATATCGCCAAACAATTGTCATAAGGAAATCATAATGAATATTGATTTGTGTCAATTTAAGTTTATATATCGGCTTATTAATTTTCAAATTGTGCTTTATTTTACAATTATCGATACACATGAGTGTGTATGTTGCAACTGTGCAGTTTACAAAACGTTTATGTAACATAGAAATCAATGTTTTCGTATAAGCTTGGACATATTTAACTTTCTATCACTGATCGATGCTAGATTTCTATCACTGATCAGTAGTTCATATCACTGATATAAGCATACTGTAATAGGCATACAAAATTGGTGCCCCAAAAATAAGAGTGTTGACAGTAACATCTCAATCATAAATATTTTGTTCAGAAATAATCCATTTTCACAAAATGTTAGTTGTCACTTTATTATCACATGAACAAATGTTGTCACTTTATTATCACATGAGTATAATTTATTCCTAGAAACATTGGAAAAAAGCCACCAGCTGAATATTAACAAGTGACTATGAAAACTGGCAAAAATTCTACTAATTTCAACTCAAATGCAGTAAATTCTGAGGCTAGATCGGTTTATGAAAAGATTGTTTGCATAAACTACACAAAAAATAATATAGAACATTCACTGAATTCAAAACTGATATTTCAATGTATTTGAGCGCATCTTGTCAACGTTTAAACTTCGTCAGAAAAAATGTTCTTTAACGCCCATGTCACACTCTGGAAGTAGCTAAGGCTCGGCTATAAAACGGAAACAGAGAGGAACCAAATAAGTCTGTATCTATCAATATCAAAACACACAACCATCTAAGTCTCTATAGCAATATTATTCATTGGTCGTCCGATTCGAATGTATAGCTAGATTTGTTAAATTTAACTCCAGATCAAGGTTCGATTTATAATATTCAACAAGCACACGTTTAACCGATACTATGAAACCGGACAATACTAAAATCTTAAATAACAGATTGTATGTTCAAAAACTGTATGAAATAATTGTTAACACAAGACTTCAAATATAAGGTATCTCTAATCGGGTCATGAGTTACCACAAACACTCGAGTTTTAACCACGAAACTTCAAAAATGAAATGATTGACCGAATCGAGCAAATCATCCCGTCATCTAGAAAATTATTCAAACTTAATCGCAATGGGTGACCAAAAGCTGTCAGTACTCGTTGATTATTAAAAATCGATTAAATAGATTTGAAAGCTTTTATTCTACAAAACGAAGTACTAACGGATAACCGACAAAATTTTGCGACAAAACGACATCGAATGCTGATATAAAGACTATTTATTTAGGCATCTAGTGTACGAATGTGCTGTTTATTCAACGATTTGAATCAAAAAGATGAACTTATTTATCTCACCTTATGGTGATTTGGATACATTGGTAATCAGGAACGGGTTTCATCTCTTCAGAAAACGTATTCATAAATGCCTGTCGTCCTTCGGAAAAAATTACTAGCATATCAAATCATCTTAACCTCGGATATAAAACAGAAATTAGAAGTAAACGAACAAGTAAACGCCTATTAATCTCCCGCGAAATTATTAATTGGTCGTCCAATTCATATAGGACTAGATTTGTTGAAAACAGCCCTTACCGCGTCTCAACTGAGACCTTACGAACCATTTAACGAGTGATGCACATTGTAGGTGGTCAGCCAAACGAATGTTTTTACACACAAACGCGTTTTTATGTCATCCAGTTGCATGTTAATTTTTTGGTCAACGGCGGGAATCGAACTCGAGACCACGGCGTGATACGAAACTCTCTTAGCCATTAGGCTACAATAGGTGAAACCTATACTCTAGATCAATTCACTTATATACTTAGTTCGATTTATAATATTTAACAAGAACAATTTTAACCAATGCGATGACATTCAACATCTTAGTTTCTCTCTTTCTAAAAGTAGATCATTACATCGAAGTTCTAGAAACCTCTGTATCATCTAAAACACAAAATCATTTAAGATTTCGTTATATCGAGAAAAATCTGAATTGAATCTGAACATTTAATCGTGGACCAGTTAATGTGTTTGTGAACACTGTTGGGCTTGTTAATAACACGATGTAATTTACACGGTATTTTGCATGTAAAAACGTGTAATTTACATAAGATTATTTTTTACATTCTATATGTAAAAAACGTAAAATATGATTATTTGTAAAACACGTACGGCGAACTTTAGGAAATTATAAGAGATGGCACATCGAATGGTGTTTTTTCGTTTTTAGCGTGTAATTTACGTTTTATGTAATTTACACTGATTTGACATAATTTACATAAAAAATGTAGAACAATCGTTTTTTACGTGTAAAATTCCAACAGTGTTAGTAAATATGGGATATATACTTTTTCAATTGGAGTTTGATCGTTGCGGCTTTCATATTCAGAAGCTTTTTTTATCTGAACAAACGACTGTCAGGACATATTTGTGTCAGGTCAATGTGACTTTAATGTGTGTTCTGGGTTTTACTGCTTAATGTATCTCGATTAGTTTACAACGTATTTTATACTCGAACATACCATTTTGATGGGGTTGAGCACCCTTCAGAACTATTGTATTCGAAAATGACATTATATGAGAGAGAAGAAACTACATAATTTTATGAAAGAGAAGAAACAATAAAATCCGGAACTAATGGTAATCAAATGGATTGATTTCTGTAGAGAACGGTAAATGAGGTAAAAATTCTTATTTTACATTTCCAAGCCAATTTTATCTGCGGTCGACCATTATAAGGTTGGACGAAAGACTGTTTTCAGCTCTACTAAATGAATTGACCATATAAATATATGATACACAGTTTGTGTATCATAAAGTGAATTCATTAAGTAGAGCTGATACTGTCTTTCAGTAATAAGAGTTATGTTCCACAAACACAAAATATATTGTATATAATCCAGCGAGTCTCTTCAAACACAGAGCGTCGAAATTGATCCACATACTGGCATACCTCACGATCTCATACACTTTGTGCTATCGAAATACGTTTTCTTCAGTCATAATTATTTGATGCAATACCCCCAAAAAATAAAACGTCCTTGAGCTTCAATTCAAATGTTTTTTTAACACAAACTTTGATTACTCTTACGTACTTCGATAATTATTGACATTGTCTACATTATCGACGTCATGTATACTTCGCTGTTAAACACTATTATATCACTATTATACAAAACAATCGCTTTGCAACATTATATATTAGTTTCGACATAGTTCGTTTCAGAAGGATTCACATGCTGCACGAATATATTTTTTTTGTGTTATCCGTCACTCAGGCTCAATTGGTCCATTGTGACATCCCACTTTTTACTTGACGTTCCGGCTATAGATCCGATTTTACGTAGAAACCATCTGCACATTGCATAGCTCCATGCCAGCCTATATTACTGACATGGAACGACATAACGATTCTATCCTCAATCGGGTCCATGATGAGTTCATTTTGACCACCGAACACACCGCCCAAACGATCGGTGGTGAAAATCCTTTTTCACATCAGCTTGTTAACTACTGCGCAACCGAGCTTTTGGACGAATGTAAAGTACGAGTCATATGTTAAGCTAATACTTTGGTCTGCATAGACGACATTACAAGAAAACATTCATTGGGTTTAAGTCCCTGCAATATGCTGGCCAGTATAGTGAAGAAAAAGAACTGGGTACTGTTTCTTCTAAAAACAATTGGGTTTTACGCTCCTTATGGAAAGGTGTCGTTTTGTTTAAACGTTTTATGGTTTCTACCGAATTTTTATACCCTCATTCGTAAATTAAAAGGAGTGGTGAGCATTCTGTAACAGTTACCGTGGTCAAAACTATCACCGATGCAGTGTTTGCTTATATGTATATAACTGAACTGTAAAATCGTTTTCATCAGAAAAACCAAATTCTTAACCTCGCCACCAACTGAAAATCTTGCGCTCTTTGTATTTTGTACATCTCATTTTTTAATATGTGCTATATGCTTTACGAGCAGACAGATTGTGCTTGATCGCCAGTTGAATTGCAATCCGTCTGGTCTTTCTGACGAAGTTGCTAACGACGTTTCTCGGACCATTTCTTACGATGTTGCGATTTTTAAATGTCCACCTTTCGTACGGGCTTGTAAACAACATAACAGACATAAACGTCAGTCTGTTATGTTGTTTACAAACAACAAAAAATGAGCGTCAAATTATTACCCCTGTATATAGTCCAAGATCTAAATACAGCAAGAATGCAAAGAGAACGACCAAAGATAACCTTACCTCACTAACTGGATCGTATCATCCAGGTGTTCAACTTTTCTTTTTTTTCTGTTTCTTGACTTTTAGAGCATAGGGCGTTCACTATTCTATCTAACTCTGTTTGGGGCCACAGATTTTATTTCAGCTCATGATTTTCCAATATGTTTGGCTTCCGCAATTATCGTTCGATTTCACGTTACAGGTGATCTTCCTTCTTTTATATGTCCTTGTCGGTTCCATTCCAGTGCCGTTCGAGTTATATCGTCTTGTGATTTCCTTAATGTGTGACCGTTCCATCTCCATGTACGCCATCGCCTATGTCGCCTATATGTCTGCCTATGTAGCTCGGTATTGGATGTTTTGTTGGGCCAGAAGTACCTTAGTATTCGTCTGAGGCATTTGTTGACGAATACTTGTATCTTGTTTGTGATCTGCCGAGTTTGACTCCATGTTTCGCAGTCGTAATGTCTCAGTAGCACTGATTTCACGCATGAGTTAAACATTTGTATTTTGGTGTTTCGAGAGAATACAGAAGACTTTGTGTAGCATGATGAAGGCTGCTCTGGTTTATTTATTCGCTTGGCGATATCTTCTTCTGTCCCGCCGGTTATTGATTGAGTACAACCGACGTATACGAATTCTTTTATATCTTCGATTTGTTTTTAGTTGATGCTTATTGGTGTGGTTATTGTACTGTTGAGCCTTATTGTCTTAGTCTTATTGATGTTGATTTTTAGACCAACTTCGTTCGCTAAGTCCGATTAGTTTCTGTATATTTTCTGCTGCATATCGGAATATTTGTTCGTTAACCCCCATTGAATGCCATTGGGTGACTCACCGTCCATTTTCTTCATGACACTATCTAATACTACTAGGAACAGTTGTGGTGAGAGTACACATCCTTGCCGTGTACTCCATGATTGTTGTATACGTTTCACTTTGCTTGCCTTTGTGTTTTACTCGGTTGCCAGCATCCCGATACATTTCTTGTATTAGTTGGATTATTTTGATCGGGATGCCCATTTCGCCAAGCGTCTTCCATATTGCATTCCTGTGTATGGTATCGAGGGCGCGTTTTAAAGTGATGAGTGCCAATCTTTTGATTGCTCTATGATGATTCGAACTGTATTAATATGGTCAGTGCAATTTTACCCTGGTCTGAATTCAGCTTGATCTTTTCTAAGTTTCGTGTTTATTTTAGGCGATATATTCTATCGCGGATGACCATTGATAATGCCTTGATTATTGTGATAAAAAACGCCAATTTTTACATTCCCTTAGGACATTCCCTTAGGACACAGTTACACTACCAACTTCCCGATCCGTTGAATGATGAGTGTTAATGGTTTCGCTGTCAGCGTTATTGGGTAATATGAAGTTTACCGAGCTAGTTGGTGTTACATCACCGAAGTAGTCAGACCATCTCTTTAGTTGTGCTTCGTCTGTTGTTAATATTTGACCATTTTGTTCCCTTATGGGTGGTATGTTGGTATATTTTCCGTACGCATTGATGTCGTCCGCATATGTTTCTGATTGCTGCTGCTTTTTCTGCATCCTTGAGAATGTTTTCCATAAGCCCAATATGCTTTAGTGTTTGCTTCTTATTTCTGGCGTGTTCTGTTGGTTCAATTGCAATTTGAGATTTCGCCGTTCATCAGTTTTTAGCCATGTGGTGCCTGTATATCCATGGTTAGCAGTGCCGATCCTGGTATCCGAGCGAGTTAACAGCTGTTTCGAAATATGTTTCCTCGATTCGTTCCCATTTCTTCCATATTAGCGGCACCATGACAATTTGCTTTCGAACATGTCTTTGAAGGTCAGCTTTGATGTCCACACCCCTCATTGATCTTGCGTCTTGAAGTGATGAACGGAATTTCCTGTTATTCATCACATGGTGTATAAGGTTTCTTGTTCGGTAATCCGGTGAGGTCCATGTGTATTTGTGGATCTCCCAAGAGGTATTAATCACCCAAAGTAGTATTAATCATAGAGAATGTTGCTTGTCTTTTTCCATGAAGATGTTTTTGCTTCATCTGTCTCTTCCACTCAGCCCCACCTTAAGCCTTTCTTATACCGGCCTATTTGTATGGTAAGGTTATATCAACAGAGGTCAACAAATCCTATTTCAATTTCATAACAACATTCCACATTTATAACCAACCATCAATTAACGATAAGTAATTACCATATAACATTATCTCCGATTCTAAGACAGAAAGCGTTAATATTCATCGCATAGTACACCACATAGAGCATATAATTTTCATGTTCAAATAGATCGAGTACAAAATAAATATGTACACTAAGTGCGCTCAATTTTGCACAACTAGCAAACCAAAAACATATAAGTATATGTACGTACAATAATTTCGCGGTGAGGCAAGGTTAGAAATAATTTTTTTTTTTTATTATTTAAGATTTCGGTCAGTGATTAATTTATAATATGTACACTTTCGATGGTATTATAACATTAATAATAATAATAATAATAATAATAAGTAAACTATAACCAACTGCACGCTGCTGTCCAACAAATAGTTTTGTAGTTTACAAAAATTGTTGTTATTTTTATTACCAATCGCGATGGATTTATAACAATAAATGGAAGCAATTTTATCGATTTGGTTCAAATTGTCGGCCAATCCGCAACTATATAGCTTGCATGTACGCAACGGGTTTTATCGCAAACCAGATTATATATTAGGCGATGAGTACGAAAAAAGTTCCTCCACACCACCCACTACTTCGGTATGGATTGACTTACTCACTCGTCTACACTTATAATTATATATTTCTTACTACTTTAGTGATTTACTTATAATTTAAAAAAAATCAATTATTATTTTCAATTGAATTACGATTATTATTTAGATATTTTGCTATAAGGTTTTGTTTCTAATAATGAAATTAAATATAGAAGATAGATTTAGGTGATTTTGATTGATAATAATGAAACCGAACCGCGCAGTGTGTTGTAACAAAGATTTTTTTTTCTAAATCTTATATAATGCCAATTTCAGTTTTGTTCTTTTGTTAGACTGCTGCTTGCTGCTGCTTGCCACACAAAAAAAAAGTGAGGGTGAAATCTATATTTTGTTTTTGTTTTTGTTGTGTATCGTGCGCTCAATTCTACCATTGAAAGTAGAAGTGAGTTGGGTCAATGGAATGTGTACGAGACGTATAGGTAAGCGCGAGATATAGAAATTAGATTTAGATGATTGATTTCAATGTTCAAATGGAATTTATTGTGCCGCTATACCATATTATACATACCAACAATGTGATTTGTAATGCCAATCCGTCTATATATATATATGTTAAATGCGTGCGACATATCATAAATTACAAACATCCCGCATCATCACCCCGTAACCAATTAGTTTAAACACAATCATCATCATTACATACATCATGATCTCAGACATTCCATATATATAATCATAAAATTTATTGTTATTATTGTGATTATTTGTCAATTGTAAAATTAATATTCACAAATTAATAATCTGCACAAAATTAACAACATCGCACCGCGATCGTGGGCGTTTGACGAAAAGATGAACAGTATAATTATATATAGCCACGCTGAACAAACCTCAAAATTATACGAGTATATACTTAAGCGCTCGTTTTGTTGTTTGAATAGTTTTTAAAATTATTAATTTGTGAATCAAACTAAAAAAAATTGTTATTATTGTCATAATTTAGTTGCCTCGTCATCTTATAATAAGAAATCTTTTCTTCTAATAAATGTTTGATTTGCATTGTTATTCGAACGAACGTTTTTTTTTTATATATTAAATGGACAAGGCTGTTTGTTGAAGGCGGTTTGTAATTTGAACCGCTACTTAATTGCTTCGAAAATTCATGTGGATATATATAGAAACATACCTAGTTCACATATATAGTAGACGCGATGGAAATAAAAGTCGAGTTAGGTAATTGCTTTTCAAATCAAACTTTTCGTTTTGTATATATTGTCTGTCTGTCTGTGACGCATGCATATAGAAAAGAAGAATCTTTTATGTTTATACATATGTAGTTTTGAAGTATGATCGGCCTTTAGAAATTGTTTGAACTAGATCGTTTTATGATCGTTACAATGCATATCTATGGTGTATTCACCTGCACTACTAATTCTAGCGAAGTATATCAACAGTGAAAAAAATATTCAAAATGACGATAGAGTGAAATAGAGAGAGCAAATCACGTGTGCAGTACGCAGGTTGTGCAAATGAGGTTTATTTGAAAGGGTTGTGGAACAATTAGATCCAGTATTGGTATGATCGTAAACGTATAGTTCTAAGTAAATTTAATAGGTACATTTGTACCGAATGTAGATTAAATTATGGACGAGCAAATGAAAAAGGCTATATACGTTAAGCGAAAAGGAATTGTTGGAAGACAATGCTAGTCAAATTATGTTTGGAATGTTAAGAAGCATTGCAAAAGAGTGAGAGGAAAAGTATGTCGTGAAATATACAGTACAGTGCAAAAAAATCCGGACTGTTTGAATTTCTATATGAACATTAAATATTGCCTAGTGTTTTTACTCTTTATAGATTCCAATTTTTAGATTGCGAATAATGTACTTAAAATGTCTAAACTAAACGACCAAGAAAAAAGTGTTGTTATCGCGTTATGGAACGTGCGTGAAATTGGTGATAGTATAAGACTACGGGGAACACAGAGCGGTCTAAAGGGTCTGGCAGACCTCGAAAAAACCACAACAGTGCAAGATAAAATTTTGGTTCTTCGTTCCAAGCAGAACCGATTTAAAACTTCATCAAAATTGCAAGCCGATCTTGCTACAGCAACAGGCATTAACATTTCCAGTTCAACTGTTCGGAGAAGGTTACTGAACGCTGCATAAACCTTTTCTAAATATATCTTCAAAAATTTGTCGGCTTCAGTTGGCCAGAGAGCACTCTTACTGGACCAGGGAGTTGTGGGGAATAATATGGTGATCTCTGACGAAAGCAAATTTAAACTGCATGCGGGAGATGGACGGCTAATTGTGCGTAGAAAACCAGGAGAACGCCTTAGCGATATGCGCATTCAACAAGTGCCTAATAACACTTCGGGTGTAATGGTTTGGGGCTGTTTAAGTAGTGCTGGTGTTGGTCAGTTGGCCTTTGTCAAAGCAGGGCTAACCGGTAATGTATATATATATATATATATATATATATATATATATATATATATATATATATATATATATATATATATATATATATATAATGTTTTGGATGACCCAGAAATGGAGAATGAGTTTTAATTAATGATGATGAATGTTCAGAATAACTGGGAATGTTAGTGAAATTGTGTTACCTGAAGATTATAGTAAAATAAAAACGAAATGTGTATGGAGTTTAAATGGGATGAGTTCCTGCGGATTTTGAGAACATCAAAATCCACTTCACGTTTGAGTTCGGAAGCAAGGACAACCTTGCTCCGAATTTGAAACATTGCGTGGATGTTTGTTCAAATATATACCAATATAGTGGAAGGAGAGCAGAGTGGTTTCAATACCCAAAAGAGATCATGACCGGAAGATGACAATAAACTATAGGGGTATAATGAATGTTGAATGGTTTGAATAAAATTATAAATGGAATCTTGAAAGATGGGATGAACGAATGGATAAATGAGAATAATTTATTGCCAGAAATTTCTTTTGGCTGACGAAACCACTCTGCAAACAAATATGTAGAAAAGTTTGTGTGGGAAGTACGAAGGGAAAAGGATGTTGACAGTATATTTGAAGATTGAAAGAGTGAATGATAATGTAGTGCCTGGGAATCTGTATCAAGTTCTTCTGAGCTTAGGTTTCCCTGGAAAAGTTTGTAAATGGGAACATGATTTTATGACTGACCGAAAACAAGTATTATATGGGAGAGGTTATAGTTTGAAGGCATAAGCTAAACCATCGATGAGGCCCTGAATCGAAATCTTGAGTGTGTGAATCAGATAACAAAATGCTCGACTGAGCTGCATCTACATGTAAATGCTAGAAAATGTATGGCCTTTCGAACGACTGTAGGTTTTTGCGAATCTGGATCGATAAATGACTTAATTTTAAGGTTCACATGGATAAATTAGCCGATAATGCCGACCGGGTTTAACCGATATAATAGGAAAGGCACTTGCATCCTCCAAAATTTCATATGGGTTATGCGTGTACGGTAATGGAGTAAAGGGTGGATTCGAAAAGTTAATCAAAATTGAGAACGCATGTGCCAGAGTTGTATTGGAGGCGGTTAATTCGACCCCAATACATATTCTGTGGTCTGAAATGGGTGACTCACCTTTGAACGTCAAAAGAGAGTTTATTACTGTTTGTGAAACTGTGAAAATAATAAAAAAAAATGTTTGATAAATGAAATAATAACAGCATTGCTAGAGGGAACAAATAACCAAAGCACCAACCGATTCGACGGGTGAGTGCAAAAATTCCCCAAACAATCGTGTGGTGAGCTTGCATTTTGGGGACACAACAAAAGGAATGATGACTCAGTTGAATTGTGGAGCGTGATGCTAATGTTAGTTAGGATCGAGTAGGGATAAGGAATCTATATTCCCCCGTTGAAAAAAGAGAAAGTGAAAGTGTTGAGTTGATTGGAATAATTGAAGGAATTCACTGACGGGAGGAGAAGACTGATGGGAGGAGAAGAGTAGTTCTATTCTGTTTTATTCATGAGTGGATAAGAGTTAATAAAATGGAGAGGGAGTACTCAAGGAAATGTAGAAAACCTGTATGAGTACCTTGATTATTTTGTGGGAAAGAGGTTATTCTTCAACGGATACTTTCACACCTTTGATTCAACACTGTACTTAATTTGGTCAAAAGACAGCACTGTTCGATGTCCTCACGAGTGGAAGGAATTTGATTAGACCTTTGGGAATAGGTAATAATGTGTTTAGGGTATATATGAGTTTATAAACTCTTGAACTCTTTGTGGTGTTTTGAACTCTTTGTGGTGTTCATTGGACTATCAATTTCTTCGGTCAATACAGATTTTATATACGATAATGTTAGAGATTATACAGATTGACATAAGATATTTTGAATCGTAAGGTGATCATACCTAAGATTAATCCACCAATAAAGACAATATTCAGTGTACATTGAGTGTACATATTGGCGTATTTTCATCAATAAAGTTATAGGATCAGAATTAGAATTACAAAGCAGAAGACACTTGATTTATTAGTTCCGAAAGCACATTTTATTGTACTTCTTTCGTATCTCTACCTAATCTATTGGTGTAGAGTTTAGTTTACATACAATACGGCCGAAAATATGTCATGTTGAGTTTAGTACAAAAACTAGCAGGTCTGTAGAGACCTATGTTGTACAGCTTTAATTTAAGCTTGCCATTCTTAGCCTTAATTGCTTGACTTTATAAGAAGTTTAAGTCATGAATATTTGAAATTTACATAATGGGCTGGCAGGGGTACAAGAATGAGTCCAGTAAGCTTATTAGAAAATCTGATGATAAATGCATGTGATAATTTGTTTTATTATAATACAGCTTTTGAAATTTCTAAAGTTGCAGCCATTGGTCAGTAGTCAGTATAACTTTAGTTGGCAGGTTGGCTTAACAACAGTGAAGAATATTTTATGCAGTAGATTTTATAAGAAAGTAAATTCTTATTAGAACGGCAAGAAATTGTAATGAGTTCGTTTTGTACGTTTTCGTAATTGTTGTTATTGTTTAAAAGGACTAAAGAAAGGGCTAAAAGTATTAAAATAGGGCTAAATTGCCCTAGGAGGCAAAACCACTTTGGGGCTAAAAAATATCGGAAAGTGCTAAACTTAGCCGCGAGAAGGCTATATTTGGCAACATTGCAGTGAACATGTACAATATTTTACAGTAGGATCAAAACAGGATAGTTTACTCAGTCGATGGAGCTGATAAAAATCAGTTTTTGGGGAAAATAAAAAACTTCCGAGAACGTTGCACCTGGATGATTTTGTATAGTATTCGACCTGGGTAGTGTATAGAAGAGGTTGCAAATTTACCGAAGTTCTCATTTACCGGTTAATGATAAAAATTCGCTCGGTTTACTGATTTACCGATAATATAACGGTAAATTAAAAGCTTTTAAATTTTCTTTTTTAATTATTTTTTTCAAATCCTTTTTGGTATTAATTGTGTCGCACCCATTGTTCAAATTTACTTCGTGTTTCTTCTGAATAGCGAGTTGTATTCTTTCTTTCACCGTGACCGGTTATGGTTCAGAAAGTATTTCTGGATAATCATCAGATGAATCAGTGTTACTGTCAGAAATATTACAATCTGCAATTTTAATGCTTAAACACTCAATAATGCTCACAATTATTGAGCGTTTAAGCATTAAAAATTTCATAATTTCATTAGTTCGTTTTAATTAATTTTGAAAAGGCTGATGTCGATATTTAAATCTATTGAACTTTTTGAATAGCAGATGTTAAATTGAAGAACCGTTCCAGCATACCCAATAAGCTGTTACAACGGATTTTGCTATCCAGAAATGGGTGACTGATAAAAGTTTTTACAGCTGGTCGTATTTTCTTGATAACTGGATATAAGTCGTCATGGGATATATTGTATGGAACTTGCAAATCATCTGTTATTATTACGATTAAACACTCAGAGAAATCATGATCCCTCTCGTCTTCTTCAAAGACTACAGATTCAGAATAAGTAGCTTCATTTTCTAATTTAAATCACGCAAAATTTTTTTTGTACACAACTATAACTACCACCAGTTGGATACCATGCTTAAAACATAGCTGATGATGAGAATTTAAACATGATCCCGTCTTTTCATAACTGACGTATCTTCTGTTTTATTGCAATAATGTTACTAAAATTGATTCTTGCGATTAGTTTTCAAGAATTTTGTTGCAGGAAAATTTTCATGTAGCCAAATTTCAAAAATTTTGTTTGACTATAAATATTGATATTCATGGCGGTTTTCGATTGACCTCCATTCCTCGAGTGTGAGTCTAAAACTGTCACCATTTTTTATCTGACTCGTAATTGATTTCCGAATTGCATCATAAATTTTTTCTCCCTAATACTATAGACACATATCTGGCTTCGTAACTACAGTTTTGAGTTAACCATGATTTCGTTGTAATGTGCCACTGCTAACCATGGTTTGCAACTTGGTTTAAACATGGTTTCGGAATGAGCCGTACGTCCTCGATTTGGCCGTTAAGGCGTAAAGTAGGATGTAAATAAGCCAACCGCGAAAGAGCTGGGAGAGCCTTGAGCCCCAAAAAAGATAGCATAGTATAAAATATAAAAAAAAAAAAAAAAAAGTGACGACAGTGCCAAGGTATACAGTTAGTGAATAGCGAAACTATAAATATTAGCGTTTTCATGTATTGTTTATTTTTTCTTATAAAAATAGAAATTGAAAAAAAAAATTAATACAGAATTCGATAATTTGGGTGGAGGGTAAAACAAAAATATTTTTAAACCGTACAGTTATCAACGTAAGATTGTAATGAATTATGATAAACTGTCAAATGAAATGAGAACTGTAGTGTCTCATGTGTTCTCATTTCGAAAATCATAGTTTCTTATAATCATGGTTATGAAACTAGATATGTATCTATGATATTAGCCATTACAATATTTCTTATCGAATTTGATGATTTTGGAACGGAAATTCTTTTGGCGATTAGTAACATTTTTAAATCATAAGAGGAACAAATTTTACTAATGGTAAACTTTCTTTGGCCACTATATTCTTGAAATTAAAGCCTTTATTGAATTATCAGTTGTTTCAAAATTGTGAAACTTAAATTTATTGGTAAATATTTGATTTTTACCGATAATTCGGTAAAGAAATTTGGACAGTGAAACCGGTAAATCAATTAACCGTTTACCGATAATGCAAGCCCTAGTGTATAGGTTAAGTTATGAATACAGAATCATTAAACTAAAGAACTTTCGTCACACTTCTACAACGTCAGCTCTATTCAATTACAACTTCTTGCCACCATAATCAGGATGCATCATAAACTGATTTGTTTTGTTAACTAAAGCAAAGTCTAATCTAAATTAAGAGTTGACGAAAATATTCAAAATAGAAGTGTAGCATTTTTGACCTTATAACCAATGTAACGAAAGGACTACAGCAAAAAGTGCGTTTTGGGCTTATTTCTACATGTGTATAAAGCTTTTGGTATGGAGAAACGCGAAAACTTAAACCAATATAAAATTATAATGG